>OZ038417.1:5946531-6664587 GCA_964036255.1 Caenorhabditis virilis | reverse complement strand
AATTTTGAAAAATCTAAAAATTTTTGGTATTTTTAAATTCTACATGTTATGACGATTCTAATGATACTAATATTTCCTATGTAAATATATTTGGAGCAAAAATTAAAATCTTTTGCTCATTTTCAGACAAAGACACTTAAAATGACTTTAATTTTGAAAAATCTAAAAATTTTTGGTATTTTTAAATTCTACATGTTATGACGATTCTAATGATACTAATATTTCCTATGTAAATATATTTGGAGCAAAAATTAAAATCTTTTGCTCATTTTCAGACAAAGACACTTAAAATGACTTTAATTTTGAAAAATCTAAAAATTTTTGGTATTTTTAAATTCTACATGTTATGACGATTCTAATGATACTAATATTTCCTATGTAAATATATTTGGAGCAAAAATTAAAATCTTTTGCTCATTTTCAGACAAAGACACTTAAAATGACTTTAATTTTGAAAAATCTAAAAACTTTTGGTATATTTAGAATCTACAAGCGATTGCGATTCTAATGATACTAATATTTCCTATGTTAATATATTTGGAGCAAATATTAAAATCTTTTGCTCATTTTCAGACAAAGACACTTAAAATGACTTTAATTTTGAAAAATCTGAAAATTGTTGGTATTTTTAAATTCTCCACGTCATGGCGATTCTAATGATACTAATATTTCCTATGTAAATATATTTGGAGCAAAAATTAAAATCTTTTGCTCATTTTCAGACAAAGACACTTAAAATGACTTTAATTTTGAAAAATCTAAAAATTTTTGGTATTTTTAAATTCTACACGTTATGACGATTCTAATGATACTAATATTTCCTATGTAAATATATTTGGAGCAAAAATTAAAATCTTTTGCTCATTTTCAGACAAAGACACTTAAAATGACTTTAATTTTGAAAAATCTAAAAACTTTTGGTATATTTAGAATCTACAAGCGATTGCGATTCTAATGATACTAATATTTCCTATGTTAATATATTTGGAGCAAAAATTAAAATCTTTTGCTCATTTTCAGACAAAGACACTTAAAATGACTTTAATTTTGAAAAATCTAAAAATTTTTGGTATTTTTAAATTCTACATGTTATGACGATTCTAATGATACTAATATTTCCTATGTAAATATATTTGGAGCAAAAATTAAAATCTTTTGCTCATTTTCAGACAAAGACACTTAAAATGACTTTAATTTTGAAAAATCTAAAAACTTTTGGTATATTTAGAATCTACAAGCGATTGCGATTCTAATGATACTAATATTTCCTATGTTAATATATTTGGAGCAAAAATTAAAATCTTTTGCTCATTTTCAGACAAAGACACTTAAAATGACTTTAATTTTGAAAAATCTAAAAACTTTTGGTATATTTAGAATCTACAAGCGATTGCGATTCTAATGATACTAATATTTCCTATGTTAATATATTTGGAGCAAAAATTAAAATCTTTTGCTCATTTTCAGACAAAGACACTTAAAATGACTTTAATTTTGAAAAATCTAAAAACTTTTGGTATATTTAGAATCTACAAGCGATTGCGATTCTAATGATACTAATATTTCCTATGTTAATATATTTGGAGCAAAAATTAAAATCTTTTGCTCATTTTCAGACAAAGACACTTAAAATGACTTTAATTTTGAAAAATCTAAAAATTTTTGGTATTTTTAAATTCTACATGTTATGACGATTCTAATGATACTAATATTTCCTATGTAAATATATTTGGAGCAAAAATTAAAATCTTTTGCTCATTTTCAGACAAAGACACTTAAAATGACTTTAATTTTGAAAAATCTAAAAACTTTTGGTATATTTAGAATCTACAAGCGATTGCGATTCTAATGATACTAATATTTCCTATGTTAATATATTTGGAGCAAAAATTAAAATCTTTTGCTCATTTTCAGACAAAGACACTTAAAATGACTTTAATTTTGAAAAATCTAAAAACTTTTGGTATATTTAGAATCTACAAGCGATTGCGATTCTAATGATACTAATATTTCCTATGTTAATATATTTGGAGCAAAAATTAAAATCTTTTTCTCATTTTCAGACAAAGACACTTAAAATGACTTTAATTTTGAAAAATCTAAAAACTTTTGGTATATTTAGAATCTACAAGCGATTGCGATTCTAATGATACTAATATTTCCTATGTTAATATATTTGGAGCAAAAATTAAAATCTTTTGCTCATTTTCAGACAAAGACACTTAAAATGACTTTAATTTTGAAAAATCTAAAAATTTTTGGTATTTTTAAATTCTACATGTTATGACGATTCTAATGATACTAATATTTCCTATGTTAATATATTTGGAGCAAAAATTAAAATCTTTTGCTCATTTTCAGACAAAGACACTTAAAATGACTTTAATTTTGAAAAATCTAAAAATTTTTGGTATTTTTAAATTCTACATGTTATGACGATTCTAATGATACTAATATTTCCTATGTAAATATATTTGGAGCAAAAATTAAAATCTTTTGCTCATTTTCAGACAAAGACACTTAAAATGACTTTAATTTTGAAAAATCTAAAAATTTTTGGTATTTTTAAATTCTACATGTTATGACGATTCTAATGATACTAATATTTCCTATGTAAATATATTTGGAGCAAAAATTAAAATCTTTTGCTCATTTTCAGACAAAGACACTTAAAATGACTTTAATTTTGAAAAATCTAAAAATTTTTGGTATTTTTAAATTCTACATGTTATGACGATTCTAATGATACTAATATTTCCTATGTAAATATATTTGGAGCAAAAATTAAAATCTTTTGCTCATTTTCAGACAAAGACACTTAAAATGACTTTAATTTTGAAAAATCTAAAAATTTTTGGTATTTTTAAATTCTACATGTTATGACGATTCTAATGATACTAATATTTCCTATGTAAATATATTTGGAGCAAAAATTAAAATCTTTTGCTCATTTTCAGACAAAGACACTTAAAATGACTTTAATTTTGAAAAATCTAAAAATTTTTGGTATTTTTAAATTCTACATGTTATGACGATTCTAATGATACTAATATTTCCTATGTAAATATATTTGGAGCAAAAATTAAAATCTTTTGCTCATTTTCAGACAAAGACACTTAAAATGACTTTAATTTTGAAAAATCTAAAAATTTTTGGTATTTTTAAATTCTACATGTTATGACGATTCTAATGATACTAATATTTCCTATGTAAATATATTTGGAGCAAAAATTAAAATCTTTTGCTCATTTTCAGACAAAGACACTTAAAATGACTTTAATTTTGAAAAATCTAAAAACTTTTGGTATATTTAGAATCTACAAGCGATTGCGATTCTAATGATACTAATATTTCCTATGTTAATATATTTGGAGCAAAAATTAAAATCCTTTGCTCATTTTCAGACAAAGACACTTAAAATGACTTTAATTTTGAAAAATCTAAAAATTTTTGGTATTTTTAAATTCTACATGTTATGACGATTCTAATGATACTAATATTTCCTATGTTAATATATTTGGAGCAAAAATTAAAATCTTTTGCTCATTTTCAGACAAAGACACTTAAAATGACTTTAATTTTGAAAAATCTAAAAACTTTTGGTATATTTAGAATCTACAAGCGATTGCGATTCTAATGATACTAATATTTCCTATGTTAATATATTTGGAGCAAAAATTAAAATCTTTTGCTCATTTTCAGACAAAGACACTTAAAATGACTTTAATTTTGAAAAATCTAAAAACTTTTGGTATATTTAGAATCTACAAGCGATTGCGATTCTAATGATACTAATATTTCCTATGTTAATATATTTGGAGCAAAAATTAAAATCTTTTGCTCATTTTCAGACAAAGACACTTAAAATGACTTTAATTTTGAAAAATCTAAAAATTTTTGGTATTTTTAAATTCTACATGTTATGACGATTCTAATGATACTAATATTTCCTATGTTAATATATTTGGAGCAAAAATTAAAATCTTTTGCTCATTTTCAGACAAAGACACTTAAAATGACTTTAATTTTGAAAAATCTAAAAACTTTTGGTATATTTAGAATCTACAAGCGATTGCGATTCTAATGATACTAATATTTCCTATGTTAATATATTTGGAGCAAAAATTAAAATCTTTTGCTCATTTTCAGACAAAGACACTTAAAATGACTTTAATTTTGAAAAATCTAAAAACTTTTGGTATATTTAGAATCTACAAGCGATTGCGATTCTAATGATACTAATATTTCCTATGTTAATATATTTGGAGCAAAAATTAAAATCTTTTGCTCATTTTCAGACAAAGACACTTAAAATGACTTTAATTTTGAAAAATCTAAAAATTTTTGGTATTTTTAAATTCTACACGTTATGACGATTCTAATGATACTAATATTTCCTATGTTAATATATTTGGAGCAAAAATTAAAATCTTTTGCTCATTTTCAGACAAAGACACTTAAAATGACTTTAATTTTGAAAAATCTAAAAACTTTTGGTATATTTAGAATCTACAAGCGATTGCGATTCTAATGATACTAATATTTCCTATGTTAATATATTTGGAGCAAAAATTAAAATCTTTTGCTCATTTTCAGACAAAGACACTTAAAATGACTTTAATTTTGAAAAATCTAAAAACTTTTGGTATATTTAGAATCTACAAGCGATTGCGATTCTAATGATACTAATATTTCCTATGTTAATATATTTGGAGCAAAAATTAAAATCTTTTGCTCATTTTCAGACAAAGACACTTAAAATGACTTTAATTTTGAAAAATCTAAAAATTTTTGGTATTTTTAAATTCTACATGTTATGACGATTCTAATGATACTAATATTTCCTATGTTAATATATTTGGAGCAAAAATTAAAATCTTTTGCTCATTTTCAGACAAAGACACTTAAAATGACTTTAATTTTGAAAAATCTAAAAATTTTTGGTATTTTTAAATTCTACACGTTATGACGATTCTAATGATACTAATATTTCCTATGTTAATATATTTGGAGCAAAAATTAAAATCTTTTGCTCATTTTCAGACAAAGACACTTAAAATGACTTTAATTTTGAAAAATCTAAAAACTTTTGGTATATTTAGAATCTACAAGCGATTGCGATTCTAATGATACTAATATTTCCTATGTTAATATATTTGGAGCAAAAATTAAAATCTTTTGCTCATTTTCAGACAAAGACACTTAAAATGACTTTAATTTTGAAAAATCTAAAAACTTTTGGTATATTTAGAATCTACAAGCGATTGCGATTCTAATGATACTAATATTTCCTATGTTAATATATTTGGAGCAAAAATTAAAATCTTTTGCTCATTTTCAGACAAAGACACTTAAAATGACTTTAATTTTGAAAAATCTAAAAATTTTTGGTATTTTTAAATTCTACATGTTATGACGATTCTAATGATACTAATATTTCCTATGTTAATATATTTGGAGCAAAAATTAAAATCTTTTGCTCATTTTCAGACAAAGACACTTAAAATGACTTTAATTTTGAAAAATCTAAAAATTTTTGGTATTTTTAAATTCTACATGTTATGACGATTCTAATGATACTAATATTTCCTATGTAAATATATTTGGAGCAAAAATTAAAATCTTTTGCTCATTTTCAGACAAAGACACTTAAAATGACTTTAATTTTGAAAAATCTAAAAATTTTTGGTATTTTTAAATTCTACATGTTATGACGATTCTAATGATACTAATATTTCCTATGTAAATATATTTGGAGCAAAAATTAAAATCTTTTGCTCATTTTCAGACAAAGACACTTAAAATGACTTTAATTTTGAAAAATCTAAAAATTTTTGGTATTTTTAAATTCTACATGTTATGACGATTCTAATGATACTAATATTTCCTATGTAAATATATTTGGAGCAAAAATTAAAATCTTTTGCTCATTTTCAGACAAAGACACTTAAAATGACTTTAATTTTGAAAAATCTAAAAATTTTTGGTATTTTTAAATTCTACATGTTATGACGATTCTAATGATACTAATATTTCCTATGTAAATATATTTGGAGCAAAAATTAAAATCTTTTGCTCATTTTCAGACAAAGACACTTAAAATGACTTTAATTTTGAAAAATCTAAAAATTTTTGGTATTTTTAAATTCTACATGTTATGACGATTCTAATGATACTAATATTTCCTATGTAAATATATTTGGAGCAAAAATTAAAATCTTTTGCTCATTTTCAGACAAAGACACTTAAAATGACTTTAATTTTGAAAAATCTAAAAATTTTTGGTATTTTTAAATTCTACATGTTATGACGATTCTAATGATACTAATATTTCCTATGTAAATATATTTGGAGCAAAAATTAAAATCTTTTGCTCATTTTCAGACAAAGACACTTAAAATGACTTTAATTTTGAAAAATCTAAAAACTTTTGGTATATTTAGAATCTACAAGCGATTGCGATTCTAATGATACTAATATTTCCTATGTTAATATATTTGGAGCAAAAATTAAAATCCTTTGCTCATTTTCAGACAAAGACACTTAAAATGACTTTAATTTTGAAAAATCTAAAAATTTTTGGTATTTTTAAATTCTACATGTTATGACGATTCTAATGATACTAATATTTCCTATGTTAATATATTTGGAGCAAAAATTAAAATCTTTTGCTCATTTTCAGACAAAGACACTTAAAATGACTTTAATTTTGAAAAATCTAAAAACTTTTGGTATATTTAGAATCTACAAGCGATTGCGATTCTAATGATACTAATATTTCCTATGTTAATATATTTGGAGCAAAAATTAAAATCTTTTGCTCATTTTCAGACAAAGACACTTAAAATGACTTTAATTTTGAAAAATCTAAAAACTTTTGGTATATTTAGAATCTACAAGCGATTGCGATTCTAATGATACTAATATTTCCTATGTTAATATATTTGGAGCAAAAATTAAAATCTTTTGCTCATTTTCAGACAAAGACACTTAAAATGACTTTAATTTTGAAAAATCTAAAAATTTTTGGTATTTTTAAATTCTACATGTTATGACGATTCTAATGATACTAATATTTCCTATGTTAATATATTTGGAGCAAAAATTAAAATCTTTTGCTCATTTTCAGACAAAGACACTTAAAATGACTTTAATTTTGAAAAATCTAAAAACTTTTGGTATATTTAGAATCTACAAGCGATTGCGATTCTAATGATACTAATATTTCCTATGTTAATATATTTGGAGCAAAAATTAAAATCTTTTGCTCATTTTCAGACAAAGACACTTAAAATGACTTTAATTTTGAAAAATCTAAAAACTTTTGGTATATTTAGAATCTACAAGCGATTGCGATTCTAATGATACTAATATTTCCTATGTTAATATATTTGGAGCAAAAATTAAAATCTTTTGCTCATTTTCAGACAAAGACACTTAAAATGACTTTAATTTTGAAAAATCTAAAAATTTTTGGTATTTTTAAATTCTACACGTTATGACGATTCTAATGATACTAATATTTCCTATGTTAATATATTTGGAGCAAAAATTAAAATCTTTTGCTCATTTTCAGACAAAGACACTTAAAATGACTTTAATTTTGAAAAATCTAAAAACTTTTGGTATATTTAGAATCTACAAGCGATTGCGATTCTAATGATACTAATATTTCCTATGTTAATATATTTGGAGCAAAAATTAAAATCTTTTGCTCATTTTCAGACAAAGACACTTAAAATGACTTTAATTTTGAAAAATCTAAAAACTTTTGGTATATTTAGAATCTACAAGCGATTGCGATTCTAATGATACTAATATTTCCTATGTTAATATATTTGGAGCAAAAATTAAAATCTTTTGCTCATTTTCAGACAAAGACACTTAAAATGACTTTAATTTTGAAAAATCTAAAAACTTTTGGTATATTTAGAATCTACAAGCGATTGCGATTCTAATGATACTAATATTTCCTATGTTAATATATTTGGAGCAAAAATTAAAATCTTTTGCTCATTTTCAGACAAAGACACTTAAAATGACTTTAATTTTGAAAAATCTAAAAATTTTTGGTATTTTTAAATTCTACACGTTATGACGATTCTAATGATACTAATATTTCCTATGTAAATATATTTGGAGCAAAAATTAAAATCTTTTGCTCATTTTCAGACAAAGACACTTAAAATGACTTTAATTTTGAAAAATCTAAAAATTTTTGGTATTTTTAAATTCTACATGTTATGACGATTCTAATGATACTAATATTTCCTATGTAAATATATTTGGAGCAAAAATTAAAATCTTTTGCTCATTTTCAGACAAAGACACTTAAAATGACTTTAATTTTGAAAAATCTAAAAACTTTTGGTATATTTAGAATCTACAAGCGATTGCGATTCTAATGATACTAATATTTCCTATGTTAATATATTTGGAGCAAAAATTAAAATCTTTTGCTCATTTTCAGACAAAGACACTTAAAATGACTTTAATTTTGAAAAATCTAAAAACTTTTGGTATATTTAGAATCTACAAGCGATTGCGATTCTAATGATACTAATATTTCCTATGTTAATATATTTGGAGCAAAAATTAAAATCTTTTGCTCATTTTCAGACAAAGACACTTAAAATGACTTTAATTTTGAAAAATCTAAAAACTTTTGGTATATTTAGAATCTACAAGCGATTGCGATTCTAATGATACTAATATTTCCTATGTTAATATATTTGGAGCAAAAATTAAAATCTTTTGCTCATTTTCAGACAAAGACACTTAAAATGACTTTAATTTTGAAAAATCTAAAAACTTTTGGTATATTTAGAATCTACAAGCGATTGCGATTCTAATGATACTAATATTTCCTATGTTAATATATTTGGAGCAAAAATTAAAATCTTTTGCTCATTTTCAGACAAAGACACTTAAAATGACTTTAATTTTGAAAAATCTAAAAACTTTTGGTATATTTAGAATCTACAAGCGATTGCGATTCTAATGATACTAATATTTCCTATGTTAATATATTTGGAGCAAAAATTAAAATCTTTTGCTCATTTTCAGACAAAGACACTTAAAATGACTTTAATTTTGAAAAATCTAAAAACTTTTGGTATATTTAGAATCTACAAGCGATTGCGATTCTAATGATACTAATATTTCCTATGTTAATATATTTGGAGCAAAAATTAAAATCTTTTGCTCATTTTCAGACAAAGACACTTAAAATGACTTTAATTTTGAAAAATCTAAAAACTTTTGGTATATTTAGAATCTACAAGCGATTGCGATTCTAATGATACTAATATTTCCTATGTTAATATATTTGGAGCAAAAATTAAAATCTTTTGCTCATTTTCAGACAAAGACACTTAAAATGACTTTAATTTTGAAAAATCTAAAAATTTTTGGTATTTTTAAATTCTACACGTTATGACGATTCTAATGATACTAATATTTCCTATGTAAATATATTTGGAGCAAAAATTAAAATCTTTTGCTCATTTTCAGACAAAGACACTTAAAATGACTTTAATTTTGAAAAATCTAAAAACTTTTGGTATATTTAGAATCTACAAGCGATTGCGATTCTAATGATACTAATATTTCCTATGTTAATATATTTGGAGCAAAAATTAAAATCTTTTGCTCATTTTCAGACAAAGACACTTAAAATGACTTTAATTTTGAAAAATCTAAAAATTTTTGGTATATTTAGAATCTACACGTCATGACGATTCTAATGATACTAATATTTCCTATGTAAATATATTTGGAGCAAAAATTAAAATCTTTTGCTCATTTTCAGACAAAGACACTTAAAATGACTTTAATTTTGAAAAATCTAAAAATTTTTGGTATTTTTAAATTCTACATGTTATGACGATTCTAATGATACTAATATTTCCTATGTTAATATATTTGGAGCAAAAATTAAAATCTTTTGCTCATTTTCAGACAAAGACACTTAAAATGACTTTAATTTTGAAAAATCTAAAAACTTTTGGTATATTTAGAATCTACAAGCGATTGCGATTCTAATGATACTAATATTTCCTATGTTAATATATTTGGAGCAAAAATTAAAATCTTTTGCTCATTTTCAGACAAAGACACTTAAAATGACTTTAATTTTGAAAAATCTAAAAACTTTTGGTATATTTAGAATCTACAAGCGATTGCGATTCTAATGATACTAATATTTCCTATGTTAATATATTTGGAGCAAAAATTAAAATCTTTTGCTCATTTTCAGACAAAGACACTTAAAATGACTTTAATTTTGAAAAATCTAAAAATTTTTGGTATTTTTAAATTCTACACGTTATGACGATTCTAATGATACTAATATTTCCTATGTAAATATATTTGGAGCAAAAATTAAAATCTTTTGCTCATTTTCAGACAAAGACACTTAAAATGACTTTAATTTTGAAAAATCTAAAAACTTTTGGTATATTTAGAATCTACAAGCGATTGCGATTCTAATGATACTAATATTTCCTATGTTAATATATTTGGAGCAAAAATTAAAATCTTTTGCTCATTTTCAGACAAAGACACTTAAAATGACTTTAATTTTGAAAAATCTAAAAATTTTTGGTATATTTAGAATCTACACGTCATGACGATTCTAATGATACTAATATTTCCTATGTAAATATATTTGGAGCAAAAATTAAAATCTTTTGCTCATTTTCAGACAAAGACACTTAAAATGACTTTAATTTTGAAAAATCTAAAAACTTTTGGTATATTTAGAATCTACAAGCGATTGCGATTCTAATGATACTAATATTTCCTATGTTAATATATTTGGAGCAAAAATTAAAATCTTTTGCTCATTTTCAGACAAAGACACTTAAAATGACTTTAATTTTGAAAAATCTAAAAATTTTTGGTATATTTAGAATCTACACGTCATGACGATTCTAATGATACTAATATTTCCTATGTAAATATATTTGGAGCAAAAATTAAAATCTTTTGCTCATTTTCAGACAAAGACACTTAAAATGACTTTAATTTTGAAAAATCTAAAAATTTTTGGTATTTTTAAATTCTACATGTTATGACGATTCTAATGATACTAATATTTCCTATGTTAATATATTTGGAGCAAAAATTAAAATCTTTTGCTCATTTTCAGACAAAGACACTTAAAATGACTTTAATTTTGAAAAATCTAAAAACTTTTGGTATATTTAGAATCTACAAGCGATTGCGATTCTAATGATACTAATATTTCCTATGTTAATATATTTGGAGCAAAAATTAAAATCTTTTGCTCATTTTCAGACAAAGACACTTAAAATGACTTTAATTTTGAAAAATCTAAAAACTTTTGGTATATTTAGAATCTACAAGCGATTGCGATTCTAATGATACTAATATTTCCTATGTTAATATATTTGGAGCAAAAATTAAAATCTTTTGCTCATTTTCAGACAAAGACACTTAAAATGACTTTAATTTTGAAAAATCTAAAAACTTTTGGTATATTTAGAATCTACAAGCGATTGCGATTCTAATGATACTAATATTTCCTATGTTAATATATTTGGAGCAAAAATTAAAATCTTTTGCTCATTTTCAGACAAAGACACTTAAAATGACTTTAATTTTGAAAAATCTAAAAATTTTTGGTATTTTTAAATTCTACATGTTATGACGATTCTAATGATACTAATATTTCCTATGTTAATATATTTGGAGCAAAAATTAAAATCTTTTGCTCATTTTCAGACAAAGACACTTAAAATGACTTTAATTTTGAAAAATCTAAAAACTTTTGGTATATTTAGAATCTACAAGCGATTGCGATTCTAATGATACTAATATTTCCTATGTTAATATATTTGGAGCAAAAATTAAAATCTTTTGCTCATTTTCAGACAAAGACACTTAAAATGACTTTAATTTTGAAAAATCTAAAAACTTTTGGTATATTTAGAATCTACAAGCGATTGCGATTCTAATGATACTAATATTTCCTATGTTAATATATTTGGAGCAAAAATTAAAATCTTTTGCTCATTTTCAGACAAAGACACTTAAAATGACTTTAATTTTGAAAAATCTAAAAACTTTTGGTATATTTAGAATCTACAAGCGATTGCGATTCTAATGATACTAATATTTCCTATGTTAATATATTTGGAGCAAAAATTAAAATCTTTTGCTCATTTTCAGACAAAGACACTTAAAATGACTTTAATTTTGAAAAATCTAAAAATTTTTGGTATTTTTAAATTCTACATGTTATGACGATTCTAATGATACTAATATTTCCTATGTTAATATATTTGGAGCAAAAATTAAAATCTTTTGCTCATTTTCAGACAAAGACACTTAAAATGACTTTAATTTTGAAAAATCTAAAAACTTTTGGTATATTTAGAATCTACAAGCGATTGCGATTCTAATGATACTAATATTTCCTATGTTAATATATTTGGAGCAAAAATTAAAATCTTTTGCTCATTTTCAGACAAAGACACTTAAAATGACTTTAATTTTGAAAAATCTAAAAACTTTTGGTATATTTAGAATCTACAAGCGATTGCGATTCTAATGATACTAATATTTCCTATGTTAATATATTTGGAGCAAAAATTAAAATCTTTTGCTCATTTTCAGACAAAGACACTTAAAATGACTTTAATTTTGAAAAATCTAAAAACTTTTGGTATATTTAGAATCTACAAGCGATTGCGATTCTAATGATACTAATATTTCCTATGTTAATATATTTGGAGCAAAAATTAAAATCTTTTGCTCATTTTCAGACAAAGACACTTAAAATGACTTTAATTTTGAAAAATCTAAAAACTTTTGGTATATTTAGAATCTACAAGCGATTGCGATTCTAATGATACTAATATTTCCTATGTTAATATATTTGGAGCAAAAATTAAAATCTTTTGCTCATTTTCAGACAAAGACACTTAAAATGACTTTAATTTTGAAAAATCTAAAAATTTTTGGTATTTTTAAATTCTACATGTTATGACGATTCTAATGATACTAATATTTCCTATGTTAATATATTTGGAGCAAAAATTAAAATCTTTTGCTCATTTTCAGACAAAGACACTTAAAATGACTTTAATTTTGAAAAATCTAAAAACTTTTGGTATATTTAGAATCTACAAGCGATTGCGATTCTAATGATACTAATATTTCCTATGTTAATATATTTGGAGCAAAAATTAAAATCTTTTGCTCATTTTCAGACAAAGACACTTAAAATGACTTTAATTTTGAAAAATCTAAAAACTTTTGGTATATTTAGAATCTACAAGCGATTGCGATTCTAATGATACTAATATTTCCTATGTTAATATATTTGGAGCAAAAATTAAAATCTTTTGCTCATTTTCAGACAAAGACACTTAAAATGACTTTAATTTTGAAAAATCTAAAAACTTTTGGTATATTTAGAATCTACAAGCGATTGCGATTCTAATGATACTAATATTTCCTATGTTAATATATTTGGAGCAAAAATTAAAATCTTTTGCTCATTTTCAGACAAAGACACTTAAAATGACTTTAATTTTGAAAAATCTAAAAACTTTTGGTATATTTAGAATCTACAAGCGATTGCGATTCTAATGATACTAATATTTCCTATGTTAATATATTTGGAGCAAAAATTAAAATCTTTTGCTCATTTTCAGACAAAGACACTTAAAATGACTTTAATTTTGAAAAATCTAAAAATTTTTGGTATTTTTAAATTCTACATGTTATGACGATTCTAATGATACTAATATTTCCTATGTTAATATATTTGGAGCAAAAATTAAAATCTTTTGCTCATTTTCAGACAAAGACACTTAAAATGACTTTAATTTTGAAAAATCTAAAAACTTTTGGTATATTTAGAATCTACAAGCGATTGCGATTCTAATGATACTAATATTTCCTATGTTAATATATTTGGAGCAAAAATTAAAATCTTTTGCTCATTTTCAGACAAAGACACTTAAAATGACTTTAATTTTGAAAAATCTAAAAACTTTTGGTATATTTAGAATCTACAAGCGATTGCGATTCTAATGATACTAATATTTCCTATGTTAATATATTTGGAGCAAAAATTAAAATCTTTTGCTCATTTTCAGACAAAGACACTTAAAATGACTTTAATTTTGAAAAATCTAAAAACTTTTGGTATATTTAGAATCTACAAGCGATTGCGATTCTAATGATACTAATATTTCCTATGTTAATATATTTGGAGCAAAAATTAAAATCTTTTGCTCATTTTCAGACAAAGACACTTAAAATGACTTTAATTTTGAAAAATCTAAAAACTTTTGGTATATTTAGAATCTACAAGCGATTGCGATTCTAATGATACTAATATTTCCTATGTTAATATATTTGGAGCAAAAATTAAAATCTTTTGCTCATTTTCAGACAAAGACACTTAAAATGACTTTAATTTTGAAAAATCTAAAAACTTTTGGTATATTTAGAATCTACAAGCGATTGCGATTCTAATGATACTAATATTTCCTATGTTAATATATTTGGAGCAAAAATTAAAATCTTTTGCTCATTTTCAGACAAAGACACTTAAAATGACTTTAATTTGAAAAATCTAAAAACTTTTGGTATATTTAGAATCTACAAGCGATTGCGATTCTAATGATACTAATATTTCCTATGTTAATATATTTGGAGCAAAAATTAAAATCTTTTGCTCATTTTCAGACAAAGACACTTAAAATGACTTTAATTTTGAAAAATCTAAAAACTTTTGGTATATTTAGAATCTACAAGCGATTGCGATTCTAATGATACTAATATTTCCTATGTTAATATATTTGGAGCAAAAATTAAAATCTTTTGCTCATTTTCAGACAAAGACACTTAAAATGACTTTAATTTTGAAAAATCTAAAAACTTTTGGTATATTTAGAATCTACAAGCGATTGCGATTCTAATGATACTAATATTTCCTATGTTAATATATTTGGAGCAAAAATTAAAATCTTTTGCTCATTTTCAGACAAAGACACTTAAAATGACTTTAATTTTGAAAAATCTAAAAACTTTTGGTATATTTAGAATCTACAAGCGATTGCGATTCTAATGATACTAATATTTCCTATGTTAATATATTTGGAGCAAAAATTAAAATCTTTTGCTCATTTTCAGACAAAGACACTTAAAATGACTTTAATTTTGAAAAATCTAAAAACTTTTGGTATATTTAGAATCTACAAGCGATTGCGATTCTAATGATACTAATATTTCCTATGTTAATATATTTGGAGCAAAAATTAAAATCTTTTGCTCATTTTCAGACAAAGACACTTAAAATGACTTTAATTTTGAAAAATCTAAAAACTTTTGGTATATTTAGAATCTACAAGCGATTGCGATTCTAATGATACTAATATTTCCTATGTTAATATATTTGGAGCAAAAATTAAAATCTTTTGCTCATTTTCAGACAAAGACACTTAAAATGACTTTAATTTTGAAAAATCTAAAAACTTTTGGTATATTTAGAATCTACAAGCGATTGCGATTCTAATGATACTAATATTTCCTATGTTAATATATTTGGAGCAAAAATTAAAATCTTTTGCTCATTTTCAGACAAAGACACTTAAAATGACTTTAATTTGAAAAATCTAAAAACTTTTGGTATATTTAGAATCTACAAGCGATTGCGATTCTAATGATACTAATATTTCCTATGTTAATATATTTGGAGCAAAAATTAAAATCTTTTGCTCATTTTCAGACAAAGACACTTAAAATGACTTTAATTTTGAAAAATCTAAAAACTTTTGGTATATTTAGAATCTACAAGCGATTGCGATTCTAATGATACTAATATTTCCTATGTTAATATATTTGGAGCAAAAATTAAAATCTTTTGCTCATTTTCAGACAAAGACACTTAAAATGACTTTAATTTTGAAAAATCTAAAAACTTTTGGTATATTTAGAATCTACAAGCGATTGCGATTCTAATGATACTAATATTTCCTATGTTAATATATTTGGAGCAAAAATTAAAATCTTTTGCTCATTTTCAGACAAAGACACTTAAAATGACTTTAATTTGAAAAATCTAAAAACTTTTGGTATATTTAGAATCTACAAGCGATTGCGATTCTAATGATACTAATATTTCCTATGTTAATATATTTGGAGCAAAAATTAAAATCTTTTGCTCATTTTCAGACAAAGACACTTAAAATGACTTTAATTTTGAAAAATCTAAAAACTTTTGGTATATTTAGAATCTACAAGCGATTGCGATTCTAATGATACTAATATTTCCTATGTTAATATATTTGGAGCAAAAATTAAAATCTTTTGCTCATTTTCAGACAAAGACACTTAAAATGACTTTAATTTTGAAAAATCTAAAAACTTTTGGTATATTTAGAATCTACAAGCGATTGCGATTCTAATGATACTAATATTTCCTATGTTAATATATTTGGAGCAAAAATTAAAATCTTTTGCTCATTTTCAGACAAAGACACTTAAAATGACTTTAATTTTGAAAAATCTAAAAACTTTTGGTATATTTAGAATCTACAAGCGATTGCGATTCTAATGATACTAATATTTCCTATGTTAATATATTTGGAGCAAAAATTAAAATCTTTTGCTCATTTTCAGACAAAGACACTTAAAATGACTTTAATTTTGAAAAATCTAAAAACTTTTGGTATATTTAGAATCTACAAGCGATTGCGATTCTAATGATACTAATATTTCCTATGTTAATATATTTGGAGCAAAAATTAAAATCTTTTGCTCATTTTCAGACAAAGACACTTAAAATGACTTTAATTTTGAAAAATCTAAAAACTTTTGGTATATTTAGAATCTACAAGCGATTGCGATTCTAATGATACTAATATTTCCTATGTTAATATATTTGGAGCAAAAATTAAAATCTTTTGCTCATTTTCAGACAAAGACACTTAAAATGACTTTAATTTTGAAAAATCTAAAAACTTTTGGTATATTTAGAATCTACAAGCGATTGCGATTCTAATGATACTAATATTTCCTATGTTAATATATTTGGAGCAAAAATTAAAATCTTTTGCTCATTTTCAGACAAAGACACTTAAAATGACTTTAATTTTGAAAAATCTAAAAATTTTTGGTATATTTAGAATCTACACGTCATGACGATTCTAATGATACTAATATTTCCTATGTAAATATATTTGGAGCAAAAATTAAAATCTTTTGCTCATTTTCAGACAAAGACACTTAAAATGACTTTAATTTTGAAAAATCTAAAAATTTTTGGTATTTTTAAATTCTACATGTTATGACGATTCTAATGATACTAATATTTCCTATGTTAATATATTTGGAGCAAAAATTAAAATCTTTTGCTCATTTTCAGACAAAGACACTTAAAATGACTTTAATTTTGAAAAATCTAAAAACTTTTGGTATATTTAGAATCTACAAGCGATTGCGATTCTAATGATACTAATATTTCCTATGTTAATATATTTGGAGCAAAAATTAAAATCTTTTGCTCATTTTCAGACAAAGACACTTAAAATGACTTTAATTTTGAAAAATCTAAAAACTTTTGGTATATTTAGAATCTACAAGCGATTGCGATTCTAATGATACTAATATTTCCTATGTTAATATATTTGGAGCAAAAATTAAAATCTTTTGCTCATTTTCAGACAAAGACACTTAAAATGACTTTAATTTTGAAAAATCTAAAAACTTTTGGTATATTTAGAATCTACAAGCGATTGCGATTCTAATGATACTAATATTTCCTATGTTAATATATTTGGAGCAAAAATTAAAATCTTTTGCTCATTTTCAGACAAAGACACTTAAAATGACTTTAATTTTGAAAAATCTAAAAATTTTTGGTATATTTAGAATCTACACGTCATGACGATTCTAATGATACTAATATTTCCTATGTAAATATATTTGGAGCAAAAATTAAAATCTTTTGCTCATTTTCAGACAAAGACACTTAAAATGACTTTAATTTTGAAAAATCTAAAAATTTTTGGTATATTTAGAATCTACAAGCGATTGCGATTCTAATGATACTAATATTTCCTATGTTAATATATTTGGAGCAAAAATTAAAATCTTTTGCTCATTTTCAGACAAAGACACTTAAAATGACTTTAATTTTGAAAAATCTAAAAACTTTTGGTATATTTAGAATCTACAAGCGATTGCGATTCTAATGATACTAATATTTCCTATGTTAATATATTTGGAGCAAAAATTAAAATCTTTTGCTCATTTTCAGACAAAGACACTTAAAATGACTTTAATTTTGAAAAATCTAAAAACTTTTGGTATATTTAGAATCTACAAGCGATTGCGATTCTAATGATACTAATATTTCCTATGTTAATATATTTGGAGCAAAAATTAAAATCTTTTGCTCATTTTCAGACAAAGACACTTAAAATGACTTTAATTTTGAAAAATCTAAAAACTTTTGGTATATTTAGAATCTACAAGCGATTGCGATTCTAATGATACTAATATTTCCTATGTTAATATATTTGGAGCAAAAATTAAAATCTTTTGCTCATTTTCAGACAAAGACACTTAAAATGACTTTAATTTTGAAAAATCTAAAAACTTTTGGTATATTTAGAATCTACAAGCGATTGCGATTCTAATGATACTAATATTTCCTATGTTAATATATTTGGAGCAAAAATTAAAATCTTTTGCTCATTTTCAGACAAAGACACTTAAAATGACTTTAATTTTGAAAAATCTAAAAACTTTTGGTATATTTAGAATCTACAAGCGATTGCGATTCTAATGATACTAATATTTCCTATGTTAATATATTTGGAGCAAAAATTAAAATCTTTTGCTCATTTTCAGACAAAGACACTTAAAATGACTTTAATTTTGAAAAATCTAAAAACTTTTGGTATATTTAGAATCTACAAGCGATTGCGATTCTAATGATACTAATATTTCCTATGTTAATATATTTGGAGCAAAAATTAAAATCTTTTGCTCATTTTCAGACAAAGACACTTAAAATGACTTTAATTTTGAAAAATCTAAAAACTTTTGGTATATTTAGAATCTACAAGCGATTGCGATTCTAATGATACTAATATTTCCTATGTTAATATATTTGGAGCAAAAATTAAAATCTTTTGCTCATTTTCAGACAAAGACACTTAAAATGACTTTAATTTTGAAAAATCTAAAAACTTTTGGTATATTTAGAATCTACAAGCGATTGCGATTCTAATGATACTAATATTTCCTATGTTAATATATTTGGAGCAAAAATTAAAATCTTTTGCTCATTTTCAGACAAAGACACTTAAAATGACTTTAATTTTGAAAAATCTAAAAACTTTTGGTATATTTAGAATCTACAAGCGATTGCGATTCTAATGATACTAATATTTCCTATGTTAATATATTTGGAGCAAAAATTAAAATCTTTTGCTCATTTTCAGACAAAGACACTTAAAATGACTTTAATTTTGAAAAATCTAAAAATTTTTGGTATTTTTAAATTCTACACGTTATGACGATTCTAATGATACTAATATTTCCTATGTAAATATATTTGGAGCAAAAATTAAAATCTTTTGCTCATTTTCAGACAAAGACACTTAAAATGACTTTAATTTTGAAAAATCTAAAAACTTTTGGTATATTTAGAATCTACAAGCGATTGCGATTCTAATGATACTAATATTTCCTATGTTAATATATTTGGAGCAAAAATTAAAATCTTTTGCTCATTTTCAGACAAAGACACTTAAAATGACTTTAATTTTGAAAAATCTAAAAATTTTTGGTATATTTAGAATCTACACGTCATGACGATTCTAATGATACTAATATTTCCTATGTAAATATATTTGGAGCAAAAATTAAAATCTTTTGCTCATTTTCAGACAAAGACACTTAAAATGACTTTAATTTTGAAAAATCTAAAAACTTTTGGTATATTTAGAATCTACAAGCGATTGCGATTCTAATGATACTAATATTTCCTATGTTAATATATTTGGAGCAAAAATTAAAATCTTTTGCTCATTTTCAGACAAAGACACTTAAAATGACTTTAATTTTGAAAAATCTAAAAACTTTTGGTATATTTAGAATCTACAAGCGATTGCGATTCTAATGATACTAATATTTCCTATGTTAATATATTTGGAGCAAAAATTAAAATCTTTTGCTCATTTTCAGACAAAGACACTTAAAATGACTTTAATTTTGAAAAATCTAAAAACTTTTGGTATATTTAGAATCTACAAGCGATTGCGATTCTAATGATACTAATATTTCCTATGTTAATATATTTGGAGCAAAAATTAAAATCTTTTGCTCATTTTCAGACAAAGACACTTAAAATGACTTTAATTTTGAAAAATCTAAAAACTTTTGGTATATTTAGAATCTACAAGCGATTGCGATTCTAATGATACTAATATTTCCTATGTTAATATATTTGGAGCAAAAATTAAAATCTTTTGCTCATTTTCAGACAAAGACACTTAAAATGACTTTAATTTTGAAAAATCTAAAAATTTTTGGTATTTTTAAATTCTACACGTTATGACGATTCTAATGATACTAATATTTCCTATGTAAATATATTTGGAGCAAAAATTAAAATCTTTTGCTCATTTTCAGACAAAGACACTTAAAATGACTTTAATTTTGAAAAATCTAAAAACTTTTGGTATATTTAGAATCTACAAGCGATTGCGATTCTAATGATACTAATATTTCCTATGTTAATATATTTGGAGCAAAAATTAAAATCTTTTGCTCATTTTCAGACAAAGACACTTAAAATGACTTTAATTTTGAAAAATCTAAAAATTTTTGGTATTTTTAAATTCTACATGTTATGACGATTCTAATGATACTAATATTTCCTATGTTAATATATTTGGAGCAAAAATTAAAATCTTTTGCTCATTTTCAGACAAAGACACTTAAAATGACTTTAATTTTGAAAAATCTAAAAACTTTTGGTATATTTAGAATCTACAAGCGATTGCGATTCTAATGATACTAATATTTCCTATGTTAATATATTTGGAGCAAAAATTAAAATCTTTTGCTCATTTTCAGACAAAGACACTTAAAATGACTTTAATTTTGAAAAATCTAAAAACTTTTGGTATATTTAGAATCTACAAGCGATTGCGATTCTAATGATACTAATATTTCCTATGTTAATATATTTGGAGCAAAAATTAAAATCTTTTGCTCATTTTCAGACAAAGACACTTAAAATGACTTTAATTTTGAAAAATCTAAAAACTTTTGGTATATTTAGAATCTACAAGCGATTGCGATTCTAATGATACTAATATTTCCTATGTTAATATATTTGGAGCAAAAATTAAAATCTTTTGCTCATTTTCAGACAAAGACACTTAAAATGACTTTAATTTTGAAAAATCTAAAAACTTTTGGTATATTTAGAATCTACAAGCGATTGCGATTCTAATGATACTAATATTTCCTATGTTAATATATTTGGAGCAAAAATTAAAATCTTTTGCTCATTTTCAGACAAAGACACTTAAAATGACTTTAATTTTGAAAAATCTAAAAACTTTTGGTATATTTAGAATCTACAAGCGATTGCGATTCTAATGATACTAATATTTCCTATGTTAATATATTTGGAGCAAAAATTAAAATCTTTTGCTCATTTTCAGACAAAGACACTTAAAATGACTTTAATTTTGAAAAATCTAAAAACTTTTGGTATATTTAGAATCTACAAGCGATTGCGATTCTAATGATACTAATATTTCCTATGTTAATATATTTGGAGCAAAAATTAAAATCTTTTGCTCATTTTCAGACAAAGACACTTAAAATGACTTTAATTTTGAAAAATCTAAAAACTTTTGGTATATTTAGAATCTACAAGCGATTGCGATTCTAATGATACTAATATTTCCTATGTTAATATATTTGGAGCAAAAATTAAAATCTTTTGCTCATTTTCAGACAAAGACACTTAAAATGACTTTAATTTTGAAAAATCTAAAAACTTTTGGTATATTTAGAATCTACAAGCGATTGCGATTCTAATGATACTAATATTTCCTATGTTAATATATTTGGAGCAAAAATTAAAATCTTTTGCTCATTTTCAGACAAAGACACTTAAAATGACTTTAATTTTGAAAAATCTAAAAACTTTTGGTATATTTAGAATCTACAAGCGATTGCGATTCTAATGATACTAATATTTCCTATGTTAATATATTTGGAGCAAAAATTAAAATCTTTTGCTCATTTTCAGACAAAGACACTTAAAATGACTTTAATTTTGAAAAATCTAAAAACTTTTGGTATATTTAGAATCTACAAGCGATTGCGATTCTAATGATACTAATATTTCCTATGTTAATATATTTGGAGCAAAAATTAAAATCTTTTGCTCATTTTCAGACAAAGACACTTAAAATGACTTTAATTTTGAAAAATCTAAAAACTTTTGGTATATTTAGAATCTACAAGCGATTGCGATTCTAATGATACTAATATTTCCTATGTTAATATATTTGGAGCAAAAATTAAAATCTTTTGCTCATTTTCAGACAAAGACACTTAAAATGACTTTAATTTTGAAAAATCTAAAAACTTTTGGTATATTTAGAATCTACAAGCGATTGCGATTCTAATGATACTAATATTTCCTATGTTAATATATTTGGAGCAAAAATTAAAATCTTTTGCTCATTTTCAGACAAAGACACTTAAAATGACTTTAATTTTGAAAAATCTAAAAACTTTTGGTATATTTAGAATCTACAAGCGATTGCGATTCTAATGATACTAATATTTCCTATGTTAATATATTTGGAGCAAAAATTAAAATCTTTTGCTCATTTTCAGACAAAGACACTTAAAATGACTTTAATTTTGAAAAATCTAAAAACTTTTGGTATATTTAGAATCTACAAGCGATTGCGATTCTAATGATACTAATATTTCCTATGTTAATATATTTGGAGCAAAAATTAAAATCTTTTGCTCATTTTCAGACAAAGACACTTAAAATGACTTTAATTTTGAAAAATCTAAAAACTTTTGGTATATTTAGAATCTACAAGCGATTGCGATTCTAATGATACTAATATTTCCTATGTTAATATATTTGGAGCAAAAATTAAAATCTTTTGCTCATTTTCAGACAAAGACACTTAAAATGACTTTAATTTTGAAAAATCTAAAAACTTTTGGTATATTTAGAATCTACAAGCGATTGCGATTCTAATGATACTAATATTTCCTATGTTAATATATTTGGAGCAAAAATTAAAATCTTTTGCTCATTTTCAGACAAAGACACTTAAAATGACTTTAATTTTGAAAAATCTAAAAACTTTTGGTATATTTAGAATCTACAAGCGATTGCGATTCTAATGATACTAATATTTCCTATGTTAATATATTTGGAGCAAAAATTAAAATCTTTTGCTCATTTTCAGACAAAGACACTTAAAATGACTTTAATTTTGAAAAATCTAAAAATTTTTGGTATATTTAGAATCTACACGTCATGACGATTCTAATGATACTAATATTTCCTATGTAAATATATTTGGAGCAAAAATTAAAATCTTTTGCTCATTTTCAGACAAAGACACTTAAAATGACTTTAATTTTGAAAAATCTGAAAATTTTTGGTATTTTTAAATTCTCCACTCCATGACGATTCTAATGATACTAATATTTCCTATGTTAATATATTTGGAGCAAAAATTAAAATCTTTTGCTCATTTTCAGACAAAGACACTTAAAATGACTTTAATTTTGAAAAATCTAAAAACTTTTGGTATATTTAGAATCTACAAGCGATTGCGATTCTAATGATACTAATATTTCCTATGTTAATATATTTGGAGCAAAAATTAAAATCTTTTGCTCATTTTCAGACAAAGACACTTAAAATGACTTTAATTTTGAAAAATCTAAAAACTTTTGGTATATTTAGAATCTACAAGCGATTGCGATTCTAATGATACTAATATTTCCTATGTTAATATATTTGGAGCAAAAATTAAAATCTTTTGCTCATTTTCAGACAAAGACACTTAAAATGACTTTAATTTTGAAAAATCTAAAAATTTTTGGTATTTTTAAATTCTACATGTTATGACGATTCTAATGATACTAATATTTCCTATGTAAATATATTTGGAGCAAAAATTAAAATCTTTTGCTCATTTTCAGACAAAGACACTTAAAATGACTTTAATTTTGAAAAATCTAAAAATTTTTGGTATTTTTAAATTCTACATGTTATGACGATTCTAATGATACTAATATTTCCTATGTAAATATATTTGGAGCAAAAATTAAAATCTTTTGCTCATTTTCAGACAAAGACACTTAAAATGACTTTAATTTTGAAAAATCTAAAAATTTTTGGTATATTTAGAATCTACACGTCATGACGATTCTAATGATACTAATATTTCCTATGTAAATATATTTGGAGCAAAAATTAAAATCTTTTGCTCATTTTCAGACAAAGACACTTAAAATGACTTTAATTTTGAAAAATCTGAAAATTTTTGGTATTTTTAAATTCTCCACTCCATGACGATTCTAATGATACTAATATTTCCTATGTTAATATATTTGGAGCAAAAATTAAAATCTTTTGCTCATTTTCAGACAAAGACACTTAAAATGACTTTAATTTTGAAAAATCTAAAAACTTTTGGTATATTTAGAATCTACAAGCGATTGCGATTCTAATGATACTAATATTTCCTATGTTAATATATTTGGAGCAAAAATTAAAATCTTTTGCTCATTTTCAGACAAAGACACTTAAAATGACTTTAATTTTGAAAAATCTAAAAATTTTTGGTATTTTTAAATTCTACATGTTATGACGATTCTAATGATACTAATATTTCCTATGTTAATATATTTGGAGCAAAAATTAAAATCTTTTGCTCATTTTCAGACAAAGACACTTAAAATGACTTTAATTTTGAAAAATCTAAAAACTTTTGGTATATTTAGAATCTACAAGCGATTGCGATTCTAATGATACTAATATTTCCTATGTTAATATATTTGGAGCAAAAATTAAAATCTTTTGCTCATTTTCAGACAAAGACACTTAAAATGACTTTAATTTTGAAAAATCTAAAAACTTTTGGTATATTTAGAATCTACAAGCGATTGCGATTCTAATGATACTAATATTTCCTATGTTAATATATTTGGAGCAAAAATTAAAATCTTTTGCTCATTTTCAGACAAAGACACTTAAAATGACTTTAATTTTGAAAAATCTAAAAATTTTTGGTATTTTTAAATTCTACATGTTATGACGATTCTAATGATACTAATATTTCCTATGTAAATATATTTGGAGCAAAAATTAAAATCTTTTGCTCATTTTCAGACAAAGACACTTAAAATGACTTTAATTTTGAAAAATCTAAAAATTTTTGGTATTTTTAAATTCTACATGTTATGACGATTCTAATGATACTAATATTTCCTATGTAAATATATTTGGAGCAAAAATTAAAATCTTTTGCTCATTTTCAGACAAAGACACTTAAAATGACTTTAATTTTGAAAAATCTAAAAATTTTTGGTATATTTAGAATCTACACGTCATGACGATTCTAATGATACTAATATTTCCTATGTAAATATATTTGGAGCAAAAATTAAAATCTTTTGCTCATTTTCAGACAAAGACACTTAAAATGACTTTAATTTTGAAAAATCTGAAAATTTTTGGTATTTTTAAATTCTCCACTCCATGACGATTCTAATGATACTAATATTTCCTATGTTAATATATTTGGAGCAAAAATTAAAATCTTTTGCTCATTTTCAGACAAAGACACTTAAAATGACTTTAATTTTGAAAAATCTAAAAACTTTTGGTATATTTAGAATCTACAAGCGATTGCGATTCTAATGATACTAATATTTCCTATGTTAATATATTTGGAGCAAAAATTAAAATCTTTTGCTCATTTTCAGACAAAGACACTTAAAATGACTTTAATTTTGAAAAATCTAAAAACTTTTGGTATATTTAGAATCTACAAGCGATTGCGATTCTAATGATACTAATATTTCCTATGTTAATATATTTGGAGCAAAAATTAAAATCTTTTGCTCATTTTCAGACAAAGACACTTAAAATGACTTTAATTTTGAAAAATCTAAAAATTTTTGGTATTTTTAAATTCTACATGTTATGACGATTCTAATGATACTAATATTTCCTATGTAAATATATTTGGAGCAAAAATTAAAATCTTTTGCTCATTTTCAGACAAAGACACTTAAAATGACTTTAATTTTGAAAAATCTAAAAATTTTTGGTATTTTTAAATTCTACATGTTATGACGATTCTAATGATACTAATATTTCCTATGTAAATATATTTGGAGCAAAAATTAAAATCTTTTGCTCATTTTCAGACAAAGACACTTAAAATGACTTTAATTTTGAAAAATCTAAAAATTTTTGGTATTTTTAAATTCTACACGTTATGACGATTCTAATGATACTAATATTTCCTATGTAAATATATTTGGAGCAAAAATTAAAATCTTTTGCTCATTTTCAGACAAAGACACTTAAAATGACTTTAATTTTGAAAAATCTAAAAACTTTTGGTATATTTAGAATCTACAAGCGATTGCGATTCTAATGATACTAATATTTCCTATGTTAATATATTTGGAGCAAAAATTAAAATCTTTTGCTCATTTTCAGACAAAGACACTTAAAATGACTTTAATTTTGAAAAATCTAAAAATTTTTGGTATTTTTAAATTCTACACGTTATGACGATTCTAATGATACTAATATTTCCTATGTAAATATATTTGGAGCAAAAATTAAAATCTTTTGCTCATTTTCAGACAAAGACACTTAAAATGACTTTAATTTTGAAAAATCTGAAAATTTTTGGTATATTTAGAATCTACACGTCATGACGATTCTAATGATACTAATATTTCCTATGTAAATATATTTGGAGCAAAAATTAAAATCTTTTGCTCATTTTCAGACAAAGACACTTAAAATGACTTTAATTTTGAAAAATCTAAAAATTTTTGGTATTTTTAAATTCTACATGTTATGACGATTCTAATGATACTAATATTTCCTATGTAAATATATTTGGAGCAAAAATTAAAATCTTTTGCTCATTTTCAGACAAAGACACTTAAAATGACTTTAATTTTGAAAAATCTAAAAATTTTTGGTATTTTTAAATTCTACACGTTATGACGATTCTAATGATACTAATATTTCCTATGTAAATATATTTGGAGCAAAAATTAAAATCTTTTGCTCATTTTCAGACAAAGACACTTAAAATGACTTTAATTTTGAAAAATCTGAAAATTTTTGGTATATTTAGAATCTACACGTCATGACGATTCTAATGATACTAATATTTCCTATGTAAATATATTTGGAGCAAAAATTAAAATCTTTTGCTCATTTTCAGACAAAGACACTTAAAATGACTTTAATTTTGAAAAATCTAAAAATTTTTGGTATTTTTAAATTCTACATGTTATGACGATTCTAATGATACTAATATTTCCTATGTAAATATATTTGGAGCAAAAATTAAAATCTTTTGCTCATTTTCAGACAAAGACACTTAAAATGACTTTAATTTTGAAAAATCTAAAAATTTTTGGTATTTTTAAATTCTCCACGTCATGACGATTCTAATGATACTAATATTTCCTATCTTATTATATATTTGAAAACGCCGGGAAAGTGTCTGTTAACACAAATCTGTGCGCAGTTTTTTGTGTTTCCGAAGCCTCCGTCATAGTAAAATTTAGGGGATAGAAGAACGGTAAGAATAAAAAAAAAGAAAGAGTGAGGGGGGGGGGGGGGGGGGGAGGGCAATGATCGTCCAGCGTGCATACATTATTTCGTTTTTTCTTAACTGTTATTTCTGCTTTGCAATACTGTTAATTAAATTATCGAAATGGCGGAAAGCATGAAGAAGGTACCAAAAATATGAAAAAGCGTTGGGCTTCTTCGGTTTTAATGGCGCGCGTTCAAATACTTTTAGCTCCAAAAATTCTGTTAATTTGAGATGGTGGACTTAAGTGACTGTACCAGCGGTGAATGGATTGAAAAATGAAATTTCGCAGCTCAGCGGCGTTGGAAAAACGATCAAAAGTATTGGAATGCGTGCCGAAGGCACGGAAGAAGCGAGCCGCAGGCGAGCTTCTTCTGTGCCTTCGGCTCGCATTCCAATACTTTCCGATCAAGAAATTTCGGTCCCGACTACTAAATTCAGAAGGTGAAATCGTCAAACAATTGAATGTGAAGTAGCACGCCGAAGGCGTGTTGGGGGCGAAGCCGGAGGCGAGCCGTAGAAAAAGTTGTTGTTGAGATGAGTTTAGATTTAAAGAAAATAGGCGAAATCTAAAAATATATGATAAACTAACAACTAACTTCGAATTTCAAAGAGTAGCTAGGTTTTTCATCACCGTCTTTGGTATCCCATTTTGATATTAAGATATCTTTATTTGAGAGGAATATAACAAAAGGGGCACGCCGGAGGCGTGTTGGAAAGCGAAGCCGAAGGCGAGGCGTAGTCCAGGAGTTTTGCCGCGTAGCGGCACGGAACTCCTGGTGTAAATATATTTGGAGCAAAAATTAAAATCTTTTGCTCATTTTCAGACAAAGACACTTAAAATGACTTTAATTTTGAAAAATCTGAAAATTTTTGGTATATTTAAATTCTCCACGCCATGACGATTCTAATGATACTAATATTTCCTATGTAAATATATTTGAAGCAAAAAGTTTTGTTTCGATCCAAATTCAAAATTTTAAATCTTATAGGGAACTACGTTTTATTTTCTGTCTTTTGGTACTAAAATTTCGAAAATCCGATGTCGATTTCGAGGAATGTATTTTTTAGAGTCTTGAGGAATTCAAATTAAAGAATTTGGCTGTCTGAAAACGAAACAACGACGAATTTTTGTGAAAATTCAAAATTTCAAGCGTTTTTAATGTCTATTGCGGATTCTATTGATACTATTGGTTCCTTCATTGATTCAAAAAATGAAGGCTTTGTTTCTGAGTTTTAGTGGAATTCGAGGAACGGGCTATTTTTTAGCGTTCATGTCCACGTTAAAAATCTTTGTAGTGGGAGTTGAATATTTTTTCAAAAAACCTGATAAAATTGAGAATTTATTTGGATTTGAAACAGAGTTCCCTTTATTCTATGTTTTTCAGAGTGCTAAACTTTGAAGCGTTTAATGGTTTTGGTCTCAATAATTAAAATTAAAGCAAAAAATAAAGCGTGTTCTCATTAGTACAATGCAATTTATGCGAAATCACACCGATAAATACACGCGTCATAGCAGCGGTCCAAAGTTGAAAAAATAAAAATTTGAATGCGCGCGTGTCCGTGCGACGCGGTCTGTGTCCGTGCAACGCGGTCGGAATTGGCGCGAAACACAATTATTTGAATGTGGCTACATATTGGTATTGTTCTTTGGACCACCTGGGCACCCATTCGAATTTTGATTTTTTGCCTTGAATTTGGATCGTGTTAACTGACCAGCTGCCTTTAATTACAATTTCAATTGCAAAAAAAAATTTTCTTCCACCTTTTTAGTGGTACTTTGGCGTTTCGAAATGTAGAAATTTCCATATTTTGAAGTGATTAAAACTAAAAAAACCCAAATAGTTATATCAATCAAAATGCTGAACACATTTTCAGCCATTAAAGGGATTCTTTACTGTTTTTGAGTTTCTATTCCATTTTCATCTTCTTCTTGATATTTGAAAACCTATACAAGAAAATATTTTTGCGAAATTTCCTTTTCTAGAACTCAATCACACCCATTTCCAAAATAAGGCGGCGAATGGCCTAGCAATCGCAAACATTCACTTATTCGCATGCTCTCTCGCGCGCGGCCGAGCGGTTAGGCCATTTCGCAGCCTTACCCTGTAAATGTGCTTTTTCGTGTACTAGAAAAAGAAATTTCGATAAATTGTTTTGCTTCTATAGGTTTTCAAATACTGCGAAGAAGATGAAAATGGAATTGAAACCCAAATTCAGTAAACGGTCCCTTTAATTCTGAAAAAAAATGACTGATTTCATTAAAATGGGTCGAGTTATCTTCATTGGTTACCGTAGAAGAGGAACACCTTCATTTGTATGTAGTATGGTAACAGTTAAGAGAGCAGACAGCGAGAGTCATTTTCCTCTGTGTTCACTATTCACCACAGCGTTTTTTTGTTTGTTTTTCTATTTTTTTGTGATTTTATGCATAATTATACTAAAAACTTCTTTTTCTGCTTTATTTTACTTTCAAAAATTAAAATTCATAATTTTTGAAAATATCCTATGTTCGAAAACTGCTTATTTGAATCGGATTTCTGTAGAAACATCATTTTTACACCAAAATTTCGGAATAAGAACAAAAATAATTTTTAATGTCGGAAATTAGAAATGAAAAGTAATTTTTATATTAGTTGTTTACAACTTCTGTTATATAAACGTGAAAAAACCTGTGTCAAAAAATCGACACGCCACGCGTGAGGGCAATGGCAAGGGATGCGTTGCGTTGTCTTATTATCCCTCACCATACACTATTTCGCAAAATAGGGAAGTTCACGTTTATGAAGCCGATTTTGTGAGACAATAATACATTTTTTCCAAATTTCAGACCTCATCAGAAACCACCTCCGTTAATTTCAATTATCAAGATCGAATTCAATTTTCTGCATCGAACAACGAAATTGGTTCAGTTACGAAATCAATTGGCCAAGTTATCAAATCGGCTAACCCATTGACAGTTCCCAATCGATCAAAAGGTATTTTTGAAAAAAATTGTTCAAAATGAGAACTGTTGAGTAATACTCGTTTTTCGTTTCAGCCGACTGCCAGACACCAGCATCCCAAGTAACAATGGATCATGAAATTTGACATTCACGTCCTCCCGTCTAGTTTTTGTGGATTTGAGGTTTGTTTTTGAAAAATATTTTAGAACTGAAAACCCAAGGTAAATTGGCTTAGATGGTTCGAAAAAGTATCATATAACTACTTTTTGGTCAGTTTTCTGCCCTTTAAAATTTTGAAAATGATGAAGCCAACATACCTTATTCTTGCAATCCACTTCCAAAATATTTTCTTTCAATTATTCATAATTCAGACACTGCCCGTACCGTTCTAATCTCCATTGGAAGCCGATGAGCTTTAAGCAAGGCTCAATGTTGTCAAGTATGCTGGGAACCACTAATATCTGATGAAACGAGCCGGTGACAATTCATAAGAAGAAATTATTGGTAAAATAATTATTTTTTATACTTTAGGGAACTTATGTGGATCGCGTGGAGCAAATTGAACTCGAACCGAGCGTCATGTGGAGCATTTCCTTCCCCCCCCCCCCCCCCTCCTCTCGTGCAAATTTCAAATTCGAGATTTTTATTTAGCACTGACAGGTGCCCGCGAGCGAAATTATGTTTTTATTTTTTGTTCTCAATTTTTCCCCGTGGTTTTTAAAATATTTTCGTCGTATTCTCAGTAGTTCCTTCCTAAGAAATCGGCACTGTTCTTTGTTTTGAGGCTTATCGCAGATTATTAGGGTTTTCAGAGGTTTTTCAGATCTTCGACTGGGACAACTCGATGGATATAAGAAGCGCTTGGATTATTAATAATTACTTGTATTATTTTTATGTTTCGTTTAATAAAGATATTTGGGGCTCGTTTGAAGCTCCAGCTCGCGGGTAGTCTGTCAGCGCTTTAAATTTTTAATAAAATTAGCTTTTTCTGGTTTGGGAGGGGGGTTGGATATGGAGAATAGATGGAAGGACGGCATTGGAACAAGCAATGGATATGGATACTCGATAAACAAAAGGAAAACTTATGATTGATCCAGGTTAGTATTATTTCAAGAAAAAATACGAATTTTTTGCGAAAAAACTAAAAAAAACATTTTTAGAGCCAAATTTTGGTAATAGGCGGCCGAAGGCTATCGCCAATTTTTTTTATTTTGTTTAGAAACGTGAATTTTCAAAATTTACAATTTAAAGTTCCGAAATTTTCAAAAAATTACGATTTTTATTGATTTTTTATACTTTCAGGCCGCTTACTCCACCAAAGCAACATCGCCGCATCGACTGATGCAACAGCAATCAAATTTGATCCAGGTTAGTATTTATTTCAAGAAAAATGAATTTTGTCAACTTTTTGGATTTTTTCAAACAATTTTTAAAGAAAATCGCATTTTTACAACTAAATTTCGGTAATAGGCGGCCGAAGGCTATCGCCAATTTTTTATTCTCTTTAAAACGTGTGAATATCCGAAATTTCTATTTTAAATTTTTAAAAAGGTCAATTTTATTGTTTTTTGATACTTTCAGGTCGCTTACTCCACCAAATCAACATCGGCGCATCACGGAGTGCAATAACAATGGAATATTATCCAGGTTTGTATTAATTTCAAGAAAAATATGCATTTTGGCAACTTTTTGGATTTGTTCAAACAAATTTTATAGAAAATCTCATTTTTAAAACTAAATTTGGGTAATTGGTGGCCGAAGGCTATCGCCACTTTTTAATTTAGATCCAAAACTCGAATTTGAATTTTTTAAAATAACATTTTTTTGTAGGGAAATCAACGGTTCAACGAAGTTCAATCAACGGAGCCATATCGACATAAAGAGTGAGGAGCATGAAGAATCGACAATTAAGTGAATAATTTTTGCCGATCGATTTTTACTTTTACTTATTTTTACCGAAGAAAAACATGATTTTTGGGGAGGGGGGAGGGTTTAATTAAATGGGAAATGCTTATTCCTTGATGGATGAAAGCACGGAGAGTGTGGGGTTTAATATTTTAAAAAAAGGTTCATCATCATCATAGGCTAATGATGATTAAAAAAGGGGAGCTGGGGGGGGGGGGGTTGGATTTGGAGGATAGATTGAAGGATGGCATTGGAACAAGCAATGGAAATGGATACTCGATAAACAAAAGGAAAACTTATGATTGATCCAGGTTAGTACTTTCTCAAGAAAAAAAATAATAAAACACATTTTTAAAGCTAAATTTGAGTAATAGGCGGCCGAAGGCTATCGCCAATTTTTTATTTTGTTTAGAAACTTGTGAATTACCAAAATTTCAATTTGACAATGTTTTAAAGGTCAATTTTATTGTTTTTTGATACTTTCAGGTCGCGTACTCCACTAAATCAAAATCGGCGCATCATGGAGTGCAATAACAATGGAATATGGTCCAGGTTCGTATTAATTTCGAGAAAAATAGGAATTTTGGCAATTTTTTGGATTGTTTCAAACTAATTTTAAAGAAAATCTCATTTTTACAACTATATTTCGGTAATAGTCGGCCGAAGGCTATCGCCAATTTTTTATTTTCTTTAAAAACGTGTGAATATCCGAAATTTCTATTTTTAATTTTTAAAAAACCGCAATTTTATTCATTTTGGATAGTTTCAGGCAACATACCCCGCCAAGTCAACATCGGCGGACGTAACAGAAATCGAGCTTGATCCAGGTGAGTATTTATTTATTTTAAAGCTGAATTTTGGAAAAATTTAGAGTTTTTCGACAAAAAAAATAATGAAAAACATTTTTACAACTATATTTTGGTAATAGGCGGCCGAAGGCTATCGCCAATTTTTGATTTTCTTCCAAAACTCGCGAATTTTCAAAGTTTCCAATTTTAAAAATGTGAAAAATCTCTTACTCTACCAAATCACGCAACGTCGGGATGGAACAAAAATCGAATTGGATCCATGTTAGTTATTATTTCGAGAAAAACATATGAATTTGGAAATTTGTTTCCTAAACTCATTTTCACAGCTGAATTTGGGTAACAGGTGGCCGAAGGCTATCGACAATTTTTAATTTAGATTCTTGCGAATTTTCAAAAATTAACTTTTTGTAGGGAAATCAACGGTTCAACGAAGTTCAATCACCGGAGCCATATCGACATATAGAGTGAGTAACATGAAGAATCGACAATTAAGTGAATAATTTTTGTTTTTTACTTTTACTTATTTTTACCGAAGAAAAACATGATTTTTGGGGAGGGGGGAGGGTTTATTAAATGGGAAATGCTTATTCCTTGATGGATGAAAGCACGGAGAGTGGTCGGATTTCAAATTTTATAATTTCATTGCCTAGAAAAGTTTTAAAAACAATCCGAAATTATTAAAAACGAATAATTTTAGGGAAATCTGTCCTAAATTAAATTAAGAATATTAAGTGGCCGCGTAATTTCTAAAAAACTATTCTGAAACCTAGGTATAAAAATGTTCGGATGAAATTCGTGGTGATTGAATAATGTATTTTGAATTGCAGAACCTCATTTACCGGACATTTATAGCTTTTATTTTCGCGAAAATAACACGTTTATGGCAAAACTTTTAAAAAAAATCAATTCTACCGATTTCGAACTGTTTTTAGCATAGAAAATTGATTTTTGAAGTTTTTGGCTAAAACAGGACTTTCATTTTTATAATTGGGTCTTTTGTGAATATTTTTTGGTCGATTATTCATTAATTTTCAAATTCATACGATAAACTTTCTCGTTATTAGCTCGTTGAAAAATATTTAGTCCTTCTTCTCGAAGTTGTGCGATCCAGTTTCAGAACTCAGGGGAATTTCTGTTCATCTTGCCGTAATTAAGATCTCTATATCAAACTGCTTGCCATCAAAAGAAAATATAAAACTGGAAGAAAGTATGGGGTGCTAGAAAACAATTGATTTCCGTACAAATTAGACATTAAAAATTCTAAAATCATGTCATCGTGAAGTGAACGTTGATAAAAACGTTTATTTTTGTTTTCAAGTGGGCATATTTCAAGAAAATTACTAAGCAAAATTATTTATTAATGGTTTAAAAAACTATTTAGATAAAATAAACATTTCTTTCGAAATTGAGATATATTGAACACAAAAATATGTAAAAGTACTCAAAATAACGTGGAAAATATAAGTACAAGAAAGGTAACCACAAAACTTCAAGAAAATCAAATTAAAAATTATAGAAAACGAAAAATTACATGAATTTCAGAGTCAAAATAATAATAATAATCGATAATTGTATGCAACAGTGCGTCCCGGTGTTTGCACATCGCGAAATCTACCGTAACCAAATTTGAAAATAATACAAAATGATTTATTTTCAAAAATTCGGTTTTTCATTTTTTAAATTATTTTTCTTGTTTTTAAACACGTTAAAACTACATTTTTGAGTTCAGAAAATTTTTCCGAGTATTTAAAAAAAGAATTCCGTCGTTTTTCTTGTGAAATGTGGATTTTTTCAAAGAGAAATGAAAAATTATTTTATTGAGCGAAAATGTAGATTTATCGTGTTTTTTTCTTCTTTTTTAAAGACAATTGAGCATTGATCGATTCTATTTGAATATCTGTAAATGATCTGAAATCCCTCTTCTTTTTATTGTTGTTGTTTTCAAGTATTCAAATTGGTTTCAAACCATTTTCGTTGTTTTCTGTTGTTTGTTGTTTAAAAAATAACACATCAATATAATTAAGCTGTTTATTTAAGCAATAATTATAAAAAATATATATATTTCACATCTGTACATAATAAAACGGACCGTTGGGCGCGGTATTAGAGAAAATGAGAAGTTTCAGAAGAATTCAGAGAAGTATGACGATCGTAGGGGTATCAAGAAGGTTTTATCAGAAAATGGGTACCAACCTTATCTTTTTGTTTTCGAATTGATTTTATACAGACTTTTTCTTTTTATATTTCACTTTCATCGAATTCATCTCATACAGAATTTTTTATTTTGTCGGGAATTACTGGCAATATTTAATCTTTTATGTAAATTCAGAATAACGAAATCCAATTTTTATCATAGGAACTCTAAGCGGGGCTTTCAATTTTAACGGCACTCTTTAGATAATTTTCAACTATTTCCAAACTTTCCCAAAGTATTTTCTAGTCGACTTTCGGCCGAGTCTTCACCAATCTACCAGAATATTCCTAAGTCTCCTCAAAACTAAATTAGGAGGCAAAAGCTACCACAGAAATTGTTTTACCCACCAGTTTGAGAGAAAATAACAGAGCTGAATAGTTGAGAAACGAATGTTTATTAGAAATTGGGGTTCTTTGGGGGGAGGTATGGGAGAATTCGAGAGGAGGGGGACAGGGTGCGAAATGGCCTTATAATGTTGGTGCGAGGAACGAAGAACCAAATCACAACCCTTGGCGACGAACTAAACGGATCAGGAAAAGTTCCACGAAATCAACACAAACAGAGAGAAAGAATATGTGAATGACCGAGTGGGCGTCTTGTAAAAATAGGTAATTGTACCCGAAAAGCTAAGCGAAGAGTACAAAAAAACGGTAGAATTGGCCTAATGTTTGAAGCAAATGTAAAGTTCAGAAGTTCTTTTTTCTTTTTTTTTTCTTTTTTTTTCTTTTTTTTCTTTTTTTTCTTTTTTTAAGCCATTTCACACAAATGGAAATTCTAAGTACTCCAGGGCATTCATTATTACTGGTGTGTTGACAAAAGTTGTTGTCCTGGGTGCTGGTCATAATACATCCTGCTCTTTTCAGAACAGGGAAAAACCAACTTTCTAATTTCAAGTAGTTATACTGTGTACTTTGAAATTTATCCACCCAAAACCCGATATTCAAGGTCTTTCCCGTCAAAGATCCCAAGAATAAAGAAGGGTTAAAGACAACGAGAGTAATGAATGAATGGCCTATCACCGTACAAACTTCTGAACTTTACAGTTTACTCCAACACATTTTGCTTCTTCTACACGCATTTTATACACTTCTAAACAACGAAATACGAGCTTTCGGGCTAGACCTAAACGCCAGAAATGACACAATTCTTCTCTCCTAATGTTGATTAAGTGGGCGCCGGGTGTGAAAAAAAGGGAAATGAAAGTGACAAGAAACCCCAATTTAATATATATATATAATAATAATAAAAATAATGATAAAATATTGACCCTTTTCTTAAACCCTAATAAATTGCAAAAAAAACCATATAAGATGGAAAAAAAACAAAGTTAATACCTAAAATATTCCCAAATACCCTAATGTTAAACCCTAAGCTACTCCTAAATATTCACAAGTACTCCTAAAACTTAAAACCTAGAAAAAAGAAGTATTAGGATAAATGGGCGGTCTTGAAATAAAAAATATTCGACAGGAATTATTCGCCCTCAACGTCTCAATTATTTTCTCAAAAACAGGTGGGCCCTCCTAAGATAGGTTCAAGTAGAAATAAGAGATAAACTAGTGAGAATAGGTAAAGAAACGGTGAGCCCAAAAGTTTTCCAAAAAACACTAAAGAAAAATCTAGAAATTGCTGAAAATTGTCAAAAAAAATGCCGTAAAATCTAGGCCCCTATAAGAGAATCCTATGATATACCCTCTGGATTTTCCTTTTTTTTTCCTTCGAAGGAAATGTACTGAGATAGATTAAACCACACCCGAAACTAGAATGGAATTGAGAGAATTCGATGTTTTTTTTATAAAAATGAATATATTGACAAACAGAAATGTATTTTCGAATAGTTTTTTGAATTGTTGGTACCCAAAATATAGAATTTTTTAGATTTCTTCACCCCTACTTCAAAATATCGATTTTTGACTGAAATTATGGTCTTGGACCTTGAAATGAATGATTTTGAATCAGTAAAATGAGAATATTGAAATTTTGAATTTGAAATTTGGCTTTTAGCCTTGAGATATTGAGTTTGACTCAAAAAATGAACGAAATGAAGTTTTGAACTTGAAATTTGGCTTTTTAAGCCTTGAAAAACAATTGGAGTCAATTTTTATAACAGCTTTGATAGATTTTTCGCGCCTCCTATTTTCATGCACGTTCTTCTAACTTTCTCATCTTGAAATCAAGCGTTAACGCCGAATTTCCAAAACTTTTGTTTGAATACTTTGACAGCAATAGATGAAGCGCTTCGGCAGTCACAAACTAATCAATTTAAAAGCTGAATATTTCTAGATTTTCAGAATTCCTGAAATTGCGCTGAACATAGTTCAACGAGATAGCTTAACTATTTTCAGATTCACTTAGGACAGAGAAAACGGGAAAAATGTGATGTGAATTGAGAGAAAAGAAGCGGGTGAGAAATCGGGGTTTTTGGTGGAAAAAAACCAGGACTGGAGCATAATTCGAAACTTGTTCGAATCGAGGTTTCAAGAATTCGAAAAATCCAAATTCGGCATTAGAAAAAGGATAAATGGGCCAACTTGGGAGTTGGAAGATGTTCTCTTATGTTCCGAACAATGCCCATCCGATCTTCTATCGTACACTACATCAAAAACGATCGATTCCAGTCGGATCACCGAATAACAATATTCGCCGGCCGTTCCCATTTCGACACTTCGTGGAGGATGCCATTCCCCGAGCATTCGGTTTCATTTTTTGAGCAAGCACTAAGTCATTTGGAGGGAACTAAGCTGTAGAAGTAGGCGTCAAGTAGAATTGGATACCTAAAGACTAACCCCTAAACCGAATGCCACTAACTAACCAAAATGTGATTATTCCATTGGCCTAATCCCATTTTGGCATCTTTATTTGAAAAAAAGGTAAATTTACCTTTGGTTGTCCTTGAACTCCCGTGCCGACCTGAAAAAATAAAACCTTCCAGTACACCATTGATGAGCATTGCTGAACTGCGAAGATGCTGAAAATCCCTTAGACAGTGTGGAAGCGTCAGGGCTGGAAGATGCGCCGAGAAGACGACTCCTGCACGCTTGTTCAACACTGTTCGTCGCAGGGAATGAATCCTCCCAAAAGTGAAGAGATGGGTCGCCAGACACGAATATTATTATTCGGGGATCCTTCTGGTTTCGAAGGATTCTGAGGCGGTGAGGACAGAAAATAGGTTGAACATTATTGCGGAGAAGAGAACAACTCCCAACTCACAAGCCGACACATTTATCCTCTTTCCAATGCGGAATTCGAATTTTTCGAATTCTTGAAACGTCGATTCAAACAACGTTTCGAAATATACAACCATCCCGGTATGTTTTTTCCACCAAAAACCCCGATTTCTCACCCGCTTCTTTTCTCTCAATTTACATCACATTTTTCCGTGTTTTCTCCTACCTTAGATCCTCTAAAAATAATCAAACTAGCTCGTTAAACTACTTTCAACGCAATTTTAGAAATTCCAAAAATCTAGAAATGTTCAGCTTTTAAATTGGTTAGTTGCCGAAGCGCCTAATCTATTGCTGCCAATGATTCAAATAATCATTCTAGAAATTGAGCGCGCGCGCTTAATAACTAGATGAGAAGGCGAGAAAAAAATGCATTACAAAACAGAAGGCGCTAGAATACTATCAAAGCTGCTGCAAAAACGCTCCTAACAAATACAGAAATGAAAGAGAACAAATACAGAAATGAGAGGATAACAAATGACAAGAAGGAGAAAATAACAAATGACAAGAAAGCCCAACGGTACCTGTACAGGAAGAAATGTTGCAGAAGTTGGTTGTATTGAACAGATATTGATTGACAGATTGAATGAGTACAGACATAATTGGTACAGCGGACCCCCGCAGGGGTTTTAACGACTTCTACGCCGAGCCTAAAAATATAAATTAAGATTGAAGAACATAGAATTCATTTAAAAACTTACACCAAATGGCTTTGGCGTTCTTGTCCCCAACACAGCGCAACACGCTTGAATCTTACGATTCGTTGCATCATTGTTGCGTTGGGATCTTCTGAGCGGTGGTGGGCCTTGTGGTGTCGGAGTTGGCGGTGGCGGTGGTGTCGGAGCTCGAATAACGACCGGCGGTGAAGCCGCTTGTGCCACTTGTTGCCCACTCGCATTAGCTTGCCCAATGACCGCTGAAAATTGAACGATTAATTTTGAATTTTTTGAAAATTGTTTTTTACCTAAATCGGCTCTAACTGCCGTCAAAGAAAGCCGAAGCTTCTTTCTCTCCGCACCGAATTCGATTTTCTCATCTGACTTCCGCTTGTTCTTCAGATCTCTTCTTCCTTCTGTTAGGCGCCGGCCATTTATGATCGTAAAGATCCCGCATTCCACTCCATCCTTTTGCCGTTCTGAGTGCATATTCATAGCGTGGCGGATCTTCAAGTTGTCGGCAATTTGATCTCCAAGGAGCTTCGACATCAGCCTATGAAGCGTCGCCAAATGCTGCTCTTTCTTTTCCTTTGTCGGCGACAATGAGTCGTAGACGACCACTTCCGAATCCTTGACTCGGTAAATGGAGATTGCCCAATGATCTCCATAATGCAAGGGCATCAACAGGAACTCGGGATTTTGGCGGTAGTAGATGGATTGCTCGATTGCCGCCCTGCTCGGCTCCCTTTTTGACAAATCATCGTCACTTTCAGCAGATGTTCTTTCCGGCCATTGTGCAAACACTGCCGGATGAAGAACGGCGAATCTGCCTCCATTCATATTCGCGGCTGAGGCCTGAAAATATTGTATTTTATTAAAATCTATTTCGAAAATCCATATTTTTGTTTCTTTCTTCATATTTTCTCCTCTTTTTACATTTTAACTCATTTCCATTGCTAATTTAATAATTTACAGATGTCATCTTCAAAATCAATTCATTTGGAACAACATTGGCATTCAAAATTTCGATAATTTAAGGTACGTTCATTTTTTTCTTGGAATTTTGTTCGTGGTAGCTTTGGAGTTGAAAATGAAAAATAAAACGTGAAAAAATCAAGTGGATGATTAAAAAATATTTCTAAAAAGGTGACATTTACAATAAATAGGCTTATGTTCATTACTTCTATAGTGAGCTTCCGAAATTTGTAAAAATTTATCAAATTTATAGAAAAAACTCGGCAAAAAAGGAATTTCAAGCTCAAAAATTTAAATTTGATGCCCAATTTCTATAAAATTAAATGTAAGCTATAGAAAATCGAAAAATAATAGTTCAAACGGTTCAAAATATTGATTTTTTGAAGTTAGGAATGAATTTTGGAATCATGAAACCGAAAAATGATAAATAAAATCAAAATAATAACGAAGTGATGAGAATAGTATGTAGTTTTATGTAGTAGGCCGTTATAATTCAAGATTCTAAGTTTCAGAACTGTTATTGTCTTTATTTTACAGTCTTAAATTAGGTAGTTCCTAAAAATTTAGAAAAAAACGTGAATTAGAATTTTTTAGATAATAAAATGCTCAATTATCAAAAAAATTTGTTTAAAATGCGAGATTTTCAGATATTCGTCACATTGGCTCTAGGAATGACGAAAATGGAAGTTGTTAAGAAGATTTATCATCTTCATGCATTATTGGAGCGCTAATTTGATGGTTTATACGATGAAAATTCTTGGAATGATGTAAGTTTTTTAAAAAATTGAAAAAAGCTCAAAATATAAGTTGAAAGTCATATTATCATACTATATAATAAAGCGCTAAGGCCGTGCGTGTTTTCACATGCTAGAATGCATTTCTCATGAATAACTTTTTGACCCCTGGACCGATCTGTCCCATACTTGGGGTATCGTCATGCCTCTCGGAGCGCTTCACAAAAATACTGTTTGGATCTCGGATTACTGTAGGATTACTGTAGCTACAGTACACCAATTTTTTTCACATTTTTTTTTAGAATGGTCGGATCGAGACCAAACTTTCATGGTGACATCTTTGGAATAATGTAAGGTCACTGTGAAAATTTGGTGCGGATTACGGTAGTATTACGGTAGTTACCGTAACCTAATTAACGTTAGCGTTTTTCTATGTGTCTCTTCGAGAGCTCGCGAAGCGAGCTCACTAGCCGTTTACCGCCGCGGAGCGGCGGCAAACGGCTATTTCTAATAATCTCAAAAATTAAATATTAATACCTTATCCAGTTTTTATTGGAGAACTCCGGAGACATTAAATTTAATTTTCAAGAAAGTGGGAGCTTTCGAAATGAGTGATAAATATAATTTTGTTAAGAAAAAGGAAATGTGATGAAATTATGAAATATAATTCGAAATGGACTGATAATTGGGTTCAAGTGGGAAAAAATGATAAATGAAGCCAAATAACAAAGTGATGAGATAGGAATTAGGAAAAATTGAGAGATAAATGAAAAATGAGTTGAATAATGTAATAAATTGAGGAGAAAATTGGATTGAAAGAAATTTAAAAAAAAAAGAGAGAATAAAAATAATAACTAACCTCTTTCAATAGGCCGAAGTAGACGGCACCGTCTGTCAGCCACTTCTCCTGGTTCTTGGCCTTTCCATCCAGGCATTTGAGACACTGGTCCGTTATCAATCCTGCCAGGAAGTTTTCATAAAACTCCTGGCCAAACATCGTCCTATCTAGACAGATTCCATGAGCTGGAAGAGCTGCTGGTGGAATTGCAGGTGGCGATGTTGGAGATGGTGATCTTCTTGGCGAAGATGCTTGGATCGAGTCCGGTGATGTTGGCGATGCCGACAACCTCTGAAAAAAACCATGAAAATCGAAAATTTTTTAAAACAAGTTGCCACTCACCGTTCTTCGATCTCTAATATCCTGGCTAGGATGCTCCTTCGGCATACTATACGGAGATGATCTTGAGGTTCTCTGAAACATCGATATTTTTGATATTTTATAGTAATTTCAGACTTATTTCATTAATTTGATCTTTTTAGGTCAAAAATTTAAAAAAGCGGAAAATTTAGAATTTTACAAAACAAATTTCGAAAAACTTACCAAAACCTTCCGTCTTCTCTTTGTCACTAGCTTGTCACAGAATGTGACTGGAATTGGAGTCGGTGCTTGAACCGAAGCTTCCTGAAATTAACGATTTTTAAGTAAAAGTGTTTTATTTCAATATTTACAAATTTCTCTATAAATCTTCTCCTCTATTTTTTGATACTTTCAATATATTAAACTAATTATCAAATTTCAGATTCCAACTTCAAAATATGATGAAATGCACCCAAGATGTTATACTTTCCAGTGTATTTATGAATTGGTGAGTTCTTAGATAATTTTTTGTCGAAATATGTGAAAACAAAAACATTTTCTCAAAATTTCAAGCGGTTTTCGCTGATTAAATTAAGAAATGTTTTTGGAAGTTATTGATTTAATTTTGAAAAAATGTATATTTTCAGAAAATCTCACCAATGCTGACGATACGTCCACTGATGGAATCGTGCTGTTTTCGGGAGTCGAAATTTCCATCAAGTGGGATTCCCCGTTTTCCCAGTGTTCCAGCGCCCGATCGAAATCGAATCGCGGCTTGGGGTCGTGGTTGGAGCATTCTTCCGGCTCACATGCACATTCATCTTCCTGAAAAAAGGTAGGATATTTAAAATGTATTATTTTCTAAAAATAAATAAACATACGTCACAATAGATGTTGTTTTTCCTGCAAATACATGATTCGACGCATACTCCATCTGCACATGATTGGCGGCAGCCTCTATCCGGGGTTGAGCTCAAGCTGTCATCATCCGACATTGTGGATGGTCCCAGGATGTCATCCTTCTGAGCTGCAGTCAGCTCAACACATGATTCACCGGTTTTGCCGGCAGCCGGCCTCTTCAATCGACCAGTCTCCTCTTCTCCAAGCGGTGATCCTGTGATCAATATCCGGTTCCCGAACGGCCCCTTGCCTTCCGCAATTTTGAACAATTTGGCACGGGTCTTCCTGTTGAATGTGATCCTCCTTCCTCGCCTGACAGGAGATGCTTCAGCGGTGGTATCATCATTCCTTGATTCGATGCTGATGTTGTTGTTGGTGTTGATTTCGGTGGCAGCTTTGATGGTGTTGGGATCCAGATCAGCAACATCGACCGTCACAGTGGCGGTAATGGTCCGGTCGAGTGTTGCAGTCTCCTTCAGCGCCGATTTTGGGTTCCGCGACGACTTCTTGGCGCGGCTGGGTTCCTCGCAGACCACAGCCGGCTTTGGCGACGTCGACGGTCCCCTGATCCGTTTTGGGGACGGTCCCCCTCCTCTCATGGAAATGCCGGATTTTACGACACCGGCGGACGACAGGGGAGCTTTCTTAGACTTCTTTTTCAAAGTCTTCGAAAGTCGCTCCTGCCGTGGAATAGCCGCGGGTGCCGAGAGCTCCGGGAACTCGGAATGAACGAAAGTGAATGCTGGCATGATAGTAGTAAGAATACTAGGCTAAAAGCTTAAACAATATGGGTGGCTAAGAGCACACGAATATGGAATAATGTGACGATGATTTCAACACCTACAGCGTGGGAGTTTAGAGAGTGAAGCGTTCTGTAGAGACGCAGACAAACCTATTATGGAGTGTTCAGTGATAAGAGACGTTGGCAGTAAAGAGTTTGGGGGGTGGGGGGAGAGACGGTACATGGATGTTGCACGCATATTGTCATCATTTTGTTATCCTAGAGATTTTTCTTAAATTTTTAAATAATTTTCTAAAAAAAAAGTTTATATTTTCAGAATCGAAGGATCACAAGGATTGTAAGATGGAGTTTTGATGAATCATGTTGAATTCGCGATCTGGAAATGAAGTCGTAAGCTGAAATTTCGATTTTTAAAGTCTGAAAATTAAAATAATTTCAGACCGACTGTCTCGTCTTTCATTCATAATGTTGCCAGATCATTCGTCATTTGAACGAATTCGGATGAAAATCGAAATATTTCAATGTAAGTTAGAATTTCATTTATATCCAGAAATATTTATGTTTTCAGATGGTTGTCATTTCAAGGATCAGAATCATGTTCAAATGCGATGAATTTGGCGAAAGCGGCCTTCCAAAGCTCAAATGGTCAATGTAAGTCTAAAAGCTTTACGTTTCAGGATTCTCAGGAGCTTTTGTTGTTGATTGGGTGCGGAATCTACCGCTTTTTCATCGAATTCTGGAGCAATGAGGAAGAGCAGATGGATTTGAGATCATCGGAGAGAGCATTTTCAACAAAACATATGCTGGCACCGTTTTCTTAAGAAAACCAGAAGTTCCGTTGAAAATGAATGAAGTTGATGAAAAATCAGGAAATCATGGGGATTTGTTGCTCTGAAAAGTTACAGTACTTGATTATTTTTGCTCAGAAAGGTAAAAAATAAATAAATTTTAACTTGAACGGCTTCAAAAATAATGATATTAATAATTTCAGACGATTACCAGTTCAAGGATCTTCAACGAACTGTTTTAAAACATATGCTGGTTCGAAGTATCAAAATAAAGACAAACGACACAGTTTTGGCGAGAATAGTTCCAATTCCGAATTGTTGGCAATTGATAGACAATTATGAGAAGATTTAACGGTTTCAGAAAGGTATAAATAAATTACAATGATTGCACCAAAATTCGTTTTATTTTCAGAATTAATGGAATTGACAAGCAAGTGAAAAAACGGAATTCAATCGTTCAATCGATAGTCTTCTTGGAATTCGGAAGCATCTGAAAGTCCATAACGATTAGCTGTCAAACACTTTTGAGGATGTTGTCTGGATTTGGTGGAAAAATGGTTCTGTGAAGAAACACTTGTTCACAAGGATTTCTATTTGTCCGAAAATGTGAAGGTGGGTGATAATGCTTCAAATATTTAATCTGTTTTCATCGAAATTCATATTTTTAAGAAATTCTGTTAGAACTTTATTAACTCCAATATATCAAAATTTCAGAAAAACAACGTCAACTCAATCTTCCCAGCTGCAAAACGGTCGATACATGTCGTTATCGTTAGTTGAACTGAAAATTGCATTTTTGGATCAGTGACATGCCATAAGCAAACATTCCTGAAGTTCCAACATTATTACCCTTCGTAGGTAACCATTATTTTTTTAAAGCAATTTTGATAAAGTTTTTACAGTTTGAAAAAAGAAAAGACTGACTGTTGCCATATGCTCATCGTCTTTACCACGGATTTCGTTTGAAGCACAACCATAAGCACTTCCAAATCGGGCGACAATTCTCACTTTCATCGAACAATTTATTCAAGGATCTTACAGGTTAGTTCATTTAATAATTTTTTTTTAATTTGAATAAATGTATTCATAATAAATACCTTGTTGCTTGTGTTTGAATTTCAGATTCTATAATAGTTTGGAAATAAGTTTCCGGTGGTTATTCGTGGTTTATTTGGCTAATTTACTTCTTTCCAAAAATCGAAAAGTGGAGCCAAAATTAAGAGAGGGTGTTGACTCTACTTATTTAAAAAATTCCAGTCGAGAAAATGCTCTATAAACAATTTTAAAGATTATTAAATAGGGCTCAGTGTGGATGCTGACAGACAAACTGAACCGCTGATATGAAGGGTTGTCGTTTCGGCCGTAATCGACCGCAAAGTTTGTTTTTGGGACGAAACCGGTCTCAATTCATGGAAAAAAGGTATTACAGGCTTCTGGGCGGTCTGGATCCTAAATATAGAGGGGCAGCCCTGCTACGGCCGAAATAAGAGGTCCGCAAATGGCCGAAACGACAACCTTGCTGATATGCACTAGGATGAAACTTATGGAAGCAATTTTTTAGAATACGAAAACTTGGAAATCATGGTGATGTTGCTCTCAATTACCTCGATAGCCGGTGGTACACCTTCTTTAAGAGAAAAATATTAAAAAATCACGGTTCATTGAATTTTTTAGTTCATTCAATCGTATCCGCCGATATCGATGAACTTTCTTAACGTTTTTCTTGAGGCTGTTGTTTCTCTGATAATTGGCTTATAACATAAAATAAATATACAAGTCATATTTTGAAAGTTTCGAAGTGTTTTCCTACCGATCTTCTGGCTAAAGTTCTAAATCTTGCGGTTTTCTAGAATTCAACATAGATTTGAATTTGAAAATGAACATTTTCAAACTTACGACGAAGGAAATTTCTGCCAACCAAAATGCAAACAATTATTTTGAGAAATCAAATGATTGATATTTACTTTAGTTTTTAATTGAATCTGGTAATAAAGTAAATGTTTCGCGTAACTTTTTTTAGTCGCGGAATAAAATAAAAAAATAAAAGTTTATTATTGTCGGAAATGTTTAACTTATTGCCCATTATTGAAGCGAATAGGTCGAGTTAATGTAAAAGCATACATTTTAGAGGCCAGAATTTTCTTTTAAACAATTTTTTAATGTATGGGGTTGTTACGGACATTTCAGAAAACTGAAAATAATCAAGAGAATGTGTTAATTTCCCAAAACTGCGTTCGAACAGGAATTTTTACAAACATATTTTAAAAAAGAATCCGCGTTTCTCGAATTTCAAAATACCACGCGTTCTTGAATTTAACAATAAAAATGAATGAAATAGAATCTACTTGACTCTTTTCAACCAGCAACATGTTTCATTGAAATTTTAAAAAAATTGATTTGGGCGTGTATTTCGAAAAAAACGGTTAAAGGGACTGTTTACTGAATTTGGATTTCAATTCCATTTTCATCTTCTTCACAGTATTTGAAAACCTGTGGAAGAAGAAAAAATTATCGAAATTTCCTTGTCTAGTACACGAAAAAAGCACATTTACAGGGTAAGGCGGCGAATGGTGTGAACTAATTAAGTTGATAATAGTTTCTTATAACTTTTGCGATATTAATATTAATTTTTTGATGTAATTTTTATGATTGCTCTATGATAAAATTAAGATAGTTTACTTATTTAGCCCCCCCCCCCCCCCGGGAGTGTGCTGAAAGTAAACTAAAATGTTTTGATTTGAATGGCTCAGAGCGGCCGCAACATTTATTATTGTAAATGTTGGTGATTTTATATTTTTCTATTTATATGATTTATATTTTATGTATTATATCTTTATGTATTATTTTTATCTTATTGAATAAAAGGTTTAATTACCCAAGTTTGAGGTCCCCAAGCGTCCACAACCAATTTACTAGAAAAGGAAAATCGCAAAAATATTTGTCTTGTATAGGTTTTAAAAAATCAAGAAGAAGATGAAAATGGAATAGAAACCCAAAAACAGTAAAGAATCCCTTTAATAAACAAAAGGTTATCTTATTATCCCTCTCCATACTTCAGGCTCCAATCTTTGGTGATTACTGGTGCAACACAAAGTCTGAAAAATTCAGACTTGATGCGATTTTTTGAAGTTGAGCCTACTCATCACCAGCAAGCAGCCATCTCGGATGATTGATATTGATCAAGTAAATTTGATGCAAGCTCAAATTATTTCGTTCGGCAACATTGGACCAACTTTCACCAGTTAGAACTGTGTCATATTTGGTGCAATTTGCTGGCGTAAACTTTTTTTTTAAGTTCAAGATATTTGCAATTCGCGACCTTTTTATAAGAGGTCGCGAATTGCAAATATCTTGAACTTACGAACTGGAACTCTGACTATTGCTAAACTGTAGACAACGATTGTTAGAATAAAAGTTATCGACAATAATTTCATTTTAGAAAAAAATAGTATTTTTGTTTGATTTTTGAGTTTTTATACTGTTTTTCCATGTGAAAAACGAACGTTCACACGAACATTGACAGCAACCGGTTGCACTCACAGCACTGGAAAAATGATGTTTAAAATAAGCATATGAAACAAAACTTTTCAATGAAAATGTTTATTATAAAATCAAGTATCAAAATCAAGTAGTTTTCTTCATGCTTCAGGCTTCACTGCAACACATAACCTAAAAAAATAGCTCAGAGGTTTCAATAGACGAAAAATTCTTCCTACTCATCTCCAGCATTCAACCATCTCGGATGATCGATATTAATTGTGTAGATTTGTTTCAAAGTGATATTATTCCGATGTGCAACATTCATCCAACTTTCTCCACTTTGGACGGTATCCAACTTGATGCAATTTGCTGCAAACGGTGGTTGGCTCAAAGATTTTCTTTCAAAAAACTCACGAACTGCGACTCTTGCCACCGACAAGCAGCAGACGACGATTGTCAGAAGAATAGCGATCAACAAGAATTTCATTTTTTAATGGTTTCTCGCACAATTTTCAATTTTTATACCGGGTTTTCTTTTCACGTGAATAAATTGGGACTAATTCAGTGAAAAGGTTATGATTTTTCAAATGCTCTGACTTACTTTTAAAGCTTTTCTTGAAGTTTCACAAACATTTCAATTGCATGAGAAATCATCATTTTCCCAGCTCGTCGAAAATCAAAAGCTGTGAATTTCGGGCTTTATTCGCACGAAAATAAATTGAATATTTCTTAAGTTTTATCAAACACGCTTATCTGACGCTTAACTGAAAGGTTACTGTATGTAGTACGCTTAGCTTTTGAAATACATTTTTTTAAAATTATTTTTTAAAAAAAAGATACTTTAAATTTCATTTTTCTAGGCATTTTTTGGGTCGCAATTTCATGGCTCTCACTTATTTTTTTAAGTAAAAAATAAGTACGAGGTCTGAATCAAAAATAAAATATAAAATTGATTGGGACAAATTTTTTAATTTAAAAAAAGCAGTTCACAATATTTTAGAATAAGCAGTTTTTCAAAATGACCTTACGGAGCTAATGAATGCGCCTGGGATAAAAATAGACTTCATTCTCATTCCAAATCTGTTTTTAAAATTTTCTAAAACCACCTAGAAGCCGAGAAAAGGTGCCTCAAAACAATGGCCTAGAAAATGGGGCCACCGGCGAAAACTAGTCCGCAGCAGGCTTGTGCGGAACCGGAATCGGAATATTCCGAAATTCCGATTCCGAGACCATTTTCGGAACTTTTTAAGTGTCGAAAATTTTTCCGATTTTTTTTTTCGGAACTTTTTCCGAAATTTATCGGAAAAGCGGAAAAAACCTCAATTTGTGAAAAAGTATTCTAACTATACTTTTAAAGGTTACCCCACGTGTATCTTCGAGAGCAGCGTATGGTCCCGCGCTGAAAACAATACCAAATTAATTTGTTTGTTTTTTCACCTAATGGACCTGTTCATTTTGATAAAAAAAATTCAAAAAATATCGAGAAATTGCAATTTCTCGGAATTTCTTTGCCATTTTTGTATTGAACATATTTTTTGAATTTTTTTTCAAACTGAATAAGGAACTTTTTTGTTTTTTTTTTGGTCGTTTTTACCCGTTTTTCAGGTTTTTAGAATGGTTATCATTTTCATTGAATTTCATAATTTTTGTACGAAAATTTTGCGAATTCATTGTTTTTTTTTGGAAAATGGGAAAAAAATCTTGAAAATGAAGGTTAAACATTCTGGTTCCGAAATTTCCGGTCTTTCCAAAAAAAAAGTCGGAAAAAAAGTCGGAACCGTTTTTTTCCGAAAAAAAATATCGGAATAAAAACTTGGTTTCGAAAGTTGCGAGAGGAAAAAGTTCGGCCAGGTGAACACTTTTTCTAGGCCATTGTTTTGAAGCTCATTTTCTCGGCTTCTCGGTGGTTTTAGAAAATTTTAAAAACAGATTTGGAATGAGAATGAAGTCTATTTTCATTTAAAGTACATTAATTATCTCTCAAAAACCATCCTTTAATTAAAAAAAAAGAAGATTCTTTAAATTTCATTTTTCTGGGCCATTGTTTTGGGCCGCAATTTCATGGCTCTCACGTGTTTTTTTTTTTTAGAAAATTTTTAAGTTTCATATTTATAAAATAGGTGCGAGGTCTGAAGAAAACATAAAACTGATCCGGAAAAATTATTTAATTTAAAAAAAATTAAAAAAAAAAGAAATTCAAAATTTTTTCTTAGAAAAATAAGTTTTTAATGAAAATAATAACTGAAAAACTTTCTAGCGTTAAAAATTTCGTGATAATTAGTTTGTAGTTCAATTTCCACCCATTTTTTCTTTTTTATACACCAAAAAATCTTCGTAAAATTATAATTTCTAAATTCCCTCCAATTTTGATCGCTGTGTACACAAAGTTCTTACTTTGCTGCATTGCTGCTGTTAATTGATTATTTTCCATAGGGATTTTGCATGGATTGCCAATAAAAAAAATTAAAGTTTGAAATAGAGGCTAAAAATAAGTGGCACACTGTCTTCAAGGTTGAAGATCAAAATATCATTTTTCCTCATATTTTTATTATGTTGCTGATGTATACGATAAACTATCAAATTCAAAGCCAACTGATAGTTCTATAAATCGTAAATATTTACAAAAAAAGTTGTCGAAAACTATAATTTTTAGTTTTTCTCTCGCTTTGTTTTTTTTGAAACCTGATACGTTAGAATATTTTTGGAACCATCGCCGTGAAGAATGCTATAAAAGAGCAAAGAAGAAATGATCAGAAGATCACAAAATGCGTCGCTATTCCGTGCTACAACTTGCTTTGGTGATCTGCGCCATTGGTGCGGCACCATTAGTTGAGGAGCCAGTTGCAAAGAAGCAGAAGGTTCAAGGTTTAAATTTTAAAATAATCTAAAGTGTGAGAAAAATTCCGATTTTTTCAGGCCTAACCGTTGAGGCATTTGACGGATATGTCAGCGTTTTGAAAATGTTCAAAGATATGCTTCCACAAGATTTGATGACCACCTTGGACGGTGTATGTTTATTTTCTTAGAACCGATCTATAATAAAGTTCATGAAAATTACAGCTCAACATGACGCAAAAAGGGGAAATGGTCTCTTTCATCACCGACTGGATCCAAGATCGTATTAAGAAACCAACAACAAAAGCGGAAATTGTTGAGCTTTTCAAAAATCATGTTCCATCGGTTTGTGACTAAATTTTCTAGCTTATTTTGAATACAAGTTGCAGGTTTATGAGAAGATCAACAATTTGAACACAACATTCTACACAAAGTTCAATGCTTTGAAGCCAGAAACACAGGCTCTCTTGAGACAGGTTAGTGCTCGTCAGGTCGGAATCGGAAAACGGAAATTCCGATTTTTCCGAATTTTTTCGGAAAACTTTCCGATTTTCTATTTCGGAAAATTTTCTGATTTTTTTTCTGAATTTTTCCGAGAAAAAAAATTGGAAAAAAATCGGATGTCCGATGTTTTCAATATTAAAACTTTTTTTTCAAGACACTGTACACTGTACTACTAATTCATATGTTTATTTTTAAAGAATAAAGATTAAATATAAAAATTTTCATTTCCGACTTTCCGAAAAGTTTTTTCCGACCAAGCCTGGTGCTCGACTAGGTCTAGAAGCAAGAAATTTACAATGTGGCTTTTAAAGGCAGCGTTTCAGCTAACACTATCCACATTCAAGACGAAAAATCAAAATTAGAATCGGGGCCCAGGTGGTCCAACGAACAGTACCAATATGTAGCCACATTCAAATAATTGTGTTTCGCGCCAATTCCGACCGCGTTCCACGATCCGGCGCACATTCAAATTTTAATTTTTGCAACTTCTTATGTGACTTGTATTAATCGATATGTTTTCGCATAAATTGCACTGTGCTAATGTGAGAAAGCTCTAATTTTTGAAATCGAAACCAATCACGGTAAAATTAACTGAAACATTGTCTTTAAATACATGCTCATTACAAAAATGATATCATAAGTTTTGAGGAAACTATTCAACCGCAGTGAACCTTCTTAAGAAAATTATAAAAACATTTTTTTACACGGTGGGCTATAGTGAACCGATTGTAACAACCAATAAGAAAATTCAGTACGACAATTAAAAATTGAATGCAGAAAAGTGGGCGTTATTTGGACTTGGAATTTTTGCAATTGTGCGGCCCGGTTTCACAAAACGCGTTATATTCAGCTATTCAGGGACGCAATTTTGTAATTCGGAGTGAAAAAAATTAGATTAGGCCATACTTTACGTATTTAACGCAAAAACAAAAAAAAGAAAATTCGAATTTTTGCTTGTGTGTAATTTGTCGTAACGGTGTAAACACACAAAGCGTTGTTCGTGATGACAATTTCGGTTCACTTTATCCCACCGTGTTTTTAAGCTTTTTTTGTACGAACACTTTAACGCGATTCCCGAAATAATTCAGTTTTTCCACAAATGAAAAAGACAAAAATAAAGCAGTTTTAAATTTCCAGTGGAAAGATAAAGCAATCGATCTGACCACCGAATCATCAGCCGGCGAATCGGCTGCTCAACAACTCCAACTTCTTCGTGACTTTGCAACCAGTGTCCAAAATATGGAACCAGCCACTCGAGAGGACCTCCGATCTCAATTCCCATCTGCTGTCACTTTGACCGAAGGCCTTGGTTTCACCGTCTTTACCACTATTGCAATGGTGTTGCAGAAGATTCTAGAATCTGTTGCACAAACTGCTCAACCATTGGTCACTTCTGCGCCTGTTCAATGCGCCCTACCACTTGATTAATTTTCCCGATTTTCTATTTTTAATATTGTTTTTGAAATTGAGAATAATGAAACTTTATAATTTAAGCTTCGTTAAAATATCGATTAAAAAAAGTGAAACTAAATTTTCATTTTAAAAAAATTTTCGATCATTGAACCACTCTTTTTTTAAAGACTTAATATCACCTAACTACACTCAACTCATAAAGTATCAAATGAAAAAAAAAACGTTTTCCACCACTTATTTCGTTGATGATCGGTCTTTTTGACAACATTTTCCAAACGATCGTTGATCCGATTAAAATGCATCCCGTTCAAAAAATTAATGACACAAAATCCCGATAGTTTGGTACATAAACCCTCCTCATTTCTACTGAATTCAAACAATTTGCTTTCATCAATTTTCAATATGAGAAATTTCGTTTTTTGCGTCCTTTTGGTAAAATTGGTTTCCGCTCGGCCTTCTTCGTCGCAAATGACTGAAGCGGAATTCGCCAATCTTACATGGACTGTTCAGAAATTGAATGACGTTCTAGATGCCTATAAGTCTTATGAAGGTATTAGTGATTGCAAGTTTCATATTTCCAAACAATTATCCTAGAATTCGTTCCATCATACGTCTACGGTCCAGTCGAAAATATGACCGATGTTCAGAAAACAGCAGTAGTTCAGATGGTCAACGACTATCATGCAGGAAAGTTCCAGCCAAAGAATTATGATGAACTTAGTGTTATACTTCATAAGGTTTGTTTAGATGTTTCAGGATTCGAAAAAAACGTTTATTTCAGAATTTTAAAGAATTTTTTTAGAGTTATCCAAGCGTTGCTAACGAATCAGACGCTATTCATTCTACATATCTGGAGCATGTTGCAATGCTCGGACCAAAAGGACAAGCATTCTGCAATGATGTAGGTTTTTAAAAAAGTTTTTAAAGACAGTGTGAAACTAAAATATCAATGTTCTACCGAAATATATTTTACTATATTTTTTTTGAATTAGAATTTTTAGTTTCAAGTTTCAAAAGGAGTTGAATTGCCCGATGCATTTATTGATTGTGAAAAACGAGTTGTTTCGTTTAACATACAATTTTACAGAACTTTGTGAACTTTGTTGTTATTTTTATATTTAATCATTTACAAGTGTTCAGAATCTATTGCAACCATTTGATTTGGTTTCAAAAAACATTTTTTTAAATTATATTTTCCAATTTCTAATTCTCGTTTTTTTTGTTTTCTTTTCTGTACTAACATGGTTGATTTATAGCATAATATCAAGAAGAAATAGAGACGATTCTAATGAAATCAAATTTTTATAATTTTCATTTTTAACCAGGATTCTTGTAAAACTGGATTTTTGTTGGAGTTTTTTGAATTTCCGAACAACATTATTTTTTATTTAAATATTTTTAGACAAAAACTAGCTGCTAATTTCTCTGATTTTACATCAGTCAGAGAAAAAAGCTCATATTTTTTCAGAAACGTTTTCAAGAGCTACCACCTGAATAGTACCAGTTTTTGGTCATTTTGATTAAATTTGAACGCATTCCCGTTAATAGAACATATTTTTCAAACCAGAATATCTCAAACTCTTACATTTTTCCAGACGGAAGCCAAATTATACGCCGACGCGAACCCGGATCGTATCATCTGGGCATGTCACATGTTCAACAACGCTCAAGGAGTCTTGGCAGGAGTAAACGCATTGGTGAACGATGACGCAGAATCCCCAAAAATTGAGGAAGCTTTCCCAGAAGCGATAAGTTTCCTGCACAGCAAGGAATTCTCGGCGTACCGAATTGTTGTCAACCAATTGAAGCCACTTGATTGCACCAAGGATCGGCAGCAGATTTTCAACACTATCAAATTGTTTGACATGAAGAGTGTTCTCACGTCAAAGAGCTAAATGGAAGTTGTGCAGTTGTGCATTGAAGTTGTGAAATTAAAGATTTTATATAAAATGAACAGTTTAATTCTTGTTTGAGTTTGTATAATATTATTACTTTTCGGTAAAATCCGGAAAATTCAGCTTCAAACACCTATTCTTGTTTAGTTTACTGATTTTTTTATGATTATCTTTTTCGTTCGTCGTATTTTCCAGTGATAACAACAGTTATAACTGTAATTATCGCTCTTGAATCTAAAAGCTGGTTTTATTTTTAATTAATTAATTATACTTATGATCAAATTTCAATGGTCATCACTGTTCTCTGAAATTACAATATGGCTGTTAAAGGTGGCCTGTCAGTTAACACTATCTAAATTAAGCGCGAAAAATAAAAATTCGAATAAGAGAAAAATCTGAAGTTCGAGAAAACAATACCACTATATTGCAACATTCAAATAATTGTGTTTCGCGCCAATTCTGACCGCGTTGCACGATCCGGCGGGCATTCAAAGTGTGATTTTTGCAACTTTGGACCTCTTCTATGAAGTTTGTATTTATCGATGTTTTTTCGCATAAATTTCACTGTGCTAATGAGAGAAAACTCTAATTTTTGAAATTGAAATCAGGGTAAAATTAACTGAAACACTGTCTTTAAAAATCAGAGCAAAAAAACTAACCTTTGTACATTGTGCAAAAGATTTTTTCAAAATCTCAACCAAAATTTCTCAAATTTAGTAAATATATTAAAAATAGAACCATTATGTATATCTGAAAGTTTCATCCATAAATATTGAGTTTGAGCCGAGTTATAGCTCTTCAAAGTTCGAATTTTGGCAAATTTTCAGATTTTGACTCTTTATAACTTGTTCCCTTGTACATATTAGCAGCTAAAATTTGTAGTTTCTTAGCCTCCGTGATGAGCTCTTTCTAATGAGAAAGTTCTCATGTAAAACTCTTAGACCGAGTTGGTGTACTTCCCTTGTTAGTTTTGAACGGTAATTGAACAGTGACAACCCCTTAAAGACAGTATGTCAGTTAATTAAACCCTATCTGATTTCAACTTCAAAAATTAGAGTTTTCTCTCAATAGCACAATGCAATTTATACGAAAACATATCCATAAATGCACGCTTCATAGCAGCGGTCCAAGGTTTAAAAAATCAAAATTTGAATGCGCGCCGGTTTGTGCAACGCGGTCGGAATTGGCGGGAAACGCAATTATTTGAATGTGGCTACATAGTGGTTTTGTTTTTCCCTCAGTACCAATCCAAATTTTGTTTTTTTCTTGGATTTTGACAGTATTAACTAACCAGCCGCCTTTAAAAATGTAAAAAAAAAAGTCAGCTTGAATCATAGAGCTTCTCGAAATGTAATATTCTGAAGCCTAACTCTTATTGTGAAATTCTTGACAGTAATGATTTTCAAAATATATTTTTTAAAAATTCAAACTAATAATTTTGTCTTGCATGTATTTTTTAAAAATATATGAAAGGATATCATTGTTTGAAAAAAGAACCTTTTACATTCCAGCCTCTGACCTTCGCAATCCTCATTTTAAAATCAATTATACCTTCAAGGTTTATACCCTCTTTTTTCCAATATAAATAATCGTCCATTCATATACAAACTAGTGTCCTGTTCAAGGTCCTTTTCGAAGCGACGAAAAAATGTTATTTGTTTGTGTCCATTTCTGTCCCTCTATATTATTTAACAAAAAGAAAACCAACCATTTTTAACAAAAAACTTGTTCATTTTATCAATTGAACATTTTGTTTTCAACAAAACGGAAGAAAGGAGAGAAAAAACATTTGTTTTCAGCTCTTCTATCCAATGTTGTCACTTTTTATATTTGTGTTGTAAAAAAAATATTGAAAAAGAGAGCGAGAAATTGAAGATTGAGCCATCGAGTCATCCCATCTAAAATCACTTCACACAACATGTTACATAACAATTTTTGTTTTTATTTGTATTATGTGTTTTTATATATTTTTAAAGGGGTTTCCAAGTGTTTACCAGGACGTTATTTAGATATTCAAGTTTTACAGGAGGGCTAATGAATGCGCCTAGGATGAAAATAGACTTCATTCTCATTCCAAATATGTTTTTAAAATTTTATAAAACCACCTAGAAGCCGAGAAAACGCGCCTCAAAACAATGACATAGAAAAAGTGCCCACCGGCAAAAACTAGTCCACAGGCACGAAAAATTCAAAAAAATGAATAAAAAACATAAAAAAGGACTAATATAAGCATTCTGAATAACTATTTATTAAAGAAACACAAAAAAAGCTCATAGGAAAAAGTTCGGCCACGTGAACACTTTTTCTAGGCCATTTTTTTGAGGCGTGTTTTCTCGGCTTCTAGGTGGTTTTAGAAAATTTTAAAAACAGATTTGGAATGAGAATGAAGTATTTTTTCATTTAAAATACATGTATTATCTTTGTAAAGCCCTCCTTTAAAGCGGAATGAAAATATTATTTTCTGAATTCCCAACTTTTGAATTTAATGGCTTGAACATCTTTCCTAACTTTCGATAATAATCTAAAATGAATTTCTCAAACGACAGTGTGCTACCCTGAACAGTTTATTTTAAAAAAGTATTATTTTCAAGTCGCACTTCTTAAAGAGGGTGTCTAATCTATATTATTTGCACAATGACTTAAAAATATTCGAATTTGAGAAATCAAATAATGAAAAATTAGAATACTGAGCGTTTAGTCCTTAAACAAATGGTATACTGTCTTTAAGCGATTCTTCATCGTGTTTTTTAATTAAAAATTGCCTAAAATTCTTGTTTAACTGCAGTAATTATTAATTTTGTCAATTTTACGGACCATTAGGAGATCTAGTTAATAACATGTTCTGCTCTTTTAAAGGAAGACTTTATAATTTGAATTTGATAAACAATATCAACAATCAAAAAGGCATCGTTGTTCGAAATTTAACGTAATTTCAATAAAAATTGATATTTCATCTACCGAGGAGTGCATTTTTCAATAACATCCAATCTCATTTTCGAGCTCAAACAGAGAGTTTCCGCAATCATGAAAACTTTAAACTTTTCTTCGAAAAAAATTCTCACCACATGTTTTAAGTTGAAAAAAAAACATTTTGAACACTAGTTTACACAAACTATAAAAGTGTTTATCTCTCACTTTTTTCAAACATTCAAAAAATGCCATCCTTGAGACTTCATTGATTAGATATTTGGAAACTTTCTGTCTCATTCAAATTTTGAATTTTTTCAGGCGGGTCAAAATAACTGACCCACTGTCTTTAAAAAATTCTCATTCGAGCTTTCAAATTGTTTTTGCGCGTTTTTCCCCTGCTCAACTCTGAAATCTTTTTAAAATATTTCAATTCTTCATCCTTTTTTTTGCAGAATGCGTTACACCTATATTCTTCTTCCACTCCTCATCGCGTACGTCGCTTCCGAAGGATTGGATGTTGCCGCCCTTTCAGGAAAATCCAAAAAATTCTTCTTTGACGTAAGATTCTCATCATTTTGATCATCGCATTCTATCTTTTCAGATGACGAAGCAAGTGATGGGTGTACCATCCCTCAAGCCAGAAAACCTGGCGGCTCAGGCTTTCTTCCGCAACTTCCTTGACAAATACACAAAACTCGACGACAAGGTGAAGAAGGACATGCTTCAACATGTTCCAAAAGCCACTAAACTTTTCGATGCAGCTGGTATCCCATTTTTTCAATTTCAACTAAATCAAAAAGCAATTTTTAGCCAAAAAATACAACATCGATCCAAGTTCCGCATTCAAAATGTTGTCAATGTTCTTCGAGACGTTCAAAAAAGGAGCTTCAAATGAATTAGCATCAAAGGGTCTGAAAATGGCTGGAAAATTGCTTGGTGGTGGCGGTGGAAGTGGCGGGAATCTTTTCGGAGGAAAAAACTAGAAAACTCTTGTATTTATTGTTGTTCAAACTGTTTCTCATCAAGTTTAGCTTTTCCGATGATGCCACGCGTTGGTGGAATAAATTTTTTACATGTCGGTTTTCCGGATACCAGTTCGCATTTTTGTGATGGTTCGCAGACTAGAGATTCACATGCTGAAGATGAAAAATTTGCATTAAACTGGAACTCTTGCTTCTCTTACTATTTGGTGTTTCACAGCTCGCCACTTTTTTGCAAGATCTACCGATACAGGCGCGAACACGTTCTATACAAACTTTGCCGCTTGGACATTCCATGCGAGCGCAGCCTGAAAAAAAAAGAAGTTATTTTTAAAAATTTGGCTCATATTATCAAAAAAATACCATTCGCTTCGTTCGGAAGACAGGCAAGAATTGTTCTGCATGGCGGCGTTCTACATGGCCCCGGACGTTCGTCACAGAATGTTCCAGGTGGACAGAATTTATCGATACATGTTTCTGAAAAAATAGAAAATAAATTGTTTTTTTGTTTTTTGAAAACGATAATAAATCAAGCAAACACGATATGTATATTGAAACCGAGGAATCTACAGAATTTAGAATTTTTATTTGAGTAAGCTTGAAAGTTGTAAAAACTGAGTCGTAGCTTTACAGGAGGACTTTATGGAGATAGTTAATGTACCTTAAATTAAAATAGACTTCATTCTCATTCCAAATCTGTTTTTAAAATTTTCTAAAACCACCTAGAAGCTGAGAAAATGAGCTTCAAAACAATGGCCTAGAAAAAGTGACCGAACTTTTTCTTGTGTGCTTTTTGAATGCTTCGTTAATAAATAGTTATGAAGAATGCTTCTATTAGTCCTCTTTTATGTTTTTTTAAAAATCATTTTTATTGTAGTTTTCATGCCTGCGGACTAGTTTTCGCCGGAGGCCACTTTTTCTAGGCCATTGTTTTGAGGAGCGTTTTCTCGGCTTCTAGGTGGTTTTAGAAAATTTTAAAAACAGATTTGGAATGAGAATGAAGTCTATTTTCATTCAAAGTAAATTATTATCTCCGTAAAACCCTCCTTTAAGAAATCGGGTAAACAACAATAAACGTCGATTTTATCAAATTTAAGCATTTTTCTACAAAAAAATTCATAAAAACCGTTCGTAAATCGCTCAAAAAACAATGTTAGGCCAGGTCGAATAATTTTCTAGGCCGTTGTTTTGAACCAAGTTTTTTTTTACGTTTTACGTCGTTTGAACGTTTTTTCTCTAGTTTTCTAAAAAGATAGGTTTGGATTAATTGTTCATTTTTTTAGACATTCATTCGATATCCCTTTATTTAGAAAGTTTTCAAGCTTTTCAGCATTTTTCCAATAAAAAGAATTTATTGATTTTTCAAAAAATGAATAAAAACATACCTCCAAAAACCAGCGAGACTCCCAAAATTGCAAACAACGCCAAAACTGAAACAAACCCCATTGTTTGAAAAAATATACTTCACATATAATATTCTAAAAATATTCTCTTCTTTTATACAAGACCTTTGTCTCGCCTTCATTATCAATCAACAAAAGTTCAAAGTTGAACCAGATTGTGTAATACATCTGATAATAATGATTCATCACAAACCATTTTATTCATCAAATCATAAATAAACAAGAAATCATAATTATAGCACAAAACAAGCAGTATTCATATAAAATCAGCATTTCTTAAGAAAACTTATTATACAAGAAGCAATTCTTAATACAGGAGACCATAAGAAATTAGTTTTTCGATCGTTTCAAAGTGTTAAGCGGTGACAATCCTCTACGCTTCATCACATTATTCTTCTTTCCGTTGAATGAAGTGTTAAACCGATGAACTTCTGTTGTATTCTCCGAAGAGACCGAAATCAGCACACTATCTTGTTGTTTTCCCAAAATATGGGCATTGACACATTCAAAGACCTCTCGGTCCGGAAGAATTGGTTTCATGTCTGGTCCACTGTGCTCAGCAACTTCCAGAACTTCAATCGAGTCGTAATGAATCACGAACAGGTATGGTGCGGTGAAGACTGGAAATATCTATCATTGTCTCAAAGAAATGTTTTTTTAAAAACTAACCAAACTCCATTGGCATTTGCTCCCACTCAACGTGCTCTCTTCTGGTCGCTTTTCCTCTCAAATCAACAAAAATTCCATAATCTAAAAACAAATTATAAGTTTTAATTTTTAAAAAAACAATTCTTACTTTGATAAGCCAAGAAAACCTCATCCTTCCCAATAGTTTGAATACTGACTGGATAATCATTATCCCTTGGGGACACCATCGGGTACGCCTGCACTGACTGACTATTTCCAAGTGGAACGAAGTAGAAAGTATCCGATGCGAAAAAGAACCCATTATCCCCTGATTCGATGCAAATTACAGGTTCTTTCAATGCAATTTTCTGAAAAAATATAATATTTTTCTAAAATTAAAATTTTTTCAACTAACCGCAAAATGTCCATAAACATCCCTAGCCGCATTATACTTCAACACATGAACATTCGTCGAATCCGCAGCAATTAGGAATCTCTGTTGACCTTGTCGATGATATTTAATCACTGAAACATGCTGGAATTCCGGCAAGATGTCTGGTCTTATCGATGGTTGAGTGTTTTGCATCGCCAATTGTAAACTATCCAAAGGAATCAGTGCCAATTGTCCATTACTATTCGTGACCATTGAGAGACAATTGATTTCCGGCATCACTTCCATCGCCGTCACAGAACTTGGTCCAGCGATTCTGATCGGATTTCTTGGTTGTGACACTTTTGTGTAGAACAATCCGGTTTGGGTGGCAAATATGATCCAATCATCGAATGTCTGTAAAAAATGAAATTCGATAAATTAATACTTTTTTAAAAATTTGGGATTAGCACTTTTTTATATTTTTTTGATTTTTCATGCCTGCGGACTAGTTTTCCCCGGTGGCCACTTTTTCTAGGTCATTGTTTTGAAGCTCATTTTCTAGGCTTCTAGGTTGTTTTAGAAAATTTTAAAAACAGATTTGGAATGAGTATGAAGTCTATTTTCATCCCAGACGCATTCGTTAGCTCCGTAAAGCCCTCCTTTAAATTTCTGATATACTCACATGTGCCTTATAAATCTTCAAATTATTCGGCGAATGCAAAACCAAAAGACAAGTATACTCGGCCATCGACGAAGGCCTCGAAGTGAGCATCATCCTCTTCCGTTGAGCAATTTGCAAACATTCCGACCATCTTCTAGCAGAATTCAACGACGGTGCCAACAAGAATAAGCTTCTTCTCGGCATCTTAATCATCAGCACATTGCTTCCCCTCATTTGATCGTCACATTCAACCGGCATTTCCATTCCAGCTCGAAGAACCCATTGCTCACGATTAAGATCAATTGTAAAGAATGGTTTGTCCAAGTCCGCTCCATCATTAGTATAGAACGAAATCCTCGTTAAATCCATCATTGCCCACGATGAAATCCAATTCGAACCTGGCAGATCATCTCTATAAACTCTCAACCATCCATTCATTCTTCCTTCGCTATTAGCACTAAATGAAACTGTTGTATGATTCTCCTTGTAGAAGTTGGCACATTGTGTCGGCATTCCACAAGTATTGAACACTCTTGAAGCACATGCTGCGTGTACTTGAACATCACAATGAGCACACTTTTTAGCCTTTCCGAACTAAAAACATTTTATATAAGCATTTTTTAGAAATTATTTAACTTACCGTCGGAATGCCCACAAAACAAATCGCACACTTTAATGACAATACGCTCATATGCCGAACTTCCTTCCATTTATGCGGAATATCATGTCGCATGGTTCCAGGTTTCGGAGGATTACTCAATTGACTTGCCGATTTGCTCTGATTGCTCGTTGTCGTAACTGTTATCGATTGGGTCGTTGTATTAACCATTGATGTCGTCGTACGATTTTCAACCATTTTTCTCTTCTGCTCCAAAGTTCTCAACAGCTCCTGTTTTGTGGTCTCCAGTGCTTCGAGCTCTTCATTCTCTTTCATCTGAAAAAAACTCATTTTGAGGTCATCTATTGTGTTTTTAGAATAAAACTCACAATAGTCGACGTGTCACTCAAAACCGATTCTGAAACCGTGCTCAACAACGTGCTTCTCCTTCCAAGCTTTGGCATTTTCGACGGTTTCGTATTAATCTGCGTGTGCAAATAGTTGACAACTTGTTCCGACTCCACAACTTGCTGCTCCTTTTCGTTCAGTTCTTCCTCCAATTTGCTCTAAAAATTGAATTATAGTTGGTCTGTTTATGTTTTTTGTTCTTCGACTCCCTTACCAATTTGTTTTCTTTCTTTCCAAGCTCCTCTGCTAATTTTTCGCTCAACTCTTTTGAATTTTCACAATCCCTTTTGTATCCCTCAATCTTCGATACCGCATCCGCCAAACCTTTTCTCAATTTAATATTCTCTTCGACAATCTTCGTTTGCTGCTGTCTCACATCTGCCAATTGTTCCATCAGCTTCTGATTATCAACCTTCACCTCATCAATTTGTTTCTTCGCACTTCGTAGCTCACTTTCTTTTTGGGAAATGCTCAATTTCAACCCCGACACCAATTCACTATCAATTTCCTGTCTTTGATTGATTGAGATTTTTTCCTGAGCTAGTCTTGATAACTCCTCACGGTAGTCGACATGAATCTCTTTGATTTCTTCCTAAAATTATAAATTTTAATTAAAAATATCCAATTTTCTAAAATCTCACATTCAAAAACTCAATCTTCTTCAAATTCCTCTCTTTATCCGCCTTTAACATCTCAAACTCTTGTTCAATCTTCCGCTGACCCTCCAACGACGTCTCCAGATTCCGAATCTTCACAACCATCTCATTACACTGTTCGATAGCCCTGGATCTCGACCGTTCCGCCGTCTCTTTCATACTCTTAAAATGCGTACATTGTGTATCAGCCATCACCATACATTTCGCCATTTGTGTGACTCTTTCTTGAAGCTTCGACATGTCCGTCTTCAGACTTTCATTCTGCCGTTTCAGCGATTCCATTCCAGCTAATTTCGCGTGCATTTCTTCGAGTTCTTCCTCGTTTCTTGTTGATTTTCCTTCCAATACTCTCAATTCCTTCTCAAGTTCTCGTTTCTCCTCTTTGATTCGTTTAACATCTTTCAACGCGTCTTCTCTTGTTCTCTCGTATTCTTTCTGCAAGTTTTTTTTTAATTCCATGGATTTTTTCAATTTTTAATTGGTATCAGTGCAATTTTCCATTTCTTCTCAAGAAGAAACGTTTTTTAGGACTCAACTTCCGAAATTTCCGAAAATTCAAACTTTAAGAAGCTTTAATTGGCTCAAATTATCAATTATTTTAAAAAATATATAACTTTGAGGATTCTAGCTCTACAAAGTTCAAATTTTGGCGATTTTTCAGGTACTATTCAAAAAACACATCAAAAAAATTCTTACAATCTTCTCCGCAACGTGTCCAAGTTCCCGCTTCGCTTCAAGCAGCTCCCACCGAATATCAGCCTTCTGAAGAGTCAATTTATCATTCTCTTCTTGCAAGAATTTGCTCGTCTGGTCTGAACTTCCAGCAAGTTCGTTCATTGATTTTCTCAGCGTCTCCAATTCCTGCTTCAACACATCTGCTAGCTTGGATTTCTCCAACAACTCCTTTTCAAGTCTTGTATTCCGGCGGCGAAGGTCTTTAATGTTCTCGTCGATTATTTTTGCGGAAACTTGCAAATAGTTTTCACGTTCTTTCTCTTCAGCTTCGCTTTTTCTCTGAAATTAGTTTTTGCACTTTTTCAAGTTGATTTTTTATAATTTTAATACCTTTAATGGTGTCAAACACTGAATTTTATTTGACAATTGCTGAACTTCACAAAGTACTTTCTTTTGCGTATCCTCTTGCTCCTGTTCAGCTTCCAAACTTTTTCGAATATATTTATCAATTTCGCCATCAGCTGCCTTTGCAATTTTAATATGTTTATCAAGTTCTTGTTGCACATTTTCAAAATCTATTTTCAGTCTTTCCAGCTGCTCTGATTGCGTCTTCTTCTCTGATCTGAAAATGTTAATTTCAATTTATCATCATTAAAAATTCCTAATTACCGCTCCACTTCAATTTTCGAATTAGCCAGGCCTAACTGCTGTTCCAGTGTATCAATTTTAGTTTCAAACAATCGTTGGGTGTCCCCAAATCCTTGTCCCTGATTGAATAATTCATTTTTCATCTCAGTGAGATCGTTTTCCTTTGTTTCGAGATCTTTTTGCAATTGGGTGATTCGTTCTCGGAAGTTTTCAGCCTCACAGTCGCTTTCTGTTTGCTTTAGTTTGATTTTTTGAAGATCTTCGGTCTAAAAAATATTCTTTCAAAATTAAACAACAAATTATGTATAAAACACACCAGTTTTGAATTCTCCCGCTCCAGATGTGAAATCTGATCTTGAAGCTGTCGAACAAACTTCTGATTCTGTCTCAATTCCTCCCTAAGATCTGACACATCCCGTTTATAAATCCGAGTCTCTTGGGTGGATACTTTGTTGCTTTTTTCAATTATTATGCTCTCGTTGAAACCCGAGTTATTTAACATGGTTTCGTGCAGGAGCTGAAACATTGCGAGAATGTGAAATTTATTAGATAATTATGAATAAATACTCACATCTCTTTCTTCTTTCAATCCTTCAATAAAATCACCAGCTTCTTGCAACTTTTCTTTTAAACTTTCTTTTGTTTCGTTATTTAAATCAACAACCTGAAATTTTTGAATTAAACAATTAATTTTATAGTGTTTTACATGGTACGGTGACGAGAACGAGCTTCTTGGAGTTTTACTCGTCGATGGCGACATTGCTCTTCTTCGTCTTGGAGTTTTAGCAGATACCGATACTGGGGTACCGTATACCGACTCCATCTAAAAATTTAAATATGTTATGTTTTCATGAAAAATATTGAAGATAACTTTGTTTAAGCATATAATAACTTAATTAATAATTGAAAATAATTGAAAAACGCCAAAAAACACCATTAAAGGACAAGGACGCCGAAAATTTTAAACTCCCTCCGATATCTTGCGCGTCATCTATGCTGCAAACAGTGTACACACCACGACGTCATCGCACACACTTTGAGTTAAAAATGGAGGGAGTTTAAATTTTTCAAAAATTGATAGAAAATGGCGTGAGCACATTCCACGTGGAATCTTAGAAATTAAAAGATCTTTGAAGGATTTCTAAATTGAAGGAACCATTTTAATATTTTTTCCTAAATGTTATGTATCAAATAAATTCTCTAACTATACTGATGTTTCTAAATTTTTGCAACGAAGTGTTATCCAGTTTAACGGTTTGTGGGTTAGAGAACAAACATTTAAATACCCGTTCAAATAATTGAATTTTTAAGGCAGAAAAATATGTATATCTGCCCATTTTCTGCACTTCCTATAACAATCAAGGAATTCATGAATCAAAGTGAAGTTCTAAACGAAACAGAGTGTAATGACTTGACGAAAATGAATTATTGGACATCGTGCGCGTTATCCGATTATTCATGCGTTCGAATTCGGATAGAAGCTCAAAAATACTTGTTTTATTGTATGGCCGATCAACGGATCGATGTGAAACCTTCGTTATTTGCCGCGGTATGTAAGCATTTACACACCGTGTTCTCCGTAACTTTGATTTTACTTTAAAATTCTAAACTTCAGTTCGACGAAGTTACCGAAACCTACAACATTTCCCAACTCGCAGAACCTGTAATTGGAAAGTGAGAACTTTAAAAAAATATAGTTTTCGAGAAATTTTTCCAGATCTTGCCCCGAAAAACGGAATTCCTGGAGGACTCGCTTCGAAACTTCGGTAGCTTATAAAAATGTAACTATTCTGACCGATGTAGCTTGTTGCAAGGGTGAAAAATGTAAAAATTTGAAAATTTTACAGAATTGGGGTAATTTCTATTTATTCCTGTTTTGTATTTAAAGCAAAACATTTTTTCAGATAAAGATGATGGTAAACAAATGAAATTTGTGAGTTTATGAACTTGAGAGCAAACGCGCTCCAGTTGAATATTTATTTTTACAAATTGATATGTCCCTTTAAATTACTGTAGTCGCAAATAATTAAAAAATTTCTGAAAAAAATATAAAAATAACGTTTTCTTCAGAAATATCGTGTTTATATGAGTTGGCCATTTCTGTGCTCGACTGTCGCCAGTTCATTAATACTAGTTTTATCGATGAACTTGTATTCGTTAATCAAAGAAAAGATTATTTTCACAGCGCTGTTAAAACTACATCCGTAATTTTATTCATTTATTCCTTTTTCGAAATTTTCCCGAAAATTCCAGCAATCACAGCCACAGTCACAGTACGTCAATAAACCGACTGCGTAAATCACCATCGGTTGTTTCGGCGCTGTTACGAAACAAGAAACACTCGAAATCTTTTGAATTTTTGTTACCTAATAAACAAGTTTGATTGATCATATCCAGTAGAGGGGGAAAACATATTTGCAACAAAAACAAAATAACACTATTTATCATTTGTGGGGTGTCACATTGTGAGAAAGGATATTTTTGGTCTATTCTCCTTCATTCTTTCTGTTTTGTCGGTTACTATACTCATGTATTGAAATATTTGATTTTTTAATAAAAAATGCGAATGTTATTTCTTTTCTTGGCAGGTTAGTGATTCCTTTATGGATTTTTGTTTCTAAAACACCTGATTATCTTAGATTTTACAGTTCATTTTAAAGGAGGACTGTACAAAGATAAGACATGTATTTTAAATGAAAATAGACTTCATTCTCATTCCAAATTAGTTTTTAAAATTTTCTAAAACCACATAGGAGCCGAGAAAATGTGCTTCAAAACAATGGCCTAGAAAAAGGGGCCACCTGGCCGAACTTTTTGCTATGAGCTTTTTTCGTGTTTCGTTAATAAATAGTTATGCAGAATGCTTATGTTAGTCCTTTTTTAATGTTTTTTCATTTTTTTGGATTTTTCATGCCTGCGGACTAGTTTTCGCCGGTGGCCACTTTTTCTAGGCCATTGTTTTGAGGCTCATTTTCTCGGCTTCTAGGTGGTTTTAGAAAATTTTAAAAACATATTTGGAATGAGTATGAAGTCTATTTTCATCCCAGACGCATTCATTAGCTCCGTAAAGCCCTCCATTAAAGTTCATTTTACATAAAGAGTTAAAAAGTACCGTAATCCCGAGTCATATGTATTTGTGTTGTACTTATGTTGTACTTATTTTGGTCATTTTTTTTGTAACATTTTATTTTTCTCATATTTAGAACTTCGATAAAAACGTATTTATTCCCAATAAAGATTCCAAGCTTTTGAAAAAAAGAAGCTTTGAGGAAATCGCAGTTCTAAATCATGACCAAAGTTCTTTTTTCAAATATTCCTGACCATTGTTCGATTTTCTCAATTTGTTCTCCGTTTTTTTGGAAGCGTAAAAAGTTCCAAGTGAAAAGGAAATTAGCGGTAAAATCATCCGATTTCACGTGAACGCCGCAGGTGCTACGAAGCGTTGTCGCCTATATTTCACTCAATATCACAACTGAATTACGATTACATCTCATTTTCACAATCAATTATTTTTCGACATTTCATTAAAGCATGGTGACAGTTTGTTTCGCTGAATCTTTTAAAATTGTGAGAATTACACTGATTGATAATATGTATTTTATAGATAGGTGATTTGTTAGTTCTTTGTATCATTTAATAATGAAAAAGTTGAATGAAGAGGGGGTTTAACACGAAAGATCAGACTGGAAATAGAAAATTGAAACAAAAGCGTAGAATCCCTTTGTGGCTTCGATCTTCAAAGTGCAGCTTAGGTAATCACCCCTAAAGTATTGATAGCAAATTTGATTTGGTGCTTCCAACTTTCATTTTTTTTCATTTGGACAAAGTTTGGCTGAAAATAATATGATTTAGAGCAACTGTGAAATACAATTCCACTGTTTTTCGAGTTTATTTGATTTGACCTAACACATTTGAAGACCGAAATATGTTTCGTTAAAAAATTTAAGTGTACTTGCTTCATTATCGATTTTTTCTAAAAATGTTCATGATGTTTTCGATTTCTTCTGGATTGTTTAAAAATAATTTCTGAAACATAATTTAACAGATCGTTTGACAATGTTAAACCGACTAGAATACTGTCTTTAAGGGAATTATTTCGTTAATATTTATAACGAACCTAATGGGTCTATTCAGTTTGAAAAAAAAAAAAATACCGAGAAATTCAATGTAGAAATGGCAGAGAAATTTCAATTTTTCTCGGCATTTTTTTTCAAACTGAATAACTTCATTAAAGGAACACACATTTAATCGTTTGGGTCTTGAAGAAACTACAGTTCAAAAAATACCCAGAAATTGCAATTTCTCGGTATTTTTTGAATTTAAAAAAAAACTAAATAGGTCCATAATTGTTTCATGCTAATTTTTATGGGAACACTTTTTTCCTCTGCCAAATTTTGTGGTTTTAGCTTTTTTAATAAACAAAATTTGTGAAATTAGTTTCAAAATCTTATATTTTTAAAATTACATCAATAGGCTACTGTGAAATTAAATTTTTTGAACCGCGCCCAAATCTCACTGATGTACACATGAAAATCCATAAAAGGCGGGAGTTTAAAATTTTATCGTCGGAGCTGCTACATTTTTAACTGACACCCTGTCTTTAACCATATATTTTTATCTGTTCCATTTTTGAATATATTTATAGCTGTCTATTGATTAATTCGAGAGAGTGCTTCAAATAAAAATTTAATTCCTGAAAATGAATAAATGATTTTTTTAAATACAAAAAAGGGGCACCTGGAATTTTCGTTTTTCTAAATTAAAAAAAAATTAGTTTGTCAATGTGGTACGTTCCAATTCTACAATATTTAAGAATTTTTATCATTTTTAAAATCGATTATAAATTTTAGAAATAGTTGTTTGGATTTCTAAGTTTTTCTGCATGTTGGTTTTGTACCTAAATATTTTTAAAAAATCATATTTATTGAATACAATCATTTTTATAATCACAACATTTGAGAAACAGTCAAATTCGATCGATTTGCATTAGGGCGCACTTGCAACATCGCATTTGACTGGAATTTAAAAGGGTACTTAAAAATCAACTCCGTTTGCAGACATTTTTCACGGAATGCATTAGATTAGCCAGAAAAATATGAGTTTTAGAAATTGAACGCGCATCACTTAACATAACCCAAACTGACAAACTACCCTTTAATTTACACAATATCCGATTACTGTATGAACAGTTGTAACTGTCTTCAAAGATGTTGTAGCCAGTGTCATCAGTTCGATACACCCACCTGAATTTTTTTCTAGTTTGGTTATCATTCATCGTTGCAAGGTTTTTTGGAAATGATTACGTATTTCGCCGAATCTTTTAAAATCAACGATTCGACAATGATTGATGATTTACATTAATGGAACAATTTTTGTTCGTTCTTTACGGTATCATTAGATAAGAAAAAAAAGAATGAAAAAGCAAAAAGAACGACCAAATAGAGTATTTATTTTTAAAAGTTTAAAAAAATGATTGCAGCTTCAATTTGCCATGTTTCCACCTCTCGCGAATTGATGATCCAACATGCCTGTAAAATCGTTCCAACGTTGAGCTTCTGCAGAAGTCGTAAGCCAAGAAAAAAAGCATGAAAATCCACTATACACAAATTATAATTATCAGATGATAAAACCAGCGATCTGGAAAAAGCAGCAGACGAGAAAACAGATGTCTTCCTTCGTTGGGCATTCGTCGCAGCGAAGGATACAAAAGACATCGAAGATCCGGACATTGAGGACACTGAAGAGCTCGAATCGAGCCATAAGCAACCTGAAAATATTGAACAATATTGCTCAAAATACAAGACAAATTTTAACAATTATTGTCATTCGGGCGAAAAATTGGAAAAACTCGAAGGGCTTTTGGCACATTTTTGTGGAAGTTATAAGAAGAACTGCAACCCGGACACCGGGAAAGAAGAGTTGGTTTTTTGGGGAATTAATTCCTGAAAGTTAAAAAAAAAGATTTTTCAGAATCTTCCCCACACCGAAACCTTTATTCCCAAGTGAAAAGTTCAATAGCCATAGTGAGCAAAAACCAGAAGTTACAACGACTACAACAGCACCAGTAACATCCACCTATTGTGAAGATTTTGTGAAAGTATACATCGCTGACTGTAAACGGGAAGGTTTCACAAATAACGACTTTTGTGGATTCTATCGGAAAAGGTGTGGAGATGTTGATGGTGAGACGGCAACACAAACCACTGATTCTGCGAAGGAAAAAGAAGTGTAGGTTGTGATTCTGAAAGATACCGCAAAATTTTGCTGCGACGATGTACGGGTTCAGGCCCGATTTGAAACTCCAGTTTCTTAAACATGTTCATCATTTTCTCCATACAAAAAACATAAGAAAGTAAGACAAAATAAATAAAAATTCCATTTTGTGTGCCTCTTTGAAACTGAAAACTCTTTGAAATTTGAACTAGGCCACCCTTCTCGGAACAGCTGTGGAATACTAAATTATTCAAAAAAAAATTGTTTTTTTGCCGATTATTTTCTATTTTTAGTGATTTGTTAATAACGAAATGCTGCGGGAAAAAACTCACCGATGTACCACAGAAGCGTTGCCTAGAATCCGACTAGCGCTCCACTGGACATCAACCCTTTGGCACGAGTCCAAAAAGGGGGGGGGTGTTATTTCGTTTTTCGAAGAAAAATCGATATTTTTTTCTCCAAAAAGTATCTCAATTATTGCGAGAAAAGAAAATGACCCCCGATGTTTCGATTTTATTCGGTAGGCATGGTTTTGGACTTGACCAAAGGCTGATGTCCAACGGAGCGCAATTTGAATATGTTTTCGACTAATCTCTAAATTTATAATTAATTTGTGTTAAAGTAGTACGAAAATTGTAAATATCATTCAATTTATTCAGAATTTCAATGTTTTATACCTAAGCTAGTGAAAAAATTGTAAAAACACTAGAAATATTTTTAAAAAACGAGCACCCGGAATCGAACTTTGGTGGAAATTTTTACGGTTTTGAAACCAATGTTCGATTCCGGGTGCCCTTATTTTCGAATTTCTACTTTTTTTGCAAATTTTTTCACGATCATTCAGCTATATATGGAATTTCAGATCGATTGAACAACATTTATAAACAGCGTATAGCCATCCTTTAAAGACAGCTGTTCAGCTAATTTGACCCTACCTGTTCTTAGTTTCAAAAAATAGAGCGTGTTATCATTAGTACAATAAAATTTATGCAAAATCACACCGATAAGTACGCGCATCATTGCAGCGGTCCAAAGTTGAAAAAAATCAAAATTTGAATGCGCGCGTGTCCGTGCGACGCGGTCGGAATTGGCGCGAAACACAATTATTTGAATTGGCTACATATTGGCATTGTTATCTCGACCGTTTGGTCCCCCATTCGAATTTTTAGTTTTCGCCTTAAATTTGGGTCGTGTTAGCTGACAAGCTGCCTTTAATGACAATGCACTTCCATATTTTTAGAACCATATTTATTGATTTTAAAAATCTAAATTTCTTCATTTTCCCAAAATATTTTATGCGAAATCCCAAACTGCTTCAAAGTACCAAACATTTAAACTTTTTCATACGTCGCGGTCGGCTTTTATGCAAAAAATTATCGTTTGAATTTCATTACCACTTGGGAGGTTTTCAAATCCGTTGTTGCGACTTCAATTTCTAACAAATTAACTTCAACGATACCTTTAGAGCAAGATCGTCAAGTATAATGTTCTCTAGGGAGTGAAAAATGATATTTTAAACACAACTTTAAATAAAACAGAAACAAATATATTTCAGTGACTCTCTAGAGGAGATCGACTCAAAGGAATTGGAAGACTTGAGTGCAGAAGCATCAGACAAGGGAAAACCAGAAGGTGGCGGAGCAAACAAAAACGATGAGGTAATTAAGAGAGCAACATTTTTTTTTGAAGCTAATTTATTACTCTTTTTGGCTCAAATCAATCGATGTCTTTAAGAAATTTCTCCCTTTCCAGGTTACTCAATATTGCACATCTTACGTGGAAAACTACAACTTCTTCTGCGTCGGTGAAAAAAAGCCAGAACATGAGAAATTCTGTTCATCGTACGCAACAAATTGTCCAAATAGTGCATCGTGGGTATAAAGTATTTTTCATAAGCACGCACCTCTTCTTTGTTGTTCAAATTTTGAGTTCAAATATCTCATTTTTATCTCGGTTTTGTTTTAAAATATTTGTATTTTTGTTTAATTGACATAATTTTCACAGATTTCAGTTCAAGAATGATTTGCTATTTCTCTTGTTTCTTATTTTATTTTTCAATGGAATTTGTTATTAATGGGTGAAAACAAGAGTAAAGGGTGTTCCAAAAGTATTTGAGTTTATTATTTTCAGACTCAAAGAATCCGGCTCATTTTTAGGGAAAGATGGCGACGAATCGGAGAAAAGTGGAAAGAAAGATAACTCTCTTTATTTGTTCAAAGGGAATAAGAAGGAATATTGCGATAAGTTCAACGTCAATTATGAGTATTATTGCAAGTTGGTGACACTTCTAGAAAATATAAAGAACCTTTATGAAAAAAAAATATTTAAATTTCATATTAACTACGCTGAAAGGAGGGCTTTACGGAGCTAATGAATGCGTCAGGGATGAAAATAGACTTTATTCTCATTCCAAATCTGTTCTTAAAATTTTCTAAAACCATCTAGAAGCCGAAAAAACGCGCCTCAAAACAATGGCCTAGAAAAAGTGGCCAACGGCGAAAACTAGTCCGCAGGCATGAAAAATCCATAAAAAATGAAAAAAAAACATAAATTAAAATGACAAAACATTAAAAAAGGACTAATATAAGTATACTGCATAACTATTTATTAACCAAACACGAAAAAAGCTCATAGGAAAAAGTTCGGCCAGGCGGCCACTTTTTCTAGGCCATTGTTTTTAAGCTCATTTTCTCGGCTTCTAGGTGGTTTTAGAACATTTTTAAAACATATTTGGAATGAGAATGAAGTCTATTTTCATTTAACGTACATTTATTAGCTCCGTAAAGCCCTCTTTAAGGTACAAAACCAAAAAACATAGAAAAATTCAGAGACAATGAACGGTAATTTCAGAGGGACTAACTTCCCAAAGTTATTTCCCCTTGCTGAGAACCACTGGCTGCAAAAAAAACATGCGAAACAAGAAATAGAAAAACAAATGAAATTTGGACCACCACAAAAGTTTTTACGTTCGAGGGACTAACTTCCCAAAGTGTTAGTCCACCCGAAATTTGCCGTCCATGTTGCTTGTACTTTTTGCACATTTTGGTAACTTTCATAATTTTTTTTTGGTGTTAACAGTGGGTTGGAATGGTCAAAAAGAGTCGATTTAATAAGAAATCACAGATAGTTAAAAAATGAGGCGAAAAATTAGAAACCTTAAAGAGTACAAGTAATTTTCGATTATTTTAAAAGTGGGTTTACGAAAGTTATTAACGTTGCGAAATTGATTAGAAATTTGATTTAAATATTTAAAAACAACAAAAAAAGGATATTTTGAGCTTTTCTCATTTATCAAGTGCACAACTTCGGAGAATTTAGAAAAAAACACACATATTTTCGAAATAGTTAAATTTTTACAAAAAAATAGTTCAATTTTTTCAGAGGAACCATCGAAAATGTCGAGATTTTCACCAAGTTTTGTCCATCTTTCAAAAAAGCTTGTATTCAAGAGTAAGCCCTTGCTCCCTTTATATATTTTTTAGTGGTCTTCATTTTTTTCAGAGGACCTCAAAACCCGTTCACACCATCGAAAGGCACTTCAACACCAGCTTCTGATGCAGAGAAAGGCGGTGGAGATTCTGACTTTCCCGATATTGATAACCCCGTTTGAAAATGAAATGAATTCTCAAAAAAAGAAGGATTTATATAATTTCAGACAGTAAGCAACAAGAAGAAAGGTAGACGTCAAAAGGTTAAGAAAATGAGGCCATGCACACCAGATTGTGATCAACGAATTCATCCGCATTGTACGGTGGTAAGAATTTAAAAAATAACGTTCGAAATTGACACGAACCCCTCGAATTTCAGAGCTGTAAATGTGACTATTCCTACCCATACGTCCAAAAATTCTGCAATCCCCCACCACTGCCTCTCTTTCTCAACACTTGTCGTCTCTGGTACAACGGTTGTCCGAAATATGAGCAATATCACTATTCTTCACAGTTTGTTTATTCAAAAGCAGAGAAGGGAAAAGTTCTGGGTGAGAATTGCGGCTGCAAGATTTTCGAAATAGATTTTTGGTGATTTTCAGAAGGACCAAAGACTTCGACAACCTTCCAGCTTCTTACTCCATCTGGTCAAACGCTGCCATACAAAGCTCCGTCAAGAATTCGGTAAATAATGAACATGGAAAATATTCATAAGTTAGAAATAGAAATGTGTCCCCGAAGCGAAAAAAAAGCACAAAACGTTATCTATTTTCAAAAATTATCGAAAATTTGATATAATCAAAATTATTCGGGAAAGATTTTGATTTTCGTTGGCTGCTGGGCCATTTTAGATCAAGGAATCACCTATTATTCCAGTAAACCGATTTTAGATTATTTTCCTATTTATTGATTTTAATAAAAATAAGGAATAGCATATAAAAGGCGGAGAATCTAGCTCGAGCCCCCTCTTGTAACTCAACTGACGAGAGATGTTTTAGGAGATTGTTCATCTATAAAAGCATTTCTGCATTTCCGCCAAATTATATTTAAAAAACTTTCAGACGAAATTCTGGTTTGGTTTTTTGGCCACATCAGTTAAGTGGTATTCTTCCACCATCTAATGAAACCAAGCAAATTGAATGGTCCGATAATGAAAAACTAGAAAAACCAGCTGAAATCCCTGGGATAGAGGATAACAACATTGAGCAGGATAGCAACACGAATGTTACAGAAGTTAACTGGATTGGAAACAATAAAACAAATTCTGAAATTCATCTGGAACCCGCGCCACCACTTCCCAAGGACTACAAACGAAAGTATTCACATGCATTCTTTACAGGAAGACATTACGCATGTTATAAATGTCGCTTAATCGATTTAAAATTTAACTTTAAAGGAGGGCTTTACTGAGCTAATGAATGCGTCTAGAATGAAAACACACTTCATTCTCATTCCAAATATGTTTTTAAAAGTTTCTAAAACCACGTAGAAGCCGAGAAAACGCGCCTCAAAACAATGGCCTAGAAAAAGTGGCCACGGTCGAAAACTAGTCCGCAGGCATGAAAAATCCAAAAAAAAAAGAGAAAACATTTAAAAAAGGACTAATATAAGCATTCTTAATAACTATTTATTAACGAAACACGAAAAAAGCTCATAGGAAAAAGTTCGGCCAGGTAGACACTTTTTTAGGTCATTGTTTTGAGGCGCGTTTTCTCGGCTTGTAGGTGGTTTTAGAAAATTTTAAAAACAGATTTGGAATGAGAATGAAGTCTATTTTCATTTAAGGTACATTTATTATCTCCGTACCCAGGGAAAAATTTTGAAAAAAAAGTAGAAAAACGTAAAAACTTTCCACCAAAGTGGCAACCACGTTTCACTTCAGTTTAGGTATATAAAATTAAATTCTGAATCGATTGAATGATATTTACAATTTGCGCACAGTCCAACTTTAAAAAACCCTTGAAGGATTTAAAAACTGTAAATGTTCCAGGGATCAAGTAATTACCAACAAAATTCATCTAGAGCCAGCGCCTCCTCTCCCGAAGGATTATAAGGCAAAGTATATTTTCAAAATCATTAAAATAATCAAATCGTTTAAAATTTTCAGAGATCAAGTAATCACAGACAAAGACAAGAAAGAAGTCCCAAACTTGCCAAGGACTAAGAAGACAACCGGCGGACAATCGGTCCCAGTTTATTCTGATTCCGTGTTTTCGAATGCTCTTTCGGATTATAATTCGTTTACGGATAGTCGTGGAATTTTGCACAGACCCAGGAGTAGATCTCCTTTCACGAAGCCAGGTGAATTTTTATTCGAAAAAAGCGTAGTTGTGCAGATTCATTAAAACTTCAAAAAATGTCTTTTCGTTTCCAATTTTTTGGAGATCTTCTCATTTTTCTTTCTTCAGAATTTGTCCCGAATTAGTCCAAAAATACCAATAAATATTTTGAGAATCCAATTTTTTCGTAATTGTCAAAAAAAAATACAAAAAAATTGGTTTAAGTGCGGGTAGTCCGACCTCTTCAACTTTAAGATTTCCAGGTCTCTGGGAGCCAAACCCCGACGATCCGCACAACAGAGATCACGCCAACAAATTCTGGTACAATCCATATTCAGTTGGTGTTGATTGGCTTCAAGGGCAGCTCGCATGGGGTGGACATTGGGCTGTTCCAGCAGCTGGAACAGGAGGTACTGCAGGGTTCAGTGCAATTCATTTCCCATCGATCGGAACGTTTCTCAACATTCCAGATGATTATGATTAAAATTTATATATATATATATATATATAGATATATGTGTATTTTTAAATATTTATTTAAAAATTTACAATCTAAGCTACTTGTGTATAAATAATATAAATTTGAACTTTCAGTGGAAAATTTTAGGCAAATAATCATAAACTTCTTTTAAAAAAACAAAAAAAATAGGGGGGTCGATCAACTCTTATCGTTTGTGCACAAACATCATAACCATTCGTTTATAATCCTGTACTTGTTGTTCAAGTGTCTGTGTCATTGCCTTCAATTCCACCTGCCTTTTCTCCAATCGCTCTTTTTCCAATTTAGCAGTTTGAATTTTTTCCTGTCTCTTGGCTCTCGATTTCTGTGACGAGACGTTGTTCTTGTCCCGCTTCAATCGATAGTCCGATGTTCCGGAACCATCGGAAGATACGGTGCTGACCGTAGACGGCTTGCGAGTTCGGGTCACTTTTGAGCCTGCAAAAAATTGGATTAGGATTGATACTTTGAAATTAACGACCAAACAATTTTCTGTCCGTATATGCACGCACCACCATCTAAAAACAGAAACTCACTTTTATTTTGATGAGCCAATTCAGGGAAAAATTCATCGATTGGATCTTGATCGACTTCTGGGCTGTTTAGCGCAGATTCGAAAGAAGCGGTTGATGGAGCAGAAGTGTAGTCAGAGGAAGAAGGGCCAGATGGATAGACACTTTGATCAACATAGCTGGTTTGGATCGTATCATCATGGACATAAGCATCAAGAGAGGTTATGTCACAATTCATGAAAGAGTCCAAATCGAGAATATCATCGGTGGATGATCTTTTCGAAGAGCAGTTGAGGAATGAGTTGCTGGCAACATACGATGAGCGATCTTGTGTAACAGAGGTGTGTTGGGTTGGGAAATCTGAAAATTATTCAGATTATTCTGCTGCTCGAGGTTTCGGGGGACATAATTTGCAATTTTTTTAAATTCTAAATTCTCAAAAAGTCATAAAATCCTCACCATAACAGTAGTTATCCAATTGAGGATCATAATCAATCGTCGAATTCATATCGACTGTAGCACGCATCGAACAATTTTGTTCGTCGGAAGTCTTCATCATCTTCCGTCTCGTCATAATTTTCGAGTTTTGAAACTTGACGTTTGGCTCGCTGACTCTCGTAAGCACAATTAACTCGCAATCCGGCGACTCGAACTGTCGTCGTTGTTGATTCCGATAAATGTCCCTGCTCTGAACCTCGTTCAAATCCCTGCTCAGGTTCGGATCGAGGCGAGGAAGGCTGTGGTCGAAGACCGCATCCTGTGGTGGCGATCGAGCCAGCAGGGGTAGTGGCGGCAATGGAGGCCAAGCCGAAAACCCGACGGCTGGTGGTGCAGCCGGTGGCTGAAAGGGTAAATTTCCAGGTTTTCATTTGTTGCTCTATTTTAGGGTACCTCTGTCACACTTGGCCTCATTGCAAGAGGTGAGCAATTGCTGCGGTTGGAAGAACATGGTGGTTGATACTGAGTTGAACATCTTGCTTCAAAGAAATCGTAAGGAAGTCCGTCAAAGTCTAGTGACAAACGAGCGGGCGGCTAGCCTCGTGATAAAACCTTCCTAAATGTTATTGATTGATGGTGGTTTTTTGCGGACATATATGTTCATATTTTAAAATAATTTTAAAAATAAAAACAAACCTTGTAAAGCTGGTAGGCTGTAAACTTGAATCCGTTGCTGAACTCTTCTGTGAGTCGAAGTAAGGACCCTTGTTGTGGTCCTTTCTGGAAAAAGTCGACAATAAATCAACAAATAAATAAAAAAACGGTCAAGTACAAGGAACAAAAATCGAAGAAAATGAGGGTTTTCCTCGTCGGACGAACGCGATTCAAGCGCCGCCCAGTATTGCACAACATTTCGCAAGATTTCAGAAAACGTCACTTGGTTAGAGACAGGTGGTTGAAGACCAACGAGAGAGTATGGAAATAGGAGAGGCGATAGAGAAGTCAGGGCGCGAGAGAATATAGGGTGAATGAGAGACGTTGAGAAATCACTGTTGTTTAGTGTTTGCAATTGATGTGTGGTTGAGAATCGCGATTAGAATGGAGAGAGTATGGCGAAATGAGAGAATTAAAGAAAAAATTAGATCAGAAGGCCAAAATACATATTTTTTAATGGAATCGTAACCGAAAAAATGTTGTTTCTCAACTTTTCGATTATTTTGCAGATACCCATGTGTTTATGAACCCAATTTTAAAAATTAATTATGAATTTCACATGGAAGTCTCATGAAATCGATCTGTGTTCTCAAAAACCATAAACTTGCGCTCACTTGCGCTCAGAAGTTCGATTCCGGGTGCCATTTTTTTCGCATTTCAAGTTTTTTGCAATGTTGATTCGGAATATAAAACTGAATTTTAAATCGATTGAACAACGTTTAAAAAAAGAAATATGTTTTTAAAATTTTTTTAAACCACCTAGAAGCCGAGAAACCGCGTCTCAAAACAATGGCCTAGAAAACGAAAACCAGTAACCAGGGCATGAAAAATACAAAAATTGTTTTTAAAAAATTAATTAAAATGAAAAAAACATGAAAAGGACTAATGTAAGCATTCTGCAAAAATATTTATTAACGAAAAAAGCTCATAGGAAAAAGTTCGGCCAGGTGGACACTTTTTCTAGGCCATTGTTTTGAGGTGCGTTTTTGCGGCTTCTAGGTGGGTTTAGAACATTTTAAAAACAGATTTGGAATGAGAATGAAGTCTATTTTCCTTTAAGGTACATTTATTATCTCCATAACGTCATCCTTTAAATTTGCTTTTTCTAGAAAGCTATTCAGAATTTTAATATTTCAATTCTTTCCAAAAAATAGTATAAGATTCAAAAAGAAAGATGCTGTAAAAAAGATCAATAAATCATAAATAAATAAAAACCTCATTCAGTGTAAACCCTACAAAAACGATCGGGTTTTATACATTTTCTACGCATCTCGTTTTCCTCAATTTTATCGTTTATCACATGACATCACCCGTCATCGCTTCGAAGTTTATTTGAAGAATCAGTCATCGATAATAAAAAGCCGTATTCATTGAAAGATAAGGAGGGTTTTTTGGCTACGAGTGACGTTTTCAGAGAAACTATTGATAAGAAATTCAGGCTTCAAAGAAGAGAAATATTCATACATTTTATTATTATTATTCAAAAATACCCTTTTTCGATCATAAGCACAAAAATAAACCCATCATAAAATTAAAATCAATTGTTTTCCTAAAAATCGAATTTCATTCATCCGACAGTGCCGAATCGAAGCGTGTTCGATAAGTAATCGGCGCCGGTCCTCGTTCCTCAACATTCGAGCAATTTTCACACGAAGGCGCCAGCAACGGAACCGGATTTGTCGCACCGGATTGTACTGAACTTCGGCGTGATCGAACCGTCCGAAACGACGATCGATCCATTGAGTTGCTTCGTTGGTGGTCGAGGAAACGTTTCCCAATGCTGCTTTGGGAGAGCTGAAAATATCGGGCGGCGAATTTCTGGTTATAATGTTAAGATTCCGTGCCTTTAAAAATGAATCCACGAACCTTTGGGAACTTTCGATATAGCATGACAAAACATTTCCTTCTGAAATGCTCTGATGATAGGCAAAATAAGATGAAGTTTATCGTTTTTCCGGTGACAACCAATGAATTGGTGATGCTGGAAATAATGATATGTATTAGAATATCAAAATGTACCCGATATTTTTTTTATTTTTTTTTCTTCTTGTTTTAAGCACTTCAAAATCGAACTATGTTCATTAAAAAATGTGGAAACTTCCGAAATTCTCAAAAAAAAATAATTATAAAAAAAATTCGAGATGAATATAAATTCGAGATGAATAAATTATTCTTACTCATTAATTAGTTCAGATACGTTTCTAAAATTATAAATAGTCATTTTGTCAAATTCTAATTTTTTATTATTTTTTATTATTATAAGATTGCCACAGATTATAGCTTTCCAAAGTTCGAGACTTTCACAGATATTTAGGTCAAAAAATCGGAGTAAAAAAAGTTATTGTAATAATTCCTATTCAACAGCATTTGAAAACAGTGATTTTTTCACAAGAGTGATCTATATCGAATGAGCAAGTTCTTTTCAAGACTATTTTTTTTAATATTATAAGTACTTGCCTTGTTAACCTAAACAAAAGCTTTTTCTAGGCCATTAATCATAACTCAAAATTTAGCGAACACGATTTTTTAACAGTTAGCTTAAACACAGTGCTCCACAAAAATATTGCTCCACCTAAATTTTTTCGAAAATATTTTTTTCTGATAATTTTTGTTAAAAGTGTTCAACTGATGAAATATGTCAATCAACTTCCACTAATAATTTTTGAAACCTAAAGTCCAAAAGAAAATTCATCATTTTTTGCAAAAAATCAGTTTTTCCTATCCACAAAAGTGTTGACAATTACCTGAAAATTGCATAAAACATTGAACCTAATTGATAACCAGACAACAATTCATAAAGAACCATGAAAGCCGAAGGTCCATGACTCAGAGAAAAGCATAAACCAATCGCTATCACAGTTATTGTGACCCTTTGTCGTTGTCGTGCTTGATTTCTGTTAATGGTTCCTCGCATGGATTCCATTCTCGGTGAAGTCCAACTGATGTGTAGTTGACGAATCATAAGAATATTTAGGATAATTACGACTACAATAGGGACAAACACAACCTGAAAGTGATAGGGTTATCTATGGAACACAAACCCTCGGAAAACCCACCAGAATAGCATTCAAAAATATCGAGAACCTCAAATAAACCTTCTTCGCATCGCTCGGATTCACCCAATCAGTATTCAAATATGCTTTTTGATGTCTCATTCCGGAGTAGTAACAGAAGTCAAGAAGTTGCGTTCCATTACAAAACTTTTCGATAACACAATCCCATTCGAAATGGTGGTAGACAGTTAAAAGACCAGTGGTGACAAAGATCGATGACAACACTACTACCATTTTTCCTCGTTGCCAATAGAGTTTGGCACGAAATGGAGAGCGAATGATGAGGTATCGTTCGATAGAAACTGCGAGGATTAGCCTATAAATTGATTCGTTTATTTAAAGACAAAAATCCACAACTTTGAAAAGCTGATCATTTCAATATTATTTTTTTTTAAGTAAAAATCTACAAAAAAGAATTGCATCGACCGGGAATCGAACCCGGGCCGCCCGCGTGGCAGGCGAGCATTCTACCACTGAACCACCGATGCTTGTGATGAAGAGAGGAAAAGGCAAGAGATATGTGTGCGTATGTGAGGAAAACATATGGAGAAGCGAAATTTTCGGAGAAGGGGAAAAACAAGGCAACTGGTTATAAAAGCTGAGAAATATAAGTAGGATATAAAACTTCAGATTTTATTTTAAATATAGAACTTTTCTTACCAAATCGCCGCAGCACTCATCCAATTCGCAACCGCCGACATATGTTGCTTTGTATTCAAATAAAAATATCTGAAATTAAAGTCATAGGCGAAATATTCGTAGGCCGCCAAACAATGCGGTAGCATGACTAGAAGAAATGCCAGATCACAAAACGAGACGGCGGCCAGCTGAAAAGCTAATTTTAAAGAAAATCGTTAGGGAAAAACGGACCATATCGCTGGCAATATTTGGCACTTCATCGCTGGCCAACACCCAAAGATTCAGCGAGTTTCCGAGAATGCCAAGTACAAATTGAAGCGGAAATATGTACTGCCAAATGAACCTTCAAAAAAATGTTTTTTTTGGGGGGGGGGGGGGGTTTAAATTTCTTGTTTTTCGAAAAATGTGGGAAGTAATTAGGGAGCGGACTGTTTTCAAAACATGTCCTTTTTTATTTCTCCGAAAAAAATGAAAAAAAATTCCTTTCGAATTTTTGAGTGTAATTTATCTCGAATTTAATTGAGTTTTATTTGACGAATTACGAAATTACGATTTATCAAAATAATCAGATAAATGATAAATGTTCATTATTTGAAGCTAAATTTTCACGGAATTTAGATAAGTATATAATTTTAATTCGCCAATTGGCACAATGACATGGCTTTGAAATATTCAAATGAGGTTCGGGAGATAGCTTCGCAAAAATCGATCTTTACCAGACCGGAGTCGAACCAACATCTGACAGATTACATGCCTATTGCACTACCATTGTGTCAGATGCTGGTTCAACGCCGGTCTGGTGAAGATCGATTTTTGCGAAGCTATCTCCCGAACCATATTTAAATTTTCACGTCCAGTAAGACATTTTTCGGAAAAATTTTCAAAAAATTAAGCTGAGGACAAAATGGGTTACAAATGTTGCTTAATCGATCCGAAGTAATTTTTATATATCTAAATGATAGTGAAAAAATTAGCAAAAAAGCAAATAGAGACACCCGGAATCGTACTTGGCTGCCACTTTGGTGGAAACTTTTATGTTTCTGAGACCAAATTCCGAGTGCCCTTTTCTTCTTTTTTTGCAATTTTTTAAAATTTGTTTACGTATATAAAATTGAATTTCAGATTGATTAAGCAACATTTGCAACATGCGTATAGTCTTCCTTTAAATTTGTTTGGTTCAAAAAATATAATCAAAATTTATATTCACTTCAATTTTCATCAATTTTTCATAAAGTTATGCTCGTATTAATATTGCGCAAAATTTCTAGAATATTTTTCTGTTAAGTTTTCATTAAAATCTTAATTTTTTCACGAGTCATACTCTATTTTCTTGCAATTGTTCCAAAATTGCTCCAAATGTGTCATGTGCGCTCTACCGAACTTTCTGCGCCTCTTCGATTACCTTCTCTCTACCCCTTCCCCCATTTTCGATTGATTTTTAAAACGAACGAACCAACCTGCTAAGCGGATCCCTGAAGAACAAAAGTTGTTCTTCTTTCAAGCATGCCATACATACACAAAGCCGATACGTGTAGATAATAATATAAATAAATAAACCGAATATTTACCAGATTTTTTCAGACGAAAACTGCTGCTGAAAACCAAATAACAGAGTGTGTAGTGCCACCTATCATTGACGAAGCGGGAGCTAATTCTCATTTGCATTTTTATTTTCGATATGAAAAAACGATAGAAAAAGAGTGGGAGAGAGAAATAGTTTTGAGGACAACAATTTTCGGGGGGCATTTTGAACATGCTAATTTTATTTTGAAAACGGACACAAATGAACAAAAAAAAAACAAGGATAAATGGATGAGGAAGTTGTTTATTTTGTGCTCTTGACAGGGGGAATAAAGTTGTTTTTCTCACAATGTTATATTTACAGACATACAAAACATAACAACGGGGGGAAATGGCACGTATGAAAAAAAGCAGCGATGAAATAATACGATAAAGGGTCTCGAAAATAAAAGAAATTGGAATTAATTATTTCCATTTTTTCTCCTTCTTCGCTTGAATTTATTTGCAAATTTTCATGTTTTTTATTGCCCATTTTGTGTGTTCCAAGGGGGCAAGAAAAGGAAAACTAGTTTCAATTTGTCGTATAAATTTCACAAATTAATTTTAAGGGTACCAAAGTACGTAACCGTTATTTAAAGACATTATGTCAGTTAATTTGACAAAAAAAATCTAAATGCGCGCCATATCGTGCGACGCGGTCGGAGTTGGCGCAAAACCCAAAACCCAATTTTTCGACCTTCCCTCCAATTTTTATTTTTCGCCTTGGATTTGGATCGTATTAACTGGCAAGCTGCCTTTAAATATTTTTAGAAAATTTTGATTTTTTTCCTCAAAATGTAGATCTTTTGAATTTATTCGAATTCATAAGAAATTGCTGAACAATTGCAAACACGCTCATATTCGCATGCTCTCTCGCGCGTTCCGATCAGTAAGGCCATTTCGGCGCCTTAATTTCTAAATCAACTTTTTTGTGTACTCGAAAAGGAAATTTAGAAATTTTTTGCTTGTTTATTAGGTTAACAAATATCGTGAAGTAGATGAAAATGAAATAGAATCCCAAAATCAGTGATTAACCCTTGCACAAAGTCACATCTTGAAAAATTCGAGAACCGATCTTTGGCTCCAATCGTAATTGGGAAACAGGTGATTTTTTTTATATATTGCATTTTAAAAAATGATATCAAATAGACAAAAAATCATATTTTCAAGCTGATTACTCATATTTTTTGGTGATCAAACCACATTTTTTGAAACTTGAGTGATGATGCGTACATTACAATTATTCGGACTTTGCAGAGTCGGAAAAGATTCTTGAAATAAATCAAAATCTCATACTAAATTTTTATTTATTTTTGAAATATTTCAAAAATCCATAAAAGATGTGAAACTACGATTTAAGGTGATGGCCTAGAAATACGTGCGCTTGACCGAACTTTGTTCTTCGTGGTCCTAATCTGTGATTTTAAGTCACAATTGTAATTAAATTCGGCAAAATAAGCACTTTTTTAAATTTTGTATGATTTTTCGAGAGATTAACGCCCGTGGACTAGCTTTCGCAAGAGCACAAGTTTTTCTAGGCCATTTGTCCAGACCGCGTTTTCTTAGACTCAATTTTAATTATTTTCGAAATTATCAATAAGATGAGTATGAGTTTCTTTTTCAACATCTTTCTTCACTCTGTACAGTCTGTCTTTAATATAAATTACATTGGAAAGCTTACTTCAAAATTAACTGATACACTGCCTTTAAAAATATAATTCGTTAAAAAAACTTATTAAAAAATTTGATAAAAACTTTAGTAAAAAATATATGTATATAAATTTCAATAAATAATACTCATTCCAATTCCTATGAACTGGCACACTGCCAGGGCACCTTACCCAAAAATCAACTTGCGAACGATTGTCTGGTTTTTTGAGGAAGGTGCCCGGGCGTTGTGCCAGTTCAAGCACGTTTCGAATTGAAATAAGTGATCAAAAGATAGAAATTTTGCAAAAAAAAAGAGTAATCCTCAAAACGTATTGGTTTTTATAATAAAAAAAAAGTAGCAACATGAATGTATTCATAACTCACAAGACTATTCTCTCTTTCCTGACTAACAACATCAAATTGCGAAGAATTCAATTATTTTTCTCATATTTTTTGTTCCGTATCTTATGATTTTAGTTTTGAGCAGAAAAAATGACCAATTCAAAGAAAATTTTTTAAAAATAACGTTTAGAAGACGTCGCCGTTCCAGTATTTATGTGTATCTAATTTTCCCACGACCTCCCATTCCAAAAATGCCCAAAAAATATTTAACCAAAAGAAGAAGAAGAAAAAATGTTTCGGATCGACTATCAAATTTCAGAAATAAATATTTTCCAGCTTTTTACTGGTCCGTAATTGGACTTTCCCTTTGAAAGGAAGTGATGCATTGTGAATGAATGAATAATGAGCCATGTGCCTAAATTTTAGTTGATCCTTGGTTTTTTTCAACATCAAAAATTCGACCAAAGATGTTCAATTTCACGAGGTTCGTTTAATGGAAAAATGAGGAATTTAAAAAAAAAAAGAGAGTGATGGACTTCTAAGATTGCTATGACACCACGATTTAGTTTTCTATGCTACTTTCTTGAGAACCTCCTTTTTTTAATCAACTTTTTTTTCAATTTCTCATTTTTTTTGCAAATTTTCTGTATTTCCAAGGCTCATTTGGACACTCATTATCAAATTACAACACTTTTAAAATTCATTATAGCCCTAATGATGTCTGTGTCAGATATTTTTGAAGAATAGCATAGATTATGTTTCAAAGTTCGATAGATCAGTTAATGGGCTCAAAAAACGAGCAAAAAATCAGGATTCTTGAAAATAAACCATTAAAAAAAGGGGGGGGGGGTTAAATATAGGACCCTTTAAACAATTTTAATATAAACATTTGTTATTTTTTGTCTATCATTGAGGAAATTTTCCCAAAAAATCAGTAGTGATTCTCAATGACACGTAGAGGCCCAAAATATCCGATTTAGGTCTAAAAATACGTCTGGGTCGAAAAAAAAATTTCTATTTTTTTCGCCCTAAATCGATTTTTGGGTTATTTCGGACCTCCTGGGTTCACTTGGGCTCATACCTGATCGTTTTCCGCACAGATAGACTGAAAAACTAATTTTTTTCCATAAAATTGTTTAAAGGGACACAGATTAAATCGTTTGGGTCTTACAATGAAATGAAAAATGAAAACTAAGGGTCAAAAAATTCCGAGAAATTGCAATTTCTCTGCCATTTACACATACATATCCTTTGCCTTTTCATCTCTACATAATAAGCATCGGTGGTTCAGTGGTAGAATGCTCGCCTGCCACGCGGGCGGCCCGGGTTCGATTCCCGGTCGATGCAATTCTTTTTTTCGTCACGGAGATATTCAGTTTTAAAAAAGAAAGTTCAAAAAATGCCGAGAAATTCCATGCAGAAATGGAAGAGAAATGCCGAGAAATACCGAGAAATTGCAATTTCTCGGCATTTTTTGAACCTTAGTTTTCTTCAAGACCAAAAAGATTAAGGGTGTATTAGCCCAAGTGAACCTAGGAGGTCCGAAATAACCCAAAAAACCGATTTAGGACGAAAAAATTAGCACGGGTCATTGGGACTCACTACTGATTTTTTGATAAAAATTTCCACAACACAAAAACACATTTTTTCTATAAAATTGTCCCACACTTAATCGTTTGAGTCTTGAAGAAAACTAAGGTTCAAAAAAAATTTCTAAAGACAAAAATCCAAAAATGCTGATGCCTTCATTATTATTATTTTTAATTTTAAAGTAAAAATCAAAAAGAATTGCATCGACCGGGAATCGAACCCGGGCCGCCCGCGTGGCAGGCGAGCATTCTACCACTGAACCACCGATGCTTGTTATGTAGAGATGAAAAGGCAAGGGATATGTATGTGTATCTCATCTTTCAGTATTTTCCCTTATATGGCCTAGAAACCCAAATGCCATTTCTTAGGCAATGTCCATATTCGATTTTTTATTTTTATCGGTTTTTCTAATTTTTCCCACTTAATAAATTGTTGTTTGCTATCAATTGGTAGATAACCCTATTCTTATTCATCTGAAACTCATTTCTGAGCTCTTCGGAGCCCCCTTCCTTTTACAATAAAAGTATAATTTCTAATTATGAAGTTAAACTTGAGTTTCATGGTCAATAGAAATCCTGTCAAGAAAAACAATATCTTTAGTTTTTTGCGAAAATCAATCGATAATTTTTAGGATAAACGTTTTTCTTAAAATTTTAAGTATATTGACTAGAAAGTTCTTTAATTTGAAAATAATTTTATTACATTTTCATTCTCTAAATGCACCGAAAATACCGAAATTTACATATTCATAAACCCAAAAAAACATTTTAACATATTTTTCCGACCAAAATAACAATATTCCCTAACCATCTTATTAAACTTTGAAATCTGATATAAAGCAAATATTTTTTTTTATTTTGAAAAAAACTGGTTGGACCAACATCATCGTTTAAAAGTCAATGAATTTTAGCATTTTGCCGGGAAACTCCAAACAATTTTTTTTAAACCAGACACCTTCAGAATTTTCTTAATTTTTGGTCATTTGACATCACTTTACACCATTTTCTCACCTTTAAAGACCATAAAAGAACAAAAGAGATCAAATTTCAAATGTATTTCATGAACTTCGATACTTGTAATGAGAACTTTTAGAAAATAGAAATTCTTCAAAGAAAAGAAGAAGAAGAAGATATTCTAGTCTTATAGAAATGGAGCTGGTGGTTTCAGGCGGCAAGAGAATGATGAATGCTTTTCATATTTTTCAAAAGTTAATATAACGAACGGAAAAATATAGAAAATTCTTTGCTTTCGGCATTATGCCAAATCTATATCCTTCGTTTTTTTGTGCGCATTTTTCCATAAATTTTTTGATGAATTTGTTCGGCATTTTCATGCTATGAAAAGCATATGAGAAGCTTTTGAGAAAAGGCATGACAACAAAAATGGAATAGAAATTTGGATTCTTCGGACATTCAAAAAAGGGCGAACTTCCGGGAGGAGCTTATCCTCAGTAAATTGGAAATTATTCTAAACTGTTAATCGATTAATGGTCCAATATGAACACCTTCATTTTTTTATTACTCATTATTGTCAACTCACATATTCTTAATCATGGCGTTTTGAGGGCTGCTCAATATCAAAGACGCTTCGCTCGCACGCACGCGGCTGCCGACACTCAACACATTGGAATATTTGAAAAATGTATTTTCCCGCGAATTTTCCAGTTTTTTGAGTGTCGGCGGCCGCGTGCGTGCGTGCGGAGCTTCTGTGGGGTTGAGCCGCCCTGACAACGCAATGATCAGGAATATTTGAGTTGACAATACTATATGTAAACCAATAGGATATTTATGAAATTTTGAGAGTTTTACATCAAGAATATTTTCAGTATCGATGCACAATTTCGTGAAGATAAAACTCATTTTGAGTGAGCATAGACCTTACATTACATTGAGACATGGACCCAAAAAAAAAACAACTTTGAAGAAACTGCTGCAATTTTCAAGTTTTTTTTCTATTTTCTAAATATTTATGCAATGTAAGAATTTTTACAGGTCCCCTGATTAGACACCAATTCTGAAAAATAAAGTGTTGTGCTGATTAAACTCGGTGCGTTTAAAAAAAGGCTTTATGGAGATAATAAATGCGTCTGGGATGAAAATAGAATTCATTCTCATTCCAAATCCGTTTTTAAAATGTTCTAAACCCCCCCCCCCCCCAGACGCCGAGAAAACACCCCTCAAAACAATGGCCTAGAAAAATCGTCAATTTCCACGCGAAAACTAGTCCGCGAACATTGTTACGTGAAGAATGCCGAAAAAGAAGTCAAAATGACCCGTATTTTATACTTTTCCCTCATTTTTATTCCAAACGCGCTCCATAAACTGGCACTTTGCCAACACATCTTCCAAAAAACAAAATGCAAACGATTTCTCACGTGAATAACGTGAAGCGTTTGCATTTTGTTTTTTAGAGGTGTGTTGGCAAAGTGCCAGTTTATGGAGCGCGTTTGGAATAAAAATGAGGGAACAGTATTGATAAATATTTGTGGAAAATGCTTACTTTAGTTAATTTTAATTGATTTTTCACGTATATGCCCGGGGACTAGTTTTCGCCGGTAGAAACTTGTTCTAGGCCATTGTTTTGAGGCGCGTTTTCTCGGCTTCTAGGTTGTTTTTTGGAAAATTTAAAAACAGTTTTGGAATGAGAATGAAGTCTATTTTCATTTAAGGTACATTTATTATCTCTACGGAGGACATTCCTTTAACCAAACTTGCTCAATCGAAATAATGAACCCTTAAAAACAAATGTGCAAAGTTTGAGCAAATTTGAAAAGGTGTGGGTTGACTTCCCATTTTAGCTATTCTAACCAGATTTTCAAAATTATAAAATCCCGAGTTTTAAGGTATCCTTATAAGTGAAACTACGAAATGTGGATATCTCTCTTCTTGATCATCTCTCTTTTCTTGATCATTGCGCTCCGACGGCTGCTCAACCGCACTGACGTTCCGCACACAAATGTAATTTTCTAGTGTGTTGATTGGAAGGCCTTAGGGTCGCGTGAGTGCGGAGCGGCAGTACGGTTGAGCAACGCAGTTATCAAGAATATTTCAGTTGACAATATTTCAATATTTCATAAAAAATAATAAACATGCGTTTCTCTGAAATTTTGAGAAGTTAATGAAAAAGGTAAGGCTGCAAAAAATTAAGTTGTTTTCTTCTTAAAATCTATTAGAAACTTCAGAAAACATTTAAAAAAAAGCACAATTGCGTACATGCTGTTTTTGAAGTTAACCCACTGGATTAATGAGTTCTTTGACTTTATTTGTTCTTACCGATTCTTTCAAAATCCCCCACCTAATCTTCGAAAATCATGTGGATATAAAGTGTTTTTTTTTCAGATTTTGTTATGAATTGCAGGTTGTTCTTTCGATTTTTAAATAATTTAAAAAATTTCGAATTGTTCTTTGAATTCTTCGGAGAAAATTTTAAAAAATATGTTTATTCTTCATAAAAATAAAAAACACAAATATTAATCGAAGAAAGTTGGAGTTACCATCTGGAAATAATTGAATTATAGATAATTTTTGAATTATTAAAATACCTACAAATTTTGTAGAAAATTGGCTAATGAATGAAATAAATAAAACACCATTCAATTTTGATGAAATACAATCATCCATCGAAATAGACAGAAGAAATCCAGATAATACAAATTGAGCTTTACCATATTAATTAATTGTTGAAGAATCGATTTTGATTTGGGTTTAATCACATTCATGTGAAAATATAGATTTCACATCAGTTTGTTGGTTCTGCAAAGAAATATGATTGAGATTGCAAGAGAGTAAATACAGAGATCGAAGAGTAGAGATATATCCACAAAAATTGAATCACTTAATGAAATATGATTAAAAATTGAAAAAAAAAATCAAATATTCAGGAATTTAACTTACACTGGGTAAATTGTACCGCTCAAACGGTTTTAAACTTGTCAGGATGAGATCACGAATAAAATTTTTGAAAAAATATATTGAAACATCAATTTTTCAAACTCAAAAAAAGCGTTCATTACGAAAATTTATGACCAAAAAACCACAAAAATTGAAATTTTCTATTTTACGCGGGAATTTGTCTTTTATTTCCAAACCACTTGATTAGAGCACTTGGAAAAAACCTTTTTAAAATATAAGAATAATGAAACAGCGTTTTTTAAACTGGAAAACTGCGTACATTTTCAAATTTCAGACAAAAATCACAAAAAATCCAATTTTTTAAAAATTTGACGCCATTTTTTGCAGCACGATTTACGAGGTCGCTGCGAGATATCTTGATAATTCGTATGTATGCGCCTTTAAAGTTGTCGATTTACGAGTCAATTTTTATCGATTTTTAAGTTTTTTTTGAATATTCTATTGAAAAAAGTGATTAAAAGGTGCTGTTTTTTTAGAAATGACAGAAAGCGACGATTCAATCATTAAACGAAACACTCATGTACGTTAAGAATTGAAATTTAATACGAATTCCATCAAACTCTCTCTCTCTGAACTCTTTTCCAGTGGACATGCGACTCCGGTTTAATCACGTACATTTTTGTCGATTGTCGAACCATTTCCATTTTTTTAATCTTTCGTTTTTTTTATTGAGAAATTCGCGATATTCGCTTCAGATTTTAAAAAAATCAATAAAAATTGACTCGTAAATCGACAACTTTAAAGGCGCATACATACGAATTATCAAGATATCTCGCAGCGACCTCGTAAATCGTGCTGCAAAAAATGGCGTCACCCCCCCCCCCCCCCCTATTTTTTGACATTTGTTGACATTTCTTGCAATTTTTAGCAGCAATTTTAGTTTCTGCATAGGTCCATAAAAAAAACTTTTGGACCTATGCAGAAACTAGAAATGCTGCAAAAAAGTGCAAACAAATGCAAAAAATTCAATGCAGAAACGTGAAAAAAATTGCAAGAAATGACAATAAATTGCAATTTTTTGCAGCCGATTTACGGGAAGTCTACCGTAATCGTTGCGTGACCATCAAAGAAAAACGGCTCTTGACCGTATTTTCCGCATTTATGGACGCACACCGGTGAAATGTGTGCCGGGTCCCGCAGTGAAGAGTGCGAACCTTTACCGTAATTTTCCCGTAAATCGGCTGCAAAAAATTGCGATTTCTTGTCATTTCTTGCAATTTTTTCACGTTTCTGCATTAAATTTTTTGCATTTGTTTGCAATTTTTTGCAGCATTTTTAGTTTCTGCATAGGTCCATAAGTTCTCAACATTTTTAGAGCTTGAGATCCATAATCCTTCATTTTAATGCATTATTTTGGATTTCACAAATATTATCTTAAGTAAGTCTCAAATTTGGACGATAACTGACCTCAAGCATTTGATCGGTTATAATTTTTAAGATTTCTAGTCGGGAATTCGAACTATTTTGTTTATAATTTTATATATCATCATCGAAACCTGTAACTCAGACAATTACGGAGTCCAAATCTAAACTCAAGTTTGTATCAGAATATGCACGAATTCCATTCGAACTTTATCTGTTTTGCCGTCGAAATTCATCATTGAAACCCGAAGTTCAGAATTAACGAAATTTCGAGTTAATTCCAATTTTCTTTTTGGCTGCATTGTTTTCGAATTAATTCCGGGTGCATTCCTGAATCAATGCGTTCTAAATGAACTCCACGATTTTCTGAGCATTTATAAGGTTCTGGAAAAAATCAAATTTAAGGCCAAAGTCCATTTTTTGGCGAATAGGATTTAAAATCTAATTTATCGAAAAAACACTTAAAGTAAAGCAGATGTATTCAAGTCAAGAGACAATGAGGGATCCATTACAAGCAATATTCGAAATGTTCTTCGAAATGAGGTATTAATTACCAAAGACTTTCTAAAACTACGTCATCAAAAATTTAGGTTGAAGATGAACATTGTGAACTTGTTCCGCCCATTCGGTCTTCTGTTAGACGATCAAAAAAAAAGTCACTTTTTAAAGAACAACATCCAAAATGTTAGTTTTTATCTTATTTTTCCGATCTAGACAACAAGGAAGTTTTGATCTCGATCTTTGATGAATCAATGAAACAATTGTTCGTAGATATGTTTTAAAACTTCGGGAGATATTTAATTTACTAACAAATCCCAAAAAAAAGAGAACAAATCCCCGTTCCCTAATTTTCTCCAAACTTTTTCTCAAAAACCATGTGGTGCGCAACAAAAACACAAACAGCCACGTTATCCTCCTCATCGACTTGCCAGTGTATGTGAATGTCTTTGCAGTAAACTTCTCATCCCTTTCACCATGCACCATCAGTGTCACATATCACCACCAATTGCTCTCTCTCTCTCTCCCTTTCACCCCCTCTCTACTCGATGGATTGTAATATTTTTTGAGATGGTGCTGGTGGTGGTGGTGCCGAACGTTTTTCATGTCGAGGAATAAACAACGACTGCAGTGTATGAGGATTCGATGACGATTGTAAGAAGAAGAAGAATACGATGTGAACGGCTGTTTTTGCGGAATGATACTCTTAGTATGAAAGGTCGCGCATCGGATTGGGAGAAGGAATGCAATTGTCATAGAGCCGGACGGGGTTTACTTGATCGATTACTGAAAAATGGATTTTTTACACAAAAAAATGTGTATTTCACTGCATTATATAAATATTTTAATTATTGGAAATATCACGTGTGTTAAAATATTAACAGGACACTGTCTTTAAAGGAGGGCTTCACTGAGATAATAGATGTATCTTAAATGAAAATAGACTTCATTCTCATTCCAAATCTGTTTTTAACATTTTCTAAAACCACGTAGAAGCCGAGAAAACGTGCCTCAAAACAATGGCCTAGAAAAAGTGTCCACCTGGCCGAACTTTTTCCAATGAGCTTTTTTGGTGTTTCGTTAATAAATAGTTATGCAGAATGCTTATATTAGTCCTTTTTTAATGTTTTTTCAATTTTTTTTGGATTTTTCATGCCTGCGGACTAGTTTTCTCCGGTAGCCCCTTTTTCTAGGCCATTGTTTTGAGACGCGTTTTCTCGGTTTCTAGGTGGTTTTAGAAAATTTTGAAAACAGATTTGGAATGAGAATGAAGTCTATTTTCATCCCAAATACATTCATTTCAGTAGCTCCGTAAATCCCTCCTTTAACAAAACAAGTTACAAGTAATCTCTTTTGCAATAGAGCGAACTTGTATCATCGTGAACGTGTGTCAGAGCTGGCGCGAAACATGGTTTTTCGAAGGTATACCGGAGATTTTATTTTTCGAATTGTTAATTTTCTCTCCTGCAATATTGCTTGAATCCAGATAACTAGTACGATGCCTTTAAAAACAATCCCGTTCCCTTCAAAAAAACCCAAAATCAAGCATATCGTCCTCCACCATCTTCTCAAATATCACCGCTGTATGTACATGCACTTCTTTGTTCTGCTTCATCTCAAGAATAGAGAAGAGCTCTGCTGCCACCCTTTTTTGCCTCGAAATGTTCTGGCGTGACGGTAAACAAAAAACAATGTACCAGTAGAGTCTGCCAGAGGTCACCTTTCAAAAAAAAACTTATTGCTCAAATATACAGGTGTCAATTGACAAAAGCTGAGATTTTTTGGCATTGGAAAAAAGTTCATGACCTTGCTTTTTGCTTCATACAATTCTATACAATATTGGGTAATGTAATACTTCAGAGCAAGAAAAATTGTTGGTTAATACGATTTGTCAATAAAAAAGGGTTGATTAATTTGATATCTAAGTAAATATCACAAATCTTGAGAAACAAATAAAACTTTAGAATTTGTAAAGAATAATTAACACATGGTGAATTGAAGTGCACCATGAGGAGCAAGCTATGAAAACGGTCGGAGATATAAGTGCAATTGCCAGTGGGAGTTCATATGCGCTGCTTAGCGTTTTGGTTAGCGTGGGTGCCTACTAATCGCAAGGCCGAGGGTTCAATACCACTTGCTCGCACCAAGTTGTTATTCTCTCATTGAACATGATGTTTTCTTGCACTTATCAGAAAAAAATCAGATCTCATGAATCATAGTGCATCCATTAGCTTTATCTCTTTTATTTTTTTTTATCTCCTAGCTTCTGCACACATTCCGCACTTGTGTGAAAAACAAAACCCCGATTGGCAACATTCTTCAACCTTTGCAAAAAAATCATCATCATCATCACCAGCATCTCCCCTCATTTTTTGATATCGGTGTCCAATGGGTTATTCCTTGCAGCCGGGAAGAAGAGCAAAAAAATTCACTTGTCAAGGTGGGCTCGCGGGAAGAAGCAAGAAGAAGAAGAAGCAGCTGCTTTTTCGCCCGCTCATGCGTCGGCCCTTGTCGTAACTTCATGCGCCTGGCACAAAAAATGACCTCTTGTCGCGGACACTCATACTTTTTTGCGATAAAGGTGAAATTATTGTTTTTGCGATTTCTAGACCTGGTCACACTGGAAATTTCGCATTTTGGATCGAGTTTTGGAAGCTTTCACGTTTTTCTAATAGTACCCATTTTTTTTTTGAAATATTCAAATTTTTCAGATCTCAAAATTTTTTGAATGATCATATTGATTAGCTTTTTGTCATGTTACTGATTTTCCAAAAAAAAAATAAAACCCATCAGAATTTGTTGCTTGACAATATAACATACAGTAACCTTCATTATTTTTCGGTAATTTTACTTTTTCTCGTAATAAATATTAACAACAATACATTTTTAATTAATTACTTAATAATTTTAAGCTTAAAATTGTCTTAAAATGTTGTTTTTTTTTTTAGAAAAATCGGTTTCCTCCAATTTTTACAATTTCAGACTTCAAATATTTCTTTAATATAGCCCCATTTAAATATGTGCCTTTAAACTACAGTAATCTTTTTAAATTTGGAATTTTCGCTTTTCCAGTCAGTTTTTGTTGTTAAAAACTGCAATTTTTCGTTTAAAAAAATTACAAAACCATTTTAGTTCATTTTCAGCTTTTGCACTTAAAAGTAACCCGAAAATCCGATCCACTATTTCCGTGTTTTTCTTGATTTACTTTACAAAGACCACTTGACTCGCAAAAAAAGAAAAACTAACCCTCATCAATTTCACTCATGTCCTTTCATCTTTTCCCTACCTGGACCATCATCTGGTGTCCACTGCGGGAACGAAAAGGGGGATGGGAGAGAAGCGCGCAAATATATTTGTATGTCACTCGCAAAAAAGAGATAGATTACAGCTTTTGGGTGCGGTGTGAGCTGAGCTCCTACTTGTTAGCTTCGTTCGTCGGTATGTTGCAAAAAGAAGGAAATTGTGACCGGGGTGCACACTATTTTCCTGTATCAAAAAGGTTATGTGTAACAATCTTGACCATTTGAGAGTGAGATCAAGAAGAAGAAGAAGAAGAGGATTTATTTTAGAAGAAGAAGAGCCGAACAAGTGTATTATTGTTGCGCAATTCGTAAATATGATACAGATGAGCTCCATTTTTGAGGTGTTGGCTCTGTTTTAAAGACTGTTGATGTGATAATGACCAAAATATGGACTACATTTTTCCAGAATAATTATTTATAGAAAATAATGAATATTTCGAAAGACCAGTTTTAGCTCAGTTTTTCAAGAGTTTCTGAAGTTTTAGAAGAAGTGATTCATAATTTTTAAAACTAAATTTTGGCATCAAAATTTCGGGAAAATCGTTCTTAAAGGCAGCGTTTCATGTAGCAAAATTCAAATAATTGTGTTTCGCGCCAATTCCGACCGCGTTGCACGATCCACGACCGCGCCGCACGATCCGGCACGCATTAAAATGTTCATTTTTGCAACTTTGGACCGATGCTATTGTCAAGACAAAAATTTCTGGCCGCTCGTTTTGCGGAGTGTCGTTGGGAATTTCCTCGCAGCGCGACCGCAACGCGCTCAAATTTAAATTTCTCAGATGGTCTTGCGCGTTGCGAGGAAATTCCCAACGACACTCCGCAAAACGAGAAATTTTTATCTTCACAATATGAGGCGCATATTTATCTATATGTTTTTGCATAAATTGCTAAATGTGCTAATGAGAGAAAGCTCTAATTTTTGAAATTGAAGTCAGGTAGGGTCAAATTAACTGTAACACTGTCTTTAAAACATTTTTAATTAAATTTCAGCGATTCAAGAAATTTATATCACACGTTTCTCATTTTAAAAAACTTTAAAATCAATTTTTATTAGAAAGTAACCTGTATACCAAATTTGCTTGCTCGCGCTTAAGTCACGCTTAGCCGAAGATCGACAGAACTTTGAATTCCTGATAAACTTGCAGTAAATGAAGCTTAACATTTTGAAGGTTATGGAAGATATTTCAAGAAGCCCATATAATTTCCTCAAGAATTTTAAAAATTTCTAAGAGGTTCCCAAAATTCATCGAAATCATAAAACCGACCCAACTAACCAATTGTATAATTAATCATATCATAAAACATTATGCTATAAAACAATGAAACCACCCAAGTATCCTAATAAATCGATGGCCGTTCCATTAATATATTTTCAAAAAGTTGTCATCGCAAGCAACAGACACCCACCCTCATCCAATCCCCCTAGAAATCGATGACCATCATAAAGCATCTAGCGGGGGGAGGGACACGTCTGGCGTACCAGAACTTTTCGCATGGTGCATAACAGAACGACACCCATTTGCTTATGTTCATCTCTCATTCATTCATTCGTTGTTGTTTTTTTTGTTCATTTCAAAAAAAGTGGAACTTATGAAAATTTGCTTCTTTTCGAAGGCAGATGGAAACGGAGCCTCTGACGGGGGGTGGAGCGCGACCTGGCACCAACATATGATCGTTTCAAAGATTGGTTATTTTTGTTTTGCTCGTCGTTTATGCAAAGTTTTTGAATAATGCTCTTCATTTTTTACAAGTTTCTGATTCTTTGTTTTCGGGGCTTCCCAGTGATACGTCCACGAAAAATGGATCCTCTTTCGTTTTTGTAGAAAAAAAGGCGATTCGAAATAATATTCAAAAACGTTTACAATTGCATTGCGCAAGTGTTTCCTTTGTCCGGGAAATATATTGCGTTCATATTTAGGTATCGTCGTTTTTTTCACACAGTTGGTAATAATTCTCTATTTTCATTTTTCGAGGTGTTTATGAATGTTTTGTAGGCTATTTTTAATCTTTAAAGACAGCGGGTCAGTTAATTTGACCCTACCAGATTTTAGAGCTTTCTCTCATTGATACAATGCTATTTATGCGAAATCACACCGATAAATACACGCTCCCATTCGAATTTTGATTATTTGCCATGAATTTGGATCGTGTTAACTGAAAAGCTGCCTTTAAAGACAGTGTGCCACTTTATACTTTTTTAGTTTGTTTTTACTAATTCTTTTTCTTATTTTCAACAATATTGTCCATCAGGAAATCTCACAATTTTTTTTAAAATTCATGACTCATTCATGATTCATCAGAGAGTTGATCCATTCATTGTGCCAATCCATTCATTGTGTTTCTGGCAAAAAAATGTTTTTAAAATTCCGTTTCATTCAATTTTCATTCAACCTTTGCTATGTATTTCACATGTGGTGTACTTTTAATTCGCGCATCGGTGATGTACCGTCTAACGCGCCTAATTGTGAGCTTCTCAAAGTGCAGAATTGATGCATTAGTTCAATTTCGCGAAGTCTAATTTCTAATTATAAATCAAAAGAAGATACAATTTTTGCGAACTCTGTCGACGGGATCTCTGGTTAGCTATTACCTTGAAATGTTCATGGTTATCTCTATTGTCAACTTAAAAATTTTGGATCATCCATTTTCTACTAAAAGACCGCAGCGCAACCGCTCGTAGGTAAAAATAGCAGGACTGGTGTGAGAGACTTAGATTTTCTGGGTAGATCAAAACCAACTTGATCTAGAATATTTGAGTTGACAATATTTGGATAAAGAAAAATGTATGTTCTGATTCTCGAAATAAAAAACCGAACGTTGAAAAATTTCATGAAACGAAACACTAATTATTCAGAATACATTAGGATTAAAAATAGTTGCTCTAATAATAAGGATTTTGAAAATAAAATAAGAGAATTGCAAAATAAATTCAAATCTATTATTGATTTTTAAAAGATTGTTCCAATTCTTTTGTCTTTTTGTTTCTTATTTTGTTGTTTCTTTTATTTCCTTTGCTTTTTCTATATTGTCAACTTAAAGACAGCTGTTCAGTTAATTTTACCCTACCTGATTTTAATTTCAAAAATTAGAGCTTTCTCTCATTAGTACAATGCAATTTATGCGAAATCACACCAATTAATACACGCGTCATAGCAGAGGTCCAAAGTTGAAAAAATCAAAATTTGAATGCGCGCCGCTCCGTGCGACGCGGTCGTGGTCCGTGCAACGCGGTCGAAATTGGCGCGAAACACAATTATTTGAATTTGGCTGCATATCGGTATTGATATTTCGGCCACTTGCGCCTTCATTCGAATTTTGATGTTTTGTCTTGAATTTGGATCGTGTTAACTGACAAGCTGCCTTTAAATGACTTAAATATCATTGCGTTTTGGTGGCTGCGCAATCGTACAGACGCTCCGCACACACGCAACGCGTTGACCGACACTCAACTGACACCGGAAAATGGAAAAATTAATTTTCCCGCGATTTGTCCAGTGTGTTGAGTGTCGGCAAACGCGTCGCGTGCGCGCGGAGCATCAGTGCGGTTGAGAAGCCCTCAAGACGCAATGATTGACAATATTTGAGTTGCCAATATAACACTGCTAATTTAAGCGTATTGTGCTGACCCCCGCTTAAAGATAGGGTGTCAGTTAATATGAGCAAAAAAAAGAAATCAAAAAATAAGATTTGAATATCGGATCTAAACGGTGATAAATTGAAAATTTGAGAATTAATCACTGATAACTAATCAAAAGTAAATATCGGCGGGAGCTCCCGATTTTTGTCCACCAATTTACGCTCCTTTCATTGTTTCCATGTTTTGAGCAAAAAACCAAGATCGATAAGGGGTGCATCATCCTCTCCTTAGTTAACCCCGATCTATTTGAAATGTTTACTCGCTAACAAACGCACAAAACTTCTGCTGCTGCTGTTGCTGTTGCTGGTGTTGCTGCTATTGCTGCGCACCCATTCTCATTGCCCCTCATCATTCACCCGAGACCCCAATCTATTATTGAACATGAAGGAGGAAAAAAAAAGAACTAAATGTTGAAAAAAACCCCCTCTCCTGAGGCGCTTGACAGTAGCACCACGCACACAATAAATAAGTGTATTGTTAGTATTTTACCTTTTGCTCTCAAACTCTTTTGTCTATTTTCTTTTGCTTGAGATCACAAATAGATTCGAGACGAGGACAAAAAAAATGGAAACGAGCGGTTTCTAACTCGAGTTTTTTTGGAAATAAATGGGAGTACTGTAGAGATTGAAAAATTTGGGGAAAAAGTGACGTTAGAATTAGATGGGGGTGGTTTTAAGAATTTTTTTATTGACATGTGTGTATTTTTTTTGATGCACAAATGTAGAGTGTCTGTTCACGGTGAAGGTTATTTATGAGCATGTATAAATGTGCAGGAAAATGTTTCAAAAAGTTTGTTTTTGTGTGTGCAAGCGTTTCGGTTTTACTAATGTCTATTCGGTTAGATTGGGTGATTTTTCTCAGAAGTTTGTATTTATTTCAAATTTATTTTGAATTTTTCTAGTTTAATTATTCTAGTCCAAAATTTTCTAGTCTTTTCTAGTCAAAATTTTTAGTCAAAACAAAAAGCAAATGTCACGAAAAAATAAAAACTTGCATCCCATTTTGATAATATTTCAAGAATCGCTAGCTCGATGGAGAACATCTCATTTTTTCTGGCTTTTATTAAGCTGCGGCCACTTTTGCAAATTTTAGTTAAATATTTTAAAAATGTCATATCCCAAAAATTTTTGAAATTTCTGATTCATCGCAAAGTTCCGATATTTTATAATTTCAAATCAATTTTTTCAGAAAAGGCGATTTTTAAAAAAAATTCTTTAAACGCTCATTATTTGACATTGCTTTAAAAAAGCGCGAGTTAAGCGGGTGCGATCATTTGAAGGAAATTATACTCATATTGTAAATTTTGTTCAGTTTATTGAAAATTCATTAGAAATGAATAATGCAGAAGTTAAAAAAATACGGCACCTGGAAACAAAATGAGCAAAAAAGTGGTTTTCGAGGCCAAAGTTCGTTATCCTTATTTTTGCTTATTTTTTCATTATTTTTTCGAAATATAAGATCGAATTTTGAATCGAGTGAACATGATGAATACGGTACTATTTTAATATGCTTCGCAAATCTATGGGTGTTCGTGTATTCAGTATAATAACGGCGTCTCAAAAAAATTCTAAAATTTAGCATGGATTAAGCATGTACGCCTGATTTTCTGATTATGTTTTTCAAATTTCTAAATACAATAGTCGTGGCTATATTATCGATTCAATATTTCATTTCTTGAATAACCATGGCTTCGGACCTGTTTCATCAATCGGCATCAATCCGACCCAATCCGACACAATCCGACCCAATCATTAGCTCAATCATGAACTTAATAAGCTTAAAGACAATGTATCACTTATCATTACGTTGCATACGCCCCGCTGCAAAAACTGATAATTTTCTTAATTGATCCAATTCAGCTTTATCTCAGTTTCCTCATAAGTAAAACTCAAATTCTATCTTTAAGCCTCTTGATCTTTAGACCATTCGATGATCACGCTTCCATTATGCACACCTCAATCTATTACTTTTTTATATAGAAAATTCCATAAATTCACAAATATCGTCCATTGAAATTTCCAAAAAAACCCCATGTGTTTGTGTTCCCAATTCCATCCCCACCCCATCAAACCCAAAACCCCACAAACTAACTATTTGTCAAGTCTCGAAACCCCCCTCTCAAATACAGAAGCTCTCACACGCAAATAGATGGAAAATGGAAAAATGAAATGAAAATGGAAAAAAACCCGCACAGCCCGAACTTTGTTTGAGACACCCGATGGGGAGGAGGTAAAGTAACCGCTAGAGACATACAGACAGTCTCTCTCTCTCTTCACATGTATTTCTGTGTTTTTTCTTTCATTTTCTTTTTTTGAGTAGGCTCATTTCATTTCGTCGCTTCAACAAAGTACCATATCACGTAGGGAAAGCTCTCTCTCGCTCTGTTTCACGAACCTTTTTCGCGACGTTGTCATGCCTTTTTTTGCTCTGGCTACCGTAACCTTTATGTATGTGTCGTCCGCGCAGGCTAAACCAGACTCCGCCCTCCGCCTCTCTACACACAACTGTTTTTTTACTGTTTGCAGCTTGTTGTTTTATGCTGTTGAGCTACTTATGAGAGTGCGCCATCTTTTTGTTTTCTGTTTTTCCACCGTTGAGTAAAGTTTTACAAAATACGCGTTTTTTTTGTATCGATTCGAGAAATTTGTTTTAATAAAACACAGTCGAAAAAAGTTCTGAAATCAATGTCTAGAAAATATATTCATGCATTTATTAAGCTTACTCTCACTACTGAGAATCAAGGAGATTTTTAGAAGTTTTTTATTCTTCAATTGTCAACTCGAATATCCTTGATACCATGCAAGTTGGTTTTGACCTACCCAGAAAATCTAAGTCTCTCACACCAGTCCTGCTATTTTTACCTGCGAGCGGTTGCGCTGCGGCCTTTTAGTAGAAAATGGATGATACAAAATTTTTAACGTGACAATAACACATTTCTCTGGTATTATTGTCTCACAAAATCGGCTGCATAAACGTGAACTTCCCTATTTTGCGACGAAATAGTGTATGGTGAGGGATAATAAGACAACGCAACGCAACCCTTCCCATTGCCCTCACGCGTGGCGTGTCGATTTTTTGACACAGGTTTTTTCACGTTTATATAACAGAATTTGTAAACAACTAATGCATGAAGTTGAACAACTTTTCTTGTTCGATACAGGAAGATTAGCTCAACAAATGAGCTCTCGTCGTGAGAACGAGGAAAGCAAAGCAAATTTGACCTTTTTTACAAAAAAATTGTTTTTTTTCTTAAAGAGAGACTGTACGCAAATTGTAAATGTTGTTCAATCGATTCAAAATTCAATGCCATATATCGAATCAACAACAAAAAATTGCAAAAATTTAGAAAAATGGGAACCCGAAATCGAACTTTGGTCTCAAAAACAACTGGCGCTCTGAAGTTCCATTCCGGGTGCCCATTTTTTCGCATTTCAAGCTTTTCCAAATTTTTTCACTATTGTTCCGGAATATAAAATTGAATTTTCAATCGATTGAACAACATTTGCGAAATGAGTACAGTCCACTTTTAAGGTGTTAGCTGCACTTTTTAGAGTTTTTCAGGCTAAAAGTTTTTAATTATTTTCAATCAAACCATTCCAACCATTAATGTCTAAAATAATTGAAAATTAGTCTTAAATAAGTCTTGTCGATGTTTTTTAAGAATCCAAACAAGATTTAGTGGACGAAACGAGAACTTCGAAATGTTTTTTTGTAGTATATATGAGACATTAAAAATATCACGAGACTTTGTAGAAAATTTCCATAACATTTAGTTCTTCTAGTCTATAGGTATGACTGATATAGCTTAATGAGACATAGAAATAACGAAATACTATATTATTTTACAAAAATCTTCACCGCAAAATCCTGGACCTGACCAATGTCGAATCTCAAAAAATAAAGCGGATCCGAATAAATAATCAAGCTTGAATGTGGTTTCTAAAAAGAAATTCACTATAAGCTTTATCCATGCTTCATTCAGCGTGCCCGCCTAATTTTTCAGTTTTTTTAAAGCTGTGAATTAAAACCCAACCAATATCTAAAGAATTCTTAAAGACAGTGTACCAGATTATCTAAACGTTAAATTTTGAAATTACAGGAAGCGAGCTTTCCGCAGTGGCACACTGTCTTTAAGAGAAACCTAAAAAACTGATCAGCAGTCCAAAACATCAACCTCTCTTCATTCGGCTCATTCTCATTTTTCATCCTCTTTTTTTTCTTATGGTTTCGATCCTCATCTCAAGCCCTAAACACATAGAGACTGTATGTGTGTGTGTGTGTGCAGTTATTTGTTGAAGCGGTAAATGTTGGGCTACCGTTTGACTTGGGGCTCTTTCCCTCTCCCCCTGTCCACAAGTACTTTACCAATCCAACCTCCCACCTAATTGACTCATTAAGGAGTCACACACACACAGGTCAAGCCTTGTCTTTGAGGTCCCACAAAAATATTGTTTGATTTTTTTATATTTTTTAAAAACGAATGCCCTATTCCTACTCGAATCACATGTGAAAACAATCAAGACACCAACCAACAGCACACTTTTTAACGATGCTGGGGGTCGTCTCCTCTCGTTTTTTTGTGCCGTGTGTGTGTGTGTTCCAACAAAAAACACTTTTGCTTTTTTTTTTCATTTTTTACGAACCCAACTCAACTCTTGTCGTTTTTTTCTTGTTTTAATGAGAATGCTCTTTTACATGTATTTATTGATGTGTGTCGCTATTACAGCTTCACATGAGCTCGTTATTCTTGTGTCGCGACTGTTCGGGAACGTTTGGAAGTTTGGATGAGCTGCAGAGACATGAGAAGAGTTGCGGAATGGTAATGATGGCCGCCATGATGAAGAAGGAGTGTGCTGATGATGGGTTGGATGAGTCGACGATGGTGAGTAGATAACTAACATGTTTGGATTTTTTTGGATTTTTGTGATCTACAGCTTTTATTCGAAATACTAACTAATATTGAACACTTATAAAGAATTGGGATCATTAAAGGTAGTGTGCCACATAAGCTTCAATTCTCTTTTTGCTTTATAAAAGTCGATCAGGAATCGTATTTAATAAATCTTCGTAAATTTTTGCCACTTTGAAGCAATTTGCATTTTTTTGCCCTTATTTTATGGATTTTTAAAAACTTTCAATCGATAAAGGGAAGACTATGCCTTTGAAATAAATATATTTAGTGTTAAATTATGTGGTACCCTGTCTTTAAAGGAGGGCTTTACGGAGATAATAAATGTACCTTAAATGAAAATAAACTTCATTCTCATTCCAAATCTGTTTTTTAAACTTTTCTAAAACCGTCTAGAAGCCGAGAAAATGAGCTTCAAAACAATGGTCTAGAAACAGTGTCCACCTGGCCGATTTTTCTGTGGACTAGTTTTCGCCGGTGGCCACTTTTTCTCGGCCATTCTTTTGAGGCTCATTTTCTCGGCTTCTAGGTGGTTTTATAAAAATTTAAAAACAGATTTGGAATGAGAATGAAGTATATTTTCATCCCAGGCGCATTCCTTATCTCCGTAAAGCTTTCCTTTAAAGATACACAGGTGATAAGTCTTGTTAAATCGATCACATATTTTATTTTGTATACTATAAAAAAGTGGAAATTTTCTAAAAACTAGAAAATGACAGAAGTTATCGAAAATGGAACTTTAGTGTCAAAATGGAACTTTAGTGTCAAAAAAAAATATCTAACTGTCAACACGTTTTATAACGATAAGTGCCATGGGTTTTGTTACTGATTCTTATAGTTTGGTAATGTGGTTCTAAGAGATCTAAATTTTTTTTATTGCTCCCGATATTTTTTAATTAAACAAACATTGTTGTGCCTTGGACTTGGGTTGATACTTTCTGATCTTCGGACTTTTATCTCAAAATTTCTAAACTTCGTGAGTAATAGAATTTTTACTGTTAACTTGAATTTGATGATTTTAAAGGATCACATCTAGATTCCGGTTTTAAAAAATCAATTTCAATTCAATATTCACAAGAAATTGAAGAAGTATTTAACCTGAAACTGAGAAGCTCCGAAAGTTCACCCCGATATCACGAATAAACATAAAATACATATATTGTCGATGAAAAATACATATTCATACACAAATGTGCACATTTATCCACCCCGGATCACAACGTGTGTTTTTTTTTCTTGTCTGTTCTGCTTCATCGTTGTCGTCCGATATGCTTGTTGGTGCGTGTCAGTACCACGACACCAAACGATGCGCGGGACTTTACACACACACACGCGCGCGATCGCACATGGGAGGGAGAACGACAAGCAGAGCACACACACACATACACACAAAGCTTGTGCTCCACGACGTTCGGAATCCTGGAGAATGATGAAGAGTAGGAGGGGCGAGGAGTTGTTTTCCTCCTGGACATTTGCATATACCAATTCGTTTTTGACGACTTTTCGATTTTTGCTCGCCAGAAGGTCGATTGACCTCCGGGGATAGGGGGAGGGCGGTTATGTTTTGATTTGAGCGATTTTAAGCTGGTCAAGATGTTGGCCATTGATATCTAAATCATGAATCCTAGATCTTAACACTATTCTGATTTTGTCAGTTAGGAGTCGAAGACGATTTGATCGCTGAAAAGGCAATGTGCCACTTAATTTATCGATTTTAAGATCCTATGTGATCTTATAAAATTCGGATTTAATCTGAACTTCAGAACTCCTAGTTGGTGCCCCTCATCCTCCCGAATATGTTTCTCTACTTAAAGACAGTGTATCAGTTAATTTTACCTGTCGGAATTGGCGCGAAACACAATTATTTGAATGTGGTAACATATTGGTATTGTCTTCTCGACCTTCTGGGCCACCAATTCGAATTCTTATTGGATTCGTATCCTGTCATCCTGTCTTTAAATTCCGTTGTCGGAAGCATCCGCTTATTTTCAGTACTCAATAGGATTTCCATAAATTACAGTAGATTTTAATCACAATAACGTGTTTATAAGATATTCAGAGAAAACTCCGAAGTTTCTAAAAATGAGCTTAAATCTGGAGTTCCTGATATCGCAATGAAAATCCAAAATGTTTATAAAAACCAACACCTGTTCAATTCTCGTATCATTTTGTGAAAAAATACCGTAATCTACTTGTTTTTCTCATATTTTCCCACCTGCTTGCCCATTATTCATTGAATGTGTTCCTCTTTTTTTCCACAAATGTTGCGCCCTTGGGTCTAGTAGAGTTTTCTATCATCTCTTTTCATAAAACACTCTTTTTAAAAGGAATACTGTCTCAAAAACATTTTTTGCAGATGGAGGTGAACATCAAAATGGAGGAGGAAACGCTTTCGGATACGGATTCATCGATGTTGTCGTCATCGAATGTGATGCCGATGACACCTTCTTCGGAGATGAAGGGACGATATGAATGTGAGGAGTGTCATGAGATGTTTGCAGTGAAAAGGGAGTTGGCGACACATATGAGGATTCATAGTGGGGAGCAACCGCATATGGTAAGAACGGGAGTCAAATCGTATCTTAGGTCTTAAAGATAAGGTGGCACAATAAGTTGTTAAGAAACTAGAAATTAAGATCGTACCCTAGCCAAAAAAAATTTCGAAATTTCAGTGCACTCAATGCGGAAAAGAATTCGGAACCCGACAGCTTTTAAAGAAACATTGGATGTGGCATACCGGTCAACGATCACATGTTTGTCCACATTGTAACAAAGCGTTCTTCCAGGTAAACAGAGTTTCATAAATATGGGTGAAAAAGTACATTTTCAGAAGGGACATCTTACTCAACATTTGATGATTCATTCGGGTGGTAGGCCTCATGAATGTCAGCAATGCCATAAGACGTTTATTTTTAAGGTAGGTGATACCGCTGGGAGAAAACGATTGTAAAATAATAATTTTTTCAGTTTGATCTCAATCGTCATATGAAAATTCATCAAGAGAGGGGATTCTCGTGTCAACAATGCGGAAGATCGTTCTTAAAGCAAGTGATGTTAGATGAGCATCATATGAAATGTAAAGGAAAACCATCGTCGCCAATTCGGACGATAACTCCAACAATGCGAGCGACAATCAACCATGGAGCAGAATCATCGTTCAAGCCTGTGATCACAACGGAACAGATCTCGAAGATGGCGCAGAAGTTGTTTGCGCAACAACAGCAGAATCAGCAGAGAGCCGTGTTGTCATCGCTTTTGATGAAACAGGAGAATTTGATGAATAACAATAATCAGCCACCAGTTCAACATAAATTAGAATTGCCAATTCAGTCCATTCCTTCATTATTATGCGTTATTTGTAATACTCGATTCCCGGATCAATCAACATTTGCAATTCATACTTATATGCATCATATCGCGAACACTTCCAACCTAACGATTGACAGTTCCGCAGCGATGACAACACCAAACGTTCCAGCAGCGCTTTCATCGTCAGATGCTGATCCGGCGACGGATACATCATGCGCTTCCAGTCCACAGAAGGCTTCTCCATTCCCACTAGAATCGTGTATGGAGCAGTCGAGTGTGTCGCCCGGATCATCATCGTCACAGTCACATTCACCACGACCGACGGTTTCGGAGGCGTCAACGGCGGCGACACAGTGTAAGGAATGTGTGACGAGCTGGCAACGGCTCACAGATCTGGAGCAGCAGATTGCGAAGAAGGGCGAGGAGTTTGAGAATTATCGGAATATGGTGAAACTGGTTAGTTTTCTTCTCAATTTTCGGAAAATGGGATTTCTTCCGGAAATAAACCCAATTTTTAAAAAAATAGATCGGCAAGTGTGTTTTAATGATTTTGGTATCATTCGATAGAGCTTTCCCAGTAGATTCTAATACACTTGAAATTTTGAAATTTCGTGAATTTTTCGTGTAGTTATGCTCGATTAAAGTTTCAAAAATCGGTGTTGTCAAAAATGGTTTTCAGAATAAAAAAATACTCAATTTTGGACGAAACTCATAAATATTGGTATGACTGGATAGGAAATTTTTTTTTTATCAAAAACATTTTAATTTTTGAAATTTCATCGAAGAATTAAAAAAGCTATAAACCACTTCAGAAAATAGCTAAATTGAAATTTCTATAATTTCTCGAAAAATTTATTAATTCTTATGGTTGAAATATCATTTTGAAGCTGAAAATCTGAAATTATTATTTTTAGCATTTTACTTGAACTTCAAGAAAAATATCTTCGAAATTTGTGGTTTATTCGTTTTTTTAGACTTTTGGATGATTTTAAGCGATTTTAGTGGCATTTTTAAAGTTAAAAATTGAAAAATTCAGAATTTTTCATCACTTTTTTTCTCAAAAAAAAACCATATTTCACGAAATAATATAAAATATCAAATCATGAAATACACAAAGGGTACCTTAATTACCTATCAAAGTTCCTCTTTTTTATGAAGCTGCCGCTGAGAATTTCTCGCTGAAAATGGACATAGGAAACAAGAATTAGAAAAAAAAATGGAATTTGGATTACCGCATAAGTTTTTACGTTCGAGGGACTAACTTCCCAAAAGTTAGTCCCCCCCCCCCGAAAATTGCAGCCCGTTTTGCTTGAATTTCGTGAACTTTGTAATTTGCAACATTTTTTTTTTACGTTTTTTCAACTTTTTTCAAAGGAGGACTTTACGGAGCTAATGAATACATCTGGGATAAAAATAGACTTCAGACTCATTCCAAATCTGTTTTTAAAATTTTCTAAAACCAAATAGAAGCCGAGAAAACGCGCCTTAAAACAATGGCCTAGAAAAAGTGGCCACAGGCGAAAACTAGTCCACAGGTATGAAAAATCCGAAAACATAAATTAAAATGAAAAAACATAAAGAGGACTAATATAAGCATTCTGCATAACTATTTATTAACGAAATACGAAAAAAGCTCATAGGAAAAAGTTCGGCCAGGTGTCCACTTTTTCTAGGCCATTGTTTTGAAGCTCATTTTCTCGGCTTCTAGGTGATTTTAGAAAATTTTAAAAACAGATTTGGAATGAGAATGAGGTCTATTTTCACTTAAGGTACGTTTATTATCTCCGTAAAGTCATCCTTTTAAAAAACTGATTCATTTCGATGACCCGGTGAGAAAAATCTGAAATTTTTTTAAAAAACGTTTTCAGCATCAGAACAAAAAAATAAATGTGCAATTTCAAAAAATATAGCAAAATCTCACTCTTGCAATTTTTGATTGAAATTCATCCGAAATCTTTAAATCCACTTTTTTCCAGATCGTCGGTTCCGTGACTCAATTCCTCTCCACCTCAACACCAGAAAACGCCTTCGTCAATCACGCCACCACAATTTTCAAACAACTTCAGAACTCTTTGTAGATACGCCGTTTTCATGCAAAAACCTACCACCCACCCCCAATTACCTTGTGCATTCTTGTCAATTTTTACTCAGATTCATTGATATTTCAACAAAAAACAAAAGATTTTTAACATTTTGAACAAAAAAAAACTTTTGAAAAAAATCTCTTTAACAGTAATCTCATCAATCGATAATTTCCGATTCCACTTACGATTCATTTTTTTTTAAATATTTCTTCTGTTTTCATAGTATTTTGCTCTGTTTCTAAACGTGTTTCTTTTTTCAACGTCTAAAACTGCTGTAATTCACCAAAAAGTGCCTATTATTTGTATAATATTGTGTTTTCCCCCCTCAATAGACAACAAAAGTTCCCTTGAAGAAATTTCAGAAATTTCTTTTTTTTTTAATCGACCTCAGTCGGGTCCTATTTATTTGTTTACTTCATTTTTTACTTTGAATTTTTTTTAGAGTAATGATGTTTTTTTTATTTATTGAATGAAGGTTTTTCTCAAATTTACAGTTTTTCTTGGTAAGAGCCCGCCAAAAAATTAAATTTTCGCCTTTATACAGATTTATGACAATCATAAAAATTTTTGAATTTACAAAAATAAATTGCCTTAAAATAGATTGCGTTTTAGAAAATTTTAAAACCAGATTCGGTTAGAATATTAGTTCAGGTTATGGAAAAAATTTTTTTCGACCTCATTACCTTTATCCAAAAAAGTCCAACAAAGAACGAAAAAAATGAACTTTTTGCAAAATGTTATTTTTCGGTGCCAGGCCTGCCTTCTTGGGCCTAAATCGGACTTTACTTAAAATATATTGTGAGATATTATAAATTCATAAAAAGTAATTTTACGCGTACTATTAGTTGCTTACAAAATCTGTTATATAAACGTGAAAAACCTCTGTCAAAAAAATCGACACGCCACGCGTGAGGGCAATGGGAAGGGTTGCGTTGCGTTGTCTTATTATCCCTCACCATACACTATTTCGCAAAATAGGGAAGTTCACGTTTATGAAGCCGATTTTGTGAGACAATAATAATAATAGGTTCCGAAGTGGAAAAGTTAAATTTTCAATTAAAAAAATGGAAAATGTGATGAATTTAAAATGTTTAAAAATAAATTATCGAAATGTATGTTTTTTATGAAAAACTGATTAAAATTTAGAAATTTAAGAAATAGACATTTTGGGTTTCTAGGCCACATAAGGTAACATAAGGAAAAAACGGGAGAAGTGGCTTGCCTAGACAAATTTATTTTGATTTTTCGACTTAAAAATTTTGATAAACATGTTTTTGTTTTTTTTTAAATAATTTTCAAATAATTAAAAATAAGTTATTTTTAATTATTTGTGAAACAATTTTTGTGCGAAAAATATTAAAAAATTGCAAAAAATTTATTTTTTTTTACCAAAAAAAATCCAACGGCCGGCAACCCCTTCGACAATTTACGGTCAAGATCCGCAATTTGCTTATGTTAGTCTTTTTTTATGTTTTTTTTTTCATTTTAATTTATGTTTTTTCATTTGGTTTTTGATTTTTCCTGCCTGCGGACTAGTTTTCGCTGGTGGCCCCTTTTTCTAGGCCATTGTTTTGAGGCTCATTTTCTCGGCTTCTAGGTGGCTTTAGAAAACTTTAAAAACAGAATTGGAATGAGTCTGAAGCCTATTTTCATCCCAGGCGCATTCATTATCTCCGTAAGGCCCTCCTTTAAGCCCCCAAAATGGTAGCCTCAAAACAATGGCCGAGAAAAAGTGTCCACCGGCGAAAATTAGTCCGCAGGCATGGAAAGTCCAAAAAAAAAAAGAAAAAACATAAAAAAGGACTAATATAAGCATTCTGCATTTTTGGGCATACGAACCCAACTTTAAAGCAATAAAATTCTTAAGATACAAAAAAAGCGCCAAAATTATTTTTGAGGGTCTCACTTCCCAAAAGTTAGTTCCTCGGCTTTAAAAAGTACCAGTTCACCACAAAAAACCATAAAAACCATGAGAAAAAGAAATTTGAATCACCACAGAAGTTGGAAAGATTGGAAGAAGCTAGTACAACAGCAATACAACACACTCAGCTCTTTCCAACGCGTTGCGAGGAAATTCCCAACGATACTCCGGAAACCGAGCGGCCAGCAATTTTTATCATGACAATATAACTTGCACATCTTTTTTTGACTTTTTTGTTGTAATTGTGGGTTGATATGCTCAAAAAGAAGTGTCGATTTAAAAAGATTTCACGGAACCTTTAATTTCAAAAAAAAGTTTTTGGGAACTATACATAACTCGGATCAGACTCCCGATGCAGGCAAAAAGTTTGACTACGTTTTTCAGTTGCAATGAACCAAACAAAGATTAAATATTTCCGATGTGAACGAGAGAGTGCAATATTTTAAGCTCCTGGGGCGTAAAGAAGATTACAATACATCATTACAAAACATCTGCAACGTAATTTCAGATATATAAACAGTGCTGTTACTGTCATTTCCATCATCCGACAACTTTTCCAGTTTAAAGGTTTGTATATTTTTTGGAAAAACCTTTAGACTTTTAAATTTTTTTCAGAAATGTTTGCCCTTAAAACTGTTTTGACCGTTTTCGCTATCATCGGAGTCATCATGGTCGCTGCTCAAGAACAGGGTGGTCCAGGTGGATTCGGCGGATCACAAAACTCGACCGGAGGACCACCAGCTGGAGGATCACGAAACTTCACCGGCGGACCGGGAGGATTCGGTGGACCTGGAAACTCGACCGGCGGACCAGGAGGATTCGGTGGACATGGAGGACACGGTGGATCACAAGGAGAACAACAATCAGCTTAAGTCTTAATAAATTTTTCTAGATGATCAATAATCTAAACATATTGTCAATAAAAACATTTTTATTGTATATTCCGTAAACGAAAGAGCATTTGACATGGATTGAATAGAAAAAAAAAGAAAAGGAGGATATTTAAGAATTGGAATGAGTCTGAAGCCTATTTTCATCCCATGCGCATTCATTATCTCCGTAAAGCCCTCCTTTAAGCCCCCAAAATGGTATATCTTGAAATTTGAAATAACTTTAAAAAATTATAATTTAAGATGTTCTCAGCTCTCTATATTCCTTACGTTGGTATTCGCTGGCTTTATGCCAATCTCAAATTCGAAAATAACTGCTGACTATTAATCAATTTACAGAGTTCAATTGGTTTCAAACTCCGGATGCTTATTTTAATTGGTGAAACGATTCTTTTATCAGTTTTTAAAGAAATAAATCGATCGTTGACCGTTTTCTAAAAAAAAATAGTCTGATATATTTCTGTTATATTTTTCTGTAACAGTAAACCTAATTTTCTAATTTTTAATATAATATATTCAAAAAAGTTGGACAAAAATTCGATGTCCCGATATTTAACACTATTGAAAGTGAGAAAAGTCTTGAAATGTAAACGATGATAGTAATATGCCAGCAATTTAATGATTTATTCATTAGAAGCATGTTTAAAGCTTACACAACATTTCTTCTTCTTGTTTAAATTCAGAAATATAATTGAAAAAAAGAGTTATTTTTGTTTCACGTTCAACTGTACAGTATACCCTTATCAACGTTGTCAACAAGGGGTATCCCCAATCTCCAGAAACCTGTAAATTGTTCCATTACAGTGTATGTTGTAAACACAAAACATTTCATTCAAAAAAAAAACAATCAATAGAGAAATAGTCAGTCACGTATGGGGGAATTCCTCTTCTCACAAAAGGGGTTCCCCCGTCAGAGAAACGATACACATAGAATACACTCTCTCGTTTGATTATAGCGAGTTTTGCAGTGATTATCTTATCACAAAACTTCTGTGTTGTCCATACATACATACCGTCTCTGCCACTTCTCACGCTGTTTTGTCTTTTTACATATTTTGGGGAGGGAAAGACTGATGTGAAATGATTGTGTGCGGGTTCCCCGCACTTGAATCCTGCCAGCAATCGGTTTTTTTCCTTGATTCTTCCTTCTCAAAATTTTCTAGAAAAATCGCTATTTTTATTCAAGTTTTGAATGTTTTATATTGCTGAATTAACATTTGAAAGAAAAAATCCTTGTTTACATTTCCCATAGTTTCTTTCAATTCGACAATTTTTGCATTTCTTGATTTAAAAAATTTTTTTTTAAAAAATCATTTCTCATTTATCAGACTCAAACTTTTCATTCATTCAATCATGCACCTTTAAAAATTTCTTACTGTAATCGAAAGTGTTTGCGGAAATACACCAAACACGCTGACGAGATTTTACGTATTTTTTTTTTTTTATTCAAAGCATTTTTTCCAGTTTTTCTAAACAAAAGAAAAACAGTTTTCAGTGGTTTCCCAAAATTTCTAAATTAACAGTCAGCAAGCCGCCAGTGTGGCGACGATAGACTCGTTCGACCAGCACTAAAGAACACGGAAAGAAGGTATTAAAAAAATTTTTATCAATTGAAAAAAGAAAAAAAACGAATAGTCTAGAACTTTCTATTTTAACTCCCGTTGAAATTTGGCAGAAGAGGTGATTAAAGGGCCCCCTTTGAACGAAATAATAAGAAAAAGAGAAAAAAAAATAGAAGTGCTCTCTTTTGGAAAAATTAGGGGAAAATAGCATTTTCCGCAACCCGCAACAATTCCAAGCTGTTCAAATTATAGTATTCTCGGAACTTTCATTTCAAAATCATATAAAATGTGATCTTTCATCTTTACGCATTTAAAATATTGTTCGAAAATAGTGTCTAGTTGAGAATTCCTCTACTTTCTCATAATTCAGCGTACCCGGGGGAAATAAATCAAAAAACCACTTCATTTTTGTCCAAATTCGTTCTGTTCGTTCTTTCCGTTCTCTCAGACAGCGAACCAAGTGAAGAAAAAAAACGTAAATTGAAGCAGAAAAAGTATAGAAAACTGCAAAAAAAAACTATGGGTGTGTTCTCATGGTCGCCACTCACACACACACATACATACACATACATACATTTCTCATCGTGGTTTGGGAAAGAAGAAGAAGGGGGAATACGAAATGAAAACTTTCCCAGAGACATAAAATGTCGTGAGAACAAAAAATAGGAAAAAAAACGAATCTTTGGAATATTTTTCAACCATTTAGTTTGTTTTTCTTGTTTTTATTCTGATCTCTGAAAATGAATCACACCCAGGATTCCTGACTACAATTCATGTAAGTCTATGATCTTGTTTGTCGCTAAACCAATTTTCATGTAGGTCCAAGGTCATTAATAATGAATGGAACATCAAAGATTGATAAATTTATCAAAAACTATCTTCTTATCACGAAATTTTGCATGTTATTCGTTTTCTTCTCTTTTTTCAATATACACGATGGTCTCAAAGCGAACGTACGATTTTCTTGCGTGGTAACACGAGGACTATGAATGATGTGACGATTTGAACGTTCAACTGGAACTGGAAGGTTAGGGTTTGAAAGCGAAACTAGGGCGGCAAACACAATCTTCGGAAATTTGAACCTTACTGGTTGACGACTCATTTAGCATTTTTGAGCATTCTTCTGCTCAATCCTTCTGGGTCTTCTTGTTCTGACAAGTATCTACATGATAATTCTAAACATCGTGAGAATAACCAAAAAGAAGTAATTGTCTAGACTTTGATTGATAATTAATGTCCAAGACGTTTTACGGTTCGACGAATCCTAATTCCCGCGAATTTTGTTCAAATTCAGGCATTGTTCTATAATTGAAGGACATTTGTTGAATAATGGATTCAAAATAGTTCTTGTTGGGTAATTTTGATACGTGTGGTATTGTAGGTTTCTGTTCAATAGAGCACGGTTGCATATTCGAATCTTACTGTTCGTTCAATTCTATTCCAAACGCGTATCACGGTTCTCGCCAGTTTGTATGGACTTTTCCGTGTCCGTACATATTGGAAATATTATTTTTGAGTCATAAATGCATTTTTTGCATCTATTGGACCAATTGTGAAGAATTTTTTTTATCCGTGCACCGGAACAAGCCAAAAAACCGTGATTTGTCAGTAGAGCGCGTTTGGAATCGTTTGTTTCTAAAGTATAATTTTCTGAGACCTGCAATCAGAAATTTAGGTCTGTGAGCTCTATCATATGTATCCCGGTTACTTCGAGTTGAATCGAGCAGCAACAGTATCTGAAGCAAGTTGTGCAGTACATCTGCGTTGTACTGCTTGTCTCAAGAAAAGTCAGGAAGAACGCACTATTGTATAAAGTTTCGTAGTTTAAGGAAGGTTAGGTTAGGGTTCTGTACAACACTTGGCTCATGCTCAAAAAACGGAACTTCCAATTGAGAAAACGTTTGTTTTCGTAACTCCTCTTGATTCGTCTGAAATAAGGAACCTTTGGGAATACCCAAGGTTCAGTATTCAGTTTTTCGCTCTTCTAGACAAGATTTATCGCCGGCGACAAAAATTGGTCCTTTGTTCGATTTTCAACCGACCAAAAATGACTAAAAAAGGTTCTTTTTCTTCTTCTTCTTCATGATAAATGAGACGTTCCGTTTCCTCATGGCGCCTGGAAGTTATTTTTTGTTCGCTTTCTCTTCTTCAAGCGAAGAAGAGAAAAGTGTTCAGGACACGTTGACGGACAACGCCGGACTCTCTCCCGTTCTCTCAGCATTCCGTCGTTCAAAAGAGGAGCCTCCTCCTCCTCCTCCCCGTTTTTTTTTTTCAATTTTCCATCCATCCGACACATTTTTCCCAGCGGGTCGTCCTCCTTCATTCCCTTTCCCTTCGTCGTCAGTCAGCATTATCGTTTTTGAAAAAAGGGGGGGGGAGTGAGAGCGGGTTTGGCTGTCTGACGCGCTCTCTCACCGCTGCAGAAAAAAAACCGAATGTCTTTTCACTTTCCCACGCTCGTTTTCCCACAGCCACACACCAAGTCTCACACAACAATGTGTGTATGTTGTCCTCTAATACAAAATGCGAAGGCCAATGCATTTATTTTTCTCAGTTCCTCCATCCCAAGTTGTCAATGCAGAAAATTGTAGCAGTTCGTTTCGCATCGGTTTTTTTCTGGAACTACATTTTTGTTTCGATCAAAAACTTTTTTTTTGTGAAATCTTTTCCTTCTTTTCTTGATGGGTGTTTTTCTTTTGAAATTATTTATTTATTCCTGGTCCTTTGTCTGCTTTCTGTCTTGTTGGAATTGGAAATTTTTGTTCATAGCCTGATTCTCAAATCCTGGATCATTATTTCTGTTGCTATAATGGATCTTGAGAATCAGTTTTTTCCTAAAATTATTAAGTTTTTTTTAAACGTTCGGATTTCGAGTTATTTGCGGTTTTCATAGTCTTCTTTTCATAACACCTGGAAAACAGCTGTTGAAACCCGGCTTTTCAAAAAATTTTGTATTTTTCTAAAATATCTGGTTTTTTGCTTGAAACAACAGTTCGAAACGTATTTATTTTTGTTATCGTCAACTCAAATATTCTCCATCATTGGGTATTGGGATTGCTCCAAGGTGAAGCCCGCACCGCACGCACGCGACGCGATGGCCGACATCCAAAATTTGAAAATTTATTTTTCATTAATTTCTCATCTTATTCTGTTAATTCTTGCTTTTCAAAAAAAATTCCAATGTTCTTTGCGTTCTTTACATTTTGGTTTTCAAAAAACAAAAATTTCACGTGTATAATTCCATTTTAAGGAACTCTGACTTTTTATTTCGAAATTTTTTAAAATTTCAATACATTCAATTTCACAGTCTCTTGTGTTGACAGAGTGGGTCACATGTTCAGTTGTATTTATTTTTTGTGATTTATATAGAGAACATTTATTTTTTATTTTTTTAAAGGAATTTTAATGGAAAATGACAAAATTCTATATATTTTTTTCAAAACTACATGGAATCTTGTTAGAAAGTACGTAATTTTTCGTCGATGTTTGCACGAGTTGCTTTATAGTTAACTTTTACACGATATTCCTAAAAATGGATGAAAATGGCTCCAGGAAATGAAATTTTTGAGAACAAAATATGTTTAACTTAATTTCCGGTATTCGTTGTTTTTCGCCTGCTACGAAAGTAATGCTTTTGGACCAATTTTTAAATTACGAACCGAGATCTCATATTTTTTAATTTCTTCGATAAATTTTTGCATGCTTAATTGATATTAAAGTGTTTTCCATAAATTTTATTCATTGAGAAAAATCACTAAAATTAGTGAATTACTGAATTATAGGTCGATTTACATTAGAGCGCACTTTCTCACAATATTCTTCCCCTTCAAAGTTTTAGTTCAAAATTACCATTATCCTCTAAAAATCACGGCGTGGCGAAGTGTACCCTTCCCCCTTTCTGTGTGCAACTGTATCTTTCTCTGCGTCTCTCGCCCACACATTTTTTTTTAGCAAAGTGGATAAAACAGATGAAAATTATGGCATAGATGCGCATCAAAAGTTCGATTCCCTTTAAACGTTTTGCAAAAAATAATCTACTTTGGATATTGGCGAACATCGTCCAAGTATTTAAAACTACATTAGAACCCTCCGAATACCAATTTTGGACGCCTCTGGGGGGAATGTGGTTCAGTGAAGTGTTGAATTGACATGTTTAAAATCGAATTTGCCGGATGTCAGCAGCATTTTTGCCACTGATTCTTTTTGATAATTGTTGCGAAAGATTTTCCAAACATAATCTATGAGTTTCAGAAAATTTCCTTAAGAAAAAATGAGAAAATTTTCAAAAAACCAAACAAATTGTTTTTCGAAAACGTTTTTCTGGAATCGAGACAAATGTTTTCCAATAGCATTTTACACGCTGATTAAGAATATCTAACTTTAAAAAAAAAGTTATTGAAAATTTTTGAGTAATGAGGTTTCTAAGGTCTGAAAGTGAATTTTCTCGGCACAAAAGCAAATTCTGGTAGTAAGAGTAGTCTCAAAAGATGCAGAATTTTTTTCTCCATTTTCCTGGTAATTTTGAAAAAAAAGTTATTGAAATTTCTCGAGAAAATTGAAATAAACACGCCACAATGCTATACTGCTATTTGCCGGTCACACACAAACACAGCGGAGTGTCGTACCGTCCACCCCGTGAAATCACCAAAATTGCTACCAAAGCTCGATTTAGGATATCCATATTTTTATAACTAAGCACTTATATTTTTGAATTATAGGTACGGTGTATAAAAATTGAATTTCCTGCCTATTTAATGAATATTCGTAAAAAAGTCTTTATTTAAGTTATCCTTTGAATTTTTTTGTAATCCTTACTGAAATTTTACACATTGATCCTATTGTTATCAATTTTGCTGTTTTTCCAAGTTTTTTTGCTTCTGTATTTTAATAATATTCCAAGTGATATTTTAATTTTTCATTACCTTTCTCCATTTTTTTGTTGATTCGAATATATACCGTTTCCAAAGGTATTTTCAAATAATATGTGTTTCCCATGAAGCCCATCTTAATCCGTTTTAATGGTTTCCCTCTCATTTTTATTCGTCGTTTTTTTTCTCCTTCTTCTCACTTGCTGCTGATTTATTATGTGAGAGAGGGGAAATTTGATATTTTTATGTGTGTAGATTTTGCATAATGAATAGAGAAGGGCGGGTTGACGGAAATGAGTTCTTTGTTGCTGTTTTAGTGGATGTTAAATTTGTTATATTTTATATTCTCAAAAAATATCGTTTTTTTTGAGAAAACTATAATTTTAAGTTTTTTCAACAAAAAATATTACTGAAACACTGTTTCTCAGGTTTTTATGACCGTTTCTATTTGAGTTATCAACCAAAAATTAACTTTCAAACCACAATTTTGAAGTTTGGTCGGTGTAGAAAGAACTACTGATAAAACTACATAGACATATTTGTTTTTTTTCAAGAAAAAATTAAAAATTTACCGAAATTTCAGCCAAAACTGTAGCTTTTTAAAGATTATTTGCTCGATGCTCTAAATTAAAAGCTAAAGATTATGAGATATGTTGCGTCTTCCGTTTTTTTTGTCAAAAATTGAGGATTATAGGGTATTAAGATTAAGATTTCTATTTTTGAATGTTAAGCTAATTATGGAATGGATTTAATTTTAGTATAATAATGAAGATTAACTTATATAAAGGATTAAGAAATTGATGACCTAACATATAGAAGAGAAAAATATATATAGAAAATGTATATTGTTTGTTGCGAATCGAATGATAAGGGACCGTTACGTTGACGAGATCAAAATAGAAAAATTTTGAACCGGTTTTCAAGAATGGTTTTTGTAAGAATTTAGAGATGTTCGGTTTTGTTGGCAAGGAGAAGAGAAATTTGTGATTTGAGCGATTATTTTTTACGAGTAGGGTTTTTGAACTTGTTGATCAATAATGACCGCAATAGTTTTCGGTACAAATAAAGATTCGAAAAAGAAAGGGTAAATTATTAATGAGGAGCATTTCAAGAAAATAACTAGTTTTTTGAGACCATCTTATAAATTCTCAATTTTTTCCTAATTTTTCAAACTTTGCTCCGAAAACAACAAAATTTTAGAGCTGGAAAAATAATTTCCTTCCAAAATGAAGTCTAGTTTTTGGAAAACATTCCAAACTTCCGAATTATTCAATGACATAAAATCGGAGGCACGTGAATACAACTATAAAACGTTTTTCTATAATTTTTTGCCGAAAATTCAGTTTTAAAAACTCAAATAGGTGGAAGTGAACTTCAAATTAGATGAGTATTGGTTGAAAGATTATGAAGCAAAAAGATTTTGGGAAAACCCTTTTTTTAAACATTTTCGGAAAAACGATTTTTGAATTGGCAAATAAAAAGCGATGGGAGCCAACACGCTCTACCTAATCTACCTAATGTCATAATGTCGAAAATCGTTTTGTCAAAAAATCGTTTTTTTTTTTGAAACATATTTTTGCTTCATAATCTTTCAACCAATACTCATCTAATTTGAAGTTCACTTCCACCTATTTGATTATTTTTCAAAACTGAATTTTCCGCAAAAATTTATAGAAAATGTTGTAAAGTTGTGTTTGCGTTTCTCCCGATTTGATGTCATTGTATAATTCGGGGGTTTGGAATGTTTTCCAAAAATAGACTTTAGTTTGGGGGGGGGGGGGGGAAATAATTTTTCTAGCTTTAAAATTTTGTTATATTCGGAGCAAAGTTTGAAAAATTAGGAAAGAAACTTGTAATTCGAAATTTAGAACTTTACTTACGGTCGAAGGCCATGCCATTTTTTTGAGATTTGTTCCATTTGCCTCATTTTCTGAAGAAAACTTGAATTTTGAAACGATTTTACAACACTTGAAACCTGCAGAAAGTCCAATCGCAAAAAACATAACAAATATTTTTGAAATGGGTGGGTTTTCTGATTTTATCAAAAATTTTAATATAATAAGGTTATTACGTGAAGTTTCTTTTTAAAATAAGTATTTTTTCGTTTTCAAAATCATGGAACAGGTCCGTTTTTTTAAAAGTTTCGACTACTTACTTAGATTTGTTAAACGCACTAAATCGTACCCTTATATAAATCCCTCAATATTATTCCAAACGCGCTCCATAAACTGGAACTTTGCCAACACACCTTCCAAAAAACAAAACGCAAACGATTCCTTACGTGAATAACGTGAAGCGGGGGGGGAAGAACTCACTTACTAACAATATCAATTCATTTTTATCATATCAAGATTTTGTCCACCTATTAGTCATTTCTAAGATTAACCGTCATGCTGTATAACTTTATAACTATTAGTCCCTGTTACTCTTGCGGGTAACTTCATCAATCTTATTCATCATTTTTTTTTTGTTTCTTTTCTGTATATTTCAATTTGTGTCATGAATAAAGATAAAGATAAGCGTTTGCGTTTTGTTTTTTAGACAGTGTGCTGGCAAAGTGCCAGTTTATGGAGCGCGTTTGGAATAGAAATGAGGCAACAGTAGTTCAAAGGCTTAATTGTGAGATAAGATTATGTTTTTCGTTAAAAATAGGATTTATCACCCGTGTTTTTTTAAAAATGATTTTATGCTCTTGAGTAAATAAATTTCGTTCTAATGAGATTATTGACTTTGAAAACAATTATGAACCTACCCAGAAACTAAAAATACAGCAAAAAATTCCAGAAACTTGGAAAAAATTGCAAGAAATGACAAAAAATGGAATTTTTTGCGGCAGATTTACTGGAAATATACGGAAATCGTTTTGAGACCATCAAGGGTGCTTACTTTTCGCTGCGAGACCCGGGACACATTTTATAGGTGTGCGTCCATAATTGCGGAAGATACGGTCAAAAACCGTTGACTTTTGATGGTCTCGTAGCGATTACCGTAGATTTCCCGTAAAACTGCAAAAAATTGCATTTTTTTCAAGTTTCTGCATTGAATTCTTTTGCAGCATTTTTGGTTTCTAGGGAGGTCCATTAATGCATATCAATGTTAAAGATTTTCCTTAAAATAATCCAAAGCCCAAATTTTATAAATATAAGACCGGAATTTCGAACCGCTAAACTTTTGTTGTTTCATAAAAAAATAGAATTGAAATTTCCACATTACAGGAAACTATTAAAAAAATGGTCGTAATATAACATTTTCCCAAAAACCATATTACGATTTGCCTCCAATTCTACATGCACATTGACACGGAATTCATCAAAAAATTGTCATAAAAAGTCGCGGTTTTTTCTGTCGCAACAAAAAAGAATTTATTGGATTGTAATTTCGTTAAACCGGGGGGGGGGGGGAGGACGGATGGCGCGACGGTGCGCCATAAAATTGGCGAAAATGCTTAAAAATGTATTCCTGAGATTTGGTTTTTATATTTTTTCGGGCGGTACATTGAGGGGAAAGGGAGGCTACTGTCGATTTATTTGTATAAAATGTTGTGAACATTTGTGGTTTTTCCATCATTTCTTCGTTTATTTTATAGTTTTTGCAATAGAAAATTGGGAAATATTCATTCAATGGTTTTAAATTTCAGAGAAATACTTCAAAATTGCAACAGTGGCATAATAATAATAATAATGAACATGTGGCAGGCGACGCATTCACCATTGCAGAGCATGCAGGCGGATCCTAATCAGTTTGCGGCTATTCAACATGTAAGTGGAATAGTCAGAGCTCTCAGAAGCCCCCATTTTCAATTTAATTGCCAAAAAATTTGTATTCTCTTAAAATTTTTTAATTATTTACAGAACTTCCAAAAAAATTTTTTTTTCGAATTCAGGAAGAATATTACGTAATTTTTAAAAAATGTTCCATATATTTCAGTTATATTTTTAGAAAGACAACATTCGAGTTTTCTGAAAATATGCTTTTGTAAAACTTGTGGCTTAAACACATAAAAAAGCCGAATACCGGCTAAAAGTACTTGAATCGAATATTTAGAAGCAAAAAAGAAGTGCTAACATTGAAATCATATATTTCTGGATTCGAGAATCTGTAATTGTGAAAATATACAAGTGTCTTAGCTGAATTTTTATTTTTTCAACAAAAAAACATTATTTTTCTAAAATAACACTATTTTTTGCCCAAATAACGAAATACTTTTAAGCTCCAAGCACTGCTCAACATACAACTTCAACAACAACGACAAATGCTGAAAATCGACACGGCAAAATTTGAAGCGAACGACGCGAAAATAAAAACGCCATCACCGATTGGAACGACGCCACCAGCGCCGAAAAGGGTTAGTTTTTAAAAAAATTAAATAGCTTTTGACCAAATTTGGGAAGAATATGGGTTCAAAAAATTTTTCTCACAAACGAACTATTTTTCTATTGCATTTTGGTAGAAATTTTCAAATTTTCATTGAAAATAAATATTTATGATAATGTAAACAAGAGGGAAGAGAAATACAAGCGTGGACTAACTTCTCGTTGGATGCGAAACCTAGGCCACTAGTTTTGTAGTTCGTTTGGAATTAGTTTTGGGAGGGTAGGCCAAGTGTTTGGAGGCACATGTGTTCGTTTTCTTATAAAGCATTTTCCATGGTTGAAAAAAATAGACGAAGTAGAATCCGATTTCCCATTTAATGATTTAATTTTATTTTTCGTGTTGCTTCAGGCTAAACGCTTCTACCGGGTGCGTGGCCTAACTTTTTCAACGCACGAACACTTGTGCCTCCAAACACTTGGCCTACCCTCAGTTTTGGAGTTTAGTTGTTAACACACTTGTCATTTAGGCCGAAGTTTATAAGTTTATAGACCATGGGGCCGGGCCTTGGCCTTCCACAGTGCCCACCATGGGCCCGAGGACCGTGTTAGGGCCTGCCGAACTTTCTTCGCGACTAGTCTGGTTGTTAACTCGTAAAAAACTGTTTTTGTTGGTTTTTTGTACTAGTTCTTACTAGAAAGTGACTAGAAGACGCTAGTAAATTATTTTCTTGCTATAATGAAATGATGCTCTATACTGCTTTTCCGTGTCCTGTTTTTTGAGAAGCCCTGTGTAAATACTGAATCAGAAATTTAGATTTTCGAAACATTTTTTATAGTTTTGAAAAAAATCTGATCATGGAAAAAATATCTTATGATAAAGCGGTTCAAATGCTGAAGTTGTTCAGCTCAATTTCCAAATTATAAACAGACCTTTTTCATAGATTTACTGAAATTTAATTTTTTTCCCCTTGAAAAGTTCATGTGAAAACAGAAAACTTCAAAAAATGTTTTTTTTGTGAATTTTCTGAAATCATTTTTTTCAGAATTTAAAATTTTGAACAAAAGGTTTGAAAAAGAAAATATTTTTTAAAGTTTTATGTTTTTTTTAACAGAAAAATGAGATTTTTTCATTTTTTTTTCATAATTCTAAAAAATCTGAAAATGATAAACATATATACTCTGATCAAGATTCTGAAAACCAAAATTTTCTTGATTTTTAATTTATTTTTGAAAAACACTTAATTTTCCAGGCGAAATTGTCACCATCACTATCGGAATCGCTGGAACCATCAACATCACGCGAGAGTGATACAACGACGTCTTCCTCCGTAAAAATGACGTCAACAAAGACGAAATCCCCAAAAAAAGGTAGATTTAAAGCTTTAATTCGTCCCCGCTTTTCCTTTTTTCGAAAAGTATATACTTTTGCTTATTTGCGCATTTCATCGTCGTCGTCGTCCAATTCGAAGTTCCCACACAAATCGATTTTGTCAAGTCGGTGGCGATGTTGAGTGTATTTATTAAGGAAAACAAGCAAACACTATTTTTTTTTCGAAAAGAAAAAATTTAAAAATGAATAGTCGGGTTACGGTATTTGGCTCAATCTTACTTTGCGAGAGAAGTGATGAAAAAATGCAAAACAAAAAAAGTCGATGTGGTTTTCCGTACGGGCGGTATCCCACAGTTTATTGTATATTATTCAATATATATGTGTGTGTGTCGCGAAAAACACAAAAAAATGAATAAAAGAATGATAACGATGGCTTTCAAAAGATGGGCACCTTTTTTTATGGGTATGTACTGTAGAAGGCGTATTTTTTGAATTTTTGAGAAGAATTTACGGGTTACTGTAGATTTAAGTTTTCTAGAATTGTTTTTAAGAATCGCACAAATTGTTAATCGGTTTTTAGCAGAATTCTCCAGTTTTCTGGATTTTCTTAAGTTGCCTGAAGTTTTTAAGAAGTTATTTTTAAAATCACAATTTCGAAAATTTTAAGGAAGGTCAACGAAATTGTCTAATTAGTAGATTTGAGAAGGTTTTTTAGAGATAAATCGAAAATCTGGAAAGAAAAATCGATTCGGACTTTTTCATGTGTAGAACCTAAATTTTAACGTTTCAAAAAATAAATTTTTGATGAAATATTCAAATTTTTTATTGAGTTTTATTCATAAAATTCTGAGCTTTAAAACGATTCAATTAAACAATTTTCAACGATAAATTATTAATAATACGATAAACAAGCGTATGCAGAAGTCATTTTTGACGAAAAATTGGATTTTATACCTAATTTTTCAAACGAAAAAAAATCTGATTTTTTGAAGTTCAAATTGTTTTGAAGATTGTTTTAAAATTGGATAGATTGGGTCGAATTTTTATTTTTAGTTGCTTTTTTCAAAATGAGAATATGAAGTATTTAGCTTCAGCATCTGTACTTTATCTGAAAATCAAGGACTTCGCTTCAGTGTGAAATTTTTCATGAAATAGATGATCTGAAACCCCTGAAGCCAAATTTAATTGAAAAATCAGGTTGATTGCAGAAATTAGAACCGATTTAGACTATTCTAGACTAATATTACTTGATTTTGATTTTGGAATAATAATTTCAAGTTTTAAAGATAGAGGCCCAAAAGTTTCAACTCCATAGTTTTTATCGGCATTATCAAAAGCCGATGTTTGTATTTACCTAAAGATGTCCTCACTTGAAAGAGTCATCTCTTCAAAGAATTCTGGGTGCTAAGTACTAAATCGTATTGTTTTCATTACCCATGACACTTTTCTTCAAGATGTTTATCTAATAATATTAGCAATAAAAGTTTTGATCGAACTCATACAGACGACTTACCGTCTAATTGGTCATTTACATTATATAGCACACCTGGAAACTTTTCGGGAATCGTAATTGAATTAGTTTTACGAAATGTTTGCTTCTGTTCATAAATTGTAAAATATTAGACGCATAAGGAGGTACAAAACGGTTGTCTATAAGATCACGAGGCTCCTCCCTTTTTTCCACCATAAGCCAGGCACATCCTCTGGCTCACAAAGCAGCCCTGCGGATAGAGGGAACGAGTTAATGAACGTATATAGAGAGAAATAGGAAATATTGTGGTGGGAGGAGATAGTGTTGCAAATGTACTCAACTAATATGGAACAGTGATGGAGAATAGAGAGAGAAGGAAAAAAAAAACCGAAACCAAGCCCCGGTTGGAAAGTGAAGGAAGAAAATGGTTCACACGCTCATATTGTTGTGCTGACAGCCGGACTGACTGGCTGCTTTTACTCTTTGGTTCATCTCGAGAGTTTTTATATATTCTGTTTCCCATTTTTCTGCTGCATTCTTTTTCCTTTTCGAAGAAGGAATCGTCGTGAGAATCTTCCATCACAAAAGATATCCCACCCTAAAGTTGTCCCACGCGAGTCGCGTCGTGTTCCCATCGAAGGCATCCAAGGGACGGACTTTTTTCACGCGCCACCCACCGAGACAACCTCTGGAAGAAAATGGATTATCATTTGCATCAACAGGAGACGGTAGCCGCTCAGCAGCATCAGCAATTGATCAATAGTTTAGCGGCTCAAGATGCTAATAATGATCCGAAGGAGCTGGTCGAGACTACTGCCACTGGTGGATATTGTGATGATTTGACAAAGTCGTTCACTGATGTAGTTAATCAAGGTTATGAGAGTCAGCAACATGCTCTGAATGCTGCCGCAGCGGCTGCAGCGATGTGCTACCCGACAGCCGATTATTACTATCAAAATCTGCCTCCACAGCACCCATCGACACAATTTGTGAATCATCCCCATATTGTCCATCAACAACCACAGCCGGGAAATAGTATTCATGAAAGTTGGATCATGCCAATGTCGACCTATGCAGGTGGTGGTGGCGGAGGATTCGCTTCAGTAGTTTCAACGGCGTCGCCAATTCCGCAACACTTGTTGTACGGCCAACAGCAGTTTTGTAAGTTTTCCTCAGTTTTGGGCCTATCGTAGGGGATATTCATTAACCAGCGATTGTTCGAATTTCTATTGTATCGAGGGGATTCTTTTATTGCGTTCTGTTTTACGCAACAAGAAAATTGTTCATTTTAATGAATAGATACTGCCTATTCAACTCATTTTTTTGGATAAAATAAGACATGTATGTGTGTTTTCAACAACTATTGTTACTTGGAAATTTCCTAATTCTATAGAAAATATTTGTTGAAATTAACACAAATTGAATATAAACTATTTCAAACTTTTTCCGGACCTACAGTAACCCGTTAAAACCGATTTAATAGTGGTTTACTGTTGTTTTAAAAACTCATGTTAAAGTAACATTTCTACAGTAACCAATAAATAAGAGTAACACCCGTTCGAACCAAATAAGAAACGGAAAACCCGTCTATTTTTGAGCCAAACTTCTAAAAATTTTAAAAGAAACTCAATATTCAACAATCCGGGCAACAATAAAATCAAAAAACAAAAATCAGTATGTAAAATTCATTTTTCGACAGTTTCTGCATTTTTTCCAATATCAAAAACCCTACAGTAACCCACGATGCAAATTCTTGATTTTTTCGAAAAAGTACATCCTTTTGAACACACATTTTCCCATTCAAACTGTTGCGACCCGTTCAAAAAGGTTATTTTTCCCATCATCATCATAAAACCTACAAGCGGCCCGCCATTCCGACGGCGGATTTTTCGTTGAGAGTTTCCCAAAAATGGCGGGAACCGTGATGTATGGGAATTTTTTGCGAAAAAATAGGCGCCCCGCTTCTGTCGGTACCAGCGGCGTGACATTTAAAGCCAAAAAGACAGAGAGAGGGGGGGGGGGGGTATATATAAGAAGCGTTGACAGTGGGCTTTTTGGCATTTTGTATTTCTTGGAATGTTGCCGTTCTTTGCAGCCGAACAGTATTACCAATTGGCGCAATCGACACCGTCCTCATCGTTTCTGGATCCTCCGGTGAATTTTGTCGGACCGAATGGAGTTGTGCCAACTGGACCGGCGTTCAATCCAACGCTATTGTCGTTTCATTCAAAGCTTGGTAGTCTACAGAATTTGATTGGAGAAACGAGGAATCAATTGACAGTGTATGTTTCTTTTCTTTTTTTTTTAATTTTAAATAAGTTGTAAAATTTTTAGCGAAAAAATGATCGACTATCTGGCAAAACGGGACGAATATGATTGCATCATCTCGATATTTCATGCAAAAGTTGCGCAGAAATCGTACGGAAATGAGAAAAGGTGGGTTACTGTGTGATACTTATTCTTGATTGCAACCGACGGACCAGCTGCCTGGGTCGAAGGATATGTTGATGAGTTTTAAGTCTCATGTTTGTTTGCTCATAATTGATACAATTGCAAGATGTTGTTGGTAGTGGGGACTAGTTAGTTAGAAAGGTAGATGTTGGCGCAGGTGTCTTCACACGCGAATGCTTGTTTTCGAAACAATTAATAATTTGGCGGTGACTTTTTGGGGAATAAAGTGCGGGGAAGGGTAAAGACAGACTGTCTCTAGATCTTTATGTGAAACTTATTATGTTGTTATTGAGTAAAGCTGTAGTTCTATTGGATTTAATTAAAATCAACTCAAATTGAAGTTATCCATAATCTCCAGAATTTTATTTTTTAATCATAGGCGGGATAGTGTTCTTTTCGATATAACCTTTTCAAAAAGTTTTTGATTGGAACGGAAAAAAACCATTTTGCGTATAAAAGAGCCACTGAAAGTGTGTACCCAGATTTTCAAAGTTGCACCTCTTAACTGGATTCTTTACTATTTTTTGGGTTTCGATTCCATTGTCATCTTCTTCGCGATATTTGAAAACCTATTCAAATATCGAATTTTTCGAAATTTTCTTTTCAAACACACATTTTCAAATTAAAGCGACGAAATGGCCTTAAAGCTCACTGTCATCTAAAGTTCTTCATTTCTACTTACTACTAGAAAGCTTTAAAAAAATCTAAGGTCATCAATGACTCGATCTATTACACAACAATAGCTCCCCCTTCACTCAATTATCCACTCGAATAAAAAAAAAAACAATACCCTGTTCAAAACACATGTTTCTACTCAAAACCTCTGGAAAAACCCATAGGAGCAATATGTATTTGTATTAGCATATTAGTGGGTGTGTCAATTAGCACTATATGAACTCAGAAATGAACATCTTGGACCACTTCTTTAAGCGAGTGAGAGAGCAAGAGATTTATCTAATTGCATCTAAGCTTATAAATACTGTTTGCCAATGCAAATCCTCTCGTGTTTCAGAGTGGACACGTGCACGGAGATTTCGCGCGTTGTGTTACGTAACTGATTTTGGATTGGGGGGGGGGGGGATTTTAATGGAAAATGAATTGGGGAATTATGTTTTTAAAGAAAATTGTGGGTTTAGGAATGAACAAGCATTTAGAATTTTTCAAGCCAACATTTGTGATTAGCCCGTTGTTGCTAAGCTTTTTGAAAATGTTACATATTTCATCGTGTGTGGTCCAAAACGTTTTCAATAAAAACTATTTTTATGATTAAAAAGATACTGCAACGTAATTTGACAAGGAAAACGGATCTTTTCATGAAAAAATCGAAATTTTCTCTATAGAACGCGTTTTATCTCATGTATTCACATTGCAAAATTTGAAAAACAGTATTCTGAACTCAAGTATGATAGAAAACTGACTTATTTTTTGAAAATTAATGGAAAATTGAGAATTGTTCACTTTTTGTGTTTATTTTTTCTTTTTGACCATTATTTTCGAAAGAACAAGCAATTAATGGCTTCTGAAATAGTCACCGAACATCAATGAAGTTTCTAAGTGTTCTAAGATAGGAAAATAATCCTCTACCGGAGTAAATTCAAATTTAATTTTAAAAATTATCAGTTTATCTTGTCAAAATACGTCGCAGTTAAAAATATCAAATCTCATTTTGTTGAAGCGAAATTTCTTAGATATAAATGAGTTTTGATTATTTTGTTAAAAATAAGTTTCAATGATTGGCCCAGCTAGATTTGAAAACATACATTTCATATTCTATTCTCAATTAATATGAAAAATTCGAAGTCCAAAATATTGATTTTCCTTTAAAAAAATCCAACATAAGTAGAAAATATTATTTTCGTCGTGGGTGGTCTAGAAACTACCGTAATCCAATACCTATACATATTCTTGACTTATTATTATTATAATAATTCTAATTACATAATATGACATGCATATAATTTGTATTTTTGGTTTTTTTGTTCTATATTTTGTTTAAGCAGTATATTTGCTAGTGAAAAATATATAAGATAGAGTGTCAGTATACTGTAGAATTTTCCCACGGTTAGTGCGTCGAAGAGTGAGTGCGCGCGCGGCGTTTTTGTGTCGACGAATGGGCCAAAAGACGAGCGGTTTTGAAAAAAGGAGGGTTTTGGAGTGATGTTATTGAGATATTTGACTTGAAAAAGTTGAGTTGATTGGAAAATAAGTTTTTTTTGCAGGTTCTTCTGCCCGCCACCGTGTATATATTTGTTGGGAAAAGGATGGCAGCTGAAGAAGGAGAAGATTGCCGCGTTGTTCAAATCGCTTAAAAGTGCACAAAAATCGGATGCGGTGGTCGCGGAACAAGAGCAGATTCAGGATCAGCAAGCGGCTGAATTGGTGGCGTATATTGGGATTGGATCGTCGGAGCAGGAAAGGCAGCAGTTGGACTTCTCGTCGGGAAAAGTTCGACATCCGGGAGATCAGCGGCAGGATCCGAATATTTTTGTGAGTTGTTATGAAAAATGCAAAAAAAACTATGTATTTTTAGATTTTTAAAAATTATATACATTGAGAACTGAAATTTGAATATTTTCCCCTTGAAATTAAAGAAATTCGAATTTTCAGGACTACTGTGCCGCCAAAACGCTCTACATCAGCGACAGCGACAAGCGAAAATATTTCGAGCTCAATTCACAATTCTTCTACGGATGTGGAATGGAAATTGGGCAGTTCAGCTCGCAAAGAATCAAAGTGATCAGTAAACCATCGAAAAAGAAGCAGAGTATGAAAAATACCGATTGTAAATACCTGTGCATTGCTTCCGGGACGAAAGTGGCGCTTTTCAATCGATTGAGATCACAGACGGTCAGTACGAGATATTTGCACGTGGAGGGAAATGCGTTCCATGCGAGCTCGACGAAATGGGGAGCGTTTACGATTCATCTTTGTGAGTTTTTTTGGAGAAATTTCGAGAAAATTATGATTTTTTAAAATTTTGTTTTCAGTCGACGATGAAAGGTCAAATAATGAATCTGAGAATTTTGCGGTGAAAGATGGATTTGTTTATTATGGAAGTGTTGTAAAATTGGTTGACAGTGTGACTGGAATAGCGTTGCCAAGATTGAGGATTCGAAAGGTAATTATTGTACTTAATTGGGAACTGAAATATGATTTTTTCGAAATCTTTGATATAGCTACAATTTTCTGAAATTCGCTTAATTACAAGTATTTTGGGAAAATATATAAGTTTCGTTTCAGGTTGACAAACAACAAGTGATTCTCGATGATTCAGTTAGTGAGGAGCCAGTATCACAGCTTCACAAATGTGCCTTCCAAATGGTGGAAAATGAAACGGTCTACCTTTGCCTTTCACACGACAAGATCATTCAACACCAAGCACAAATAATCGACAATCGCCGGCATCAAATAAACGACGGAGCGGCGTGGACAATCATCTCAACCGATAAAGCGGAATACCGATTCTATGAAGCGATGGGACCAGTTGTAGCGCCGATTTCCCCGTGTCCAGTTGTGACATCTCTTGAATTGGATGGCACAGATTCGGCGAGAGTTGATCTTCATGGAAAGGACTTCAAACCGAATTTGAAAGTTTGGTTCGGTGCGGCACCTGTTGATACGCTGTTCAGATCGGAGGAGAACTTGATGGTCACTATTCCGCCAGTGTCGGCGTTTAGGAATGAGGCTGGGTGGATGTTTGATAACGCATCCAATGATGTGGAGGTACGTAATTTTTTAAAAGAGAATTTAAGCTTTGTTTTTGTCAAATTTCTTGAAAAAGTAATACAATTTTAAGCTCGAAATTTTAAAAATCTGAAATTTACAAAAAATCTAAAAATGAAAATGTGAAAGCTAGACTATTATCATAATCTATATTTACTGTTTTTCAGGTACCAATCTCACTGGTGCGCGACGACGGCGTCATCTACTCAACCGGCCTCTCATTCTCCTACAAAACGCTCAGAGCTCAAAGCAATCGATATTTCGCCAATCCATAGCTTTTTTTCTTGTTAAAGGTCTTTATTTTTGATTTTTTCGCGGGTTTAACAAACAGAAACAATTTCATAAATAAGTAATTATAATCATCTCCCCCCAATATAATATTTCCCAGGTCTCGGGTTTAAAATGCGAACTTTTATCGATATTGAAAAAATGTTTTAAGAGACAGACTTTACCTTTTTTTCCTAACTTTTAATGTATTTTTCTTCTCATCATCTTGTTTTGTGTAAAACGGTGGTATTTTTGTATTATTTTCGTTTTCTTTAACTTTTTTCGATGTGGAATTGTGTTCGTTTTCTTTTCTTTATATTTTTTTGGATGAATTTAACCGTTTTATTTGTTTAAATTGCTATAATTCGGACTTTTGGTCCAGCAAAGTGCGAATTTGATCCTCGAATTCCTTGGGATTGACCCTGTGCGAAAAGCGGCCGACGACGGAGCCGTCACGATCTACGAGGAATTTGGAGAAGTTCCATGGAATGGTGGTATCGGTGTTTTGGTCGTCAGAAGTTGGGGATTTTAGGAATGTCCAGAGGGCTGGAGTTTTTGGACCGTTTACGTCAATCTGAAAGAAAATTAGAATTATTGATTGATAAAATTTAGGAACTAATATTTTCGAACAATACAAAAACAAAAGTTTTCGTAACTTTATCAAAATCAGGAATTTTTAGCGAAAATGTATGCGAATGGGGTTTTCTGAAATTTCGACGAAGTTTGCTTAAATTAATTAATTGGAGCATCAACGCGCTTAGAAATTAAGGACAAGGGGTCATTTTTTTTAATTCTATCAATCTATTTGTAAAAAATGCACATTTCAAATTGATTTGGTAATTTTTAAAAATCTAATAAATATTCTGCATTTTTCATGCATTTCATACTAAAAATTGAAGTTATTTGGTTTTCTTTGACAAAATGTGACCCCTTGTCTTTAATTTCTGAATGAAAGCATAAAAATTCAGCATATTTATTAGATTTAAAGAAAAAATTAAACTTATTAGTAAATATCCTGACTTTTTTAAAAAATCATCAGAACGTTGCGATTTCAAAATTTATTCATTTTTTGTTTACTTCGAGCTATAGATCTAAAGCGTTGTTTTACACTGTTTATTCGCAAAATTGTCACCAAATCAATGATGAAATGTGAATTTTTTACAAATAGATTGATAGAATGAAACAAGTGACCCCTTGTCTTTAATTTCTAAATGAAAGGTGCACCTCTGAAATCATCATCTGAGTAAACAACTTAAAATAAGGGATTGTCAATCTGATATTATCAACTCACATATTCTTGATCATTGCGTTTTGAAGGTTGCTCTGCCCCACTAGCGCTCCGCACACACGCACGCGGATGCCGACTCCCAACACACTGATCAATCCGATAGTAGTTATCAAATCATTTTTCCTTAGGATTCACATCCATGTATTTTTTTTTCTCTTGAATATGAATATTTTTATTGAATGCTTATATAATTATTAAATCAATTATTGAGCGCTCGTGGTGGATGGCTGAACTGTGGATGATCCTCTTCTCGGTTTAACTTTTTCATGGCGATGTCCATGTCTTTTTTCCTTCGAATGTTCCAACGTTTCATTCTTCTTGGCCTCAAGTTCAGCTTCATATGCATTGTATTCTTCCTACAATTTCTGATTTAATATTTAGATTTTCGGTTGGTAACTTACAGCAACTCCCAATTCCTCAGCAAGTGCTTCTTCTGCTAGTTGTATCTCATCAATCGACAAACTCTTATTTCTTCCGATTTCCAAAAACTCTCGGACTTCTTCCTTTGTCAAATTTCTCAGAAATTCTGGAACTTCTGGTCCACGACGCTTTGGTTCTTCTTTCCTTCCATGTTGAAGAGCAACAACAGCAATCGAGACGAGGGTTAAAGCAGTGAAGAGAGATGTGTTGAGAGCCATATTTGGATATGATACTGTTTTTTGAGAATGGTTTCTTTTATATAGAATTTTTATATATAGATGATGAAATAGCTGACAAAAACAAAGAAATATTCAGCGATTTTTTTATTGCTCTGTTTTCTCACATTTAAAATTTGAATAGTCAATTTCAGTTCACTTCGATCATCGGAACATCTTTATTTTATGACCAATCTCCGAATATTTCTATTTTTTTGTTGTTATTTTCAATCAGTCATTTCATCATCTATATATAAAAATTCTATATAAAAGAAACCATTCTAAAAAAAAAGTATCATATTCAAATATGGCTCTCAACACATCTCTCTTCACTGCTTTGATCCTCGCCTCGATTGCTGTCGTTGCTCTTCAACATGGAAGGAAAGAAGAACCAAGACGTCGTGGACCAGAAGTTCCAGAATTTCTGAAAAATTTGACAAAGGAAGAAGTCCAAGAATTTTTGGAAATTGGAAGAAATAAGAGTTTGTCGATTGATGAGATACAACTAGCAGAAGAAGCACTTGCTGAGGAATTGGGAGTTGCTGTAAGTTGCCAGTTGAAAATCTAAATATTAAATCTGAAATTATAGGAAGAATACAATGCATTTGAAGCTGAACTTGAGGCGAAGAAGAATGCAACGTTGGAACATTCGAAGGAAAAAAGACATGGACATCGTCATGAAGAAGTTAAACCGAAAAGAGGATCATCAACAGTTCAGCCATCCACCACGAGCGCTCAATAATTGCTTTAATAATTACACAAGCATTCAATAAAGATATTCATATTCAAGAAAAACAAAACTACGCAGATGTGAAGCCTAAGGAAATATCGATTTTACAAATACCATCGGATTGAAAATCACTTATTTTAAGCTGTTTACTCACGTCAGATGATTCATTTGTTAATGGAACACCTTTCCTTCAGAAATTAAAGACAAGGGACCACTTTTTTAATTCTATAAATCTATTTGTAAAAAATGCACATTTCTTCATTGATTTGGTGACAATTTTGCGAATTATCGAGCATGAAATAAACGCTTTAGATATATAGCTCAAAGTAAACAAAAAATGAATCAATTTTGAAAACGCAACGTTCTGAAGATTTAAAAAAAATCAGGATATATACTAATAAGTTTAATTTTTTTAAATCTAATAAATATGCTGCATTTTTATGCTTTCTTTCAGAAATTAAAGACAAGGGGTCACTTTTTTAATTCTATGAATCTATTGCTTAAAAAAATGCACATGATATGGTGACACAATTATCGATCGTGAAATACACGCTTTAGATCAATAGCTCATAAACAAAAAATGAATCAGTTTTGAAATCGCAACGTTTCTAAGTTTCAAAAATATACATTTCAAGTTATATCAATAATTTAGCGTTTGCTTTACTAATAAAAATGCTGAATTTTCGACCCTGAAGAAAATACGTTTCGGAAAAATTATTTGGTTTTCAGAGACGAGTAATTTTTAATACTGATGCTGGCTCTAGCGAAATTAAATGGTATACTGTCTTTCAGAATTGCAAAACTTCAGTAAAAATTCAAAATTTCAGAAGATTTCAAAATATTGAGGAAACGATACTTGTGATTATCAAGGGAAGTCCATGAAGCGTTTCTGGTTTTTTTTCAACGAGACATATCTCATTTGAAAGAGAATTCTACGCTGATAAAGGACCTGTTTTCAAAAACTGTTAAGGGTTTCAACATTTCTTTTTTCGAGCTCAAAGTCTTAAAATCGAAGGTCCAAATTGTTCGCTTGACTAATGCTCAATATTTCTGGATAAAATTTTGAAGTTTTGATAGTAAATATATTCTTAGTCAAGGTGCTAAGGAAAATCTACCAACATTTTCAAAAACGCATTTTTCGATTAAAAAAACATCCTAGGAATAATGCAAAAGTTCAAAAACGGCGTTTTCGAAAACATTTCCGGATTTCGCTTCAATGAATCACCTTCTAGGTCTTCGAAAAACCATTTTTTTTATTTTGTTCGAAAAAAATCATATTTATTTTTGTACTAAACATTGTGAAACTATCCGTCATAAATTTCAGATAGAATATTCACACGATGTTCACTGCGTTTCTATCGTTCTTATTGGCACTTTTGGAAAACTATAAATATTCAGATATGGTATAAAAACAGCCCATGTTTGTTTAAATCATTAAACATGTTTTTCAAAGCTTTGTTATTCGTTATGCTCTCCATTCTTGCCATAACTGTTATGGCACAACGGGGAAGTGAGGGAAACCTATTGGATCGTTTTTCGCTGTTTTCGGGACGTTTTGGTGAACTGATAAAAGAAGAAGAACATAAGATCGTTGTGAGTTTTAGAAAAAGAAGTAGAGGAAACAAATTTAAAGTTTCAGGGTGAATTCCTTAAGGATTTCCATCATGAAGGATCAGGAGATGCTCCAGAAGGCTCGGGAGAGCAGCCAATATTTGCACAATAATTTTAAGCTAATGTACCGAAATGAATATATCAAAAATTGCATTTATAAGTCTTTTTACAAGAAATATTTTCCAGCTTACCTTTGAATAAAGATCCGGTTGATAGTTGTAAGTTTTCTGAACGAATTTCGAAATTTGGTCAATCTTGTCAGGTTCCTGAAAATGTTTTGAAATTAAACATTGATGCATTTTATTAGTAAAGACAGGATGCAATTTATTTTTTTTTAAATCAAGATCACAAACAATCACATTTTAGTGTAGGATATTTTTAAAAGTATTTTTTAACTATGTGGCACAGTGTCTTTAAAATAAATTGAATTCAATAGAGCACACTTTACAGGAAAGCTTTAAATGTAACTTAAATGAAAATAGACTTCATTCTCATTTCAAATCTGTTTTTAAAATTTTCTAAAACCACCTAGAAGCCGAGAAAATGAGCTTCAAAACAATGGCCTAGAAAAATCTCCGGTTTCCACCTGGCCGAACATTTTCCAATGAGCTTTTTTCGTGTTTCGTTAATAAATAGTTATGCAGAATGCTTAAATTAGTCTTTTTTTATGTTTTTTTTTAGATTTTTCATGCCTGCGGACTAGTTTTCGCCGGTGGCCACCTTTTCTAGGCCATTGTTTTGAGGGGCGTTTTCTCGGCTTCTAGGTGGTTTTAGAAAATTTTAAAAACAGATTTGGAATGAGAATGAAATCTATTTTCATCCCAGAAGCATTCATTATTGTCGTAAGGCCCTCCTTTAATCACATACCTGTTGTCCAAATTGATTGCACGGAAATGCGGCAACTCGTAGCCCACGATCAAAATATTTTTCTTGAAGCTCTTTCAAATCATTATAGTTCCAATCAGTGTACCCACAATATGATGCAACATTAACAAAAATGACCACCTTTCCCCTAGAAACTATCCTCCGTTTTTTTCAGAAATCATCGCATTTAAAAACTCACCGATATTTCTCCATAGATTCCGTCTCTCCGTTCACATTTTCAACGGAAAAATCATAAATTGTTTTGGCAAAAAGCGGAGCAATTTGCAGAAGAATGATAAATACGGGACTCCAAAGCATTTTTTCTGGAAGAAATGTTGATTTTGAGAAAAATTTAAACGGTCATTTATTTATTTTCAAAGGAAAAAATAAAGAAGGACGCTCTCATAGAGAATCAGATGCAGGGGGAGAAAAAAAACAAAGGTCATTTGGCAGACATTTCGATCAGATGAAGGATGTACTCAGGATGAAGAGATTTAGAGATATCTAGAAAGAAGTGAAGAAAACTTATGAAATCAGTGGCAGAATTTTATCCAATTTTTTGTAATAGAAACATTTTTTCAGAAGCACTTCTTCAGGAATTAAGATTTTAAAAAAATAAAAAATAAAATTCCATTTTTTGCAGAAATCATGAGTTAAAGTGTTTCTTTACTCATTTTGAGTTTTATAATGAATTTCATCTTTTCCGCCGTACAAGAAAGCATATGAAAGCCGAAAAAACGCCGGAAATCGCACTTTTTTGAAACAGTGCAAACACACCTACCCAATTCAAGCCCGGGAGGTAGCGACCGTGGAAGAACTTTCGATGTTGTACTTCTCGAGGAGTACGACCAATTTATTTATTTTTTCTGTTTTCTTTTTAAATTTTTTCGCTTAAACTTGATAAAAATTAATGATTTTTTTAGGAATGTTGTAAAAAATTCGGAAAAAAGGATGAATGAACTCCTGTTCACTGAAGAAACACTTGAACAATGTTCTTGAATTTTTTCGGCAATACATAATTTCAGAAAATCTTTAAAAATGAGGAAAGTATGATTGTTGATAAATTAATGAAAAAAAAATCCAAAGAAAAACTCAAAAATGTCGAAAAAAAAACACATACCCCCTCTCTTCGCCCTAATGGCCGAAGAAACGCTTTTTTTTCTAGGCCGTTTGTTTTTCTCGGCCGCGTGCTTTTTTTTGAAAATTTATTTTTTTAATACTCTTTTATGCATAATTTCCTCTGAAAAAAATTTAAAAGAAAAGAAAAACAAGAAAAAAAATTTTTTTCACAAAAAATCGTGCGGCCGAGAAAAAACAAATTGCCTAGAAATCCAAAACGCGTTTCTTCGGCTATTTTATTTCGCCCACTCTGCCCCTCTTTAAAAATTAAAAATTATTTTTTCTATTTCTCAAAAGCAAAAAAAAATTGAATTTTCCAGGTTTATTAAAAAAAGGCTTCCAATTTTCAGACTTTCTGAAAATTTGCAAATATTTCTAGAAATTTAGAATTTTTTATTCGGTGACAGGAAGGTTGAACAATTTCTAACGTCAAATATGTTCCTCTTTTCGTTTAGAAAAAAAGTCAGTTTTTTGTTAATTTTTATGCCATTTTCTTGAATTGTTAAAGGCAATGTGTCACTTATTTTTGGCAGGGCCGCCAAAAAATGTACAGAGTAATTCAGCACGGTTTTCACGTGCAAGTCCGTGGGAAATATTTTCAATCGAAAATTTATTTATTTTTTTATTTAATTAAGATTTTCACGTTTTTTTTAAATTTTAAATTTTTACGTGACTTTTTTAAGCCACGTCACTTTTTAAGTGCGTGTTTTTGTCATTCTCATATTTCCCACATTTTGTTTTAATTTAAGGTTCAGGTTTTTAAAAAAATTTAAACCATTTTCAGCCATGTCTGTTAAGGTGGAAAACGTCCAGCGTCAGAAGGATAGTGCGCAACCAAAACCAGCGACAACCAATCAATTGTATCCGTTGAAGAGACAATGGACTTGGTGGTAAGTGGTTATTTTTTATTCGGAACTTCCGAACAATCCGATAATTTTCCAAATTCCAGGTATCTCAACGACAAGCGCACTGCCAAATGGGGAGAACGTCTGAAGAAGGTGTACGCTTTCAAATCAGTTCCAGAATTCTGGGACCTCTACGATGCTGTCCGACAACCGAGCGAATTGAATGACTTGTGTGATTACAGCGTGTTCAGAGATAACATTCAACCAATGTGGGAATCTCCGGTGAATGCGCAAGGCGGTCGTTGGTTGATCACAATTGAGAAATCACGTCCGCCAGAGGTTGTTGATACAATTTGGTTGGAAATTTTGATGGCATTGATTGGCGAACAATTTGGAGATGATATGAAATCGATTTGTGGAATGGTTTGTAATGTTCGTCGAGTGGGATTCAAGATTAGTCTTTGGACGAAGAATTGTGATGACGATGAAGCCAATATGCGCATTGGGTATCGTTTTCTTGCTTACAAAATGTTTATTTATTAAGTCAATTTTTCAGGTTGGTCTTGAAAAAGAAGCTTCTGAATTTAGATGTTCAGAAAAATGTTAGCAGTCCACTCTTCGATATCATTCGCTACGAAGATCACAAAAGTTTCCAAAACACTGGACTTGTTAAATCGAAATTAACAATTAGCGCGAAAGCGCCATAATTATCAAAGTTTGTAATGTTTTTGTTGGTTGTTTTGTTTTTTTTTCGAATTTTTCAAACCGTGCCCCACTTCCCACTTTTATTTTAATTTATATAAGCTAATAAAACATGTTTCAATGTTGTGCTGAATTTCTGGTTTTATTGATTTTCCAGATAACATTGCTTTTTTTCTCTTCCGATCCTGGTTCAGTTTTCAGGAGCTCTCAGGATAATAAGTCAACGCTTCGCAACCCTTCCCATTGCTAAACATTTTTATCAAAAACCAAATTTTCTGAAAGAAAAAACTCATTAAAAACAAGTTACAAAATATGTTCGAAGTTAGGCCCTTCGGCCCGAACACAGGCCTCCAGAAGTGCAGCAAAAAAAATCAGCGAAGGGTATTCGTCATTGATTTCAGCCCACGCTTTTTGAAGTACCGCCTCGAGAAGTCCAAAGTTGGAGGCGAACGAGAAGAAACCTTGCTCTCCAATATCCCAATACAGAAAAGTCCATTGGGATAAGATCGGGCGAGGAAGCTGGCCACAAGTCACGACCCCAAAATCCAGGAAAATCTCGCTCCAGCACAGCCTTGGTCGATTTAGATCCGTGGGACGGCCCAATCTTGATTATAATGTATTACAAAAAATTCTACAGTGTTAATTTTTAAGTACCGCCAAACGCGATGTTGCAAGTGCGCCCTAATGAAAATCGATCGAATTTGAATTGTTTCTCAAATTTTGTGGTTATAAAAATGATTGTATTCGATAACTATGATTTTTTTGTACAAAACCAGCATTCAGACGCTTTTAGAAATGTAAAACTTTGCAAAAATTTTAAATCAATTTAGAAAATGATAAAAATCTTTAAAATTGTAGAATTGGAACAGATGAGTTGCCACATTGACAAACTAATTTTTAAAATAATATTTAGAAAAACGAAATCTGATTGTGAGTATTTTTTTTAATTTTGACTGCAAATCTGAATTCAAAACGTAATTTTTGGGAACTTCGTTATTTACTGCAAATTTGTAATTATTCGTCGAGATTTTTTTGGATTGCGTTTTGAAAAAAAAATTATTTTTAGAATTGCTTTTAGAATTGATTTGAGAGTTGAGCGGATAGGGTTGCACGGACTTCCTTTATAAAAATTAAAACATGTAATTTATTCCAAAAAATATAAACAATAAAATTTAATGAGATTTGTGCTTAATTTCATTCTTCTTATGTTTTACTTGGCCTTTGTTCTGTTTTTTGGGTTTCAACGGAGCATGCTTTTTTGGTTGTTCTCCTCGATGTTTTTGCACAATTTTCGTTTGATTGTGCACCACTTCCTGTTCCTCTTCGAATGGAATCACTATCACTTGTGGGTCAATGGTTTCTCCAATCTCGGCCAATGTTTCAGCCTCAATTGGATGCGCCGAATGAACAGCTATAAGAGCTTGTCGCAGCTCTTCCAATGTCTGGTTTTTGTTGTTCAGAATTGATGTAAAGTTGGTATTGATGGCTTGCACAGTTACGATGAAATCTCCCACTAATGTTTCAAACGATTGGATACTTGAATTGATATTCGCTTGAGTTACATTGTAGTTAATCTGAGAATCATAAAAGTTTTTTAAAGGGAAAGTTATAGAAGAAAACTCACGCCAAATCCGTGACTAGTAGCATATTCCGACTCAGCAGTCTCAATTTCAGCAATTGTGAGATTCGGATTCAACCGGATTGCCTGAAACTCTTTTCGCTGGGCTTCGGGCACAAATTTTAAATATGATGGCAGATGAGCTGCTCCAATTTCCAATACCGCCAAAACCAAGAAAAATATGAATTTGTTGAAAGCCATTTAGAGAATAGCACACTTGTTCGGTGTATGAAATAAGATCGAGTCTGCTACTTTTATACTAAAATTTTGATTAGAAAGAAAATTGTACAAAGAAACTTTTAATCGAATTTGTATTGTGTTATTTTGTTGGGTGGTATATTTTCAAAGTCGCTCTATTTCTATTGACATTGCACACACATTTTGTTCACAATACTATTATAAACTGTTGAACGTTTCAGAAAAACTGATCAGTATAACTTTAGCTCGTATCAATTTTCGATTGAACTTCGGAGTGCATGACACGTGTGTTATTTTTTCGTTATTCTTTCTGAAAACAAGAAACCAATCAAGACGTAATCATTTATTCAACAACTTGACCGTTATGCCCCAATATCGATTGGCTCGTTTTTTACAAATAATTTTAGACGAGCAGCAAGAACGGACCATATTCAGGCCCTCCTTCGTCGATCAACCACAATAATTGAACTTCCAATGGATTCGATGTAGCCCATTTTTGAATTTTTCTTTCTCTTTCTTCCAAGGTTTGATTCTTATCTTCAAAAATTTCTATCAACTTGTTTTGAAATGTCTGCAGACTATTAATCGCAGCTTGCACTTTATTGTTAAACGCTGTTCTCGTTAACTGACATTCATTTAGATATTCTTCGTAAGCATTCTGAATTTTTTTTTGGAAAGCGAAATATTTTGAAAACTTACAATAAATCCAGTGTCCGTGCGACGCGGTCGTTGTCCGTGCAACGCGGTCGGAATTGGCACGAAACACAATTATTTGAATGTGGCTACATATCGGTATTGTTCTTTGGACCACCTGGGATCCCATTCGAATTTTGATTTTTTGCCTTGACTTTGGATCGTGTTAACTGACAAGCTGCCTTTAAGTTGGCTGGTGAGAAGCTTCCACAATGGTAAGTCCGCAAATGCACCCGTGCTCTTACAATTGTTAATAATATGAGTATAGCGAAACAAGGTATTCTACTGATCATGCTGAAAATATTAAAATCGATGATGCTTGGTCTCGTGCTTGAAATGAACCGGGTCCAGAATTTATAGTCTTCATTATATACGAACGTTTTATTTTTAATTTTTCATCTTCTTAAAATAGCACCTGCTAAAAATGTTCCGTATATTTTTATTTGCGAGCAACAACTTATACAACATATGAACAATTTTCGTATTCTTTGTATAATAAGAATATTTTGAATCATTGTGCGAGTTTTGCAAATAATTCTCAGCAAAAACTAAAAAGCTGACAAAAACACAATATTTATTGCTTTAAAACACTAGAAAATACATATTATTTCCTAATAATAATAACGTCTTCGATGAACACGATGGCCATGATGTCTGTGATGCTCGAACTCCATTGGAATCACTTCCACATTCGGATGGACTGTTCTTCCAATCCCTGATAGGATATGTGCCTCTCGTGGACGCCACAATTTCAAAGCAGTAAGTGCTTGGTCTCGTGCTTCAATCGTCTGATTCTTATTTCTTAAAATTGCTAGAACCCTCTCTTTAACAGTTTCCAAGCCAATGATGAACGCTGTAACATTGGCTTCAAATGCTGAAACACTGGCTGTTTTATTTGCTCGCTTGGCATTGTAAGCATCCTGAAAAATTATCATATTTAAAAAATGAAAAAAAAGGAAACTTGCAAGAATCCCATACTCCTCCGCTAGTGATTCTTCCACACTCTCAATTTGAGCAATCGTCAAATTTTCATTATTTTTGACGTTCTCAAATTTAATTCGCTGCTCGACCGTCAAATTTCGAAGCAATTCTGGGCCATGATAAGGCGCCGCTTGTTTCCGAAGGTTTAGAACTCGAACTCCGTGCGCAACGGCAACAAATACGAAAAGCACCAAGAATGGTTTGAACATTATTGAAAAGTAAAAATACCCGAGCGGTGTTCATCTTTTAAACCTTTCATAATTTATGCAGAAAATTGTTGTGATGTCAAAAGAAATATTGAATAGAATGGGACTGTATAGTGTGGTTTTTGAATGTAATATCTTGTAACAACGAAAGAGCTACAAAACTGTGCTTTGATCGTTCAAAGAATAAGAATAGAATGATACAACTTTTTTGCTTATTTGCCTGAAAAAAATATTGAATGTCCTACAGTAATCGATTTTTAAATATTCTTACTAGGGAAGTCATTTGAAGTTTATCCAAACCATCGATCAAAATGAGGTTTAGATGAATGGTGAAGATCGGAATTATGAGTTTTGAAAAAATTATAGGAAAATACGAGAGATATGCGCATCTGACGTCACGTATGCGTGTAGGGTGTGTGCAGGCTGAAGACTGAAGTTGACAAGCTTGAATCACTGTAACTCGTGAACGACTCAACCAAATTTAAAGCTTTATAGCTTTTTTTGTAGCCAATAAACAGTGGTATGTAACTATTATAAAAATTATTAATAATAATTAATGAGAAACTTAATAAAATTTAAAAAAAACTGAAAAATCAGATGAACATCAAGTATTATTGATTTTAATCTTTTCGTATCTATTTTTATCCGAGGAACTCAAAAAAATACTTTCGAAGAAATTCTTAGTCGCCAAAAGTGAGTTTTATCGAATTTTAAAGATTTTTAATTAAGTTTCTCATCATTTTTAATAATGTTTATTACAGTTACATACCACTTTTTATTAGCTTCAAAATAAGCTATAAAGCTTTAAATTTGGTTGAGACCTTCACGATTTACAGTTTTTTTTCAAGCTTGTCAACTTCAGTCTACATCCAAATTTCAGCCGAACTCGTATTTTTCTGAAAATTGTTAGATTTTGAATGTCTTTTGCATCCGTTTTTAGAGTAAATAAACATTTCAAAATGTTACTTGCAATGCTTTATTTATTCAGAAAAAATATTAAAATATCACTCGATATAAATTGGAATTTCTCCATAGAATGGTGAGATGACAACGCTGGGTTCGAGGGTTGCTCCAATCAAACTGAAGATGGCAACCACAAGCCGATAGTTCGAAGTCAAATTTTGAATCGCTTGTGCTCGTCCAATATATGAAAAGCTTGTATTGCTCAAAATTTGCTTCAATTCATTTTCAACTAATGTAAAATTGGCGGCTACAGCCGTAATATTTCCATAAAATGCCTCAATGCTGGAATTGAAAAAGCTCCTCTGGGCGATCAAGACATCCTGAAATATAAACATTTTTCAACAAAAATTCAAGCCAAAAATTACGGAGAAGTTATGGGCGGTCGCAAAATTTAATTCCGCGGCTTCAATGTCAGCAATACTTGCTGTATTATTGGCTACAATGGAATACCATTCTTGTCTCTCAGCACTAGTCAAATTTTGCAACAATGGGTTGTCTACTTGTCCACCACTCTGTCCACCATTTTGCCCCCCTTGATTTCCACCATGATTTCCGCCATGATGCCCGCCATGGTGTCCTCCATGGTGTCCGCCATGGTGTCCTCCATGATGTCCTCCATGATGTCCTCCGTGACGTCCACCACGATATCCGTGACTCATTGCACCAATTGCCAAAACTGCCAACACAGCAACTAGAGGAAAGTTGAAAGCCATTTTGAAATTTCACACGATTTCTTAAGTGTTATAATATTTGGAAAAATGTGCTGCTTATATACAAAAATTAATTCAATGCGGTTTAATTTTTGAAAAGAAAATTTAAACAGTTATTTTCATTACAAAAGATTTTGTCAGCACCGACACTGTATTGTATGGTGTTGTTTTTGAAGCTTATGCAATTGACGTTTGTTCTGTTGAAATCAGTTCAAAAAAGTTTTCCGCTCTGTTTTATTATTTCGTTCAAAATCCTTTTTTACCAAAATTTATCATCCATGTTTTACACTACATCTCTCTAAGTTTTTTATATAAACAATATATACCTGCAAAATTCGAGAGATTTCAGACACCCAGTACGTTTTTTCGCATAAACTATGCTACAAATGTTCCAAAAGCCGCGCATGTGTAAATCCTGAAAAAGTTTGAGAATACAATATTTAATTATTTTAAAATACTCAGAAATATCAATAATTCTGCAGGATTCAAATAATGAGAAACCGGAACTCTTTTTCGATTGCTCTTGTCAAGCACCTTGAAAACAAAACGGACATTGGTGTGAAAGAGAGCGCCCTGATGCAAATCGATCATTTGAGGTGGGTTTATAATTTTTAGGTGATAAAGATTTTTGTTTCCGATATATACAGTCCTCCACATAATGATACGCTCACTAGTGAAATTCGACAAAAATTAGTTTTGGGCAGATTTTCAGAAAAACGTCATACGGTGTCTAAGAAGGGTCGGTTAGTGTTGCAAAATAGTCCTGGAGCGAAATCCATTTTAATCTGAGCAATCGAAAAATCTCGATTTTTTCGATTTTTGCTCATATTCCAATCCACATAATTATACGCTCACTAACAGAAAAGCTTATAAAAAACAACAAGAAAAATAAAAAATTAGGAAATTTGAACAAATAATAATTGATTGGTCCTCCATTCACATTTTCAACTGGAAAATTCGGTTATCTATTGATAAATACAAATTATCGAGCAACGTCTGATCAACAGTAAGCTAAAGTCTCGATAATTGCTCTTTTCAGCTCTTTCACGTCCCTGTAGACCTTGTTTCCTGCGTAAATTTTTATCACAAGATATCCCCAAACGTTTTTGGTGATATTCATGTCTGGTGAGCACGATGGCCTTGAAAGAATTGGGATTCTCTGACTCTGAAGACATCCGAGAGTGCGCTTTGCCCGATGGTTCGGGGCAGCATCCGGTCTTAATGTCAAATTTTTGTTTTGATTCCGACCCCAAAATGATTGAAGACCACTTCTTAACAAAATTCAATAACCAACTCCTTTCATTTTTCTTTGAAACGAAGCATAACTTGACCAGACCAAAAGAGCTGATTGCCGCTCAGACCATGCATCCTTCGTCTTTGAAATTGAGTATCTCAGTAGCCTGAGTATTTCAGTTAGCCCTTTCAAATATCATGCCAATAATTACGGTAGCCATCGCGTCCATTCCAGTTTAATTTTTTTCATCAGAAAACACAATCTGAAGCTCTTAACTTAATTTTAACAGAGTTATGGTCTGAGCGGCAATCAGCTCTTTTGGTCTGGTCAAGTTATGCTTCGTTTCAAAGAAAAATGAAAGGAGTTGGTTATTGAATTTTGTTAAGAAGTGGTCTTCAATCATTTTGGGGTCGGAATCAAAACAAAAATTTGACATTAAGACCGGATGCTGCCCCGAACCATCGGGCAAAGCGCACTCTCGGATGTCTTCAGAGTCAGAGAATCCCAATTCTTTCAAGGCCATCGTGCTCACCAGACATGAATATCACCAAAAACGTTTGGGGATATCTTGTGATAAAAATTTACGCAGGAAACAAGGTCTACAGGGACGTGAAAGAGCTGAAAAGAGCAATTATCGAGACTTTAGCGTACTGTTGATCAGACGTTGCTCGATAATTTGTATTTATCAATAGATAACCGAATTTTCCAGTTGAAAATGTGAATGGAGGACCAATCAATTATTATTTGTTCAAATTTCCTAATTTTTTGTTTTTCTTGTTGTTTTTTATAAGCTTTTCTGTTAGTGAGCGTATAATTATGTGGATTGGAATATGAGCAAAAATGGAAAAAATCGAGATTTTTCGATTGCTCAGATTAAAATGGATTTCGCTCCAGGACTATTTTGCAACACTAACCGACCCTTCTTAGACACCGTATGACGTTTTTCTGAAAATCTGCACAAAACTAATTTTTGTCGAATTTCACTAGTGAGCGTATCATTATGTGGAGGACTGTATATACATGTACATAATGCCCATAATTTTTAAAAATTTTCTAAAACCACGTAGAAGCCGAGAAAACACGCCTCAAAACAATGGCCTAGAAAAAGGGGCCACCTGGCCGAACTTTTTCCAATGAGCTTTTTTTGTGTTTCGTTAATAAATAGTTATGTAGAATGCTTATATTAATCCTTTTTTTATGTTTTTAAAATTTTTTTGGATTTTTCATGTCTGCGGACTAGTTTTCGCCGATGAACATTCTTTCTAGGCCATTGTTTTGAGGCGCATTTTCTCGACTTCTAGTTGGTTTTAGAAAATTTTTAAAACAGATTTGGAATGAGAATGAAGTCTAATTTCATCCCAGGCGCATTTATTAGCTCCGTAAAGCCCTTCTTTAATTGATTTTTAGCGATTCAATAATCTTTCAAATTTTTGTTGCACTGTTTTCATCTCTCACAACTTTCGGGGTACTATTTTAGCAAATGTTATCCTACCATCATTTAATTACCGGTTCATTTATTTTTGCCTTTTTCTTTCTTTGAACGAGTAACTCTTGCGGGTTAATTGTTCTTATTCATCATTTTGTTCTCTTTGAATAAATGATACATATATTAAATGGAGACATTTCAGCCTAACTCATATTTTTTTGAAAATTGTTAGATTTTGAATGTTTTTTGCATCCTTCTTTATAACATCAGTAAACAAACATTTCGAAATGTTGCATGCAATGCTTTATTTATTCAGAAAAAATGTTAAAATATCACTCGATATAAATTGGAATTTCTCCATAGAATGGTGAGATGACAACTCTGGGTTCGAGGGTTGCTCCAATCAAACTGAAGATGGCAACCACAAGCCGATAGTTCGAAGTCAAATTTTGAATCGCTTGTGCTCGTCCAATATATGAAAAGCTTGTATTGCTCAAAATTTGCTTCAATTCATTTTCAACTAATGTAAAATTGGCGGCTACAGCCGTAATATTTCCATAAAATGCCTCAATGCTGGAATTGAAAAAGCTCCTCTGGGCGATCAAGACATCCTGAAATATAAACATTTTTCAACAAAAATTCAAGCCAAAAATTACGGAGAAGTTATGGGCGGTCGCAAAATTTAATTCCGCGGCTGCGATGTCACCAATACTTGCTGTATGATTGTTCACAATGGAATTCCACTCTTTTCTCTCAGCACTAGTCAAATTTTGCAACAATGAGTCCTTTACATGGTGGTGAACTAGTCCACCATTCTGTCCACCATTTTGTCCCCCTTGATGTCCGCCATGATGTCCGCCATGGTGTCCGCCATGGTGTCCTCCATGGTGTCCTCCATGGTGTCCACCATGATGTCCTCCGTGATGTCCTCCGTGATGTCCGCCGTGACGCCCACCACCATAGCCATGACTCATTGCACCAATTGCCAAAACCGCCAACACAACAACAAGAGGAAAGTTGAAAGCCATTTCTAAAGCCTATTTCTTCAGTGATATTTTATTTGGAAAAATGTTCTGCTTATATACCAAAATTAATTCAATACGGTTTAATTTTTGAAAAGAAAATTTAAACAGTTATTTTCATTACAAAAGATTTAGTCAGCATCGACACTGTTTTGTATGGTGTTGTTTTTGAAGCTGATGCAATTGATGCTTGTTCTGTTGAAATCAGTTCAAAAAAGTTGTCCGCTCTGTTTTATTGTTTCGATCAAAATCCTTTTTTTTACAAACATTTTCAAAACACCTACTACACTAAAACAATTTTCTAACTTGAGCAATGTTTTTAATTTTTAGGTTATAAAGATTTTTGTTCCCAATAACTATAATTTTCGAAAAATATTTAAATATTTAACACGTAAATATTCAAACCTTTCTATAAAATCTAGAAAACCATCCATATTACATCCCATCCATATTATTATAAATCTATTTTTATTTTCTATATTGTCAACTCAATTATTCTTGATCAATGCGTTTTGAAGGCTGCTCAACCTCACAGCCGCCCCGCGCGCACGCGACGCGGCTGCCGACACTCACACACACTGGAAAATTTGAAAAATTCATTTTCCCGCCAATATTTCAGTGTTGAGTGGGAGGCCATCGCGTCGCTTGCGTGCGGAGCGGCTGTGAGGTTGAGCAGCCTTCCGAACGCAATGATCAAGAATAATTGAGTTGACAATACCTCATCACAAATCGGTCATCACAAAGTGTCATGTGTTTTTTTGGTATTACTCTTTTCAATCTTCTAGTTTTTGTATACTCGGTATTTAAAGACAGTGGGTCAGTTAATTTTACATTATCTGATTTCAATTTCAAAACAGAGCTTCCTCTCATTATTTGAATATGGCAACATAGTGGTTTTGTTTTCTCGACCACCTGGGCTCCCATTCGAATTTTTATGTTTCGCCTTGAATTTGGATCGTGTTAACTGACAATCTGCCTTTAAGCGATCTGGCTCAATTAAAATAATGAAACCTATCTGCACCAAAACCAATTGGTGTACATCATATTTCATATATAGAAAAAAACCATAGAAAAAATAATGAAATTTATTTTAATAATTAACAAATGCACTTGAATTTGTCAATCTAACGAATTATGACACCTTTTGAAAAGAGTCTTTTAAAAATTCTGAACATCTTTCTTGAATTTTTTGTTTGAATATTTGAAAAAAATGAATGTGAATCTTAATTTCTCTCAACCGTTCATCATCATTACACTTTTTCCATTTAAATTCTCGTCATTCTAATGAAAAATTGATTTTTATTTTCAAAAAAAACTACTTATTTTAAAATTTTGTGTTTTTCCTCCATCATCATTTAAATGAGACATCCCATTTTCATTCTGAAATCATCTTAGACTTCGCGAGTATTTATATCTTGACAAATTTTAGTAAATGAGGAAATTTCTACACTGTTTTTAGGATGGTTGTTTTTTCGAAGAAATATCTATTTCTGAAGATTAGTTGATTTTTCAGTCTTTAATCGATGGTAAAGAGATGCAATATGCTTTTTATATTAGAAGAAAAATACTGTTATATTTGGTGTAATTCTGGGAAAAAACTTTATCAAAATGCTGCGTTCAATGCTTTATTCATTCGAAATAAAAACAATTAATAAACAACTTGAAGTCTACCCCAGAATGGTACAATTTTAACTTGTGGGTCGAGTTGATCCCCGGCTACAGCAACGACTTGAGTTGCAAGCTCATGTGCAGAATTCAATTGCTTAATAGCTTCTGCTTGTCCTTCGAAAGTCAAATTTTTGTTGTTAAGAATGCTGGTTAGATTGGTGTTGACATCAGTAATTTCTGCAACAAGTTGGATGACACTTGCACTGAGAGCCTGAAGACTGGAAGTGATCGACTGTTGCCGTTCTTTGAATCCAGTCTGAAAGTTATGCTTTTAAATATTCTGGAGAAATGAAATAAACTTACCGAAAAACCATTATCCGCTGCAAAGGCTGTTTCGGCCGCTTCAATCTCAGCAATTGTTGCAGTTGTATTGGTAGCGATGACCTGCCATGCGCTCAGTTGAGAATCAGTCAAATTGCTCAAAAATGGAAGACGTGATTCACGATGTGCAAATGGGTTTGCAAATCCCATTGCTCCGGCCACCAAAACTGCCAACACCGAAATAAGAGAGAAGTTGGAAGCCATGTTAAACGATTTATTCGCTGTATATTTTTTAAAGAAATTTGTGTTGTTTATATACCAAAATTTTGACTTCAATACAGGTGCATTTTTGAAAAGAAATACAATTGACTTTTTCTTCAAAAAATATTTATAATCATAGTTAGTCATAAAAGACCAGTTGATTTTTATAAAGACCAGAATGTTTGTTTTGTTGAAGTCAGATTCGAAAAAATATTAAAATAATTTCCAAAAATTGTGAACAGCAGGAAATTATCGGCATCAAACGGCTCGCGTGCTCGGAAACAGCACCGGTGCCCCTAAATCGGCTCATAGACGGCACGTCGAAGCAAGGGTGCCGTTTTTGAGCCATTTACAAAATAATTGCCAGAGAAATGCCGCACCTACAAAATTTGTTTAAATGCAAAAAATCTTACTAAAAAGGAAAGTTTATATTACAAATTTTACACTTGAACAATTTAGTTGAGCAGTTTTGATAGCACATTTAAACAATATTATTTTTCTTCAAATACGATTTGAAATTACAATTATTATGCGAATGATGATGTATTCTTCTTCTTTCGTCGAGTTATAGTCTAAGTGCTAGTCAATGTTGAATTTTGGATATAGTGATTTGGAGCAACATTATTTCCACCGTCCAATCGCACATAATGTTCTTGTTCGTGTGTATTTTGGAGGGAGCTGATCACAGATACTTCCTGAAATTAAAAAGGTTGATGAGAGAAAAATAGAAAAAAAGTTTTGAAGCTTAATTAAATACATATTTTAAGCCACTTAAAGGCAGCTTATCAGTTAATAAGATCCGAATTCACGGCGAAAAATCAAAATTCGAATGGGAGCCCAGGACGCCGCGAAAACAAAATACAAAGCTATAGTTAAATAATTTTGATTTTTGCAATCGCCGCGATAAGTATTTATCGATTTTTTTCGTAGAAATAGCATTATACTAATGAGAGTTAGCTCTGATTTTTTAAACTGAATTCAGGTATCTTGACGATATTTAACTGACACAATGTCTTTAAGTTTTACAGTCAGGTAACCTCTGGCTTCTAGAACCTCTTGAGCGTGCATATTTCCAGATTGCATAAATTGAAAACATATTCTTACCCTTGGATAAGCCGTCTCCACAACCTCGAAAGCATCATTCTTCTCATAACCCGTCGAGCTCGTATTCGTATAAATCGCTTCAAGCTTTGCCTGAACTACAGCCAAGTTGCTAATCACTTCTGAAACGTTCAACAATGCTTGCTGGTGGATAGCGGTCACATTTGTCTGGTATTCAGAGTATTGGGTCTATAAAATTGGATTATAAATTTCAAAACTCAACAATTTTTTAATACCTGAACACCATTGCTCACCGCCCATTCATTTGCCAATGTGTTGATTTGATCAGTCGTCAAGCTTTGATTACTAACAATGTTGAAGTATTCTTGACGTTCGTCTGATGTCACATTACTCAAGAATGATGGTATAATTCCTTGGGATCCTCCTCTTCCTCCTTGACTACCGTATCCCTGTTGTTGTCCTTGATTACCCCCATTTCCTTGTTGACCACCGTCGCGGGAACAGTATCCCGAAGTGAAAACTAGAGCGCAAACTAATAATGCATGGAACAGTGACATTCTTCAATTAAAGGTTTTACTATTTTAAAATTAAATCTGAAATAAAAGTGGATAATGATTTCCCATTCAATACTTCCCACTTTTATATGAATTCCAACATGTCGCTGATCTTTTTGATCAAAATTCACAACTTTGGTACTATGAGCGGATTATATGACTTTGAATAATATACGACACATTTTTTTCACGCAGTGATTTTTATTGTTGCTGAACTTTGCCCCACATAGTTCAAAAAGAGTCCGCTCTCAGATAATGAGTCAATCAGGGCCTAATTAGGCTGCCATTTAAAGGAGAGCGTTACGGAGATAATACATGTACCTTAAATGAAAATAGACTTCATTCTTATTCCAAATCTGTTTTTAAAATTTTCTGAAACCTTGGATTTTTCATGCTCGCGGACTAGTTTTCGTCGGTTGCCACTTTTTCTAGGCCATTGTTTTGAAGGTCATTTTCTCGGTTTCTAGGTGGTTTTAGAAAATTTTTAAAACAGATTTGGAATGAGTATGAAGTCTATTTTCATCCCAGATGCATTCATTAACTCCGTAATCCTCCTTTAATTGTCGCAACTCATTTGAAAAATGATTTTTTCAATAGAGCACACTTGCAAAATGTATAAAATATTTTTGTAAGAAACCAGTGTTCTCTAATTTGTCTGAACATTTTTTGGAAATAAAAGAATTGGATTAAAATGCCTTCATTAATAATTAAATTATTTATGCTGATGCGGTTGGTGCAACTGTGCTGGATCCTCTTGGCCCTCCATGTGGTCCTCCTCTTGGGCCTCCTCTTGGTCCCCCTCTTGGTCCTCTTGGTCCTCGTGGTCCTCCTGGTCCCCCTGGTCCTCCTTCTGGCAAGCTACCATTATGCTGAGCTTCAAAAGCGGCGTAGAGATCCTGAAATTGGAGGATTAATTTTCAGTAAGGTTTTTGGAACACTTACAGCAACTCCCAATTCCGAAGCGAGTGCCTCTTCAGCTGCTTGCTTTTCAGCGACCGACAAACTGTTGTTTCTTCTAATGTCCAAAAATTCTTGGACTTCTTCACTTGTCAAGTTTTGCAAGAATGATGGAAGTGGTGGTCTTCCTTGTCCTCCGCGTGGTTTAGCAATGACAGCAATGGCAACAAGGGCCAAGGCAGCGAAGAGTGATTTGTTGAGAGCCATACTTGGGTATGATATGATTTCTTATCGAGTGGTGGATGCTTTTATACATTTTTTAAAAACTGTATTTCTGAGAAATATTGAAAGAAATTGAGAGGCGCAGAAAGCGTGGGAATGTTTACATGTTTTGAATTTAATTGTATAAGCTTGTTTCTTTGCTTTCGCCTATTCAAGATGATCAGGTTCAAAAAATATTTTTAGCGAATTTTTCTTATTTTTTTTAAATCTTAGAACTGAAATAATATTGGAAATAATTTTTCTGAAAAAGTGTAATAAAAACGGTGGTACACTGTCTTTAAACGGGATGTGTTTACAATCAATAAACTGTAATTTGACATGCCGGATGCTATTTTCAAAAACAATTTTAATAGAAGGTAGTTTCTAATATGCCATTACCTTTTCGTCAATGTTTTAAAACAAGTAAAATCACTATTTCCTGAGTCTGAAGGCTCATTTTTTTCAAAATTCAAGGCAAACTAAGTGACGAGCTCTCGGGATCGAAGAAGCTATCGGAATCGGACGATAATGTGAAAAACATAAATATCTTTTTTAAAGGAGGACTATACGCAGTTCATAAATAATTGATCTGAAATTCCATTTTACATACCTAAGCGATAGTGAAAAAAATTGCAAAAGAAGTAGAAAAGGGCACCCGGAATCGAACTTTGGTCTCAAAAACGTTCCACAGCCAACTTCGATTCCGGGTGCCCTTATTTTCGCATTTCTACTTTTTTTTTTAATTGTTTCACTATAGTTTCGGTATATAAAATTAAATTTCTAATCGATTAAGCAACATTTATAACCTGCATAGTCCCGCATAGTCCCGCATTAACATCATTTTTCAAGAACATTTCTGAAAAAAAATCTTTGTACTTAAAAATTCTCAATGAACGCTTTAGTTTCATTCACAAAATCAAACGATTACCACCCAATACAATAATCCGTATATCTCACACGATATCTCCATCTCTCTGGGCCATTTGTGAAAATGGGAATAATACATCAATATCAATTAAAACTGGTATATAAATAAGAGCAATAGGTCATATTTCATTCATCAAAATGCTTTCAAAACTCGCTATTCTTTCTATTTTGGTCTTGACCGTTTACGGAAAGCCGAAAGGTGGACAAGGCGGTCAGGGAGGACAAGGAGGTCGTGGTGGACAAGGTGGTCCAGGAGGTCACGGCGGTCCACCGCCACCACCATTCCTTCAGAATGTGACTGACGATGCACGCAAATCCTACTTTGATATTGTTAGCAACCCAAATTTGACTTTAACTGAAATTGACACCCAATCAGCGGCTTGGGCAAGCACTAATGGAGTCTCGGTGAGTTACTAATGGTGTCTTGAAATATTTTGGATTTTAAAATTTAGGATATTTACACCGCATTCCAAGCAAATATCACCGCTTTCCGAACAGAACTCCAGCAAAACCTCACTACTGCTATTGGAAATTTGCCAACTGTTCAAACGAAATTGTCGGCTATTTTCGAAAATAAGGATCAGACTAGAGCTCAAGTTGGAGCAGCTATTGATGCATTGAGACAAACCAATCCAATCGTAAGTTTTGGTTTTCAAAAAAATTTAAAGAATCTAATTCTTTAAAACTCTGCAACCATTTATTGATATCAAATGGGTAAATAATCGTTGTAAAAATCATGATGTTATATTTTCCAGGAAGTCGGTATGCTTCTCAGCGTCGGACATGGTGGACAAGGTGGACCAGGAGGACCAGGGGGACCAGGTGGACGTGGAGGACCAGGAGGTTCTTCCCACGGTTCAAGATCAAAGAAGAGTAAAAATTCCACGAGTGAATAATTTTATTATTGAAGAATACATTTAAAAATGTGCTTTTTTTGTGAATATCAAATAAAATTTGCAATTTACATAGTCTTTTGTGAAACCATCAAGATATAAGCTGCTAATCTATGAAAAAAGCTTCTAGTCAAGCTTCTAGTCGAGGAAACCCCTTTTGATACTGAAGTTTGTTAAAATGATTCCATCAGAAACACATGGAACAACCCTCGTTTTAAACATATTCAATTTCAGTCATCATATGATTAATACTCCGATATTTCAACAAAAAAAAATCAAAACAGGTCATATTAACATGCCGCCCGCCCTCTTCATGACGAAATACAGTATAAATTATTATCCGCCTAAACGAGTATATAAACCGAAAAAATCAACGATTAAAACAATATATTTTATTTGAAATGCATTCAAAACTCGCCATTCTTGCTATCTTCGTCGTCGTCGTTTGCGGACGAAACAGACGCGGAGGTGGTGGTGGATCAGATGAACCAGCCTTCCTTCAAGGTGTCAGCCAGTCGGCAAGAAGACAATTCTTCGAAATTGTCAACGATGTGAATTTGACACAAAATCAGATTGCTAATCAAACTGAGGCTTGGGCTACCACGAATAATGTAACGGTGAGTGTAGATATTTGGATTTTGAAGAGTTACACTTTTCTTTAAAGATAGTATCTCACTTTTTAAAAATAGGTGCTTCAAATAACTAAAAATAGATATTCCAATGTTCGTTTACCTGAGACATTCCTTTTTACGGACAAAGTAACGAAAAATTTGTTTCTTAAAGTAATTTTTAGAAATTCGATGAATATTTTGAAAAAAGAGCAGTCTTCAAATTTTAGGCCAGCTACAATGCATTCCAAGCCAATTTAACTGCTTTGGAAGCTCAAGCCGAACAAAACTTGACGGCTGCTGTTGGAAATTTGCCAAGCGTTTTGACCAAAGTCAACGCTATTTTCAATAACAAGGACTTGACAGGAATTCAAACTGGTCAAGCTATTGAGGATTTGGCGCAAACTTATCCATTGGTTTGTTTTATTATTTAACAAAAACTATATTTTTTCTTAATTATTCTTTTGCAGGAAGTTGAGATGCTCCTCCTCTAAGCGACGAAAAGCTGAAAAATTACATTAATAATTATTTTTGATCCTACTTATAACCATGTTTGTCATTTTTTTTATCACGTGTTTTTGCATGATTGTTTCGCTGAAGTTTGATTCACTTTAAATACACGAATGAACTTTTATTGATCTTTGTTGTCATTTGTTGAAAAATGTCAATATCCGACTCAAATTAAAGATAAACTAAATATTCTATAGCACTGAAACTTCTAGACACGTTTTTCCAAAATTAGTATTATAACAAACAACACTCTGATCCAGAAACAGTTGCTCTATTTAAAATTTCAGTAGGAACTAACTGACATGGTCAGTATTTCAAACAACGCTCTTTTAATAAACAATTTACAGTGGTTTTAAAAAATTGTACTGTGTGGGAATTAAACCCTTACAGTGCATCATAATTCGAATGTCGAATTGGTACTTCGAATGGTTTTTTGTGATTTTCAAGCGTCAGGGAGAAATTTAATGCGAAATAAGCGTGCTTTATCTAGCTTCAGAGTCACAGATCTTCTGGAGAGCTGAGTATTAGGATTAAAATGAATAAGAATATGATTATCTACAATTTGATAGCAAAAAAAGTTATTAAAGGCAGCTGGTCAGTTAACACGATCCTAACATGTTAACATGATCAAAAAATCGAATATGGACAAAGGCCGAAGAAATGCAACTTGGATTTCTAGGCCATATTAAAAAATATCGAAAGATGGTCCAGAAACGTATTTCTTTGGAAATGTTATTATTCATAAGGAAATTTTATTTAAAAAATCCTTGAAATTTGTTTTCTCAATTGGTAGATAATCATTTTTCTTCAGAAAACCTATTCGAAGCCAGTTTTAAAAGCGATGGTAAAGTTCGAGGATTTGTGACTCAAGTCTAACACTAGGATAAAATCCATGACGTTCAATAATAAAACGGTGTGCAAGTTTGAGAAAATTCCAATTTCCCGATCCCAAATAGCTTCCTTGTAGAACATACGGGACCATTTTTACCAAGACGACAGACCCAACTTATTCAGAATGACGAATTTGTTTTGAGTTTTGGCACCACGTATTTGATTTTGAATTGTGCTATGATAATTTTGCACACGTACAGAACATCAGAATCAAACCGTTCCCTCCTCTCTCCATTTTTTTTTGACTCATTCTCCCATGTTCATGAAAAAGACAAAGATCGACAACACTTCTAAAGTGTATATAATGAAGAGATGAGTTGTTGATATCATCCATTCAAACAATGCTTTTGAAACTCGCTATTCTTTCTGTCATAGTTCTCACTGTTAGTGGAAAGCCGAAAGGTGGACAAGGCGGTCAGGGAGGAGGAAAAGGAGGACCAGGTGGACAAGGAGGTCCAGGAGGTCCACCACCACCACCATTCCTTCAGAATGTGACCGCCGATGCACGCAAGTCCTACTTTGATATTGTTAGCAACCAAAATTTGACTCTTACTGAAATTGACACCCAAACAGCGGCTTGGGCAAGCACTAATGGAGTCTCGGTGAGTTATTAAAGGTGTCTTGAAATATTTAGGATTTCAAAATTTAGGACATTTACACCGCATTCCAAGCAAATATCACCGCTTTCCAAACAGAACTCCAACAAAACATCACTACTGCTATTGGAAACTTGCCAAGTGTTCAAACGAAATTGTCAGCTATTTTAGAAAATAAGGATCAAACTGGAGCTCAAGTTGGAGCAGCTATCGATGCATTGAGACAAACCAATCCAATTGTAAGTTTTCGTTTTCAAATAACTTAAAGACACTTACTCTTTAAAACTCTAAAATCATTGATTGATATTAAATGGGTAAAGAATCTTTGCATGTTATATTTTCCAGGAAGTCGGTATGCTTCTCAGCGTCGGACATGGTGGACCAGGTGGACCAGGAGGACCAGGTGGACCAGGAGGACCAGGAGGACCAGGAGGACCTAGCAATGGAAGCGGATCTACCGCCAAGCCATCTAAGAAAAGCAAGAAGACTACGACCGCGTAATTAATCAATAAATTATGACTTGAATATAATTTAAAAAATTTTGACTGAAAAAATTTCTTCAAACTTTTCGAACCACATGACACGGTTAAAACATATTATCACCAAGGATTTAACAGTGAAATGTAATTCAAAAAGATGTTAGAAGTAGTACACAAAACTTTCCTTTAACTTTACACAAGGGCCAGTACCAAGGTTCAAAAGGTAACTGAACCATTGGTAAAGTCAGAGGATAGTGTTCCATGTTCATATTCGTAGTAATATAATCACAACCACTGACAAAACAGACCAAAAGTGAATGAAATGGCGCGGTCAGCTCCCTCGTCGTCCACTATAATAAACCGTTCAAACGAGCGCGACATTCCCATTCGTTTTAGTGTGACACCGGCCACGATGTGCAAAAGGAGCAGTCGGCTGCGGTTTGATGTTTAAAAATTTACCGTTTTTGGCGGCGGCGTTATGTATGGGAACACACATTTTTTTTTGCCTTTTCGTATCGAATGTGTATTATAGTTTTGATTGATATATAAAAGATAGATAAAATTTGAAAGGAATCGAGGAGCGAAATTGAATACGATCAGTATACAATGAAAATAAAAATATTACATTCTTGCTATTAGTTGTTTACAAAATCTGTTATATAAACGTGAAAAACCTGTGTCAAAAAATCGACACGCCACGCGTGAGGGCAATGGGATGGGATGCGTTGCGTTGTCTTATTACCCCTCACCATACACTATTTCGCAAAATAGGGAATTTCACGTTTATGAAGCCGAATTTGTGAGACAATAATAACGTCGAATAGCGTTGAATCATGAACTTCATTGTCGCGCGTTTGCATGGAAATTCAGAAATATGATAACCCCGAAAAAAAAAGACTTTTTCAAAAGAGCGCTTGAAAACGAGTTTCAAATGTTCATAAATTTTTCAATAATTTCTCAATTTTCATAAATGTTAGCATATTTTGAAGCTATGACTCTAAATTTTCAGATTTTTGGCTTCAAAACGCGCTATAATTCAAAAAATTCGATGGATTTTCAAAAAAAGTTATGATCATTTGAAAAGAAATGTTTGACAATTTTTTTGACCCCAATCTTCTAATGTTCATAACTTTTTCAAGCATGTCTCAATTTTAGTGCGTTTTAGCTCATTTTGAAGCTTAGAATCTAACTTTTTAAATTTTGTCTTCAAATTCCACTATTGTTCATGGGAATTGAGGATTTTTTGAAAAAGTTACGATTTAATTTTGAAATTTTTGAAACTTAAATTCTTATAACTTTTTAAAAATGCCTCAATTACCGTAAAAAAGTGGGTCTTAAAGTCAAAAAACTGAAAACTCTGAATTTCAGCTTCAAAACTCAATTAATATTTTGAACATCTAACAATTTTCCAAAAAGTTATGATCATTTAAAAATTATATTTTTTTTAAACTTCGCCAAAAAAGACAACGTCTGAAAATTCAGCATTTTCAGATATTTTACATTGGAATAAAAAAAGCACCACAATCCACCCAATACCCCTCTTTAAATTTCATGGATTCCATCGTTCAAATCTATCAATAAGTTTCGAAGGATATAAAATACTCCCATCTCTTTAAAGCAAAAATTTCTAATAGTAGTTAAAATTGAAAGTAGTACATATTAATTTTCACCGATAATATTTCTCTCTCAAAATAATACATTTCAACAATTAATCGTTTTTTTTTTGATTTATAGACAAAATTGTACACCCATAGTGCATTTTTTTAATTTATAATATTTTGCACTTTTCAACACTGAAACTAATTCACAGAGTTTCTACCAATGTTCAGTAGCACTTTCAAACATATGTTATTAAAAAAATGATGGTATTGAAAAACAGCCATGACACACCGAAAAACAACCATGACACACATTTTCATTAAACAGAATTTCCAAAGCAGATTACTGTCCAATTGATCATCAATTATAAAGATCTGCGACCACTTTTCAGATATATAAATTCAATGCGGGTGTGAATATATTCATTTTATCGCTCTTTTTTTCCCAAATCACTTCAAAGTTTTCCGCAAAGATGTCAAAATCACTTTTGATTGCTTTCGCCGTCGTTGGAGTTATGATGGTTGTTGCTCAACCAGCTGGTGGACAATCCGGACAATCTGGAAGCTCTGGTTCAGAACAAAGTAGTAGTGGTCAAGCCTCTCAAACTGGTCAATCTGGTCAATCCGGAAGCTATGGAGGACAAACTGGAACCGCCGGTGAGGTACAAAGTGGACAATCTGGACAATCAGGACAATCTGGAAGCTATGGAGGACAAACTGGAACCGTCGGTGGGGTACAAAGTGGACAATCAGAACAGCAAAGTGCCGTTGGAAGTCAATCTGGACAAACTGAAACTGGAAGTTACGGAGGACAGTCTGGAAGCGTTAGTAGTCAACAGAGTGGACAATCAGGACAGTCTGGAAGCGTTGGTAGTGAACACAGTGGACAATCAGGACAGTCTGGAAGCTTTGGAAGCGAACAGACCGGACAATCGGGACAACAGGGAAGCTTCAGTGGATAATCAACGATTCAACAGTTATGTACGGTGGTTGAAAATTGTTATTTCATGTTTGTTAATAAATTATTCTTTCATATCAGTAATACAAAAAAGATCTATGTAATTGTGAAAAATGAAACTTATTCCAAAGTGTTAAAAGAGTCATGTGTTCTTTATTCAAACCATTTGCTGACACAACAATCTGGTAAAGGCATAATATCTGTTAAAATTCTGATTTTCCTCGAGATAAAAAAGTTGAGATGAAATAATGAAAAAAAACGAAAAAAAATCTCTGAAACAAGTCTATGAAACAATGAAATTTCCCCTCTCAATAGTACGGTTTTCATATCAAATACTCAAATTTACGAAATGTGTGTTCTATGAATGGAAACGATGGAAATGGAAACTTTGAGAATTACGACTTTCACACGGTTTTTTTTAAACTACGGAGAGTGGACACGAGTGAGATATACGTTTCCCGATGATCGAGAATTGCGCAAAACGAGAATGGCGCCAAGTGGGAACTGACGCACTTACCGTCATTTTTTCCAAATTTCTCATTTTTCGGCGAATTAATTTATTAATTTTGTTAACTCGAAGTCGAATGTAAAATATAATAATGTTTTTTATTGATTTGAATATTATAAAATATTATCCACTATTTCTTGCGTTGTGTGACTGACTTTTACCTGTGACTGACTTTCTCCTTTTAATTAATAATTTTAATCATGATAAAAATTGTTCCAGCGAGAAATTGCGACGAATGGCTTTTTGTTAAGGATTTCATCAGCACCGAGGAAAATAAAAGCCACAAAAACGCAAAAGATCTGATTGAGATAAAGAGAAAGGAGTACAATGATTTGTACACCAAATATGAGGTACGTTTTCAAATTTTTATTTTTATAAATAATTAACTTTTAGGAAAATTTGTTGGCCGGAAAGCTTCTTCAGTAGGAAAATAATGTGCTTAAAATTTGAATAAAAGTCTTTCGACAAAATTGGCGACGTGTCGACGAGAATCTGACGCCGAAACTACATGCTCTGCTCACCCATGCTCCAGTGTTCTCTCAAACACACAAGATGCTTGCAAGGACTTCGGAACAGTCGATTGAGGCAGCTCATGCCTACCAAAATCGACTAGAGAGAAGGTATGCGCCGATTCGAGATGTCAAGAAGAAATATGAACTGATTTTCCGCACTCTTCTCATTCGTGGAATAGTTAATGACTGTTTACCGGAATAAATATTTTAATGTTATGTTAAATTGTTCTGAAAAAATTCAATTTGTTGTAAGCGAAAACCTCAAAACTAACAATTTAATACAATGTATGTAATTTAGTACAATTTGAACACAATTTTAAAAAATCACCAAGTGGCCCTCAACAGAAATATCAAATGCCTGATACAACTCAAAAAAGGAAAAAATAATAACTATTATTTCCTCTGAGGAATATTTATCCGAACACCATTTATCCGAACGCAACTTCCGAAATGGCTATTGAAGCTTTGCACAATAGATAGGCCACAATCTGTACGCGATTAATGAGGGTCCATTTTACAGTGCTAGCTGTAGTAAGAAAAACCCAGTTCTTACATAATTTCTCGGTGCTTCGTTTTGCTGACTTTTCACTTGTTTTTTTTTTTTGCTGAAACAATTTATAGTCTTCTGTTTTGAAGCATGATTTCTCAGCGTATCCCTGGTTTTAAAATATTCTAAAGACATTTGGATTTAGTACGAGTTTTATTTTTATCACATATAAATTAATTTATCACATATAATTTTTGCTCCGATGATGACAAATTTTATCCATTCACTTTCTTGATAAATGAAATTGGTCAGAACATTTGAATTTTATATTCATATCAACCTTGTATAAAACAAATTACCAATTTCATGTGAAATTCATCCATTTTGTACATTTGTATCTTCTCTCCAGGTCAATGTTCAACAACGTTTTTCAGTTTCAATGAACAAAACAAAGATTAAATATTTCCGCTATGAACGAGACAGTGAAACATTTTAAGCTCCTGGGGCGTAAAGAAGATTACAATACATCATTACAAAACATCTGCAACGTAGTTTCAGATATATAAACGGTGCTGTTACTGTCATTTCCATCATCCGACAACTTTTCCAGTTAAGGTTTGTATATTTTTTGGAAAAACCTTTAGACTTTTAATCACATTTTGATTTTATATTTCAGAAATGTTTGCCCTTAAAAATGTTTTGATCGCTTTCGCTATCATCGGAGTTATCATGGTCGCTGCTCAAGAACAGGGTGGTCCAGGTGGATTCGGCGGACCACAAAACTCGACCGGAGGACCACCAGCTGGAGGACCACGAAACTTCACCGGCGGACCGGGAGGATTCGGTGGACCAGGAAACTCGACCGGCGGACCAGGAGGATTCGGTGGACATGGAGGACATGGTGGACCACCAGGAGAACAACAAGAATCAGCTTAAATCTTAATAAATCTTTCTAGATGATCAATAATCTAAACAGATTGTCAATAAAACCTATTTTATTTTATATTCCGTAAACAAAAGAGCATGAACCTTAAAATACCGTGCATTTGTAATCATTTCGAGTAAAAATAACAATTTTGTTTACTCATGAATATGAATATATAATGTCTGTGATATAAAATGGGAAAAAATATACATAACCCTCATTTTTTCAAGTTCTGAAAAATGATCATATCATACATCGTTTTGTTCTTATTCTCAACAGCCTTGGATCCGATCCCACATCTAACATATCCACCATTTTTACAAAATGTAACTAAGCAAGGAAGAATTCAGTATTTCGAAATATTGAACAATCGAAGTTTGACAATTGCTCAGCAGGACTCGGAAATAGGCCAATGGGCGAGCCAGTATGGTGTGGAGGTAAGTTGTTAAAAGGATTATGAGTTTTGGAAACCATTTTTTCCAGAATCTTTACAATGAATATGAAGCAAATGTGACCGCTCATGAACAAGTGATTCGAGAGAATGTTACATCTGTGATAGACGGATTACCGGCTACTCAGACGGCACTAGAAGGTATATATGCAAACACAAATCAGACCCGAGAGGAACAACGAGAAGCGATTCGGCAACTGAAACAAGAATATCCAAATGAGGTCTCTACACTTTTCTATATAAGTTCACATTTTAGAAAAAGATCAAGGAAGTAAGATGAGAGCCTGCGAAGCGATGAAAATGTAGTTTAAATAATTTTATTAATTATTTTAAAGGATGACCTAAACACAGATTATAAATGTTGATTAATCAATATGAAATTCAATTTTATATTTGCAAAAAAGTAGAAATGCGAAAATAGGGCACCCGGAATTGAACTTGGATGTCACCTTGGTGGTAACTTACGTTTTTGAGACCAAAGTTCGATTCCGGGTGCCCTTATTTCTCATTTCTACTTTTTTACAAATTTTTTCACTAAGTAAAGTGGTGTCCCTTGTATAAATCTATGGCCTAGAAATACAAGTTGTGGAAAATTAGTCCCTCTACGTTTTTTTAGTCCTCGGCCATATATCTCAACAACTATCGATTAACCATGTAAAATTGAATTTCAGATCGATTAAGTAATATTTATAACCCGCATATCTATATTCAATATGTTTTTTTTTGATTTCGAATAATCATTTTTCTTTTCGTAAAAAATAAAAGTTTTTGTCATATCACCTCGGTTTTCAAAAACGCTGTTGTTTGCCCCTACAGAGTCGGAAACTTCAATAAAAATGTCAAATTCGATAATACATCATTTTTATATCTTCATCCTGATCAACGAAACCGCTTCCTTGCAGTAAATGTAAAATAAAACTGAGATAAAAAAAACAAAAATCTCCGAAATTTAATTATTTATGTTCGATCATAAAAATAAAAATAAATGTATAAAAGCGAGGCAAGCAGCATTGCTATTCCGACAACAATGTTATTCTTTATCATTCTTTCGGTTGTTTTCAATCTCGTCGTCGCTGCACAGAATACATCATTCCATTTCGATCATAAATTCATTCATCCATATTTGAGAAATTTGACCGACGCCGAGAGAAAAGAGTTCTTCACGATAGGAAAATCAGGCGATTTGAAAATTAGTGAAATTGATGCCAAGAAATTGGAATTTGCTGAAAAACACGGATTTAAGGTAACCAACCATCAGCTCACACTTCGAATATAAGTAGCCAGATTTTCAGGACATTGAGGAAAAAAAGTTAAATGCACGTGCTGAGAGAGAAAAGCTCGTTTCTGCAAAACTTCCTGGAATTCTCGCGGATTTGAGTAAATATCATCAAGAATATGTTGCGATTGAATTGAACAAGGATCAGACCTTCAAACAGAGAAGTCTTGCTCTTTATGAGTTAGATAAAAAATATCCAAGTGTAGGGGAATTTCTTTGAAATACAAATTATTATCGATTATTTTCAGGTTGCTGGAACGTACAAGTTGATCACTATACCCATTGCTAGAGCTGATAAACCATCTCATAATCCGAAGCCATGGATCGGTGTTCTTCCCGCTATTTATTCGGAATAGTACTAACAAAGGAAACCATATTGAATTGTAATAAAGCATTAAAACAAACTTTTAAAAATATAATCGATGATAACTGTATAGCAATTTCTGAAACTTTCGGCTGCTTTGAGACAAATATGATAAACGTTTATTGTTCGATTGTTGAGATATATTAAGACGTATGAGCAATTATTTCTGTTGCCCTCCTTGTGATCCTCCTTGTTGACCACCGAATCCTCCTTGCTGTCCTCCGGATGTCGAATTCTGCTGTCCTCCGAATCCTCCTTGCTGTCCAGTTTGTTGCCCACCAGATGTCGAGTTTTGCTGACCTCCGACTCCGCCCTGTCCTTGACCACTCTGTTGTCCACTTTGCTCTTGTCCTGGCTGCGCGACAACCATCATAACTCCGACGATAGTGAGAGCAATCAAAACGGTATTGAGGACACACATTTCTGGAATTTAACTTTTTGAAATGGATGCTTAAAACAAATGAGTTGAAAAAATAGATGGACGATGTGAATGATACTTTCCGCTCCGTTTATATATCTGAAATTACGTTGCAGATGTTTTGTAATACATTGACAATGGTAATCTACATCAGGAGCTTAAAATGTGTCACTTTTTCATTTTTTTTTGTCTCAGTTTAAAAACGTTGTTGAACATTGGTCAAGAGAGGAGAGAATCTCAACAAACAAGGTGTTCCCCGGTCAAAATTGGAATTCAAAGTTTGCACTTTGATTTCAGAAAAAAATGAATCAATCAGCTCCCATTTTGTCCGCGGTCAAGTCCCGGACAATTGCATTTTTCAAACGACAAATTAAAACTGTAGCCTCACTGATAATATCTTACTGAAATTTCAAAGTTGTACATATATATTTTTACATGCATTTTTTGTTGATAATTTTGAATTATCGGAATTTTAAATAATCCAATTATTATAATTTTATTATTTTGCTTTAACTAAGAACGTTTGCGTACGAAATTTTAAGTTTAAAGACAGTGTATTACAATTTTTATGGTTAATACGTTTATCCTCAAGGCTTTAAAGACAGGGTGCCAGTTATTTTTACCCTATATTTATTTAATTGCGAAAAATTCGTCTTTCTATCAACATTCTAGTATATTCCATGCGAAATCCCGACGAAAAAAATCCATTTTTTAGCAGCAGCCGGAAAATGAAACAAAAAACAATTGCTTTTGAACTCCCGCCGTACGCTCACGTACGATTTTTGGCGGGAAGCACAAAAATTTGAATTTTTCATATTTTCTTAAAAAACATCATTTTTTAAATTTTTTTAGTGGAAAATGTTTCTTTTCAGTAGAAGATCATGGTTTAAGTGTAATCTTAGAATGTTGCGACCAGTTTAAAACAGTTTTGAAGCAACTTTTATTCATATTCCCGGAAAAAACGAAAAAATTGAAAAATTCAAATTTCCGCGCACATGAAAATCCATAAAATGCGGTACTTTACAATCTTGTCGCCGCATCGGCGATATTTTTAACTGGCACCATGTCTTTAATCGATTAGAATTTTGTGTTTTTTTAAATATCCTACTTTTCTTTTTTTTCTATTCAATCCATGTCAAATGCTCTTTCGTTTACGGAATATAAAATAAAAAATTTTTTATTGACAATATGTTTAGATTATTGATCATCTAGAAAAATTTATTAAGATTTAAGCGGATTGTTGTTCTCCTTGTTGTCCACCATGTCCTCCATGTCCACCAAATCCTCCTGGTCCTCCGGTCGAGTTTCCTGGTCCACCGAATCCTCCCGGTCCGCCGGTGAAGTTTCGTGGTCCTCCAGCTGGGGGTCCTCCGGTCGAGTTTTGTGATCCGCCGAATCCACCTGGACCACCCTGTTCTTGAGCAGCGACCATGATGACTCCGATGATAGCGAAAACGGTCAAAACAGTTTTAAGGGCAAACATTTCTGAAATAAAAATCAAATTGTCTGAAGGTTTTTTCAAAAAATATACAAAACTTTAAACTGGAAAAGTTGTCGGATGATGGAAATGACAGTAACAGCACTGTTTATATATCTGAAACTACGTTGCAGATGTTTTGTAATGATGTATTGTAATCTTCTTTACGCCCCAGGAGCTTAAAATATTGCACTCTCTCGTTCACATCGGAAATATTTAATCTTTGTTTGGTTCATTGAAACTGAAAAAACTTAGTCATACTTTTAGCCTTCATTGGAGTCTCATCCGAGTTATGTACCTGATTCGAAAATCTGGTCCGACTTATGTATAGTTCCTAAAAACTTTTTTTTGATGTTAAAGGTTTTCAACTATTCGTGATATATTTTTAAATCGACTCTTTTTGATCATACAACCCACAATTACAACAAAAAAAGTCAAAAAAAATGTGCAAGTTATAAAAAAGTGCTAACAAAATTGACGGCAATTTTCGGAGTGGGGACTAACTTCCAAAATTTAGTCCCTCGAACGTAAAAATTTGTGTGGTGATCCAAATTGTTTTCCTGGTTTTTATGGTTTTTTTATGCCAGTGGTTCTCAGCTGGAACTTTTTAAAGCGGAGTAACTAACTTTTTGGAAGTTAGCCCCTCAGAAATTATTGTAAGCTCAAAAAGCTTCGATTTCATAGGCGATAAAGAGTAGTTATGAAGCCTTTAATAGTCAACAACTCAGAAGGCGTTAAAAATTTGCGAATCGGATAATTTCAATTCGATCTACTAATTTTCATTCCAGATTTTTACTGGAAGTACATTTTTTCAAACGAGAATGCGCGATATTTTGAGACTTTCGTAGGATTTTGGCCGAGTTCGTCTTAAAGGCAGCTTGTCAGTTAACACGATCCAAATTCAAGGCAAAAAATCAAAATTCTAATGGGAGCCCAGGTGGTCCAAAGAACATTACCAACATCTAGCTAAATTCAAATAATTGTGTTTCGCGCCAATATCGACCGTGTTGCACTGACACCGACCACGCCGCACGGACACGCGCGCATTCAAATTTTGATTTTTTCAACTTTGGCCTGCTGTTACGACGCGTGTATTTATCGGTGTGATTTCGCATAAATTGCATTGTACTAATTAGAGAATGCTTTAATTTTTGAAACTAAGAACATGTAGGGTTAAATTAACTGAACAGCTGTCTTTAAAGGCAGCTTGTCAGTTAACACGATCCAAAATCTAGGCAAAAATTCAAAATTCGAATGGGAGCCCAGGTGGTCCAAAGAACAATGCCAATATGTAGCCAAAATCAAATAATTGTGTTTCGCGCCAATGCCGACCGCGTTGCACGGACACTGACCGCGTCGCACGGACACGCGGCAATTCAAAATTTTATTTTTGCAACTTTGGGCGGCTGCTATGACGCGTGTATTTATCGGTGTGATTTCGCATAAATTGCATTGTACTAATTAGAGTACGCTCTAATTTTTGAAACTAAAACCAGGTAGGGTCAAATTAACTGAACAGCTGTCTTTAAACTCTCACGTGGCAAATAAAAATCATAATCGTTTCTATTGTACTAGAACGCAAAATTCGAGAAAACAAATTCCAGTTTGCATTAGCGAGATTAAAGGAGGGCTTTACTGAGATAACAAATGTACCTTAAATGAAAATAGACTTCATTATCATTCCAAATCTGTTTTTAAAATTTTCTAAAACCACCTAGAAGCCGAGAAAATGAGCTTCAAAACAATGGCCTAGAAAAAAGGCGCCACCTGGCCCAACTTTTTCCTATTAGCTTTTTTCGTGTTTCGTTAATAAATAGTTATTTCCATTTTTATTTACGTTTTTCCTTTTTTTTTTGGATTTTTCATGCCTGCAGACTAGTTTTCGACGGTGGCCACCTTTTCTAGGCCATTGTTTTGAGGCGCGTTTTCTCGGCTTCTAGGTGGTTTTAGGAAATTTTAAAACAGATTTGGAATGATCATGAAATCTATTTTCATCCCAGATGCATTCATTATTTCCGTAAAGCCGTCAATTGTAAGTTGTCCACAAAAAATTAAAATGAATTTTTATTATATGTGCATTGTTTTTCGTACAAACATTTTTCAAAGAATGGCAAGAAACAGTAATAGAACAGAATTAGAAATCTTGTCCATCGAATTCATCGTTGTTGTTATCTGGTTGGTTTCCACCTTGTTGACCTCCTCTTCCTCCTCGTCCACCTTGTGGTCCTCCTCTACCTCCTGGTCCTCCTGGTCCTCCTGGTCCACCTGGTCCACCTGGTCCTCCACGTCCACCTCTTGGACCCTTTGGTCTGAATTGTGAGCTAATGAAGAACAGTGTTGGAATCTCTTGTGGGTATTGTTGTTGCAATTGTTCGATTGCTTGTCTTTGTTGATCTCTAGTCTGACTAGTGTTCTGGAAAACCGCTTCAAGGGCTGATTGAGCAGCAGTCAAATTCGCGATAACATTGGTCACGTTTTGTTGAGTTTGTTGCTTTTGAGCGGTGACATTAGCTTGGAATTCATCGTAAATGTCCTAAAAAAGAAGAAATTGTATATTTTTATTTTTCAAGAAAGAAAAGTTACCGAAACTCCATATTGAGTTGCCCATTGTTCAGAAGCTGCGTTCTGCTCGGCAATCGTTAAGCTTCGGTTGCTCTGAATTTGGAAGTATGCTCTTCTTCCTTCTTCAGTCACATTTCGCAAGAATGGTGGTCCTCCTGGACCATGTGGTCCATGTCGTCCACCACCACCACCGCCGCCATGTCGGCCAGCGATGGCGATAGCTGCAAGTGCGGCGACACAGAAAATCGTTGTCATTCGGGATGAGGCGATCATTCTGGAATTAGGTGAGAAATTGAGATAAAACTTTTTTTAAAGTGGTCAACAATTTTTTTTCGATGCCAAAATCGATTTGAATGTGACGGTAAAATACTACAACTCGTGTAGTTTAAAGTAATATTGTCATGTGGTGTAAATACTCATGTTTACTTAAATTCAGTATTTTTTTCACCTTTTCATACTATTGAAACATAATTTATTGAAAAAAATATATTTAACAGTCAAATTTTCGATTAAATTTCGATTCTCAATGTCATAATATCGATTTTTTAAATTGTGTAGATTATTAATAAGACAAATGATAATTAAAAACGTCAAGATTCGATTTTTGTACCAAATTTCCAGAAAAAATTCTAAAATTGGTATTCAGCAATTGGTTTGGAATTTTGAAATTTTGAGAATTTTCGAATTAATGTTTTGAAAAAATGACTTTTTGCAGAAATTATATCTTTATTTTGATTAATTACAGCTTATGCTAAGAACTGATAGTTTTTCGAAAAGTAATTTTTTAGCTTAAAGACAGTGTATTACAATTTTTCGTTCGGCGTAAATAAGATTAAAATGGTCCTGAAAATAAAAAAATTTAGAACCTGCACCTTAGAAATTTGAAAAACTGTAAATTTAGCATGTTAAAATTTAAAATTCATAAAATTCATGAAATTAATGATTTTATATTGTTAAAATTTATAGTTTGGAAGCAACCTCTAATTAATTTTTAGAGTTAATAATCTCTATAGAGAGCATAACAACAAAGCATAATTCAGCTAAATGAATTTAAAAAAAGAGAAACTAAAAAGTTGTATATTTCGAAAAGATATTCCCTTCTCTTTTATACCTTTGACCAGGAACGCCCCCTTTCAATAGGAGGGGTTAAAATTTTGGCGTTGATCTCTCAGTTCTCTCGTTCTCTTCAATCGAGAATGGAAAAATATTAGCAAATATGTACAGGAATGGTCTTTTTTTGATCACCACCAAACAACTGGTAATGAATGAACAAGGAAAAAAATAGAACATTATTATGGAAGAGCAGTTGAGTAAACTTTGGGATGAGTCATTTTGTGGATATAGGGGCTTTTTGCGACCCCCCGGCGTCCCTTTTTTGATGGGACATGGTGGTACAATATAAGTAAATATTTAGGATGAAAATAAATTTTTGGCGATGGGATACAACACTTCCTTTTTCTAATTTTTGGTGCAAATATTGATTATGTCATACACACAAATGCTACAGTCTCGGGGATTGACCTTTAAACAACATGTTTCGTCGAAGTGTAAACAAGTAGATGAACTTTGAAAGCGAAAAAAGTCACATTTTGTGGAAAACGTTTTCCCAGGAAGAAGAAATAAAGTGAGCAAATAGGGCTGGATTGATCAGTTTCAAAAAGTTAAGAGTTCTAACGCGAGAATTAAGAAGCTTGTAGTTTTTGAGTCACGTTGGAGTTATAATTAGTTTCAAGGAACGCTCTCAAAAAATGTTTTAAAGAAGGATTACATGCATGATATAAATGTTGCTTAATCGATCTGAAATTCGATTTTATATACCTAAACGATAGTGAAAAAATTTGCAAAAAAAGTTGAAATGCAAAAAAAGGGCACCCGGAATCGAACTTTGGTCTCAAAAACGTAAAAGTTACCACCAAAGTGGCAGCCAAGTTCGATTCCGAGTGCCCTTTTCTACTTTTTTGCAAATTTTTACACTATCACTTAGGTATATAAAATCGAATTTCAGATCGATTAAGCAACAGTTATAACCTGCGTAATTCAAAACGTCCCATTTGAATTGTACCTTCCAGTCAGCATGTCTCCATGATAAAGCCAAGTGGTACACCGCCTTTAAAGACAGTGGGCCAGTTAATTTTACTCTACGAGATTTCAATTTCGAAAATTAGAGCTTTCTCTCATTAGTACAATGCAATTTATGCGAAATCACATCGAAAAATACACGCTTCATAGAAGCGGTCCAAAGTCGAAAAAAATTAAAATTTGAATGCGGGTCCGTGCGACAAGGTCAGAATTGGCGCGAAACACAATTATTTGAATGTGGCTACATATTGATAGTGTTTTTTGGATCACTTGGGCTCCCATTCTAATTTTGATTTTTTGCCTTGAATTTGGAGTGAGTTAACTGACCAGCTGCCTTTAAGATTAATTTTTTTTAATCATTCCGAAATTTTGGATAAAATGTTTTAATTATTGAAACTTTTAAAAAATATTTAGTTGGAATATTGAGGTATTATTGAAATTCGTGTCAATTTCCAGGAAGGCTCATTTTATTTGAGCTTACAAGTTAATTTTCAAAAAAATGTTGTAGCGTCATTACAAAATTATTTTGAGAATATCTTGTTTCTCAAAAATTTTGTTCGAAATTATTGAGATATTCGTTTTTTTTACTTCCTAATCTGGCATTTTTTTTAGTTTTTAAAATTTTTTATTGAAAAAAATGAACTTGAGTTCAGAAAATTCTTTAAATTTTCTAATGTATGTATTCAGATCGCCATGTTGAGTCTAACATTTTGAAATCATTTTCAGTCCAGGTCGTAGAACGCTCTGTTTATTTTTTTATCATTTTACTCTCACCCATTTAAATATTGTAATTTCTTTGATAATTCAGAATTTCAATAAATAAATCGTGTGAAACTCGTTTTTTTCGTTCAATTCATAATCACAACGATCATTTTTTTTACTCGTCCGCCAGAAACATCAGCCTCAATTACCATAATTCCACTATGAATCACGTTCCGGAAACTCGTAGTAAAACTGTACATCAAAAACATGATAATTTTTTGTATGAACTTATCTGAGTCATTGAGACCAACAACAGTAAAAAACTAACTTTGATACTGATGTTCTGTTTGTTTTTTTCTAACAGCAAAAATAAACAAAATCTACATACATATGCTTTTATTGTGTTTATAAAATAAATACAACGGATGTTGTTCTCCGGTTGATCTCTTGTTCAACAAACCTGGAAAGAACTATTAAAAGTTAACATTGTGAAAGCATTACTCACCAACTGGCAGACCGAGTGACTTTTGGCGATTTCGGAGAATTTCGGGAAGAGCTTTGAGTTGAGTTTGGCGGTGGAACGAGCACACTGAAATTGTTCTTTTTTAATATTTTTAGCAATTTTTTGAATGAACCAAAGGATAGAATGAAGTTGGAAGCTTTTCACACAAATTGGACAACATTCCAGCGGTTGCATGAGCTTCAAGGTGTTCGGAGTTTTCAGCAAAGAAGTTTTCAATTGAGGAGCATTGTCCACATCCAAGATGTGATTCTTGTTCGATTGAAAGTTGGGTGAAAGCTGAAAAAAATAATATTCGGTTTTAAAGGAGGGCTTTACGGAGATACCTTAAATGAAAATAGACTTCATTCTCATTCCAAATCTGTTTTTGAAATGTTCTAAAACCACCTAGAAGCCGAGAAAATTAGCTTTAAAACAATGGCCTAGAAAAAGTGACCACCTGGCCGAACTTTTTCAAATGAGCTTTTTTCGTGTTTCGTTAATAAATAGTTATGCAAAATGCTTATATTAGTTCTTTTGTTTATATTTTTTCTTTTTTTTTTGGATTATTCATGTAATAACGTCTGCGGACTAGTTTTCGCTGGTGACCCATTTTTCTAGGCCATGGTTTTGAAGCTCATTTTCTCGACTTCTAGGTGGTTTGAGAAAATTTTAAAAACATATTTGGAATGAGAATGAAGTCTATTTTCATCCCAGATGGATTTATTAGCTCCGTAAATCCCTCCTTTAAGACATTGTGCGAAAGATGTTGTGCCTAGTTTCGTTTGTTCATTTTTTCAGTTAATTATATATTTTTAAATGAGATTTCGATTAATTTAGGTACTGTAGTAGTAGTTCAGACTTTTTCAAAAATTGCCAACCAAAAATGATCAAAAATAATTTTAAAATATTCCACTTTTTTTGGTTTTATTGGTTTATAAAAATATTCAATAACGTTGGCATTCAAAACTGTTTTGTTGAACTTTCCCAAACCGTATTTTTTAAAAAATTTAAATATTTTCTCACCATTTTTCTTCTCACACGTATGCATAGCTGTGCAAACTTCGCGTCCATCGAATTGCTTATAAGTCAAAAACAAAACTGTCGGAAGATACATGTTCAAAAAGTCATCGCATCCATCAGTCCAGTTTCCAACCACTTTTCCGCAAATCACGCTTCGGAGGTCGGCACTGGTGTCATTCTGAACGAAAAAGAGTTTTTAAATGAAATTTATCAGAATCGAGATAAAGTTTAGAAAAAAAAAACAAGTACCCTCTTATTGACGAACTCTTCCAACATTGCATCAATTGTCAATGTGCATTCGAAGCAGCTCATCAGTTCCTGCTCATCGTTTTGAGCTTTTACAACTCCCATGCTTCTCCAGACTTCGTTCAAGCTCTTGGTTGGCTTTATAGTCTCATACTTCTGAAAAAGGATATTATCAAATCTAATTTAAAATTTTTTCAAAAGTTGTATTGAACCAGCTTAAAGACAGGATGCCACATCGATGAATGCTGCACAACGATAAATTTTGGAGAATTCAAAATTTCTACTTTTTCAATAGAGCGCATTTGCAATTCAAGTCGTCAAATTAACAAGTCATTTGAACTTTTAGAGGACCGCAACAAATTTGTCAAGATTTTGCTAAATTTGATTTTTAACAGCTAGAAATTGAATTATAAACAGAAATTGAAAATATAAGTTATGCCCTTCCTTAAAGGCAGTGTGCCACTTATTTTATCATTAAAAAATCAAGCATTTAAAATTATTTGTTCCTTTAAAATTTACCAATTTTTGTTGTTGGCACAATCCCAAATCGGCACAAACTGTCGATTGCTCGGCCAACACTTCACGAGCGGTTTCAACAAGCTGTTCAACGATTTCTGTTGCCACCACGTTACACGCTTTGTGGTATTTTCCAGCACTACGACAGATGAAATGTTGAACGATGGCTTTGGAAGCGTGAAGGGTGTCCTCCTGGCCGACAAGTTGATGAATTCGAGCAGCTGATGCTTTGCATTGTTCGCATGTTTGGAGCTTCTAAAATCGAAAGATCATAAATCATTTAGCTGTCAATTTTTTATCAGCTCGTAAACAAGAAAAACCAACCATCAAATTATCATTTTCCACTTCACTTTGTGCCTTGTTCAGGAAAAGCATCGCAATTTCAGAGATAGTGTTGAATTTATCAGTGGAGCACATTTGAAGCTTCGAACAAACAGCATAAGTATCTTTCTGAAAACTTCTGAAATTTTTAAATCCATATTCTTTCAAAGTACCAAATAAGGTGACATTTTTCTGACGATAAAGTCCAAGTGATTGATGGTTTGGTGACAATCTTGTTGATGGGATGTCCCGATGCACATCATGGAAAGAGAGACTTTGAGTTGGGACATTTTCAGAGGATTGGTTGAGGCATCGATGACGTTTCTAACGGTCTGGAAGATTAGATAAGAAAATTGAGATGTATGAGGATGCAAGTTATGTTGATATGTTTTTTCAGGTTCAGAATCATACGATGGGGCACTTAGATATGGTAGTTAGCACAAGAAAAAAACCATGAATTACTTATTTTTTAATTTTTTAAAGTGTTCTTTTAAATATGAGTTATCAAATGCAATATCAACGAGATAAACAATTAAAAATTGAAAATTACAAAAAGAAAATATAGGTTTAAGATTCGATATTTTTAAAAAAAGTACTCTTCCCAAAAATTAGAAGTTTTCAACACGATAAACATTTTGTTGCAAATCAGATTTAATTTAAAATTGAAGTTAGAAATGTTGTCTTTAATATAAACTAGTTTTCATCAAAAAGTGCTCATTAATTTTTGAAAAACGTTCCGTCAAACTTCGACTCATTTTAAAAACCCACCGCTTGACATTGCTCACAAACCGACGGTATTTCAGCCATCATCCCAGTCTCGAAAACACCCAGAATCGTTGTCAAAATCATAAAAATCTTCATTTTGTCTGGAAAAAAATGAATTTCAATTAAAAAAGAACATAATACATAAACCAACGATTGACGAGAATGACTACTTCCAATCACCACGTGTTTCGAATTGGTTCTTATCATTTTTCTGAAATATTTTCAATTATTATCAGCTTAACAGTTCTTGTCCATGCCATCAATTATCACGAAAATATTTATGATCATTAATAGACTAGAAAATTTACGCCGACAAGGAACATGTGATTTTTGTGTGCCCGATAGAGATTTATTGGATTTTTTTGAATTTTTCAAAATTTTCTTGATAAAAAATATATAATTTAAGATCGGGAGATGTCGAAAAACAAACTGGGAATATAAATTTTAAGACAATAATTAGGCTTGGTTTAAAAGTTTGCTAAATGAAGATTTTAAGTAATTCTCAATTATTATTCTTTAGTGGATCATTTTGAAGCCACTGCAACTTTTATAGAATTGTTATTGTATAGTTTTAAAAACTTATATTTTTCAGTATAAAATATCAGAAGGTTTCCTGCGAAAAAACTGGAAAAAATAATTTTAGAAACCTTTTTTTAGTTAACACTTTTAAAAAATGGATTTTTTAAATTTTTTCATATGAAACATACTGATTTTGTCTTACTTTTTGTATTTATAAACTGTATTTATAATCATAATTGTAGAAAATCGATTTTTTTTTAGTTATTAAAGTTCTAAGAAAAATATATAATTACTCTTCATTCTGTGTCGCAGATTCAGACATGATTATAATGAATACTGTTTAAAAATTGTGGTTAAAGGAGGGCTGTAAGAAAATTGTAATTATCATTCAATCGATTCAGAATTTAATTTTATATTTCTAAACAATAATTTAAAAAATTGCAAAAAACTAGAAATGCAAAAAAAAAACGACGAGCATCCGGAATCGAACTTTGGTCTCAAAAGCCACCAATTTGCGCTCACTCAGAAGTTCAATTCCGGGTGCCATTTTTTCGCATTTTTAGTTTTCTGAAATTTTTTAACTATCGTTTAGGTATATAAAATCGAATTTTAAATCGATTGAACAACATTTACCTCATTTAAAAATTGCGGTTGAAATCAGTGTTTAAAAAAAACAAGTGATCCAACTTCAAGGTTGTGCCACTCCATTTTAAATATGGATTTTGTAATTATTTTTTTATTTTTGATCCGACGAATTTGCAATTTCATAACGTTTTAGATTCCAACCAATTTTCTAAAAAAAAAATGAAAACTGGACAAGGAAGTCGAATTTTTTGAACTCGTTCCCTATATTTTAATCCTACATTCATTGTCAATCATTTTGCAAAAAAAACAATAATTCATTTCAGTTTTTGGACCACTTTAATTCAAAAATTTGACATGAAAATCCCCCGATGTTCCAAATATACTAGTACAAGTTTCAACTTTTCAACTGATACTTTCAACATTTTCGCATAGCCAAAAAGAACAATACGAATTTCCTCATACTCGAATGAGTTTCCTCCTCATCTTCTCGAAATACCTTTTTTCTTGATTTTGTGTATATGTTTTTCGAATTTATGATGAGCTCGACGAGGTACTAGTGGAAAAAAGTGTAAAATGAAAATAAGATGGACTAAGGAAGCATTGTGTTCTTTTCTTCAAGTGCTTCAAAAGAACAATACATCACTATTTTTCATTTGCATTTTTGCGGAATAAAAATTTGTTCGAAAACCTTCTTTTTTTCGAATTTATCGAAATTTTTTCATTTTTTTTTTATTCTCATCGAAATTCTGTTGACGAGACAATATGTACAGCTCTTATAGATTTAACATTGTTGATGTAATAGCTTTGTGGTAACCGTTTTGCTTACAAATCTAGACGTCGGGAGTTCAATTCCACCATTTCTTTTTTCTTTTTTTTCTTTTGATCGGATTACCCCAAAACTTGAAAAACCACTGGATAATTAATGTTTTTCAATTCATTTTTCGAAGGTTGTTGCAAAAGTTTTTTTTCCATCCTCGTTGTTTTGGCAATGTTTGATGATACCTCAAATTCATCAATTCAGAGAAAGGAGAGGAACAACCTAAAGAGGTCATTTTGTTCAAGTGGACAAACGTCGGAAAAAATGAAACATATTCAGAAAGGATTTAGAGAGGGGGGGAATATTGTGCAACAATCTGTTGATGACATGGATTATGTTAACCAGGGCTTGGGAATGATACTTCAAGTGTTCTGGATTGGTGTAGAATTTGTAGTTCTCGTGGAGAAACAACTCATTTTTAATAGATAGATATGAGCCAAAGAACATCATAATTTTTAGTTGATAAATGTATCATGAGTTTTTTTGATATTTTATCGAGATAAGCATTGTTTAGAAGCCCGCTCTTTGCGGAGCTTATCGATTTATTAGTTGAAAGCGTAAAGCCTCAAAGTTCGCGATTATTTTTTGCCATAACGTTTTTTTTTTGAAAAACTCATAACTAAACAATATTTCCCGTCAAGTCTACACCATTGTCACATTGTGCCAGCAACACTCATTAACTGTGAGATACTGTATATTCTGACAAAAAGTCCCAAAAACAAAAGTGCATCGGCTCCTCCAAGACCACCGCAGCGATTTTTTTTGTTAAACAAAAAAGTGGCAATATTTCATTCTCGAACACTAAACTTAGAACATCTGTTTTCAACAAATAAAACTTTGTTCCAGGGCTCGTTTTTTACAACAACTTTTTCGTTGTTTTTTTTGAGTTGGGGAAGGAGGGGAAAATGGAGCTGAGAAACATCATCAAACAAAATGGATAGGAGGGCAAAACTGAGAGATGTTTAAAAGTTTTTTTGGGGGAAAAAATTCGATTGGTGTTCTTTTTTGTGGATTTGATTATTGGTTTCTAGATGAAGACGGTTCAGGGAGGTTGCAATCAAAACATATTGTATTTTTTGAAATGCTAATCTGTAATTAAAGGAGGACTTTACGCAGCTAACGAATGCATCTGGGATGAAAATAGACTTCATTCTCATTCCAAATCAGTTTTTAAAATGTTCTAAAACCACCTAGAAGCCGAGAAAACGTGCCTCAAAACAATGGCCTAGAAAAAGGGTCGACCGGCGAAAACTAGTCCGCAGGCATAATTACATGAAAATTCAAAAAATAAACAAAAAATATAAACAAAAGAACTAATATAAGCATTCTGCATAAGTATTTATTAACGAAACACGAAAAAAAGCTCATAGGAAAAAGTTCGGCCAGGTGGACACTTTTTCTAGGCCATTGTTTTAAGGCGCGTTTTCTCGGCTTCTAGGCGGTTTTAGAAAATTTTAAAAACAGATTTGGAGTGAGAATGAAGTCTATTTACATTTAATGTACCTTTATAATCTCCGTAAAGTCATCCTTTAAAGTATTTTTGAGTGAACTAACGTCTCCAGAAAAATGTTGTGTTTTTCAATGATTTCAGTGCTTTACGAAAAAAATCAGATTATGATGATTTTAAGCGCGAGTAAAGATGAGGATCTCAGTGTTAAGAGTGTATTATACGTTCATAAACAGGGCAGTTCGTTCAACGAATGATCTCGACTGATTTTCGGATTTTTAACGATGTAAAAAAAATTCATGCTGCAATTTTTGAGGTCCAGATGTCTATAAAAGATTACTAACTTACACGCAAGAAGTTATATTAACAGATGTTTTATAAAAAGTGTTAAGAAGTTTAAACTACCTGGAAAACATTGAAATTGATTCCAAGTTTTGAAGTTATTAACATCAATTATTGGGTTGTTATATTTACAGTTTCTGGCCAGCAGTTTAACAATTCAATCGATATTTTGTTCACGAATTTCTAGTTTTTGTACCAATCGCATATGTGGTGTCCCACATTTTAGACAAAAATCCCGAAGGTTTATTCATCCTCTATTTTTTGATTACTTTATCCGATTTTGGTTATTTTTCTTATATTTCTTCGCCAATTTTCCAGACAAAAAAAGGTGTTTTTGTCTACATTTTTGTTGTATATAAATATAAATGTGTAGTACGTATATCAGTCAGAAATAGTCACAACATATATCTCATTTCGACAACTCATCGGTCAACTTCAATCAACTTCTAACTTCTTGCTTCTTCTCTCCTTTTCTTCTTCTTCTTTCCATAACTCTTGACTTTCTCATTCATTTAATTTACACTTACAACTTTTCTTTGAATTTCTATTTTGACACCTATTAAAAAACCGATGATTAAACTACTTATGATTATCATTATTAAAATAAATATTTGACAAACAAGAGAAAATGGGCGGAGCCTAAATGAGGAGGTGCAGCGGGAAGGAGGCCCCCTGTGTCCACTCTTCTGTTTCGTTCCATCCGACCTCTTTCGATTTTTTCTTGTTCCAAAAAATCTTCAATTGATAATGGAGTCTCTTTTTTTTCAATATATATTGCACTAGTGATATCCCTTTTATCTCGCGACTTCGTTTTTGTATACAAATTTGCGTTAGACTCGTTAGATTTTATAAATCCTTGTCTTTTGGGTCGTTCGGACTAATTTAAGCCAATTAGCGCATAACAACATCTGTAATAATAATGTGACGGTAATCCCTATTGTTCGTTGCCAAATTATTTTATGTTTTCTCGTATTTTTTTATCCTTTTGTCCTTTCTCTCTTATCAGCGGTCGTCGTTTTATGGGTTTCGTTAATTGCTGTTAGTTTTTCTTAATTTGTTTCAAAAAAAGTTTGTTTTGTCAATTAAAGTAAATTGCAATCTAAACTTTTTTTTCCAAAAACCACTCAATTTTTCACTATCCTCAATCTCGTATACAGTATTTCCGCCTATTCAGTCGATGGCGTAGTTGGTTACGTCTTTTGCTGTTGAGCAGAAGGTCAAGGGTTCGGTTCCACATGCAAAATTAAAGTTTTTGTATCAATGTTTTTGATTTTTCTGCTGCTCCTCATGCCAAATTTCATCCTTTCCTGATCCATATCTCCAAAAATGACTCTATTAAAAGAGTGAACCTTTCAAAAAGGGTCCCCCTCTTCCTTCCTGATCCCATCAATCAGTGTAGATATTTAGATATCAAGATTGCTTGGAATAAGAAGGTCCATCATAAACATAACCATGCATTCGGATAACAATCACAGTTGGATAGCTAAGAAGGACCCAGCCACCGACCGCCCATCTACAAAGTTGCGTAATCCAAGAGAACTCAACGCAATTTGTTTGATGACATGATCGTTTTGTTACTCGGAATACTCGTTGTTTCGTTTCGTTTCTTTTCTTTTTTTGAATTCTTCTTTTTCTTAATAAACCTTCTTAAGGCGGCATTTCCTATTTCAACCTTGTCTATGTCCAATTAAAATATCTTTTTCATCTGTCCCTAGGTTGTTGTTATTTTGTTTTTTTTTTCGAACAGTTCCATATTAAAATTATATAATTCGGTATCTTTTTCCTTTCGCCCCCCGGAGTCTATTAAATCCGTCGGCGATAATGTCTTTTCATCTTCATTTACTGCTTTTTTCCTGTTCATCGGGACATATTAACACAAACATGACATGGAGGGCTTTAATGTGATTCTCTATTTTTTTTTAGCTTTTGGGTTAATATGGGAAGGAGTGGGGTTATCTTTTTCTTTTTCGCTGTTTTTTTTCTTCTTTCTTCTACCATTTTGAAGCTTAAACTTTCCGTATTTCTTCATCCAATAAATCTCGTAACGCCAATTTTTTCCCTAAAATCACCACTTCCTAAAATCTATACATTATACAATTGAAATAGCCCGAAAGATGAAAAAAAAATTCAATGATGATGGACAGTCGTAAAAGGTGGCGTTTAATAAAACTATTTATTTCTCCCCCTATTTTTGCATCTTTGTACGAACGTTTTTTTCTTTGTTGAAAAGTTTATTGACGACAGATGTCTCAAAACTCTTTCAAATACAAAACTTCGTCTATTTTCTCAATTTTCTCAATTCTCTTAATTTTTAGATTATATGCATTTATTGGTATATTCGACAGTAATCCAATAACTATGATGACCGTACCATCTTCGTCATCAGCACCGCCATCAACACTGCAGCCAGCCACGTCGTCTTCTGTTGTGGTTGGTCCGGATGGTCGATCGACAGTGTGTCCGGAATGGCCACCAACGAAGAAAAAAAGTGAGAACATGAAAGGATGTCGACTTATAAGCCCGCCGAAGATAAATATCGATCAGAAGTTTGTGATATCAGTCGCACCGCATATTTTCATTTTTCTGCTGATTTGTGTACTTTATACTCAACAAGCATCAAGAATTACAAATATGGAAATGAGGTTGGCACAGATTGATAGACTCGTGAATAATATACAGGTATGATGGATTGGTTTTTTCTTTTCTGGGGCGACTCTTGAGAAAGAAAAAGAGTCATATTACCGGTTCTTTTATAAACAATTTTGTAGTTTGTTTAAAGGGATTCTTTACTGATTTTAGGTTTCCATTCTATTTTCATCTTCTTCACAATATTCGAAAACCTATACAAAAAAACATATTTTTGCGAAATGGCCTAACCATTGCAAACACTCTCATATTCGCATGCTCTCTCGCGCGCGGCCGAGCAGTTAGGCCATTTCGCCGCCTTATCCTGTAAATGTGTTTTTTCGTGTACTGGAAAAGGAAATTTAGAATTTTTTTGTTGCTTCTATTGGTTTTCAAATATTGAGAAGAAGATGAAAATAGAATTAAAACCAAGATTCAGTGAGTAGTCCCTTTAAGGCGCTTTTTTGGAGCCGAAAATCGTTTATCATTGAGTTTATTGTCCTTGAAAATGTTTCTAAAATTCAAAGTTTTGATGATTTTTAAAAACTTTAGCAATTTAAAAATAAGTTGAGTTTTATCTAATTCTAGAAGCTTGAGTAATCGAGGTTTTGATTTTTTAAATTTATTTTGAAGTCAGGTCTCATCTTAAAGGCCTCACCTTAAAGGCAGTGTACCACTTATTTTTTATGAGCTCTGAAATTTAAATTTTTTTATTATTATTCTTCGGGCGATCAAAATTCATCCTAAAACATTTCCCGAAAAAAAGTCTATGTGATTGTAACAAAAAAAAGTAATCGATTTTCAAAAAATTTTGAACCAGGATTTTCAGTAATTTTTGGGGATATAATATTCGAAAATTTAGTTTTTTACGTTTATCATAAGTAACTTATTTGTGCCTATTTTATTCATCTACAGTACCGAATTGTTTGGAAAATTTCCTAACTATTGAAAATCCTTAAAGGAACTCTTTACTGTTTTTGGATTTCAGTTCCATTTTCATCTTCTTCACAGTATATGAAAACCTATAGAAGCACAAAAATTTATCGAAATTTCCTTGTCTAGTACACGAAAAAAGCACATTTACAGGGTAAGGCGGCGAATGGCCTAACCGCTCGGCCGTGCGGGAGAGAGCATGCGAATGTGAGAGTGTTTGCAATTGTTAGGCCATTCGCCGCCTTACCCTGTAAATGTGCTTTTTTCGTGTACTAGACAAGGAAACTTCTATAAATTTTTGTGCTTCTATAGGTTTTCAAATATCGCGAAGAAGATGAAAATGGAATAGAAACCCAAAAACAGTAAAGAATCCCTTTAATTATCGTAAGTACCATTAAGCATCAAAGCCCCCGCTAGATCGAAATTCAAAAAATTTTTTTTCATCCTTTTCATAAATTTCTTACCAGTAAAACCCATCTGATGCCATCATTACTGCCAGGTTTATCCAATATCATAAATTTATGTGTATTTATGCGCGCACCCGACACACACCCACCTGTACCTACAGCCACTTCAATTGAAGCCTAACGAATAGGCGAATAGTGTGTGAGACGAAGAGATTTAGCGAACTTTGCCACCTATGTCCAGCTGTTTTCGTTTACTCATCTTCTTCAATTTCTTAATTAGAATTCATTCTCTCTTAAGTTGGTTTTTTTTTCGAGCTTTAGAGAGGTGATTGAAACAACAAAAAAACAGTGGGCTCTTGAAAATTGAATGTAATGGGAATGTGAGAATATTTTTGCTCAGAAAAAGTTCAGAGGTGCACGTCGATTTTCAGATTTTTAAATCTGCCAAAAACGAAGAAATACTGTAGAGAATCTAGAGATTCAGAGAGCTGATCATATTTGGCTCGAATTAGCTCGAATCTTGACCATTTCGTCGGAATTTTTTCGAATTTTTACCTGAAAAACCAAATTTTTTAAATTTTAAAGGCATTTTTTAAATAAGAGGCTACCAATATGAGTAAATTGAAATTAAAGCGAATGGATACTAATTTTTTATTACTCTGCTTTAAAAATTGAAAAATCAATAATAGGATTGAAATTTGAGATCCTATATTTTGGGTTGGAAATCGGCAGTTTTTAATGGAATTTACTTTTTTTTAACAGATGGTTGGTATTGTCAACTCAAATATTCTTGATCATTGCGTTTTGAGGGCTGCTCAACCTCACAGACGCTCCGCACGCACGCACGCGGCTGCGGACACTCAACACACTAGAAAATCCGCGGGAAAATAAATTTTTCAAATTTTCCAATGCGCTGAGTGGCGGCAGCCGCGTGCGTGCGTGCGGAGCGTTTGTGAGGTTGGGCAGCCATCATATCTCAATGATCAAGAATATATATCGATTATCTCTGAAAATTCAAGTATCTTGTTCCGCGGGGTGAACCCGCAGGCTTTGTTTTGGATTTCCCAAAGCCTCCTCCACCCATTTATCGCACCCTCACCAATTTGTCAATCAACTAGAACATGCCACAATAGCCTATAATTTAAACACCTCTTTTCCTTATAAATGTATCTTGTCAGGAAAAGAATCATCCCTTCCTTTTCATCCAAAATAATTACATATTAACCTCATCGTTTTTTTTATTCTTCCTCTTCTTCAACCTGATTGTCACAAATCGTTTAGCATATGGTCTCTCTCTCTTCAATCCGAATACAGTAATTGTTGTCGTTTTTTTCATTCAAATGACCGATTTTTGCGAGGGATGACAGTTTTTTCAAGAAGCGAAAAAAAAAGAAAGGCCTTGGACACGGTAAATTGAGTTTATGATAGGTGACACCGGTGTGAAAACCAAAATAGAATAAAAATTTACCGACAGTGACAAAACAAAATTGTGGCGGCGGAGTATGACTTGATTGGATTAGGAGAGAATAGGGTTAATTTTACGATTTGTGGAGAAAAAAACGGGGTTTTGGAAATTAGGAATTGAGACTTTCTATAGAAAATATACGCCAGCAAGGAGTCAGGAGCGTTTTTGACCTTTTCCAAGATGTAGTGAAACTTGCGCCCGACATCTCACAGGTTACTGCTATATGCAATTTTCAGCGAATGTCAAATTTTCGACCTCAAATTTTTCAGATTTGTATAATAGCAGTGAGAATTTTAATAAAATCGAGAAAATTCGAGTGATTATAACTCGGCTCAAAATTGTTTCTGGGTTTCGAGACCTGGATTTTCAGATTTTTGGCAATTTTTTACATTCGAAATTTTAGAAAATAAACAAATTGAGCAATTTTGAAGGAAGTTATGACCTTTCAAACATCACTTATATTTCTCGTGTTTACTGCGAGAATTTCGACAGAGTTTCACGTGTTGAACACGAGAGACTTCGTGAAAATTTTCAACTCCTCATAACTTCACTTAAAATCCATATTTTTTCGTGGCTTTGCTTGGGTTTTAAGTGAAACGAATAAAAGTTTCATATTTTTTCACAATTTTCCGCCAATTTTCAAAAAAAAAATCAATAAAAGTACACGTTCAACTCGTAATCTTAATCAGTTTATAAATATTGTCAAACCGATCTGAAATTCAATTTTATGTACCGAAACGATAGTGAAAAATTTGCAAAAAAGTAGAAAAGGGCACCCGGAATCGAACTTGGCTGCTACTTTGGCGGAAACTTTTACGTTTTTGAGACCAAAGTTCGATTCCGGGTGCCCTTTCTACTTCTTGCAAATTTTTCACTATCGCTTAGGTATTTAAAATTAATTTTCAGAGCGATTAATCAACATTTATATCCTGCGTACAGTCCTCCTTTAACAGCTTAGTTTCAATAGATTCAAACTAATATTCCCAATAGTTTTGAGCTCATAAGGATCAGTGAAAATATTTTTTTTATCTTCCATTTGATTTTACTTTTCAAATTACCATAAATTGAACTGACACGTTGTCTTTAAAGATACGAATCAGCTGGAATACTCCAAAATGTTTGATAAACTTGGATTTTGCTCAAATTTGGCATATTACTTTATTTTAGACCTGATATGAAATCCTCATAGTTTTTTTTTCACAATTTTTTTTATTTCACTGATTATCATCAAAATATTAAGTTTAAGATTGACCGATAAACCACTCTAAAACGTTTTTTATCTCAAAAAGTACTAAAAATCCACTAAATTTATCAACAAAGTGTATCAGTGGTCGGTTGTATCAAAAACCAATTAGCCGGACGTTTTCTTCGTCTCAATTTTTCTTGAAGAAGCTCATTTCGAGAGAGAGATATTTCGAAGCGGAAAAAGGGAGCGAGATAACAAAAATCGTGGGAGAAACAAACCCGCTTGTTGAGCTCATAAATTATCAAAGAATTACGAGCGAGAGTACTCGGAGCTAATAAAAATATTTTATATTTTTCAAGGGGGATTTAAAAAATTCTAATTTTTGTTCCAGGACGATGATGGAAGTAGTCCGAATCCCGGTGCAGATGCGATCAAAAGTCGGAAAACTCGAAATTCATGTTTATGTCCTCCAGGTGAGTGTATATCTATGATATAAATAATAAAATAATATACCCCGTTGTAGTATACCATAAATCCAAATAAACGACAAAATACACACGCAACATACCGTATTAGGGCTGTAAAATAAAATTTTGAATACGACACACCTTTTAGGCTGTAAATTGCGTGTTTGTTCATGTTTGACCACTTGTTGAATTTCTTCTTCTTTTCTTCAAAGATCCCTCATTCCAAGGGATCCAAAAATTATCTTGTCATTATCACATTACACCGCAAAAACATGACAACCGATCAAAATGCGGCTGATGAAATGAATGAAATGAAAAAGCTCTCGACAAATTGGAACATGAAAAAGACAAGCCGAATCTATGCAACGGTTGTAACATTTTCTAATTCACCCGCCTTGATTGATGAGGTGTTTCACAGCTTGATAAAAATCCGTGATTAAAATGGAAAAAAAAACTAAGAAGTGAAAAAATTTCGACCGAGGCAGGACTCGAACCTGCAGTCTTCGGTTTAGGAGACCGACGCCTTATCCATTAGGCCACACGGCCACGAAAGGAGGGGGGTGAGAGTTGGTATACATTCTAGCGGCGGTCAGTGGGGGAACGAGAGTAGAAGGAGTGAACACTTGTGGGTTGTGCAATAGGGGGTGATAACTTTACAATTAAAAAACACGAATTTGCGAGTTTATAGAAATTAAAATTAATTTTCAGGAACACCTGGAGAACGAGGACCAGTCGGACCACCCGTGAGTTTGAAATTATCATGGAAAAATATTTAGAATTTCGAAATTTAAAAAAAAAAGAAAATGAAATGAAAGTTTAGGGACTTCGTGGATCGCCAGGATGGCCTGTATGTTTAGAAAAAACCACAAATTACACACTTTTCCTTTTGAGTTCATTTTTGAATTAAAATTAAAAAATAAATAAATGTTGTAAATTTATTGTCATTTCCAATTTTAGGGACTTCCCGGATTACCAGCACCATACTATCGACGGCCCAGAGTGCCATATGCCAATATTGTTAGTGATTTGTGATTCTTTTACCTATCATTTTGAGTTTTCTTTCCCTTTTCAGCAATTGGATGATAAATTAACGAGAAAGATGCGGGCTTTTGGTATGTTGTATTCACCGGATGGACAATCGATTCAGTTGAGAGGGATGCCAGGGCCACCAGGACCAGCGGTATGAAATTTCAGTTTTTGTGGGAGGTTGTGGTGGTGGTTGTTGGGTATATAGATAACTTTCTTTTGGAGGGTTTCAGCATTCAGTTTTTGTAATTTAAAGATAGGGTGTCACTTTCATGAAACGTCAACGGAAACTTCGGAATATGTTCTTTATTGAATTTTTGGAACCAATTTTTTATTAGAGGGAGTTTTAGAAAAATTAGAACTGAAATTTTAAAGATTGTCTTTTAATATTTCAACAGGGTGTCCATTTAAAATTAGGGTGCCAGTTATTTTTACCCCATATGGATTTAATTATGAAAAATTCGACTTTCTATTGACATTCAAGTATATTCCATGCGAAATCCCAACGAAAAATAACCATTTTGAAGCAGCGGGCGGAAGTTGAAAAAAATGATTATCAAATTCCCGCCGTACTATAACGGACGCTTTTTGGCGGGAAGCACAAAAGTTTGAATTTTTCGAATTAAAAAAAAAATTTTTTTTTGGTGGAAAGTGTTTATTTTCAGTAGAAGAACAGAAATAAAGAATGTTGCGACCAGTTTCAGACGATTTTGAAGCAAATTTTATTCAAATACCTGGAAAATAAGAAAAAACCAGAAAACTCAAAAACAAGCAAAAAATACCATTTAGTTACCGTAAGAAAAATTAATTTGACACTTATTAAAAATAATTAACGGCGTTTAGCAAAAAAAAATGCCGAAAATTTGACAAAAACAAAAGATATTTGAAAAAAACACAAAAAAATTCAAATTTCCGCGCACACACCTGACTACTGTTCAGTGGAGCGCACATGAAAATCCATAAAGCGCGGAAACTTAAAATCTTGTCGAAATTTTTAACTGGCACCCTGTCTTTAAGTGTGAAAAACTTTAGCACATTAAAAAATATTGTATTTTTCAAGAACTTCCTGAATTTTCCTTAGCTTGAAGCCCAAAATCTGGCCAAAACATTTTTTAAAATAATTTATTTGATTTTGAGACAATATTTAGAAGACTTAAAAAGTTCCCTACATCCCAAAACTCACAAAAAACTTCAGTTCTTCCCCCCATTTTCAGTTTTCTGATTTTAACTCACTTTCAGGGTCCAAAAGGATTGCGAGGATACCCTGGATTCCCGGTGTGTTTATGTTTTTTTTTACATTTTATTTCTTAAATCAACCTTATTCACTTTTTTGTTCGATTTATGTTCAAGTAATGCTTCAAGGCACATATGTACATCGTCTATATTATTCACGAATTAATTCACAATTTTTAGGGTCCGATTGGATTGGATGGACCGAGGGGTTTATCGGTAAGGCCGTTTTTTTTTTCTGCATGATCGTCCGTGTCTAGCATCTGTATTAAATACGTTTTAATGTATATAGAAAGACTAGAACCTTTGCTAGGGAAACTAGTTTTTTCGGACATTGAGACGTATTTTGAAACCACTTTATTTATTAATTTAATATGAAAAAATGACAATTTTTCAGGGAACACCTGGAGTGAAAGGCGATCGCGGAGATCCAGGACCAATTGGACCGCCAGGCTTCCCAGGGCCGAAAGGAGATCGTAGTGGAGGTGGGAATTATGCAGGACCACATGGCAATTATGCAGGACCACCCGTTGGACACCATGGTGGTTCACATCACGTAATTGCCGGACCTCCAGGACCGCCTGGGCCACCAGGAGGTCCTGGACCAGCGGGTAGAGATGGAAGAGTCGGACCGAAAGGTGATCGAGGGCTGCCAGGATTCGATGGAGAATCGAAAATAGGGCCGAAAGGTGAGACAGGACATCCAGGAAGGGATGGACTTCCAGGACCTCGAGGACTGCCAGGAGATAGAGGTGAAAAGGTAAGATTCCGACCTTTCGTGTACTTTTTTCGTTGTATTGTCTAGTAGTGGTTTGTCTTTCTTTCCAGGGTGATACAGCATTCCTATCATCATACAATCAAGGTGCTGGCGTGGCGGGACCACCAGGTCCGCCGGGACCCCCAGGAGTTTGTAAATCTGGACCTCCAGGTCCACCTGGAGAACCTGGTAGAACAATTATTGGACCACAAGGACCACCGGTAAGAGTGTATTGTCAAGTGGTTGAAGCTTGTAGTTATTCCGTTCACGAGAAGTTTCAGCTTTTCCTTCAGGAAAAACTTTAAACTCTCCTCTTTTCCTAATTTTTACATAATAATTTTTTTAAAGGAGGACTTTACGCATATAATAAAACACATCTTAAATGAAAATAGACTTCATTCCCATTCCAAATCTGTTTTCAAAATTTTTTAAAACCACCTGGAAACCGAAAACACGTCTCAAAACAATGGTCTTGAAAAAGGTGGCCGAACTTTTTCCTATGAGCTTTTTTCGTGTTTTGTTAATAAATAGTTATGCAGAAAGCTTATATTAGTCCTTTTTTATGTTTTTTAAATGGATTTTTCATGCCTGCGGACTAGTTTTCGCCGGTGGCCACTTTTTCTAGGCCATTGTTTTGAGGCGCATTTTCTCGGCTTCTAGATGGTTTTAGAAAATTAAGAATTTCGAAAAGTATCGATGTCTACTTCGATACTCTAGGCTGTAGTATTTCTGATATTTTGCTTCTGATGGTAAAAGTGAAACTTCTGATATTTTCAGGGAGAAAAGGGAGCACGTGGTGAACGCGGTGAGCCCGGGGAACGAGGAGCACCAGGTCTTCCAGGTGCAGCTTCACTTCTAAACGGTGGCAAGGCCTTAGTCGGACCGCCAGGTCCACCAGGACGAGACGGTCGACCAGGGGAGAAGGGTGAAAAGGTTAGTTTTTAAAAAAAATTCTAAAAAATGCTGAATGCATGTTCTTATTAGAGAGTGGTGTGGGTTTTTTGATAATAGCTATTTTAACGTTTTGTGCTCTTTTTGAACTAATCTTTTAGGGTGATCGAGGATATCGAGGAGACATGGGACTACCTGGATCTGACGGGAAGGAAGGTAAACGCGGACGAAGAGTGAGTTTTTAGGCTTAGATTTTATAACATAATTTTTGGAATGCTGAATGTTTGATGTTATTTTCTTCTAAGTAATTCTAGAAAACTTTAAATATTGTAAACTTTCCTATCATCTTTCTTCTGTCTAAAATAGGGACGACATGGACACTCGTTTATCTCACCGAATGGAACAATCAATGAAGATATGAAGCAGATGCTGAAGAAGGAGCTGTTACCAGTGTTAACATCGGAAATAATGGAATTGAGAGGGAAGGATGTGATTGCTGGACCACCTGGGCCACCGGGACCAAGGGTTAGTTTTTTAAAGAATATTTTATGGATACGGTGTCGAGAGGAAAAAGTACAATTTAGTCTAATGGAGATAAATTGGATTTTGTATTGTCAACTCAAATATTCTTGATCATTGCGATTTGGAGGCTGCGCACCCTCAATGCCGCTCCGCACGGATGCACGCGTCTGCCGACACTCAACACACTGGAAAACCCGCGGGAAAATCATTTTTAAAATTTTCCAGTGTGTTGAATGTGAGGCCTCCGCGTCGCGTGCGTGCGGAGCGGCAGTGCGGCTGAGCAGCCTCCAAATCGCAATGATCAAGATAATTTGAGTTGACAATATAAAAATTTAGTTTTTTTTAATTGAAAGCAGATAATTCAAAATTAACTGACACCTTGTCTTTAAAGGAGTAATGTACTTAGTTTATAAATGTAGTTCAATCGATTTTTCAAAAAAGAATTTCGAAAAAAAAAAAAAAAAAAAAAGGGTACCCGGAATCGAAGTTGGCGGTTTTTGAGACCAAAGTTCGATTCCGGGTGCCAATGTTTTGCAATTTTTAACCATTTTTCGGTACTTCAAATTAAATTTTGAACAAATTTTTACCATTTGAGTACAGTCCTTCTTTAACAGGAAATGATAAATTGGTAAAGTAGCAGCCCCTAAATTCCTAATTTCAGGGGCATCACGGACCACATGGACCACCTGGTGAAAGAGGACCTCAAGGACTACCAGGCCATTCCGGTGAACGAGGAGAACGTGGAGACATTGGACCACCTGGTCTACCAGGACAACCGGTACTGAAAACCATCCTTCGACGATTTTTCCAAAAAATCCAAATCTTTAGGGAACCGCCGACTCATCTGCCAGCCAAGGCGGCCCGCGTGGACCGCCAGGTCTTCCAGGCCCACCAGGAGAAAAAGGAGATCTTGGACCACCAGGTTTACCTGGACAACCCGGAGCTCTAGGGCTTCCTGGACCACCAGGACCCATGGGTCTTCGCGGCCCAGGAGGGCAGGAAGGAAAAACTGTAGGTTTTCAAAATCGGAATTTTGTTTTTTTGTTTTATTTTCATTTTTCCGCACGTAAAATCTATCAGTGGTTGTTCTATTGAAAAAATTTGAAAGGTCAAACTTCTAAAGCATGTTTTCATGTAATTTCGAGGAAAAATACATGCAATTTTTAGGGAAAACAAGGACCTGAAGGACCGAAAGGATACCCAGGCCCGGTGGTGGGCTTTTATTTGCAAACAACAAAAAACAGTAGATATTCGAAAATTTGCGAAATTTCAGGGACCGCAAGGACCACCAGGAAACGACGGAGAACCGGGAGTTGACGGACGTCCTGGAACACCGGGTGAGAAAGGTGATCAAGGTATTCCGGGTCTTGACGCGCCGTGTCCGACTGGACCGGATGGTTTGCCACTGCCTTATTGTTCATGGAAACCGATGGATGTGAGTTGATTGAGAAAGAAATTAGCGAAATTTTGTTAGTGAATTATAATGAATTTTTTCAGTAATATTGATTTTTTAAAAGATCTTAGTAAATCTATTCAAAATTTAGTTCAATAAAAATTTGCAAAGTGACCAAAAGCTCTCTGAATCGAAGTTTAACTCAGTTTTTAATGAGAAATAGGTCATTTTAAAGATAATTTTAAACGAGCACCGGTGAATTGAACATGGAATTTAAAAAATGTGATGTTCTTGATATTAAAGCAAAGTACCTGAAGCGTCCCCCCCCCCTAGTTTTTAATAAGCAATAGCTCATTTGAAAGAGAATTTTACGCTGGTGAAGGAAATGTTTTCAAAAATTGCTAATCGGCAGTTTGGACGTGATTTTTTCAAGCTCAAAGTCTGAAAAATTTGCTCAAAAAAAATAACGAACTTTGAAGGGATGTAACTTGGCTCAAACTCAATATTTCCGGGTAAAACTTTCAGGTAATCATAAATAAATAAACCATTCGCAGTTGACGTACCAAATTTCACGAAATTTTATTGAAATTATTTAAAAACACCACTTTAAAAAGGTCTAAAATTGACTTTTTCAAAAAAAATTTAACCAATTTTCCTGAAATTTGGCCCTCCAACTGAGAATGGTTTTGTTATGATACTCCAAAAAATGTTCTTATCAATATTGAGCTTGAGTTAAGTTACAGCTGTTCAAAGTTCGATTTTTGGCAAATCTTCAGAATGTATGCTTGAAAAAATCATGCTCAAACTGCTGATTAGCAATTTTTGAAAGCACTTCCTTCACCAAAATTATATTTAAAATTACCTATTTCTCATCGATAACTGGGGGGAAACGATTCAGGTAATTCAGGTACTTCCCGATTCAGGCACTCCTAATATCTAAAACATCACATATTTTTAATTCCAAGTTCAATTCACCGGTACTTTTTTTGCAATTTTTTACGTTTTCGCAATACTGTTTTGTTTACATAACATTGGTTTTTTATAATCTATGTAACAGTGCTTGAATCCTACATACAGCTTTCCCGTAAAATTATGGTTTTTGTTTTTTTGTTTCAAATTTTTAAAAGCTTGAATATCAATTTAGATGAAATGAGAATGGGCTTTTCTGTTCCTCTTTCAGTTATAAATTCTTAAAATAATAATGTTCTGCTTCCCATTGAGAATAATCAGATCTTTAAAGATCAGCTCTTTAAAGGTAGTGTATCACTTGTTTTACACCATTATTAAATTGTTAAAATTGAAACTTCTTTCAATTTGAACTTAACTTCCATCTCTAAAATCATATCAGTCATGTTCACTGTCACGCTTTGATTAAGTACTACAAAAAGTTTTTAGATCCCTGTTTAAAAATCTTCAGAATTCATTAATATCTTTCCAGAGCAATGTTCGGATAAACTACGGGTAGGAACCATCATAAATACTCATTGTTTTTTTCTCTTTTAAATCAATCAATAAACGTTTAAATAAAAGTCAGAGTGTGATCTGGCTTGACAAAGAAACGTTTAAGAATTCTTCCTATAACCGAGTGAATTTCTTTAATTTTCCATTCCAGACATTCGCATTTAATTCTGAAATGCTTCCAGGGCAAGAACGACGTCTGGGAGCGCCGAAAACGGTCTTCAGTACCAGGATCTGACGCCGCCGAAGCGACGAACACGACGACGCAAGAATCTTGAGACAATTGCACAATTGTCAGCTACAGATTCAGTTGATTCTAGTGAGAAAATTTAAGTTTAAGCTTTTTGTGATTATATTTTGTTTTTTAAAATATGCTTTTAGTGGAAGGCTCTGGGAAAAATTCGAATTAATGTTCTGAATTGAATTTGTAGAAAAATACTGAATTTCTGAGAAATTCAGTGAAATTCACAGATTTTTTTAACTTTGCCAAAATTTTTCAGAACTTATCCATATTTCGTAGAAAGTTTATAAATAGTCGAAGCTTCCAAAAACTAAAACTTTCATGCTCATTTGAAAAGAAGAAACATTTTTTCAACACTTTTGCCAAAAAAATTCAAACTTGAAAGGTTTTAAATTTGCTAAAACCTTTTAGAATCGAATTATTTTTCATGATTTCATTTTAGACATGTTTTTGAACAATCTAGGTCTAAATTTAATTTTTTCATATCTCTCTACGTTTTTTTTGAAAACGATATAAAGTTCATTCATAGTATGAACCTTAAAAGTACCAGAAAACGCATTTAGTGAACTTCGAAGATTTTAAACTAGGAATAAAGGAGGACTTTACAGATCTAATGAATATAACTGGGATGAAAACAGACTTCATTCTCATTCCAAATCTGTTTTTAAAATTTTCTAAAACCACCTAGAAGCCGAGATAACGCGCCTCAAAACAATGGCCTAGAACATTTTTTAAAACTTTTTCTAGGCCATTATTTTAAAAGCTTGTTTTCTCAGCTTCCAAGTTGTTTTAGAAAATTTTAAAAACAGATTTGGAATGAGAATGAAGGCTACTTTCATCCTAATTGAATTCATGAGCTCCGTAAGGGCTCTTTCAGAAGTTTTCCCCAGAGCAACCCACATTTCTCAAAATTCTAATAATTCTTTCCTAAAATCCAATTTCTACCATAATTTATTGTTATTAAATAACAAATTTTCATCTTTCGCTTTATATTTTTCGAATTGTTCCAAGTTTCTCTTTTCCGAAATTTTTATGCACATATTTTCTTAAAACCATAATTCTTTCGCGATCTCCCCCCAAATTCCCTGCCCTTGAATTTTTGAATTTTCACCACTTTCTTGTTTTTTCCAATTCTTTTTAAACAACTACAATTCAACTAACCAAGCTCAAAATCCTGGTGCATTATAATTATTCATTATATCTAGTATTTCCCATAATTTTCATTGTTTTTTTTGTTGTTACCTAATTATTTATCGAGAAATAAGGTACATACACATACTTAATAAACATGTTTTTTACAGAATTTGAAAAAAAGGCAAAAATTCACAAATTGTTTCATAAATGAGATCTTCATAAGGAACCCGGTTCAAATTTCAGGAATGATAAATTTCGGCTGAATGCAAAGGCCGAAAATGAATAAACAAATAGGTGATCTTATCACAATAGAAGGTGGTGAATATTAGTTTTGAAAAATGGCAGAATTCGAAATTGTTAAAATTTCGTTACATTATCACAAAAGAATAATGGGAGTAAGATTCTATGGGACATGAAATATCGATTAATACAAAATAATAGAAAATAGAACGGAGAAGAGGTGTGAGTAAAAATTATAAGCTTTAATGGCATCATGTCTTTAAGATTGATATTAAAAACCATCTAGGTTTTGGCAGACGGGCTCATCACATAATGAGCAATTTCGCCCTTATTTTCATTCTCATCATGCTCAGGTATATCAACAAGCGTACTCTGAGTTGCTTGAACATTTTTCGAAGCATTAACATATGAACCATATCGCTTAATTCCGCCAAATATTTCACACTGAATTCTCTCCGTTCTCATCCGAATCGAAAACGCCGTCAACCGAGCTGACGGACTTTCTGCCCACGATTCTCGAATCACTGTGAACACACAATTAAACCGCTCATTTGTTATCCATTCGTCATTGATTCTTGGTCGAAGATGTTTGTTGTACACCAACTCTCTCATCACTTCAATTGTTGGATCTCTCCTAGTATATTCAATATAAGGAATCGCCTCTTTTGGTTCAAATGCTACGATTCCAAAATCATCCGTTCTCGCCAACGCTTCCCACATCACCAGTGCAAAAGAGTACACATCTGACATTTTATGGTGTTCAAATGATTCAGTGTCAAAATTTCCTCCTAACACTTCTGGAGCCAGATAACGCTGGAAAATGAATGGGGGGTTCTTACTGGGTTTTTTAAAAATCAATTCACAAACCACAGTTCCAAATGCTGAAGTCGAATCAAGTGTTCCTGTGTTTGAATCAACGACCGCAGACAATCCAAGATCACCAATTGCACAAGTTAAATCATGCTTTAGCATAATGTTACGACTTTTCAGATCTCGATGAGCAACTGATGGTTTTGTTGATTCTGGAAAGACAAATAATTTTAAGCATTCTAAAAAAATTTAAACTGATTGGAAATACTTAGGAAATAACGTCATTTTTAAAATCAAATTTCTAAAAATTAAATTACTATTTTAACACTGGGGTTTCAGTGTACTCTGAGCTGTAGCTGTAATATTCTTCAAATCTAACCTTTAACTCCATTTATCGTCGCATGCAAATACGACAACCCATTAGCCGCCGATCGCATAATATTACAGAACTGTTCCAGAGTGAGCGTGTTTTCAGAAAGATAATCATAAAGCGATCCAAAATGATGATATTCAAAAACAATCCATAAATCCACCGAAGATCCAGTGTCTGAAAAATCCCCCACTATTTTCAATAAACATTTTTGAAATCCCACTCACAAAATCTATCATTGCCAATATATCTCAAAATGTTCGGATGTCGTAACATCCGTGTATGATAAATTTCAACTTCTTTATCATAAGCATGTTCATCCGACGATTTGAACACTTTGACAGCAACTTGTTCACCCCACCATTCTCCAACATAAACCTAAATATTCACATCGTACGAAATAATCCAGCTTCCATTCAAATCTTACCGATCCAAACCTTCCACCACCAATAATATCCCCCAACCGAATTTCATTTGCAATAGTCCTACTTTGCAATTGCGTGTTTCCACCTCCAGAACCCATCGATGTGTCAAGCGCATGTTCTAACGTCAAAGGTTCCCTCTCTCCTTTCATTAGTTGGGAATATCTTTTAAAAAGTATTTTTAATGCTGCTAATATACTCATTTTTCAAAAAATTACATAACAGTAGTTGATCCAGCAGCAGTCGTATCCGGCTGGCTAGTCGACGCTGTTTTACAAGAATTACGAGAACTTTGTTCTTCGCTAGTTGGGACTTCACCATCTGATGGACGAGATCGTACAGTGGCTGGAAGCGAGTCTCTTCTATTTCTTTCGTGAAATGTGCAAAATTGATCGTAACGAATGCAAAAATATCGTAGTAGGAAATGAGTAGCCTGTAAAAATATAATTTTTAGGAATCTATTGATCTAATCTGACTAAAATTCGCATTAAAGTATGATTTTACAGAGCAAAGGAATGTAATTGACACTTAAAGGGACTGATTATTGAATTTGGGTTTCAATTCCATTTTCATCTTCTTCACGGTATTTGAAAACCTGTAGAAGCAAAAAATTTATCGAAGTTTCCATTTTTAGTACACGAAAAAAGCACATTTACAGGGTAAGGCTCTGTTTTTAAGATGTTCTATGTTTTTAGTCAGAAATCCATTAAACAATAAATTCCATAAAACCATACCACAATTGCAATCAGCCCAATCGCTGTCAAAAAGATAGCCCAACCCAACTTGTTTCTCGACACAAGGATCAAATTAGGATCCTTCAACAAGTCAGCCGCAGTCGGTCTCAAAGCTGTCGCATTGTTGCAATAATCTGTTGTACAACAAATCCACAATTCATCAGTACTGCCTTTCCTTGTCTTATTTGTACACAACAACTGATCATCGGGCACTGGATCACGAGGTTGCCGCCACATTCGATCAATACATCTGAAAATATAAACTTCTAATTGCCAAAAACCAGCAAAAATACCCATATTTTGCCGCGGTTTTGTTGTGATCTACATATTGATAGCATTCACCATCGGTAATGCATGTATCCTACAATTGTATTCGTTATTTTTCTTTTTTTCAAAAAAAAAACAACTCACGCCGTATAACACCCTCTTCCAATCTGGCCATTGATCGAAATATGATGTAACCAATCCAACGGTAAGCCAAGTACAACCAGAAGTAAGCGAGCATTTACAAATCTTGAATTTGGTAATGTCGTAATGGCTACGATCTGGAAAAATCATCGATGAAAAACGGAACATTTTCGATACAGGCCGATAATTTAGATGAGAAAATGTATAAATCAAAAAAAAATTTTCAACCGCTAGAAAAATCACATTTTTCGCATTTTCCATAAAAGAGCAAATTAAGATCTTTGCTTCTAAAATACTCAAGAGGTATTGTACTTTAAATGACCTAGAAAAACAGGTCTAGACGTTCCGCTACACTTTTCAAATACATTTTTTTCGTATCTGCTTTTTCTTAGTGATACATTTTAGTGGCCTCTGAGTAATAACAAATATTTCATTAAAAATGGCTTTCTTAAAAATATTAGATTCCAATTTTCGACTTGATTGGATAAATCACAACATCTACGAAATTGGCTAGTCCTAGAAACAAAATTGTAGTCTAGGAATCACAGTTAAAGGCATATTGTCAGTATTTCTTCTTCGAAATATATATTTTTTCAAAAAACTTACTATTATTCTTCCGGAAATAATCAAAAACCTCATGTTTCAATGCAACCAAATCATGCTCCTCTGGTTCTGCATTTTCAACTGCAATATGAATGATTTCATTTGAATTTCCGTTCAAAATACAATTTATAATAAACTCACTCGTATCTGTTGATACGCTATAAATAAAGCCAATAAGTATGAAATTCAATATAATTGATGTCATATTGAGTAAGTTGAATATGTTAGTATTGCATGTAGATCTGAAATTAAATTCCAAGTTTGCAAAAAAAAATGAAGACTAGTTACGAAATTCCGATAAAAACGAAGAGGTAGGTGAAAATAGAAACATACCCAAAAAACAAGAGGTAAAAAAGAGAGAAAACCACGAGAGGAGTGTGGGAAAATAACCTTTTTTAGATCGAAACGAAAACGAGCAACATATATAAAAAAATTAGTGAGAATCCTGCCGGTTTGTTTTCTACGACCACTGAAAAATATTGGGCTGGAAAAGCACAACAAAACACACATGAAATTGTGACAACGCATCATTCAATGGAGCTTTAGACATCTAGTCGTTGCTCTTTTTGTTCTCTAGCTTCCTGTTTTCAAAGCATATCATTTTTTCGCTCTTGCACTTGCAATAATCATTTTAATGAATGCATTAAAAATGAAAGGAATGGAAGGTGACGTTAATACAACAAGGGCTTTGCAGAAATAGACTTCAAATGACAAAATGGAATTCATTTTAAACGAATAAACCAGGAAATTTTTGATGAGACGAATTTTTTAAGCTTTGAGTCGGGAATTTTGCAAAAAAAAGGAAGAAGAACTCTAACTTGGCTCAAGTCTAATATTATTAGATAAAAATTTTAAAAACTAACATTAGGAAAGTTAAATGTTAACCGAATCTGCTAAAATTTCGCAAATTAGTAAAGAATGTTCCTAACATTGGATTCTCAAATTTTTATCCATCAATATTTAGTTTGAGCTAAGTTGCAGCTCCGCAAAGTTAGATATTTACGAAATTTAGGACTTTGAGACCAAACATCTTCAAACTTGCACTTAAATAGCAAATAAGAAAAAAGAACCGGTAACTTTATGAGAAAAAAACTGTTTTTTCGCATTTCACGAAAAATCTAAAACAATTCATTATTAAAAAAATGCCTAACCAAAATCTTAAAAAATCTTTGAAAGCTTATTTCATTTTTCCAAAAAGTTTGAAGCCTGGAATAAAATCCGGTAACCTTTTCTCGAATTTCTAAAGAAAAACAGACGTTCTAATCTCCGGAACACCGAAAAAGTGCCTATATTGTAGGCATAAATGTAGTACATTCTCAGAAAAAAGGAGCTGTACTTCTATGAACAAAAAACAATCAAATGTACAGATTTATGTTTTTGCCCTCATTTTTAAATTTCATAAAAATATACGCTTCGTAATAGATCAACAAACTAGAAGCTCCATAAATACTTTTCTATTTTTATTTTCAGGTGTTTCCTAGGAATCTAACTCTTGGAAAAAACCAGTAATTGTTTTCGACAAAATTTGCTTCCTTATTAATTTGTAGTTTTCTCAGAAAGTTCCGTGTCCTCAAAGTTTACTTATTCATAACAATATTAGTAAGACTACAATTTTATGCGAAAATATTTAAAAAGGTAAAAACTATTTTTTTGTTTCAAGCTAGATGAGAAGAAAGAGGTTTTAATTTGGGAAGAAACTTAAAAAAAAATGAAACGTTATTGGAAATAGGAATGATTTTTAGGACGCTCGTAATCAAAGTTTCAGAAAAATGGCGCGGAATAAAAATATCAAACATTTTTGAAATCCATCAAATTCCAAGTCTGAAAATTCAATTAATAAGTCCACATGATTTTTTAGGGATTATAACCACATCATATACTCATAAAACCTTCAACAAATATTGTTCTTTCGTAAACTTATTTATTCGACTACAGACGCTGCAACATTGTTCGGAATCTTGATTGAAAACGAGAAAACTACAACATTACAAAAATTGCGAAGAGAATTATAGCTTATTTTGAACATTTTACAAGCTGGCGATTTCCTTGCCCTTCTCTTCGTACAACTTGGCCAATTCTTGTGGGCAAGTGTGCATGTATCCCTTGTTGGCGGCGCAGATCTCTCTCATTCTGGTGTATGGATCGTAGTTGCTGAATAATATCAATATTTGAAGGGGGGTTTTTTTTCCAAAACTGGTGTGACTTACGCGAAGAATACCTCGTACTTCTCATGTCTTCTTTGAACATATCCGAAGAAAAAGACGGCGGTTGAGGCGACGGCAGCGACCATGGAGACACCGATGGCACGGCGACCGTACTGGTGGATCATGTTACGGGTAGCACTGGCAGCAACCATTCTGCAAAAAAGTAGCATATTAAAGGATCAGATGAAAATGACGAACGGAAAGAGTTAAAATTTACAGTGTATAGCGGCAAATTTAGGAATGAAGAAATAAATAGTGTGGTTTTGAAAAAAACGCGTAAGAAAACATCAAGTACGGATATAAGATTACCTAACTTCATTTTTTATAAAAATAAGTGCACAAACAAACCAAGAAAATCGTTAAAATGCCGTAAAAAGAAAAATAAAGTTTTGATTCTTATAATTGAATTTATAAAGCAAATTTGATAATTAACAAGGTATAATTTAATAAAGATAGATTGATAGAAAAAACTGCAGAAACTTCAAATAAATTTATAGAAAATTTCGGCTCGAAACATCAAAAAATTGAAGCAGTTCATAAAAAATCAAAAACGGGCTTCCGACCCACTAAAAACTGTCGCTACGGAGCATCGTAATCGCTAAACAATTCACTGCGTACAGTCGGAGTGTCGTTTAGATAGGAAAGTGTGCATACACGGCGACGGCATCTTGCACCGTTTAACTTATCGATCAATAATTGCAGCTTTACACCTTCTCGCAGTTTATTTGCGATTCTCTGTTATTTTACGCTGTTTTGATAATAATTTCCTATTCTTTACAGTTTAACTACTATTTTTTCTTAGATTCAGCCTATTTCCTCTCATATTTTTGAATTAAATACTGTTTTTGTATTTCTCTTGATTCTGTGAAAAAATAACTAACTGAAATTTCAATCCAACATTTTTCTCTGAAAATCACAATGATATTCAATTCAAAAAACCAATTTGTATTCTCTAAAGTACGCAAAAACAATGCAAAATCAACTAGACTTTCTCGTATTCTAACATCAAAATCATATCTACTCTATTCAGTTGAATTCTCATGTCTGACGAACGAGGACGCTCACAATACCGGCCGAATTTGAATGGACTTTCGAAGTATTACAGGTAGAACAAAAAACTTTGAAAATAAAATTAATTTTGCGGAATTTTTCAGGGAACGATTCGGAAGTCATTCACCTGAAGAATACTTGAATCTACGTATCTCTGGAATTGACGACCGCTTGGAAAGAGACGAGATCAAGTCTAAACTGGCACATGAATTTAGAAAATTTGCACCATTTGAGGTATGGCTGCTCAAAAAAATCTCCCTAAATTTTTGCAATTTTCAGATAAAAGTAGTTCGAAACCCAGAAGAAGATGAACGCTTGGCATACGTCAACTTCACCAGACAAGAATGTGCTCGAAAAATTCGCTACAATCTTATCGACAGATTGAAAGAAGTGTTCGGAAAACGACTTCAATGTGACCCGGCCGGAATTCTGAGAGATCAGGAGGGAAAATATATACCCGATCGTTTCAACCGTGCACAAAATAACGAGAGAAAACCCGACGGGAACCGAAATCGACCGAACAAGGAGCCTTCAACGTGGAGATTAAAACAAGACGATCATTCGGCAACAAGAACCCTTTTTGTTGGAAATATGCCATCAGATGTGAAAGAGCGTGAAATTCGACATATTTTTGAGCAATATGGAAAAATTGAGGACATTGATATCAAGACTCCAATAAATACTGATGCTGCTTACGCCTTTGTCATGTTCCAGGTTAGTTTTTCAGGTAAAAGAAGCCCTGTGCTTATTTTTTTCAGAATGTTGATCAAGCAATCGACGCCAAAAACGAAGAACAAGACAGACCTCTAAGAGCAAGTGGATCTCGGATGAAGATTGGATACGGAAAAAGTCAAATTTCTAGAAGATTATGGGTTGGAGGCCTTGGCTCATGGTGTGATCGAAATTTGTTGATGAAGGAATTTGATAGATACGGATTGATAGATAAAATCGATTATGATGTAATTTTATTTTAAAAAGCTCTTTAAAATCAAGTTTGCATTGATTTCAGGAAAGTGGGACTTTTGCATACATTACCTTCGAAGACACCCATGCTGCACAAGATGCTTGCAAAGCAATGAAAGGCTACCCACTAGGCGGTCGTGATCGCACGATTCTTGTCGATTTCGCAAAAGATCCAAACGCGCAGCCGGAAAAATTGAATCTTTTGAGGAAACGAAGAGCTTCAAAGTCTCCAGTAGGAGCCAGTGGTCCAAGAACCCCACCAGGATCGCCAAAAGAAGTTGTAAGGAATTTCGATGAACTGGATGGCGAATATGCATCTACGTGGACTGGAAAAATGTCGCTGAAGAAATCGGAATACCCGGTGAAGTTCTACAGAGTTTTTGGAGCGGAGAGGCTAGTTGTGAAGTTGTTACGTGATGAGGATGATGTACCGTTGAAATTGTCAATTACACAAAGGTTAGAAATATTAAAATTATAATGTATTTTTCCGATTTCATTTAAAATTGTTTGTTACTCGCTAATCGAAGCATTTATTCTTAGTTTTTTTTGCTGCTCAACCGCACAGCCACTCCGCACGCACGCGACGCGTTGACCTCCCACTCAACACACTGAAATATTGGCGGGAAAATTAATTTTTCAAATTTTCCAGTGTGTCGAGTGTCGTCAGCCGCGTTGCGTGCGTGCGGAGCGGCTGCGAAGTTGAGCAGTCTTCCGAACGCAATGATCAAGAATAATTGAGTTGACAATAACAATTTTCTGAAAACGTATAAATTGAGGAAACGCTGAAAAAAATGGCAGTAATTAAAGTGAGCCGAATAAAGCATTGACTTGGCTAAAATTCAAAAACTTTAAGGTTCTCTTTGTCTAATATGCATGTTTTACAGAGTCGGACTTGACATTCAAAGTGGCCTTCACGATAAACTCAAAAATTGCACTTCAAAAGAATTGAGTCTCGGAGTGATCACAGCGAAAAAAGACCTCGACGATCTGATGCCATTGGTCAATTATTTCACAAACAAAAATGCTGCAGGTGATTCTTTAAAATTGCTATTTTGTTTTCGGACACTGATTGAGACGAAGATAATAACTCTTTTTTCAAAACAATTATTATTTTCAGGCGTTGTGTCAGTTCCAAATGGTCTACTCTACATTTTTGCACATTCTGACTTTGTTGCAAAACTTCTTCGAGACTTTGCTCCAAATATCAAACTTTTCAATGACACCTGTCCATTTTTGTTAGGAGCATTGGCAATTCGAGCCGAATCGCCAGATCGATGATTGATACTAATTTTTTTTTCGAATATTTATTCTACATTTTATATTTTTTGAAAAGAATGGGCTCTCTGATTGTATGATTTCGTAGAATGTGCATTATTTGAAAGATATTTAAGTTTTCCAAAATGTTTTCATATTTGTAAAATAATTTATAACTCCTGATAATCTCTCATTTTCTATAGCTTCTCATTTTGTGTTTGGTGGAATTAATCAACGTTTTCATATTTACTGTGATTCTTACAAAATGTTTATTTTTCTAATTATTGGAAATCTTTTCTGTCTAGAAGAGTTTTGTCTGGAATGAACCTTGCCAAACGTTTAGAGCTCAAAAATGGGCTGTCATTATTTAAAAATGCAACTTTTTTGAATGGATGCCATCATTCATCTGTTTCTCAAAAACAACTTTAAAATGAATGGAAGATGGCTATTTTTTTGTGTTATATTGCCAGTTGAAGCGGTGTCGAGAAACACATGCATTGGAGAAATGAGCACGGAGGAAGTTTTATTTTGTTTTTTCTATCCGTTGTTAGATATATTCAATTTCTCTGAAAATTTATCGAAAATTCTAAGCTTCGAATTAGGCTCGAAAAAATACATTTTATAATGAAATCTGTCAAACCGCATGCAACTGGGATGAAAATAGACTTCAGTCTGATTCCAAATCTGTTTTTAAATTTTTCTAAAACCACATAGAAGCCGAGAAAACTAGCTTTAAAACAATGGCCTAGAAAAAGGGGCCACCGGCGAAAACTAGTCCGCAGGCATTATTAAGTGAAAAATATTTAAAAAGTTAAAAACTAAATTAAAAAGGACTATTATAAGTATTCTGCATAAATATTTATTAACGAAACACGAAAAAATCTTCCTAGAAAAAGTTCGGCCACTGTTTTCTAGGCCATTGTTTTGAAGCTAATTTTCTCGGCTTCTAGGTGGTTTTAGAAAATTTTAAAAACAGATTTGGAATGAGAATGACGTCTATTTTCATTTATGTTGAAAAATTAGATAATGTTCTTTTTTTCAATTGGAAAACAAAAAAATCTTTGGAAGATTCAATTTTTAACACATTTGTATAGGTTATTTGCATATGCGCAATTGAAAAAAAGTAAATTATCTAATTTTTTAACATGGCGACTCATCTTTAAGAAATTTCCTTTCAGAAAAGCTATAAATTGTTTAATTTGGTCAATCCGTTCAAAAGTTACACGAAATAATAGTTTTGCATTTGGTCCCTAATTTTCTATGTCGTATAACTTTTTTTCCCACCGTATTTTTTTCGACCTTTTTTTACGTACAAAGGTTTTTTTAATGCGTGGAATCCGAAAAATGATAGCTTAATGCACAGAAATTCCATATTTCTATTTTTTCGAAAAAGTTTCTTCCTTTTCTCTATTTTTGATATATAAAACACTAATTTTTATTTATTTTTTACGATATTATTAAAATTTATGATTTTATCTTCAATTTGAGCTATAGATTGTTTAAATTGATAAAGCCATTCAAAAGTTACAAACCGCCAAACGGGTGACCTCAAAAAAACTTGGATTTAAAGGCGCATGGCTATCTCAGGTATACGGTAGTTGTGGATTGTAATATTTTCACATTTTATTATCCACACACATTCCTACGCATATACATTATGTACTTTCCAAAAAACGCCTGACACGAAAATAGGATTCCTAGTTAGCTCCGTAAAATCCTTCTTTATAATCTGGAAATTTCTGAAAAAAAAACACCTTTCGAAGTTGTTTCGTTTCAACAAATTTTAAAGTGTCTTTCTCTCTCGAGACATTGTTTCTTCATCACGTTCCAAACCCCTCGAAAATGATTGACATCCACAGAAGGACGAGCGGTCTCTAGTGTAGAATTATTATTAAAAATTCTGAAAAGGTGTGTGTCCATCCGCGAGGATACTTTTCCACTTTTGAAGAACGCGTGTCTCTTTTCTGCATATATTCTATAATAATATTCACTGTGTTGTCCACTTTCCTAAAGCTTTCCTTCCTTATTTAGAAAAAAAAGCGGAGGGAGGGAAAAAAAACTACATTGGCAAAGTAAAAAAGTGAAAAAGCAGCGAAGAGTGAGCACTCGCTCATTGATTTTGTCCATATTTTCAGTGTGCTAGCTGCATTTTTTTCGTTATTTTTTTTGTCAGAGAGCACACATACACACGCATATATTTTTTTTTTCATGGTGATCATCTTCATCATTTTTTTTGACACGAAGAAATCTTTTGAAGCTTTTTGGGAGGTCGTGTTTGTGACATGTTTTGGTTCAATTTGTCAAGTAGAAATTAATTTTGTCGAATGGAATGGCTCTTGAGAAATAAACTACTTTTGATTGACATTTAAGAAGAATTTTTCCCGTTGAAAAAATTGGAATTGAATTCGATAAACCACGATATGTCAGAAAAAAACGTTGCTTCTTACTGCTCCTAGCAAAATTCACCGAAATTTCAGCTGTTTCGACATTAAAGCTGAAATTACTTTCAGATATCTCCATTTCTTTACTAATTTTTCTGATGAAATCTAGATATTTTCTTGAATGTCGACTCGCTAGGCATATTCACATATTTTCAGATGTTATTCGATTTTCATAGCTCACAGTATATCCAAACCTTTTTTTTAAAAAGAGTTCTCCATAAATACTTTAGGAGCTGAGAAAACAGAGTTCGAAAAATTGAACAGAAACTGAAAGAAATGTTTTCTTTGTTGTTCTTAAAATCAATTTCTTTCAATTCTTGAGATGATAATTCTTTTTAAGTAAAAATATTACTTTTATTAGAATCGCATTAAAAAGTAGAAGTGCCTTGAAATTCTCAAATTTTTTTCATTTTTTAGAAAGGTTGAGCGTTTATTTTTGATTTTCTCTCGATTCTTCGAGAAATAAACGTCCGCGGACTAGTTATCAACCGAACGAAGCTTTTTCTAGGCCACTGCCTTTGAAAGATGCATGAGGAGACGAAATAAATGATTTAAAATGATAAAAGTGTGATTGTTTATGAATAAACGAAAAAAATTCTTTAAAAACTAGAAAATGGCGAAAAAAATTTAAAAAAAAACGAAAAATGGTAGATGGCCCTAATGGCCGAAGAAACGCTTTTTGGTTTTCTAGGCCGTTTTTGTTTTTTTCTCGACCGTCTGTCTTTTTTTTGAAATACTATTTTATCAGAAAAAAAACTGCAAAGAAAAGAAAAACAAGAAAAATAAATAATTTTTAAAAAAAAATCAGAATGCCGAGAAAATACAAAAGGCCTAGAAAGCCAAAAAGCGTTTCTTTGGCCATTAGGGTCATCTACGATTTTTTTTTGAATTTTTTTCATTTATTTAGAAAAAATAATACTTTTATCATTTTTAAATCATTAATTTCGTCCCCTCAGCCCCCCTTCAAGCGAATTTTTCGTTTCTAAATATTTTTGTTTAGAAAATTTCAAAATTTGCTTTAGTCGTCCCTCTATAATTTTCCGAAAATCGGATTTTTGGATAATCCCAGCTGTAATAATTGTTTAAAAAACGTCTAGAATTTTTTAAAATTTTCTTTCTGCTCACACTTGAATTCCTACCTAATTATGCAGAAATTTAACGAAATGAAATTAAATGTCTTCATCTCAATTTGTTCGCTTTTGCTGATCCAAGAATATGCAAATTTGAGGTCTATTTTTTTCAAAAAAAAAATAGACTTTGAGTTTTTGCAAGAGCTTATTTGGCGAGCTACCCAAACTTCTCTTTTTTCTTCCAAATAATTTTTAAAGTGAAGTGACACATGTCTTTAACCCGAAGATCTGCATCAAATAAGCTCATTGTTTCAATTTTTTTGCTAAGGCTAACCAAACGTTTCCATTTCGCTTCAAAAAAACTTGTATATCAAACGTATCATTGAATTTGTCTGCCACTATGTGCACCATTCACCAGTCTCAGATCAAATATTTACACATGTAATCTCTTCCTCATTTTTTTTCCATTATTTATTCAATTCCTTCAAAGATTTTTTTTTCAGATTTCTTCTACTCTTTATCATTCTTCCGAAAAATGTCGGGCTCCGCTTCCCCGGTTTTAGAAATGGAAACCGTCACACCGCCGGTATTTCTACAGTGTGTTCACGCAAAAGTTCACAGTTTTTCGCTTTTGGTCACAATATTATTTGAAACGGGTATCAAATTTCGTCTGAGGTTTCAACTCTATTTAATTTGAATATAACAGACGGCACGAATTCGAATGTTTTTGAAGGACGCTTATCTCATTAGCTTAGTATGAAATGTACGTATTTCCTCATTTCTTCTCCAACAATCCTCTTCTAATTATATACATAGACCCACCCTTTCCATTTTTGATTTGCAGAAAAAAAGGAGGAATTGGTTTGAGAACGACTTGTTCTTTTTATCTTGTTCTTCATGTTCTTTGGGTATCTATTACATTATTATAATTAGGGTCATGAGAGAATGTTAAGAATTTCACTTTTTTTGAGGATCCACTTCTAGTAGAAGGGGGAAATTAGTTTTAATTTCCTTCAGTTTTCAGTTTATTACTGATTTCAAAACTCTTTTTTTAAAATACTCTACTTAAAGATAGGGTGCCAGTTATTTTTACCCTATATGAATTTAATTGTGAAAAATCCGTCTTTCTATCAACATTCTAGTACGAAAAAAACCATTTTGTTTTTTGGCGGGAAGCACAAAAATTTGAATTTTTCACATTTTTAAAAAAAAACATCATTATTTAATTGTTTTTAGTGGAAAATGTTTCTTTTCAGAATTTTGTATAATTTAGTTTCGAAACGTACATCGATTCTATCTGCTTTCAAAATTCTGGCGAAATTTTCATTTTTGGATGAAAATTAAGAAAAGCAACGTTTTCCCCGTATTTTACGAAGAATCCCGTTTCGTTCCTGTAAGAATAATCAATTTAACACTTATTAAAAATATTTAACGGCCTCAAGCAAAAAAAACGTTGAAAATCGGACGAAAACAAAAGAAATTTGAAAAAAAAACACACAAAAAATTCAAAAATTCAAATTTCCGCGCACACACCTGACTGCTTTTCAATGGAGCGCACATGAAAATTCATAAAACGCGGTAGTTTAAAATCTTGTCGCCGCAGCGGCGAAATTTTTAACTGGTTTTTTAAAACTTTAATAAAGAAAATGTTACGTATTTATTATCTTACTGTAACGTCACATCTGTGCAAAATCGCGTAAACTCGGCTGTCTTTTTCTCATGTCACTCTCCACTTTTTCATCGTTCTTTCTTTTTTTATCAATTAATTTTAAATAAAAAATTCAAGAACATTTAAAAAAACAAAGAGAATGAAAACAAACTTGTGTACAAGAAAGACCACCCGCTGAGCAGTATCTCTTTTTTTCTCGCATTTTCTGATTTATTGACACTTTTTTTGTTGTCAATCGAAATCTTCTTTTTTTTTTTCGCGAGAAAAAGTTCTGTATTTCACTTTTTTTTTGTTGCCAAATATTCTGTCCATTGTTTGAAAGAAATCAGCCGAATGGCGCTCGATCAGACGAAAAGCAGCTTTGTTCGCGCAATACGAAGCGAAAGAGCACAACATTTTTCATAAAATTTTTTAGTTTTCCTCCTCGTTTTCCCAAAACATTTCCTTCCTCATTATTATTCCGGATTTGTACACATATTCAGAGGGATGTGTGTATGTGTGTGTATTTATTTAGGTACTTTGCCTCCTTCCAACCTACTTTTTTTTCGCTTCGTCAATTGAAAATAGAATAACAACATCGTTGAGATGTGTCAGACATCTTCATACTGTTGTTTCGCACCGTAATCATTATTTTGTCGTTTGTCTGGTTGTTCATCCGATTCTATTTGAGGTTTTTTGCTTCGTTTTTTTTGTGGCCGCCATTCACCTCAATTTGCTTCCATTAAAACTGTTTTTGAAAAGAGAAATTGAGGGGTTGTTTTGATGTTTTTTCATGATGTTACCTGTCTGTTTATTTTTTTTTCAAATTCATTTTATTTGTCCTCTTTTTGTTTAAAAAACGTGATTTTTTCGTCCAATGATCATGTGATTTTGTGTTCAACGCTATAATTTTTAGCACATTTACTAAGCAATCTAATTTTATGTTTAAAAAAAAGTAGTTTTTATCCAACAATAAAAAATTTTCTCACAATGTCTCTTTTACCGTCTTTTTTGAGTGGTGTCAGCTTGTTAAATACTCACAAAAATAAACAAAGAATATATATACTGAGAGAGAGACATTGATACCAAAGTGCTCACGAAAAAAAGCGCAATCGAGCTATTTTTTCTTGTCAAGGTGTGCTTTTTTCTTGATTGAAATGTTTTCAAAGGGTTATAAACCAAGAAGTAAACAAGTAAAGTACTACATTTCCTAAAAATCTCCATTTTTTCCATTTCTAGGGATTTCCACTAACCCCCTTTCCATTCTCTTGTATCCATCGCCCCTTCGGATATTCAATTTCACATTTCATCCATTATTCACTATTTTTGTCTTGTTTTTATTTTACGTTACAACTACAAATGGAAATAAAGAAAAATTATTTAAAAAAAACATTTTTAAACTACCGCCATATGTACTGTCCGCAAAATTTGTGCATTTTGACGTCGTGGTGTTTGCGGAAATGATTACCGCGAAACAAAGATATTTGAATTTTCTGGCCTAAAATTTTTTATTTCTCACGTTTTTTGATAGAAATTCGCTATAATAAAAGCACCTCATTTCAAATTCCTTTGGAAAACGAAATAACAAGAACATGGCCGATGAAAACGATTTAAGAAGTATGCGTTATTTTATAGCATTCTTATTTTAGAAGGTACTTCGTTTTCGATAACTTTTATGATTTTTATTGGAGAAACTAGTCTATTAAATTAGTTTTCCAGCAATTGGAAGAAACATTTTTTTGGATTCCTTAGAATAACTAATTTCTGGATGGTTGACCACAATTTTCCGGAAATTATTCGTAAGAATTCAACCTCATCATTCTCTATTGACATTTCAAAACTTTGAGATTATCCCCCTAATTCCGCAATCTCCCAAACTATATATTTTCCTCTCAAAAAGACGTGGAGGGGCTTATATAATTTCCGTCCAATTCAATGTTGTTGTCTCGAAGTTCAAGGCCGACCTTCAATTCTACAATCCCCCAGTTCCTTTGATCCATCAACCCCCTATGGCTCATTTATCTCTTCTACATGTTTATGGAATTTAAACATCTTTTGAAGAGACCATTTTTTGATTATTATTGTCATCCCCCCGTTATAAATATCTTTTCCCCGCTTTGAAATGAATGTCCATGACATTAATAAATAATAAATATAGCACTCCGAGTGGCTTGTGAGTGAGTGGATGTGTTTTTTTGTTTAACCAGCGGCGCAATTTTGCTTTTAAAACATTTTTCTGATTCTCATTACCACCTGGCTGCCACCTTCTCTGGGTGGGCTTTTTGTGCTTTTTTCAAATTTGTTTTTCATTTAAAAAAATATCGAAAATTAAATTCAGTTATTTTTTCAGGCTGAAATCACCCCACCAGGGAGTGAGGAAATTGAAAAGGAACTCGAAGTTCAAGAAGAGGAACAAGGCGTTGAAAAGGAAGTAGAAGTAGAGGTGGAAGTTGTTGAAAAATCTGAAGAAGGTGAAATTTTATATGGAAATTTGTTAAAGTTTTTCAATTTTACAAAAATAAATTACTGTTTGTAAAAAAATGTTCAAAAATAACGAAACATGCGATTTTTGAATAGTAAATTAAAGTGAAAATGGAAATAATACTGCGAATTTTGTAATTCTAGTTAAAAACGAAATTTTTCATAGAAATTGGTTCAAATATTTTTTTTTGGATAATTTAAGATAAGGTAGATCGATATTTCCATAGACTGGAATTAGGGTTTCTTCGCTTTTTTAAATTCGAAAAATTTTTAATTTTTTGGTTAAAAGGAGGGCTTTACGGAGCTAATGAATGCATCTGGGATGAAAATAGACTTCATTCTCATTCCAAATCTGTTTTAAAAATTTTCTAAAACCACCTAGAAGCCGAGAAACCGCGCCTCAAAATAGTGGCCTAGAAAAAAGGGCCACCGGCGAAAACTAGTCCGCAGGAATGAAAAATCCAAAAAAAAATGAAAAAACATAAAATATTATAATTTACAGAAACATCAGCTTCCGAAGAAGAAACTCGACAGACTCCTGTAGAAGCACCCGTTTCTGAACCACTAGTTCCGTTGGAAGTTCAACCGGAAGTACGTCCGGAAATTATTGAGGATCCTATCAAGGATCAAGAAGAGGAAGAAGTTCAAGAAGAAATCGAAGTACCAGCTGATCCAGAACAACTACCAGAAGTTGATCGAAAGGATCCTGAGCCTGAAGAGAAGCCTGAAGCTGAAAAAGATCCCGAACCAGAACCAAAAATTCCAAGCCCAGAAGAGCCCGTTTCAGAAGACCCAATTGAATGCGTAAATAACGAGAAAATGGACGAGTTCGTTGTGAAAAGCGAATTGGAGTCACTTCACTTGCAAGACGAGGGAAATATTCCAACAACTCAGAACAATAATAATGAGAATGAAGATGATAAAATAAATGATGGAAAACAGCAAACTCAGCAGCAGATTAAGCCGAAATCGTCAGGAATCAAACCACCGACGACTGTTTTGAGATATCCGACACCGCCGGCGGTGAAAGAGAAGGAGAAGAAGGTTGAACAGATTGTGACGCCGAGAAGCGCAAGGTGAGAATTTATTTTAAATGTCAATTCGAGAGTTTACTGTCAAAACATCCTATAGATTGAAAAAATCTATAGGATGTTAGTTTTTTGTTGTTAATTAATGCCGACACCGTCGTAAATGTCTTCAACCTACTTTAAATTAATAAATTACAATAATTTTCTTTTTTTTTTTTTGAATTTTCCTTTTTTTTTAATAGATTACTTTTTATTTGGGAAAAATTCTAATGCTACATGGTCAAAGACCGGAACCCCAACCGCGGCGCATTTTTAACCTTATCGGGTCGAATTTTGATAGGATATTCGAGATTGTAACAACAAACCAAAAAAAAATTGAACTAAAAATAAGTCTAGAAACCTGTGTAGAGTCATTCGTTTAAAATTTTTATTGTATTTGAAGTCAAGTGGTAACGGGACCCCAAATTTCTGGAATTTTTAATTTTTTTTAAAGGAAAAATTGGATTTGAACTCGTTTTTTAAAGAGAAATTCCTGTTTTTGAAATTGTTTACATTATTAGCTTTAAAAGTTCAATAATCCGTGCACCAAAAATTAAGATTTGAAGTTATTTATAATATATTTATTGGAGGAAGTTATTTTTGTTATTTTTTAAATAAAATATACGAAAATGTACGTTTTTCGAGAACCTTTCATCGAAAATGTTAATTTTTAATTTGTTAGCCCTAGAAACGGGGTTTAGAAACAAAAAAAAATAGAAAACTTATAAAGTAGCGACTTTTTTTTTAGAATTTTGGAAAAATCTGGAATTTTTTCTCCAAAATTCTATTTAAAGATTTTGTATTTTTACCAGACCAGCTACAGCAACCCCAACTCCCCGTCCAGTTCCGTCGCCGAGACCAGCTTCGTAAGTTTGTTACATTTTTTCTTATTTTATCCGAAAAAATGTGCAAAAAACCCTCTGGACACCATAATTGCTTTCCGCTTCTTCTTTTTTTGATGCAAGAAAAATATTATTTCGGCACGTTCTGGTGGTCTAAACCTAAATCTTTGTTTTTCCAGAAAAATGGCTAGAGAAAGATCGGAATTGACGCAAAAATCGACGTCGACTAGAAGTATTGGTGAGTAATTGGTTTCCAAAGATTATGATTTGATGTTACTTTTAGACAATGTTGGAAAATTCACACCAAAGGTTAATGCAAAGTTTGTGAATGTTAAGAGTAAGGTTGGATCGATTACTACGCACAGACCAGGCGGTGGAAATGTGGAGATTTTCTCGGAAAAGAGGGTGAGATTTTATAAAAATTGTGAAAATCAGAAAAATGCATAAAAATGCCCTGAAATCTGATTTAAAAACGTCTAAACGTCATTTTTAATTAATTTGATTATTGTCAACTCAATTATTCTTGATCATTGCGTTTTGAAAGCTGCTCAACCTCACAGCCGCTCCGCACGCACGCGAGGTGGCTGTCGACACTCAACACACTGGAAAATTTGAAAAATTCAATTTTCCGCCAATATTTCAGTGTTGAGTGGGTGGTCGCTGCGTCGCGTGCGTGCGGAGCGGCTGTGAGGTTGAGCAGTCTTCCGAACGCAATGATCAAGAATAATTGAGTTGACAATAAAAGAAATTAAAACCGGAATTCGACAAAAAAAATATAATTTTTAAAACACAATTTTAATTATAACTTTATCTAGTTTTCAATTAATTTTAGATCAGGTTGAAACATAGGTGGAATAGTGTTATTTCAGGGGTACACTTAAAAATTTGAAAAAGTTAAAGGAGGCACAAATTTTCTGTGTCTATGTCATGCGCAAAAAGGGTTTTTCGTAAAACTTCGAAAAAAAAAAAGCTGACCTTCTCACCGTTGGGTTTAAAATGGATTTTATACATCAAAACAACCGAAACAAAGCCTAAAAATACATAACTATAAAAAAACTAGCAATCGGAGTCGAACCTGATCACTTTTGGCCAAACGTTTTGTAATTTTCAAGCCAAAGTTCGATTCCGGGTGCCTTTTTTTGAGATTTTCGCTTATTTGAGGGGGAAAAAAGAATTAAAACAATTTTCCGGTCGATTAAGCAGCGCCTACAATGTGTTTTAAATTATTATTTAAAGGAAGTGAAGCACTAGTTGTCTTTGGTTTCGTTTCAGTGTTAAACATTGGTTTTTTTTTAAAATAAATTTTCAACTCACTCTAAAAAGAAAAGTATATTAAAGTTTTTCGAAATTTACACATTTTAGGTATAAATTATGAACAACTGAATATTTTAAACTTTCAATGAAAACATTCTTCAATTATAGGAATACAAAGCGCAGCCAAAAGTTGGATCGATGGCGAACACGACACATGTCCCAGGCGGCGGTAACACGAAAATCGAGTCCAGAAGACTAGACTTCTCTTACGCTTCACCAAAAGTTGGATCGAAGACGAGCTACGTTGCACCAAAGTCGGAAGTGAAGGTATTTTGAAGACAAATGTTGAAATTCAGAAATTCGAAAATATTCTCAGATCCAATCTGAAAAACTTGAATGGAACGTGAAGTCGAAAGTAGGATCACTTGAAAATACAAACCATAAGCCGACAGGAGGAAATGTACAAGTAAGTTAAACTTATTTTAGAAAATTTGTTTTACTTTTGCCGCTTTTCCACATCACTTTTTGCATTAATTTTCAGATTCTTACTCAAAAACTCAACTGGAGAGCGGAAAGCAAAGTGGGCTCGAAAAATAATATAAGTTACAAACCGGGTGGCGGAAATGTTAAAGTTTGTGGTGTAGCGAAATTTGCACGTTTTTCAATCGGCTTTTTCAGATTTTCGACGAAAAAATTCGATATGTCTCACGTGACTCGAGCCGCAATCACTCAACACTTGATATCAGCTCACTATGATCTTTTTTGAATTTTTTGTAGTGGAATACCTGTTTTTTCATTTACTTTTTTGAAAAGAATTGGAAATTTCATAATATCCAATTTTCACAATTTGTTTTTTACTTTTGCATAAGGTATTTATATCAAACAGATATAATAATGTATAAATTCTTTGTTTCCCCAAATAATTCATTTTTCGATTTATGAAATTTGCACAGGTCGTATGTAGCGAAGCGCCAAGGCCAAAACTGGCAGCAGCACTGATAATGGAACGAAAAAAACAGCAGCCGAAACGAAGAAGTGTCTCGAAACGAAACTCAAATACCAATGTTTTGCATAACAAACAATATCCTGGCGAGATTTATCCGCTCACGTCGGATTTTATTTTAAACGGAGGGAAGCGATGGTAGACACTGTCTCATGTTTTGGAATAAATTAGCAGATGAGCAAACTGATTGAAATTTATTATGAAAATGTTAATATTTTATTTTCAAGTGCATTTATTTTTCATTATTTTGGTTCCGTTCCATGAATCGCCGACTATTTCAAAATTTAGTAGTTTTTCTGATATTTTTCGCATTTTTAGCGCTTTGTTTTTGTCTGATGGTGTTGTTTTCAATAAAATGGTATTTATCTCGACCTATTTTTGTGTTGAATGTAATTTTTTTATAGCAAAAGATATGAAGAAGCTCTAGAGAGGGCGAAAATTGCGGCAGAAGCGATGACATTTGGAAACGATTTCAGGGATTCGAGATATTCGCGGAGGGTTTTGTCCAATTTGGAGCATTTGATTTTTGTTGGTAAATATTTATTGATTTATTTATTGTTGTGGAAGATTAGAGGATTTCAAAGAGACTCGAAATTTTTGAAGGAGGAATACCGAGAAGTGGAACGACTCTGATGAGGGCGATTCTTGATGCACATCCGGATGTTAGATGGTATTTTTCATTTTTTTAAAGCAGGGCCTAATTTAAGCCTACTTTAAGCCTAATTTAAGCCTAATTTAAATCTAATATAAGCCTAATTTAAGTCTAATATAAGCCTAATATAAGCCTAATGTAAGCCTAATATAAGCCTAATTTAAGCCTTATTTAAGCCTAATTCAAGCCTAATATAAGCCTAGTTTAAGCCTAATATAAGACTAATTTAAGCCTAATTTAAGCCTAATTTAAATCTAATATAAGCCTAATTTAAGTCTAATATAAGCCTAATATAAGCCTAATATAAGCCTAATATAAGACTAATTTAAGCCTAATTTAAGCCTAATTTAAATCTAATATAAGCCTAATTTAAGTCTAATATAAGCCTAATATAAGCCTAATATAAGCCTAATATAAGACTAATTTAAGCCTAATTTAAGCCTAATTTAAATCTAATATAAGCCTAATTTAAGTCTAATATAAGCCTAATATAAGCCTAATATAAGCCTAATATAAGACTAATTTAAGCCTAATTTAAGCCTAATTTAAATCTAATATAAGCCTAATTCAAGCCTAATATAAGCCTAGTTTAAGCCTAATATAAGCCTAATATAAGACTAATTTAAGCCTAATTTAAGCCTAATTTAAATCTAATATAAGCCTAATTTAAGTCTAATATAAGCCTAATATAAGCCTAATATAAGCCTAATGTAAGCCTAATATAAGCCTTATTTAAGCCTAATATAAGCCTAATATAAGCCTAATTTAAGCCTAATTTAAGCCTAATATAAGCCTAATATAAGCCTAATTTAAGTCTAATATTAGCCTAATTTAAGTCTAATATAAGCCTAATATAAGCCTAATACAAGACTAATTTAAGCCTAATTTAAGTCTAATATAAGCCTAATTTAAGTCTAATATAAGCCTAATTTAAGTCTAATATAAGCCTAATATAAGCTTAATTTAAGTCTAATATAAGCCTAATTTAAGTCTAATATAAGCCTAGTTTAAGCCTAATATAAGTCTAATATGAGCCTAATTTAAGCCTATTTTAAGCCTAGTTTAAGCCTAATATAAGTCTAATTTAAGTCTAATATAAGCCTAATTTAAGTCTAATATAAGCCTAATTTAAGTCTAATATAAGCCTAATATAAGCTTAATTTAAGTCTAATATAAGCCTAGTTTAAGCCTAATATAAGTCTAATATAAGCCTAATATAAGCCTAATTTAAGTCTAATATAAGCCTAATTTAAGCCTAATTTAAGTCTAATATAAGTCTAATATAAGCCTAATTTAAGCCTAATTTAAGTCTAATATAAGCCTAATATAAGCCTAATATAAGCCTAATTTAAGCCTAATTTAAGTCTAATATAAGCCTAATATAAGCCTAATTTAAGCCTAGCTTAAGCCTAATTTAAGCCTGATATAAGCCTGTTTTAAGCCTATTTTAAGCCTAATTTAAGCCTAATTTAAGCCTAGCTTAAGCCTAATTTAAGCCTGATATAAGCCTGTTTTAAGCCTATTTTAAGCCTAATTTAAGCCTATTTTTAATGAGGGCGATTCTTGATGCACATCCGGATGTTAGATGGTATTTTTCATTTTTTTAAAGCAGGGCCTAATTTAAGCCTACTTTAAGCCTAATTTAAGCCTAATTTAAATCTAATATAAGCCTAATTTAAATCTAATATAAGCCTAATTTAAGTCTAATTTAAGCCTGATATAAGCCTGTTTTAATCCTATTTTAAGCCTAATTTAAGCCTATTTTTAATGTTATAGGAAATTTCAAAAGTTACTAACTAAGTAGAATTGAACTCGCATCGTTTCACGTAAAGAAATCATTACTTAACCGGTAGACCATAAGGGTCACCGAAAGATGATAAACATTTTGAAACCTAATGATTGCTGATTTTCACTTCTTCACTTTCTAAAATGTTTTTCAAAATTCCATGAAAGTTGGTTTTTTTGAGAATATTCCAGTAAAATTGATGAAAATTGATCATAGAAAATTTGTCACACTAAACAAACAGCCACGCCTCCTTATCCATTTATATATAAGGATTCTAAGGATTTCTTCCATTTTCAGATTGATAAGCTCCGCCCTCTTAGACATGTCAAAAAAAAGCATTTTTTCATCCCACGTTTAAAAAATGAGATTTCCTGAAACTCGCGCTATTAATATAATTATCTTCAATTATGTTCCAGTGGTGGTGAAACCATGATGCTTCCAAACTTCCTAACATGGCAAGCAGGCTGGCGAAGAAGCGACTGGACAAACAATTCCGGAATAACCGATGAGGTTATGGATGATGCGATCTCGGCATTTATTACAGAGGTTTAGAAATATATAAATATTCATTTTTATTTATACAATCGGACGGATTATTAGATCATCAGCAAACATGGAGAAATGTCAGAAAGACTATGCAATAAAGATCCATACACAGCTCTCTGGGTTCCCACGTTGCGGCGTCTTTATCCCAATGCTCGCTATATTTTGATGATTCGCGACGCTCGAGCTGTGATCCATTCCATGATTGAAAGAAATGTTCCAGTCAGCGGTTATAATACATCAAATGAAGTTGTAGGTTAATTTTCTCTATTTTTTTCCAATCAGAGGCCACGATGCTCAAATATTTACAGCAAATGTTCCGAAAATGGAATGAAGAACTTCGAAAAATGCTGTTCCAATGTAACAATGCGTCAGGAGGATTATGTTTGACGGTATCATGGATTTTTTGTATTCTGAGAAATCACTTGATATTTCAGGTATACTATGAAAGACTGATCCAAAAACCAGAGGAAGAGATTCATCGAATTTGTGCATTTTTAGACATCCCATATTCTGAGAAAATGTTGAGACATCAAGAGTTTATTGGAGAAGAAGTGGAGTTGAATGAGTATGTTTTATTTTTAATGGAGTACTTTACGGAGATTATAAATGTACCTTGAATGAAAATAGACTTCATTCTCATTCCAAATCTGTTTTTAAAATTTTCTAAAACCACCTAGAAGCCGAGAAAATGAGCTCCAAAACAATGGCCTAGAAAAAGTGGACACCGGCGAAAACTAGTCCGTAGGCATGAAAAATCCAAAAAAAAATGAAAAACATAAAAAAAGAACTAATATAAGCATTTTACATAACTATTTATTAACGAAACACCAAAAAAGCTCATTGGAAAAAGTTCGGCCAGGTGACCACTTTTTCTAGGCCGTTGTTTTGAAGCTCATTTTCTCGGCTTCTAGGCGGTTTTAGAAAATTTTAAAAACAGATTTGGAATGAGTATGAAGTCTATTTTCATCCCAGAAGCATTAATTGGTTCGGTAAAGTTCCTCTTTAATGACAGTGTGCCACCAATTTTAATCACCGGGAAAAAAGGGAAAAATTCGGCAGAATTCGATCACGTGCTTTATTTTTCGCATTTTTCACTAGTTTTTTGTTGTTTTCTTATGATTTTAATATTCGAAATTAAAAATTTATATTTTTCAATTTGAAAATGTTTTTCACATGCGAAAAATGTTAATCTTTAACGGCCTGGATGAGGCCAATTTATCTGTCACGTCTGGAACACTGTCTTTAAAAGCAAACCTTCAAATTACAGGCAAGAATTCTCTGCATCTCAAGTGAAAAATTCAATCAACTTGGCACCACTAACCAGTTGGTTCGATTGCTTCGATGATGATCTTCTTTCAAAATTAGATGATATTGCGCCATTCCTTGGTATTCTTGGTTACGATACGTTTTCGAAAAAGCCTAATTATGATAGTTTTGCCAGTGATGATTTTTATCGCTTTAGAAAAGCTTATTGATTCTCGGTTTCCTTTTTTCTAATTGATTATTTGTTGTGTTAAAATTATACTTTTGATAAATGTGATTCTTCGTTGACTTTAAAATGCGCCAAATTTCATGGAAATCGAAGAATTTCAGAAAAAGTTATAGTTATTTGAAAATGATGATTTTGAAATTTCTTGAGCCTACTTTTCAAATGTTCATAACTTATTGAAAAATTTAAATATTTTCATAAAATTCGATGCATTCTAAAGTTGAGATTCTAAAATTTCAGAAAATACTACAATTTGTTCGATTCTCTAAGTTTTTCAGAGATAAAAATCTCCAAATATGTGTACGTTTTCAGGCAGGGAATTTCTGAAGAACTTGCATTCATTACTATTTTTCAAATTTTTTAAGGACGTACAATTTGGTGCAATATGTAACCTTTGATTGAATGAATCAGCGTAAAGAAAACTTCTACATTTAAAATGTATGTTTTGCATATTTCAGTTTCGAATGTTTGGAATTGGTTGCAAAAATGTTTTGAAATGGAATTGTTGTCTATTTAAACGATGGAGACTTTTCGAAATTGTCAGCTTATTTTCTTCTTTTTTTTGAATTCTAAATAAATCAATAAATTTTATAGAAATGTCTGATTTAAACTCTATTGGAACCAGCCTACTCATTGGATTTGTTTTGAACATAGTTGCGTTTTTCTTCAGAGGATTTCTTGCGATTGATTTCGATTCGAAAAAAGGAATTAGCGTTTTTGCACATTTTGTTTTACCTGCAATCGCTGAAGTCAGATTTGACAAACTTTGGAAACTAACCCTTCATTTTTCAGTTTGATGGCGAATTTTTGACTGTTGCAAGTGGAATCAGTTTTCTCGCGTTAGGGTTTTATATCCTTCTTGGTTTTGTGCATATCTCTATATTGTAGGTTTTCAATCTGATTGGGCTCAAAATCAAGTTTTTAGATGTATCGCACGCCGATCAACAAACGGGACAATTGTACGAACTTTGTTGATACTTATAATCTTGCTCTGCTTTTTGATTTCAATTGGGCAGATCATCGCCGGCTTGCTTTACATTATTGGAAAAGAGAGATTCAAACATGATTTGGTGAGTATAATCTCAGTAGGCTAGAAACCCAAGAATCTGCATTTCTAGGCCATAATTTGGGTTAAACTAAGACTATACATTGGTTTTAAAAGTTTCTGAATCGATCTGAAATTCAATGTTTTATACTTCGAATTTTAACGTTATAAGATCTTTAAAGGAGGACTTTGCGGAGCTAATGAATGCGTCTGGGATGAAAATACACTTCATTCTCATTCCGAATCTGTTTTTAAAATTTTCTAAAACCACCTAGAAGCCGAGAAAACGCACCTCAAAACAATGGCCTAGAAAAGTGTCCACCGGTGTAAACTAGTCCGCAGGCATGAAAAATCAAAAAAAACCTTATTTAAGACGAAAAAACATAAAAAAGGACTAATAAAAGCATTCTGCATAACTATTTATTAACGAAATAAAGCTCATAGGAAAAAGTTCGGCCAGGTGGCCACTTTTTCTAGGCCATTGTTTTGAGGCGTGTTTTCTCGACTTCTAGGTGGTTTTAGAAAATTTTAAAAACAGATTTGGAATGAGAATGAAGTCTATTTTCATTTAAGGTACATTCTTAATCTCCGTCAAGCCCTCCTTTAATTTTGATGAAAAACTTATTTATTTTTTCAGTTCTACGATAAATTAAAAATTTTCAGCATTTCAATACTCTATTTTTTCAGACGTTCCATTCCGAGTTTCTGATTCTGGTTTCAGCAGTGTTCACAATAACCGCCGCAAATCTGGCCACCAATTTGAGGAAACGGAATTTCATTAATTGAGAGATATTTGAATAAATAATTAATCCGGACTATTAACGGATTTTATACATGAAAACACTTCAAAATACGATCAATTTCTTTAATTTTGTGAGCTAGGACTTTTTGATTGAAACTGTGCTTTCACAAAGCCAAAAGTTGATAGAATTCCATTACAAACAGAGAATATGAACAATTTCGTATGTATCAAGATGAAAATTCATGCCCGCTGGTTTTTGCGTACTCTTTTAGTAAAAAAGAAATTAAAGGAGGGCTTTAGAGAGATAATAAATGTACCTTAAATGATAATAGACTTCATTCTCATTCCAAATCTATTTTTAAAATTTTCTAAAACAACCTAGAAGCCGAGAAAATGTGCTTCAAAACAATGGCCTAGAAAAAGTGTCCACCTGGCCGGACTTTTACCTTTGAGCTTTTTTCGTGTTTCGTTAATAAGTAGTTATGCAGAATGCTTATATTAGTCTTTTTTTCTTATATTTTTTCATTTTTTTTGGATTTTTAATACCTGTTTTTGTTTTATGAATAGGAAAAGTATCTTGTGTTTGTTCGATGGAGAATTTAATGAAGCGTTCATAATTTATTGGATTCGAAAAAAAAACAACTTTTCTCTTGATTTTCTGGTTTTCGGGGAGATCCCTCCCGGGGGTCAATGTTCTGAGAAGTCTTGAGTATTGAAAATTCAATATAATTCAAAAATCGGGTGAAAATATTGAGGATCCTAGCAGTGTTCCGCATAGACACATGAAAATTCGACACATTTCGCTAAATGACACATAAAAGCCACCGACACATGTGTCATTTACCTTGTAGGGACACATGTTTCATGCGACACATTTAATTTTCATGTGTCGCGACACATGTATTACGCGAAACATTGGATATCTCATGTGTCGCGACACATGTTTCATGCGACACATGGAATTTTCAAGTGTCGCGACACATGTGTTGCGCAACACATGGAATTTTTCATGTGTCGCGACACATGTGTTGCGCAACACATGGAATTTTTCATGTGTCGCGACACATGTGTTGGGCCAAAAATGGCCATGTAAAGGTGTCGCGACACATGTGTCGCCGCGAAACATGTGTCTACCAACACATCAAATCCGGATCGAGCCAGAAACCGAGCACAAACACGCCAAAAACGTCACAAATTTGGTGATTTTAAAAATGTGAAATTATTCGTATTTTCGCGTTTTCTTGGTGAGTTCGAAATAGAAATTATGTTTACCAGTTCCTAATAAGTTTCTCTTCCATTTTATCAAAGAATTGCTAGGTTTTTCTAATTTTGAAACAATAAAAACCGAGCTGAAAGTGCTGAAATTTTAAAAAATTTTCATATTTTAGAAATATCAGAATTTCATTCGAAAGCCTATGTCGTTTTGTACTTATCCTCAAAAAATCATCTGATTTCATTGATTTTGAAACGTGAATACTGATACTTTAAAAAATGCACAGAGATATTGAGAGCAAAAGAATACGCGCTCCATCGCACACCCGCGAAAATCAAGTATTCAAATTTTTTGCGACTTTCAATACTTTCAGTATTCACGTTTCAAAATCAATGAAATCAGATGATTTTTTGAGGATAAGTACAAAACGACATAGGCTTTCGAATGAAATTCTGATATTTCTAAAATATGAAAATTTTTTAAAATTTCAGCACTTTCAGCTCGGTTTTTATTGTTTCAAAATTAGAAAAACCTAGCAATTCTTTGATAAAATGGAAGAGAAACTTATTAGGAACTGGTAAACATAATTTCTATTTCGAACTCACCAAGAAAACGCGAAAATACGAATAATTTCACATTTTTAAAATCACCAAATTTGTGACGTTTTTGGCGTGTTTGTGCTCGGTTTCTGGCTCGATCCGGATTTGATGTGTTGGTAGACACATGTTTCGCGGCGACACATGTGTCGCGACACCTTTACATGGCCATGTTTAGCCCAACACATGTGTCGCGACACATGAAAAATTCCATGTGTTGCGCAACACATGTGTCGCGACACATGAAAAATTACATGTGTTGCGCAACACATGTGTCGCGACACTTGAAAATTCCATGTGTCGCATGAAACATGTGTCGCGACACATGAGATATCCTATGTTTCGCGTAACACATGTGTCGCGACACATGAAAATTAAATGTGTCGCATGAAACATGTGTCCCTACAAGGTAAATGACACATGTGTTATAGCGACACAATGTGTCAAATGTGTCATGTTTCGTAGTTTTGCGGAACACTGGATCCTAGGAAGAAAACTTTTTTTAATTTCGACAGTTGAAGGAGGGATATACAGAAATAATAAATGCACCTTAAATGAAAATAGACTTTTATTTCAAAAAAAGTGACGTGACTCGGGTTTTCCTCGGTTCCCCGTAGATTTTGTACTCATTCCAAAACTGTTTTTAAAATTTTCTAAAACCACCTAGAAGCCGAGAAAATGAGCTTCAAAACAAAGGCCTAGAAAAAGTGCCCACCTGGCCGAACTTTTTCCTATGAGCTTTTTTCGTGCTTCGTTAATAAATAGTTATGCAGAATGCTTATATTTGTCCTTTTTTTATTGTTTTTTCATATTTTTTGGATTTTTCATGCAGGCGGACTAGTTTTCGCCGGTGGACACTTTTTCTAGGCCATTGTTTTGAGACGCCTTATCTCGGCTTCTAGGTGGTTTTAGAAAAATTTAAAAACAGATTTAGAATGAGTATGAAGTCTATTTTCATCCCAGATGCATTCATTATCTCCGTAACACCCCCCCTTTAAAGCCTATTGCGCATTAAAATTGAAGTTTGTGCGTCAAATATCTGAAATGTGGTCTAATCTATTTTTTTTCCACAACAAATCACAAAATTGAATGAATATAACGATTTTTGTGAAACCCTGCCCAACAATTGCAAAAATGCCACGCCTCAAAAAACGCCCACTTTTCTGCATCCAATTGCCAATTGTCGTACTGGACTTTTTAAAAGTTATAATCGGTTCACTTTATCACATCGTGTGATGTCCGGAACCTTTTGCAATTTTTTTCTGAAAAAATTGAACATATCCGGAAAATCAATATTTTATTTGAATTTTTCAAAAATTTTGTGTACACTTTTTTCAGACAGCAATACCCAGTTCCTGATCGTGGTTTCAGCAGCGGTCACAATAACCGCCGCAAAATTTGCAATTGATTTGAGAAAACGGATTTGAGAGCAATTGTTGGAAATATATATATATACTGAATAAAATTTGTGTTTTTATTGTCAAGCTGATTTTTCTTGGCAACTCGTATTTGCGCGCTCTACGGATAAAATTGAAAGCGTTGCGACCGCTCGCGTGCGACGGAACTAGCACGTGCAATTATTTTTTTTTATTCTTTGTAAGTGGGTGTTTTTCCACGTTTTTATTCGATTTTTTTGGTTTTTTAAATAACATTTTAAAAAATACCTTTTTTTCAGCTATTTACCCATTTTTCAAGGTAGGGGCGGCTTTATTTTGTTGTGATCTGCAAAAATAAAATTTCATGAAAAAAATAACCAAAAAAATCGAATAAAAACGTGGAAAAACACCCACTTCCAAAGAATTTAAAAAAAATAATTGCACGTGCGAGTTCCGTCACGCGCGAGCGGTCGCGACGCTTTCAATTGTATCCGTAGAGCGCGCAAAAACGAGCTGCCAAGGAAAATCAGCTTGACAATATATATTTTAAAAAAAGCTTGAAAATAATTTTTCTTCAAATGTTAAGTTCGAGAGTGCAAAAGTTTATCACTGTTACTTCATTCCAGTTCTTTTCGAACTGAAATGAATCACTACACAAAAATAAAGAGAAATGACGTATGGACAAACGATAAGATTCTGGAAATTGATAAGATTATGAAATAAAAGGTGCAACAAGTATTACGATAATGATTCAAAACTTACATCGGTTACAAAATGATTTCACAATCTTTACATTTTCCAATAATTGGAGTTCTCCTCATTTCGGGATTCATCTTGAATACGGTGGCTGTTTTCACTAAAGGATGGATTACAATTTCTGTGTATTATGTAATTTATAAAATAAGTTATTCTATCGGAATTGTTCCGTATTATTCGGTAAGTGATCCTATATATCATATTTATTTATTTATCGAAATTTTAGAACGAAGTAGGCTGGTTGAATGCCGCAAGTTGGTTGATGTTCACCTCATTTGCTTTTTATATTATTGTTTGTTTGAAGTTTTTATTCACTCTATAAGATATTTAACTTCGAGAAATCCTTTTATAAAATTCTTACAGCGCAAAAGCTCGCAATGGATCATGCGGACATGTGGTACGGAAGATGCTCTTCAGTATTTCATTTGTCTGTTTTATAATAGCTGTTGAACAACTCGTTGCAGTCATTCTTTTCTTTGCAAATTTACCCAATTATAGGAATTACGTGAATTACGTGAATTACGTGAATGTAAATCTTTCTTTATTGGAATTATAGGTTATGAATCTTGATTTTTCAGCTCGGTTATTCTGGATACCTTGCACTGGTTTCAGCCATTATTACAGCGGTTGCTTCAATTTTCACATTCTATGTGAGAGGACAATATTGTTGTTAAATTAATATGAGTCATGATGATTGGATTTAATTTTTCATACCTCTTGAATACCTCTTTTGCTTTCTTCATTCCGGTATAGGATTAATAAAGAAATAAGTTTTAATCAAGCTTCAATTGTATTAATGATTGATTAATTTAATACCAAGAAATTATAACAAAACACTTATTAAAGTTGTCAATTATAAATTTTATCTTATGAGATAAGAAAATTTTTTTACAAAAATCATTGAGGCTTATCATTAAACAGTATTTTCGTTAAAAAGTGATGATGAATTTGATAAAAACGAGTAAAAACGGAATTCAGCCAAATTTGGCAGAAAGGTAAAAAATTACTAAATTCCATACTCTACTGAAAAATGTGACTTGATATCTAACTTATGATCATCGTTGAAAAATGATAGCATTGTTAAATAATCTGTGTATAATATTTATAAGGAATTAAGCCTAACATCAGTAAAATAATCTTGAAATGTTGTCACCTTCTTTAAATATCTCCTTTAAAGACATCGTGTCAGTTAACACGATCCAAATTTAAGGCCAAAAAATAAAATTTAAATGGGAGCCCAGAAGGTTGAGAAAAAGATACCAATATGTTGCCATATTCAAATAAGTGTGTTTCGCGCCAATTCCTACCGCGTTGCACAGACACGTTTTTTTGAGTTTTTCAACTTTGGACCGCTGCTATGAAGCATGTATTAAAGAGAGAAAGCTCTAATTTTTGAAACTAAGATCAGGTAGTGTCAAATTAACTGACCCACAGTGGGTCAGTTAATTTTTAAAGGCAAAATTTCAGTTAGAAATTTACAACTAAAATTGTATTTACGAAATAATGGATCACATTTCCTGTGAATTATGGGATTTTTCATATTCTATGGGAATTGTTCCTTCTCATTCGGTAAACGAGAATCCGATAAATATTTAATTTATATACAGTGCGCGTCATAATGATAGCACACCCCCGAATTTGGCCGTATCAGAAAAATGACGCATTTTCGTGGAAAACTGCTAATGCCAATCGTTTTTTAAGGTGGAAAAACCCCCAGGTACAAAGTTTCCTGAAATTCTTTCGAAAAATAAGTCCAAAACAGCAAAAAGGTGAAAATCCGACCGCGTCATAATGATAGCACACCCCCCCAAAAATGGACTTTCGCACATCAATTTTTTGACAATTTCAGATTGGTAAAGCTGTTTTTTTCACTTTTTTATTATTTATTTTGTATTTTGAAGATAGTAATCGTATTTATTTCATTTTTCAAAATTGCATATTACTTGAAAATTCGAAAATCTTCAAAAAATCGCAAAAATCAGCAAATAAAGAGCGGTAGTTTTTAATTACGGTGTATAAATATGTAGAAACAGTTATATTATCGCTCATTGGAATGTTTTTGATCTTTTTAGAAAATTTTACGTTTGAATTTTGCGTGGTATTGACCGTTTGAAGCATGCAAAACGCCATTGAAAATGCCCAACTGGTCGTTATGAGCCAGTTGACGTGCTTTAAAGACAATTGTCACTAGAATGGCAACACGTACATGTTGTCCGAGGATTGTAACTTGGAATTCCTTAGAGTTTGTTATAAAATTCGAGTGGAAATTCGGGTGAACAGCCGAAAAAGCTATCAGATATAATCAATAAGAAACATTATCAAACTCGCTAGCAACAACGTGAAGTCTGCGCATGATATGAAGGGAGAATTACATTTAAACATCTCCAAACTTACCGACATACCCTTCGATGTGTTTTGAACGTGTCTTGGTACATCAAAAGAACAATCATGAAGTCATATCCTAAAATGACTGAAGATCTTAAGAAGGAAGAGTTGAATTGAACCGCTTGAGAAATTGAAACCGATATGCGAGATGTTTCGAGCAGTCTGTTGTGTTTCTGGTATCATAATCGTAGTCTGTTGTTTTCTGGCATCTTAACTTTTAAGGAATTCCAAGTTACAATCCTTGGACAATCTGTTCGTGTTGCCATTCTAGTGACAAAGCACGTCAACTGGCTCATAACGACCAGTTGGGCATTTTCAATGGCGTTTTGCATGCTTCAAACGGTCAATACCACGCAAAATTCAAACGTAAAATTTTCTAAAAAGATCAAAAACATTCCAATGAGCGATAATATAACTGTTTCTACATATTTATACACCGTAATTAAAAACTACCGCTCTTTATTTGCTGATTTTTGCGATTTTTTGAAGATTTTCGAATTTTCAAGTAATATGAAAATTTGAAAAATGAAATAAATAATAAACAAGTGAAAGAAACAGCTTTTCCAATCTGAAATTGTCAAAAAATTGATGTGCGAAAATCCATTTTTGGGGGGTGTGCTATCATTATGACGCGGTCGGATTTTCACCTTTTTGCTGTTTTGGACTTGTTTTTCGAAAGAATTTCAGGAAACTTTGTACCTGGGGGTTTTTCCACCTTAAAAAACGATTGGCATTAGCAGTTTTCCACGAAAATGCTTCATTTTTCTGATAGGGCCAAATTCGGGGGTGTGCTATCATTATGACGCGCACTGTAGTATTATTGAGAATTTTTATGCGGAAGCAACTTTTTTTTAATTTTTAAAGTAGGACTTCGCAGAGCTTATAAATGTTACTTGGCTGAAAATAGAAAGAAGACGTCACACCAATTCCAAATCTGTTTAAAAAAAATTTCTAAAACCACGTAGAAGTTGAGAAAATGTGCTTCAAAACAATGGCCTAGAAAAAGTGCCCACTGGCGGAAACTAGTCCGTGCGCATTATTACGTGGAGTATCCAGAAAAATGTTAAAAACATTTGTTAAAATGAACTAATTTAAGAATTTTCCATAAATATTCATTAAAATTTACGTGGATAATCCAGAAAATTTTTAAAAATATGGGTTAAAATGTACTAATTTAAGAATTTTCCATAAATATTCATTAAAATATCTCGCAAAAATCTCATATGAAGAAGTTCGGCCAGGTGGACACTTTTTCTAGGCCATTGTTTTGAAGCTCATTTTCTCGGCTTCTAGGTGGTTTTAGAACATTTTAAAAACTGATTTGGAATGAGAACGAGTTCTGTTTTTATTACAGCTACATTCATTAGCTCGGTATAGCCCTTAGTAACTGTCTGAATTGGAAAAAAGTCCCCTTCCTAGGATCCTCACTATTTTCACCCGATTTTTGAATTATGTTGAATTTTCTGTACTGAAGACTTCTCAGAACATTGACCCCCCTCTCCACCCAAACCAGAAAATCAAGAGAAAAGTTGTTTTTTTCGAATCCAATAAATTATGAACGCTTCATTAAATTCTCCATCGAACAAACACAAGATACTTTTCCTATTCATAAAAAATTCTAAATGTTTTGAGAAGAAATGCCATTTTTTGGGGGGAAAAGAGCATCAATGATGATTTGTGAAGTGTATACTTATAATACTCATAAATACAACAACAGATCTATAGACAGATGTTCAGAATACTTTGGAAGAGGGCATAAGGATGGAACAAGAGGAAAGGGGGGATAAACTAATGAGTGATCTCCACCTCCTCCCCCCGTTTTTTTTGTGGTTTTATGCTCTTTTTGTTATGAGAAGATTTTATGCTCACTGCTGTTATTTTACCTCATTTCTTCTATTGTATGAAATTTTGTTTCTGCGGAAAATACGACTAACCTGAGGACTAATGCACGATCTTTCTCATTTTTCGAAAATTTGTGCTTCAATTATCGTTTTAAAATTGATTTTTACTGATTTCGAACATGATTACCGTTCCAATTTTTCTACTCCAAAAAAAACTATAAAATTTAAAATAATATACATTTTAAGGGGTGTTTTTTTAAATTAAAGGGGTGGGCTCCAGAGAGCTCAGAAATCGGTTTTTTATCTACTTTGATACCAGCCAAAAAAATTTTATCGAAAAAATAAGAAAACCGGATTTTAAAAAAATCGAATACGGCCGAAGAATTGCAATTTGGGCTTCTAGGCCATATAAGGAAAAATGCCGAAAGTTGGATTTTTTGCATTTTTATCGGTTTTTCTTATTTTTTCGACTTAACAGCATTTTTTGGTATTCTGATTCATCTGAATAATATTCTGATTCATCCGAAACCCTTTTCTTAGCTCTTTAGCGCCCCTTTAACTGAATTTTTATTTGTCAATTTTAAAGGAGGGCTTACGGAGCTAATGAATGCGTCTGGAATGAAAATAGATTTCATTCTCATTCCAAATCTGTTTTTAAAATTTTCTAAAACCACCTAGAAGCCGAGAAAACGCGCCTCAAAACAATGACCTAGAAAAAGTGGCCATCGTCGAAAACTAGTCCGCAGGTATGAAAAATCCAAAAAAAAATTTGAATAAAAACATTAAATTTCTGTGTAACTATTTATTAAACACGAAAAAAGCTCATTGGAAAAAGTTGGGCCAGGTGGACACTTTTTCTAGGCCATTGTTTTGAAGCTCATTTTCTCGGCTTCTAGGTGGTTTTAGAAAATTTTAAAAACAGATTTGGAATGAGAATGAAGTCTATTTTCATTTAAGATACATTTATTATATCCGGAAAACCCTCCTTTAAAGCCAATACTCTGTACAATGTGGGGAAACGTGGAGGTTTCACAAATCTTACAAAGATTGCAAAAAAATTTCAAATTCCAAAATACCGCATTCAACTCTAAAACGGGTCAACCCGCAACAAAACCGCACCTCATATTCTCGTTCCTCAAAACTATACAAAATCCTTGCCCATCTCCCCTCCCACCACCACTTTCACATAACTTTTTTGCCGCTATTTCTGCCTCATAATCGTCATCTTTTGAAGAATGATGATGTCGCTTTGGAGATGGTCATTCTTCTTTTTCTTGCATTCATGCGTCCTACATGCGTCCCCTCCAACACCAAGCTATAATTTATCACTGATGAATGGGCCTTCATTTTTGGAATGTTGTGTCCCTCTAGTGGAATTTTCGTTTGAGTAGTCTGGAGAGAGAGAAATGTCAAAATGTGAAGGAGTTTTATTTAAATTTTCTTTATATAGTTATTGGAGTTTTTTGGAAGCGATATGTCCCGCAATTTTTCCCCCCTAATTTTTTATAGATTTTTTGCCATTAATCTTTTCTGAGCTATTGAAGTTAATTTGCTGGCATTTTTTTTTCAATAAGTAGATTCTAAAAAAAACAGTTTTTAAAATTTTGTCCAAATTTCATGTGAAAAATTTTAAATTCTTACATTTATATTTAAAGGAGGATTAATTTTCACTGGTACACTCTCTTTAAAATAGAGTTATACGCAGGTTATAAAAGTTGCTTAATAGATCTGAAATTCAATTTTATATACCTAAAAGATAGTGAAAAAATTAGCAAAAAGTAGAAAAGGGCACCCGGAATTGAACTTGGCTGCCACTTCGGTTGAAAATTTACGTTTTTGAGACCAAAGTTCGATTCCGGTAGCCTTTTTCAACTTTTTTGCAAATTTTTTCACTATCGTTTAGGTGTGTATATAAAATTGAATTTCAGATCGATTAAGCAATATTTATGACCTGCGTATAGTCCCCCTTTAAATATAAATGATAAAATTTTTAAAAATTTTCACAAGATATTTTTAGATTTTAATTATAGTGAAAAAATTCCAGAAAAACCGACTGACACCTTGCCTTTAGCTAATATATAAATTCCGGTTAGATCTTCATCGATTCTATTAAAATTTTAATTGAATTGCGTTTTTCTTCGAGATCTCCCGCATTTTTCGATTCAATTATAATATTTATCTATTCTTTTGAATTAATTTAGGAATTTTTCACATTTTTCTGTGAAATACTTCAAAAAAATTCCGTTGAAATCACAAAAAACAGTTAACCTACTTTTAACGCTTTGGGGAACTTTTAGAAATATGACTGGGATACTGTCTTTAAAGGTATTCGACCCATTTTGGCTATATCTATCCAGAAAATCTATATAAAACGAAATATATTTCCAATTTTCAAAAACGATGTTTCATTTTCAAATTTCGACACACGCCACCACGTCTGTTGTACAACTCCTTACCGTATCCCATAAATCACCCCCCTCGCGAAAAAATGCGAAAAAATGTGCTAAACCTCCAAAATGTGTCCTTCTTTTGCACATATCCCCCCACCATCATCCCCCCTTTAATTTCTCTGCGTCACAATTTCCCGCCAACCATTACTGTACGTTTTTCAACAGTCCTCTCTCAATCTCTCATATTTCTGCGCCTCTTAGTTTCCCATCGTCTCTTCATGATGACTCGTCTGTTCGTTCAGGTTTTGACCATTTAACACGCTCCGATCTCCGCGTTTCTAGTGGTATTTTAGAAGTGCTGGTTCTCGCTCTTAAAATAAAAATATATAGATGTTGTATTTATATTTATGCATTATTGTTGTTAGCTTTTATTTTATGATTGTTGAATTTTTGATCTATCTGATCGTTTTTAACAGAAATTCTGTCGATATTAATTTTTGTAAAAAATATTTCAAAATTTTCTAGAAATTATAGTTTTTGAAAAAAAGCAATTTACGATGCTTTTACATTTTAAATGGCTTTAAAATTTTATTTTTTTTTAATTTACATCTGATTTTTCATCATTTCTGGTTTTAAAAATGCATTTCTTTCCACTTCCTTTTAAAATTTTTATTTAAAATTCACCACAATTATTCTCATGATTATGCAAAATTTTTTCTCAAAAAAATCCCATTTTATACTGCCTTTTTGATAGAAAATCTGACATATTTTATTTTTTTTTTACATATTTTTCACCTTGCCACGTCATTTTATCTCAATTTTCCGGGATTTTTGAAAATTCTGAATTGAAATTTAATTCACAATTCGAAATTGCATCGTTATTTCGAAATAATTTGAAACATTTCATTTTTCTTCAACATTTTTGGCTTGAAAACTGCAAGATTCCATTAAAAATAACAAAAGTACACATTCCAACCTCCCGAACTGTTGCAAATTGAACAATAATCATAAAAAATAAATCAGATAACAGAATCTCATAAATTAATGACTCTTTTTTGTATACTCGCGGCAAGAATTTATAAGAGAAATAGAAAGATAAGAAGAAGATAGTACTAATGAACGAATCAATTCATCCAAAAATATTTTTATTCCCACAATATCTCGGTTTTATTACTGTTTTTTGTATGGAAAAGTACAATAAAATGAATGGGGGGAGAAATTGTTGCGTGTTTGATGTTTTCCTTTCATCTATTGTGTTTTGTTGAATAATAGGATTTGACTGCTTTTGCAAGTACAATTTTTTTACAAAGGAATGATATTGGTTATGCAATGACTTTTTTTTTTTAGGAATTGTTGAAAAGTTTTTAAACAAAATTTTTAAATTAGCAAATTTCAGCAAATTTTGGTTGAGATTTAAAAAATACATTTTTTAACCCTTCCCACATTTCTAACAGTCCTAGGACTATTTCACAAAAATGTGATTAAAAAAAAATCTCAACCAAATTTGCTCAAATTTGGTAAATTGGTTAAGAATGAAACCATTATGTGCATTTGAAAGTTTCATCCAGAAATATTGAGTTTGAGTTATAGCTCCTCGAAGTTCAAATATTGACAAATTTTCAGATTTTGACGCTCTATAACTTGTTCCCTTGCTCATATTAGCAGCTAAAATTTGTAGTTTCTTAGCCTCCAGGCCGAGCTCTTTCTGATGAGATAGGTCTCATCTAAAAATATTTGACCGAGTTGGTGCATTTCCCTTGTAAAGTTGTAGATTTTCATTTTTAACTCCCCGACCAAATTTCATTGATATTTTTGTGAAAATCTGAAGAAATACCAAATTTCAGATAATTTAAAACATTTTCAGACAATTTAAAATCAATAAGAATTTATTTCATATTAAAAAAAAGCGAATATGAAGAATAGAGTATCTGAAAATTTACGGAAATTGTTGTTGTTAATTTTTTTCTATAAAAATTTAACCTTTTTCGCAAAATGTTGGCTAAATCCTGAACATTTTCGTTTATTTCTTTCATGATTCATGTTTTATGACATTTTTTACGTCGCTCTTTATGTTTTGAATTTTCAGACCCATTTTTGACCTTATTTTATCAAAAAATATTTCATATAATATGTCTGTGATGTAGTTTGTAGTCTAAATATAGAACATTTTGTAGTTTGTAGTCTTATCTAGGTCGTAAAATTAATATTCTAGAATGGAATATTAATATTTCGGAAAATACAATGAATAATTGGTTTTTTAAAAACAATTTTAAATGAAGATATTCACTTTTTTTCAGGTTTTCGATCACAAGAAATTTTAAAGGGACTCTTTACTGAATTTGGGTATCTATTTCATTTTCATCTTCTTCACAGTATTTGAAAACCTATAGAAGCAAAACATTTATCGAACTTTCCTTTTCTAGTACACGAAAAAAGCACATTTACAGGGTAAGGCGGCGAATGGTCTAACGGCTCGGCCGCGCGCGAGAGAGCATGCGAATGTGAGAGTGTTTGCAATTGTTAGGCCATTCGCCGCCTTATTTTTGAAATGGGTGTGTTTGAGTACTAGAAAAGGAAATTTCGCAAAAATATTTCTCTTGTATAGGTTTTCAAATATTAAGAAGAAGATGAAAATGGAATTGAAACCCAAAAACAGTAAAGAATCTCTTTAAAGACAATTTTTTTTGAGAAGCATCAAAATTTTATAATTTTTCTCCAGTTAAAAAACAATTTTCTCTAAATTCAAATTTTTCCAATATTAGCTTTCCACCGGGTCAACCCGTCCCCCCGTCCCAACACACAATAATGCCCCTTCAAACATTCCACTTCTTTTGACAAGCTTTCTCGATCCATTTTTAGTTTGCTCATTACTCCAAGTTTACTCATTAACCGAATCAACAATCGCTTGTCGTTTGCCTCCATTTCTTCAACACTGTCTCGTCACCCACCTCTTTATTCTGTGTATGTTTGGCTCGTCTACCTTTTGAAGAAGCTTCGGGTTCTTCTCGACCCTTTTTTTGTTTGTTTACCCCCCTTATTCCTCACAGAGAAGAAGAACCTTTTGGTGTTTAGGTTTTGGGTTTTCTTTTTTTTTGTGTTTTTTCTTACGCTTTTTTTTGTGTAGTATGGTTTGGCAATTTTCTTGAAGCTAAATTATGAAAATTACATTTTTGGGAATCAAATTTCATTGAATCATATATTTTGTGTAATTTTTAAATTAAATTTGTATTTAAAAATGTATGAAGATTTTCCAAGTACTGTGAAGATCGTTAACAAACTACAATTCATAGGTTGAACTGAAGTTTCGAAGAAGGTACGATTATGAATATTTTTACTCGTAACTTTAATTTTTAGCATATTGAAAAAAATTTTAAAGAAGGCTTTACGAAGCGAATGAATGCGTCTGGAATGAAAATATACTTCATTCTCATTCTAAATCTGTTTTTAAAATGTTCTAAAACCACCTAGAAGCCGAGAAATCGCGCCTCAAAACAATGGCCTAGAAAAGTGTCCAAAACTAGTCCGCCGGTATGAAAAATTAAAAAAAGACGTAAATTAAAATGAAAAAACATAAAAAAGGACTAATATAAGCATTCTGCATAATTATTTGTTAACGAAAAATGAAAAAAGCTCATAAGAAAAAGTTCGGCCAGGTGGACACTTTTTCTAGGCCATTGTTTTGAAGCTCATTTTCTCGGCTTCTAGGTGGTTTTAGAAAATTTTAAAAACAGATTTGGGATGAGAATGACGTCTATTTTCATTTAAAGTATAATTATTATCTCCGTAAAGCCCCCCCCCCTTTAATTTTTTAAAACTAAAACAAGCGTCAACATTTTTCATGACCTCCCATTTTTTAAATCTTTAAAGATGGTTCTCAACATGCTAAAACTTCAGAATTGTTTTAAGACTTTTAAATTAAACGTGATTCCACTTTCCATTTTTATAGTTTTCGAATTTTTCGGAAAAATCGTAATGATTTGTAAATTCAAATTTTTTTATCACATAAATTCATCAAATTTCTCAAATTTGCGTTTTCATAAGACTTTAACTGTATTTTTTTAAAATTTTAATTATCGATTTACGAAAATTCTGATATTTTTGTTCGCGAAAAATAAAAGTGGTCCACTATCTTTAAGCCAAAGACTATACACATTTACCTCCCCAAAAATGGCAACAAATTCACGTCTTATTCATAAAAATGCAAGATATTAAATATGAAACGGCCCGTTGGCGGACATACATATAAGAAACGACCGCCGCCATCGCTGTCACAATAACAAAAAGAGGAGGTAATTTATGCGGAAACATAGTCCAGTCCTTCTCTTTTTCCTTCCCTTTTTCTAGTAAATTTAAATATGCAGATTTTCTTTCTCGCCCCACCCTTAAAATAGAGTTTTTTGTGTCCTGAGCATAAAGAAAGAATGTTATTGCTCTTTCCACCGGCTCCAGGTGTATGACAACCCGCGAGCAAATGTAAGTTTCGTGTTTCGAGAGCTCTTTTTGCACAAAACGCACATCTGGTCATTTTCTAGTGGTCATCAAGGTTTTTTTTCTCGAAATTCTTGTTAATGATTGAGTTTAATTGAGCAAGAGTAGATGTTTGATAGTTTTTAGCGGGCAATGACGAAGGTCAGATGTTCTGCGTATTCGTTTCGGAGAACGAAAGTAGTTTTAATTTCAAATTTATTTTTATGTTTTCTTAATTTCCAGATTTTTCACAAATTCTTGTTTAGTAAATCTCATTTTCAGTACTTAAAAAACATGCTATCGGCACCTCGAAAACGAATTTTGAAGAACTATTTTCAAACTGTCCTAATTGAAAATTTCAGTTTGTTTTCCAAATTTTCGAAAGTTTTCACTGGTTAGAATTTTTTAAAAAGTTTTTTTTGAATCGGTCAAATATTTTCCAAATTCCAATTTTAAAAGTTTTGAAATATTCTGGATATTTTTCAAGGATATTTTTAGATATTTTTGGAATTTTTCAGCATTTTCAAGGATATTTAAATTTTTTAAAAGCTTTTTTTGGATAAAATTTCAGGTATTTTTCTCTGAAACTCTTGATTTTATGAGCTGTCTAGTGAACTGTAATTTATGCGCATTTTTCATAACAAAATTTTTAGGAATTTTTCACATTTTTCGGTGAAATACTTTAAAAAACGTCCTTTGAAATAGTTTGAATGTTTTTGTTTAAAAAAATAAGTTAACCTACCTTTAATGCTTATGGGAAACATCTAGAAATATGACTGGGATACTGTCTTTAAAATAATTCGAAATCATAACAAAAGATATTTAATTTTAAAAAATGTAATTAAATTTTAAATTTTGTAGTTCTTGATTTTTCTGAAATTTAGAGGAGGACTAGGTTATAAATGTTGCCAAATCGATCTGAAATTCAATTTTATTGACCTAAACTATAGTGAAAAAATATGCAAAAAAGTTGAAAATGTCACCCGGAATCGAACTTTGGTCTCAAAAACGTAAAAGTTTCCGCCAAAGTAGCAGTCAAGTTTTCTTTTCTTTTTCATTTCTACTTTTTTGCACATTTTCCACTTCGAATATTGTTTTTCGCGCCAAATCCGTCTGTATAATACGATCTAAAATAAGTAGTCGAATTTTCTTGTAAAAAGTATTCAAAAAATACATTTTTTGTCAGTTTTTAAAATTAATTTGGTAAAAAAATTAACTTTTGATGATTTTTAGTCGTTCTAGACTAGAAAATCGCTTTTTTGAGGTATCTGGAGCATAATGCCTCGCGGGAGCTCCCCAACATTAAAAAGTGGTGAAATGTTAAACATTCTCAACATTTTGAAACTTTTACTTTTTTTCCCATAAAATCATGTACTGGAGTTCATCTCAAAATGTAAACATTTGGTATTTTTGGCGGGATAAAATTGAAATTCAATTCAATTTTTTTCGACTTTCCTTTAAATTTTCAAATTTTCCAATATTTTCTCAGGTTTTGCCCTGTTATCTAAACCCCCACCCCCGGAAATACATAACAAGAACAATTAAAGTTGCCTCGACAAAAGAATTTTTATAGTCCTACCCCCTCCATCATCATCATAAATTCGTGAGTGTGGCGTTCCTTTTGTTATTGTTACTGAGCATTTGAAAATGGAAAGAATGTATGTACATATTCATCATTTTGTCTTCACAAAATCCTTTTTCTTTTCTTGTTTCCTCCTCTTTCTCTCTTGGCTTAATTGAAACACATTGAATGGTCCTTTTTAGGCGGAAAATTGCAAAAAAAAGAAAAGAGAAGTGTTGTTGTAGCAGTACTAATACCACATACTTCTATAGTCATTGACGCCTTTTTAGTGAGGATTTTATACATTTTAGGGTTGGATTTTTTTTGTGGAAATTTCAGGTTTTTAAAAATGAATTTTTATAGTTCTCGTAAATTTTTTGATTTTTTTCTTGATTCCCTAATTTTTCTGCTGAATTAAAAAAAATTTTAATTTAAAGGGAAATTCCAGAAGCTTCAAAAAAAAATTCCAGAATCTTCCAGAAAATTCTAGAAAATTCCAAAACACTCTAGAAAATTCTAGAAGCTCCCAGAAAATTCCAGAAGCTTCCAGAAAATTCCAGAAAATTCCAGAAGCTTCCAAAAAATTCTAGAAAATACAAAAAAAAATTTCGGAAAATTCTTTTTTTGGAAGCTTCCAGAAAATTCCAGAAATTTTCAGAATGTTCTAGAAAATTTTAGAAGCTTCCAAAAATTCGAGAAGCTTCCAGAAAATTCTAGAAAATTCCAGAATGCTCTAGAAGCTTCCAGAAAATTCCAGAAGCTTCCAGAAAATTCCAGAATGTTCTAGAAAATTCTAGAAGCTTCCAAAAATTCTAGAAAGTTCCAGAATGCTTTCGCGAAAATTTTAGAAGCTTCCAGAAAATTCCAGAAGCTTCCAGAAAATTGTAGAAAATTCCAGAATGCTTTCGAGAAAATTTTAGAAGCTTCGAGAAAATTCTAGAAATTTCCTGAATGCCCTAGAAAATTCTAGAAAAATCCAGAATGTTAAAGAAAATTTTAGAAGTTTCCAAAAAATTTTAGAAGCGTATAATTTCTTATATGACCTAGAAACCCAAATTGCAATTCTTCGGCCATTCTAAAAATTTCAACGTTTTTTCTTATTTTTTCGACTTAAAATGTTTTTTAAAATATCAATTGGCGGATAATCATGCTCTTATCCATCGAAATCCATTTTTGAGATCATCGGAGCCCGTTTTAAAATTTTAAAATTTTTTCGCTTTTTCAGAAAAATTCTGTAGTTTATATTTATTTTTCAAGTTAAACCAATCGAATTTCTGCTTTTTTGGAAATGTTGAAATTTCCAAAAACTGAAAGTCTGAAAATTTTCTGTTTTTTGTTTATCTTCGAATCATTTAATTTTTTTAGAAGTTCATGAATTAGTTTTTATGGAACAATTCTTTTTTTTTCTTTTTCTGAGATTTACAAAATTTTGAAGCTCTAATTTATTCATTTTTGGATTTTTTCAAATAAAAGAAAAAGTGCAATTTCATCCTCAGAAATTGAGTTTGAAAAATTGCAAGAAAAGGAAAAGCTTCATGAATTTTTGAAAAATGAGGTGTCAGCAAAGAATGAATGTTCTTTCCCCTTTCTCTTTTTTGGCAGAAAAATGGAATAGTGAAAGGGAAAATGTTGTTAGTGATGTGTTCCTTGCTGCTTTTTTCTTTGGCTGGCTCGCCAGCTTTTCAATTCCCAGCACAGAGAAATCAGAATGATTTTCGAGTTTTTTTGTTGGTGTAGATTCAATTTTCAACGCCTTTTAGCGCCGCCCGATGTTAATTTTTTTGTTGGAATTTGTACGATTTTTGAAGGTTTTGATGAACACCAAAATTAGAACTGAAAATTGGGCGAAATTTGACACCGTTGGTATCAGTTTTCTTTATTGATGTTGTTTTATTCGAAAAAACGCGGGACTTCCCGAATTTTGTTAAAATCGATCGATTCTTTTTTTCCAATTTTCGATGGGAAAAATTCAAATGTTACAAATTTTTTAGTGTTTTGTTTACCAATTGTTCTCTATTCATTCCGTCTAATGAATTGAAATTAATTCGTTTCAATTTTAATGAAATTTTTTGCCTTTTTTGAAAATTCCTCTTTCCACTTACTGATAGAAAACAGCTAAAATTAGGACTGCACTAATTTTGAAAATGTTTTTCAATCGATTTAAAATTTGATCTTATTTATCGAAAAAATAATGGAAAAATTGCAAAAAAACGGGCACCCGGAATTTTGATCCCCCAAATCACCTCAGAAGTTCGATTCCGGGTGCCCTCTTTTTTGTCTTTCTAGTTTTTTGCAATTTTCATTATTTCAGTATATAAAATTGAATTTTAAATTGATTGAAAATTTTTTTAACGAGTACAAAAAGCGAGTAAGCCAGTACTTAAACGGTTCAATTTGGAGCCACAACATTGCTAAAAAAACTGAAATTTTGGGACTTCTTCGTATAATTTTAAACTTCCTATATCTAAGTTTAAACTTTACATTTTCAACTATGAAGATACCAAATAAAAGCTGAAATTTTCAGCTTTATCTTGAGGTATATTGTGTCAGTTTTTTCCAAAGAAAATGTATTTATCATGACATCAAAGTACAGCTTTTCTTGATAGCGAAATTTCAAGTTCTCGTTCACTATTGGCTGCTTTTTAAAAACTCAATTTTAATCAGTAGTGTTTTTTTTATTTAAAAAAAATGAAAACTATTGAAAATAACTATTTTTGGGTTGTAAATTTGTGATTTTTTAAAATGAGGGTATTTTTTTAATTTAAAAGGGGGAGCTCCGAAGAGCTCAGAAATGGGTTTCAGATGAATAAGAATATCATTATCTATCAATTGATAGCAAAAAAATGTTAATTCGAAAAAATTAGAAAATCCGATAAAAATAAACAAAAAATCGAAAAAATCGAATATGGTCGAAGAAATGCACTTTGGGTTTCTAGGCCATCTTTGCGTTTTTCATAATCAGGATTTTTCTAACAAAATTTTCGTATTAAAATTTCCAAAAAAAAATCAATATTGTTTTCTGGACCATTTTTCGGTATTGTTCCTTATGTGGCATAGAAAACCAGATTGCATTTCTTCGACCAAATTCGATTTTTATCTGCTTTTCTCGATTTTTCTTTTTTTTCGACCTTAAAATGTTTGTTTTGCTATCAATTGATAGATAATTATAATTATATTCTTTTTAATCTGAAACCCATTTCTGAGCTGTCCGGAGCCTCTCCCTCTTGAAATTAAAAAAATTTCAGCAGATAAAACAGAAATGAAACAAAAATCAAAAATTAACGAGAACTATAAAAATCATTTTTAAAAAACTGAAATTTCAAAAAAAAATCCTACAAAAAATGTATAAAATCCTCACTAAAAAGGCGACAATGACTTGAAGTATGTGGTATTAGTACTTCTACATTCGGCAAAATTTCTTATATGGCCTAGAAACCCAAATTGCACTTCTTCGGCCATTCTAAAAAATTTAACGTTTTTCTTCTTATTTTCTCGACTTAAAATTTTTTGCTATAATTTGGTAGATCATCATATTTTATTCAGCTGACACTCATTTCTGAGCTCTCCCCCACCCTCATTAAAAAATCTTTCTTCACATTAATTGTCTGAAAATACGCCCACTCATCTAAAAATATAAATCAAAACGGTTTATTCGACTCCATATCTGTATACACATTTTCCAAGATAAGTTCTCTAAACCGGAGCTTCTCAAATTTCAGGTGCCCCCCCCCCCTCAATTAATTTCAATTTCATCTTTTACACCCTTGCTCAAATGATTCATCCATTCTCTGACTCATCTTTCTTTTTGCCCTCCTCCTATCATTTATATCAATTTAATTTTTTTTGGTCGCTTCATGCTATCGAAAAAGCATCAATACATTTCTTATCATTTTATTTTTACATTTTATATGTTTTCAAACTAAAAAATTTCAGGGCCTACTTAACCGAATGATACAATAGAAGGACTGTTTGAAACGATGCGGATATTATTATTTCTACTTATCGATTTATTTTTATTTTTTCGAGAATCTCACACATTTAATTTGGATACATATGCACCGATTTATCGTTTCGGGCCGAATGGAACGAATTTCGGTTATGCGGTAGCAGAGCATTTTCGCGGTGAGAAACCGGTGTAAGTTATTTTTTTTTCATCAAAAATTTCATCAGATTCAGAAAAACTTGAATTTTCAGCGTTTTTAAGCTCCAGAATCTTGAAGCTCTTATTTTGTTAGACATTTTAAAAAATTCAAAAGTTTCAAAATTATTTCTGCTCTAAAATATTAGGCGTGGAATAAGCGATTTTTTAAAATTCTTTTTTTTTCTGAATTTATTAAAGGGGGGGGCTTTACGTAGCTAATGAATGAATCTGGGATGAAAATAGACTTCATTCTCATTCCAAATCAGTTTTTAAAATTTTCTAAAACCACCTAGAAGCCGAGAAAACGCGCCTCAAAACAATGCCCTAGAAAAAGTGGACACCGGCGAAAACTAGTCCGCAGGCTTGAAAAATCCAATAAAAATGAAAAAAAAAACATAAAAAGGGCTAATATAATAATTCTGCATAGCTATTCATTAACGAAACACGAAAAAAGATCATAGAAAAAAAGTTCGGCCATGTGACAACTTTTTCTAGGCCATTGTTTTGAGGCGCGTTTTCTCAGCTTCTAGGTGGTTTTAGAAAATTTTAAAAACAGATTTGGAATGAGAATGAAGTCTATTTTCATTTAAGGTACCTTTATTATCTCCATAAAGCCCTGCTTTAAATGTTTATTATAATACTTCCGAACGCGCCTAATTCGCGCTTAATTTTTTTCAAAATTATAGTTTCTGAAGGTATTTCTGCGCAAAATAAGCGATTCTTATAAAATTTGTTAATTTTGGTTTTTTTTTGAAATTATTAAATTCTGAATTTATTTAGTTTTTATTACAACAAAGTATGATTGGAAACTTTAGAGCGCGCTTAATACGCGCTTAAATTTTTTCAAAATGCCAATCAATTTGTATTCAAATAATTTGGTTTCATTTGCAGATTCCTCGTCGGTGCACCACGCGGAGAATCCGGCCAAACGGGTACCCATCGAGCCGGTGCCATGTTCTCATGTGAAGTGAACACGTTCTACTCACAAAATGGCAATAATCCGTGGTGTGAACAAGTGAAATTTGAATACGAGAATTTGGAGGATTATTCGAAACGACCGAATGAAACACGGGGAAGAGTTGTGCATCATTTGGGTAAAAATGACCAATTGCTCGCGTCGACGATTGTTTCGAAAGGCACGAAGAATGGAAGTGCTTTGGTGAGAAATTTTAGCTGAAAAATTGTTTAAAGTGGAATAAAAATAATTTCAGGTTTGCGCCCCACTTATTCGATTCCATCAAACTGCTGCGTATCCACAAGGAGCATGCTATGAACTAGAATCGGATCTGAAATTGACATCTTCTTATTCCACGTGTGCGCAGAAGAATCTTCCAACCACTGACAGACACAATGAGTATGGAAGTTGTATGGAAGGATTTTCAGCAGCTATTACTCAGGTACCTGGTTTTTGACATGGCTGTTGTCAAAATCTCCATTTCAATAGAGAATTCAATCATTTTCAGGACACCATCGTCACAGGACTTATCGGATCGGTTAAATGGACTGGCGGAGTTTTTGCACACAAATCTAGCACCAATATTTTCGACTCAGTCGTTGAAAAATACACCATGAATCAACCTGGTGATGGAGTGAGAAGTCGACTGGTAGCTCATGACTATCTCGGCTACTCGGTGGATATTGGAAGATTCGGTTTTTGGTATGAAAAGATGAAACCCATAACGATCGTGTCAGGAGCGACGAGATTCGGTGAACACGGCGCGGTGATCTTCTTGCCGTTTTTACAAAACTCTTCACCAAAACTCAGCCTGAATGAGGATAAATTCATTCTGAATGGTACCGCAATGGGCTCGGCGTTTGGATATTCGGTGGAAGTTGTTGATTTGAATGCGGATGGATTTGATGATTTGATAATTGGAGCACCGTTTGAGCATCGTACTGGAATTGATGGGAACTTTGGTGGGATTGTATATGTGTACTTTTCACAAGGTGTTGAACGAAAGGAGCACGAATCGCATTTGGTTTTCCATCCACCAAAGGTTTTAAAACATCCAGAGTTTTACTCGCAATTTGGAATTTCGATTGCAAAGTTAGGAAATGTTGACGGCGATAAGAATGGACTCAATGATTTCGCCGTTGGTGCACCATTTGCATATAATGGTGCGGGCGCGGTATACATCTACCTAGGAACCAGAAGTATCGACAAGTTTAGAAAGAAGCCGGCACAGGTAATCACCCCGTTTCAATGAAATCATCAGAAAATCAATCACAATTTCAGATCATCAAAGGAAGTGAACTACCAAATCTTCCATTCAGCATTCGATCATTCGGATTCTCTTTGTCTGGAGGATCGGATATGGATGAAAATGGCTATCCGGATTTATTGGTCGGAACGCCGTCAAGAGATTTTGTGACGCTTTTGAGAGCCCGGCCTGTGATTAGTATCGATGCGAAGCATAAAATGCAACAGAGGATGGTTGATATAGATAAGGGGTATAATTGTCCGAGAGGATCAAAAACATGGTGAGTGTAATTTGAAATCCTAAATTCAATTTCACATGAGAACATGTATCAGGAGCTTGTAGAAATAGAAATTTTCAGTTTCCCACTAGAACTGGTAATCTACGTCGATGAAGAATCAACGCGTGGTGCGGAACTTGTCGACTTCTCTTCAGATGTCTTCCTTTGCAATCTTGAAGCTATTCCATACCGATCTGATGTGACAGCAAGAGGACTCATTGAGAACAACCATTCACACAACTATACCTGGCCGTGTGGAAGCAATTCCCATGTCCAAAAACGAACATATCGTCAGAACATCTATCTTCCAATCCATGAATCGAAAGACTGGATCACACCGCTCAAATTCAGGTTTAGTGTGAAAATCCGGAACGAGAAGCGACCTGATCAACCGGCTGAAGGTCGACCAATGGTTGATTTGAAGAATTATCCAGTTTTGAACAAATATGGAGCAAGTTATGAATTCGACGTTCCGTTTAACACCCTCTGTGGTGAGGATCATGTATGTCAAACTGACCTTGTCTTGAATGCGGTGTTCAAAGATATTCCTTGGTGAGTTTTCTTCCCCTTTTTTTTGATTAAAAAAAAATCAAATCCATATTTCAGGACCACAAATGGATACGTCTCAAACGTTGGCGAAAAAGACCACTTAGACATGACATTCACCGTCGAAAATCTGAAAGAAAAAGCGTATCAAGCCAACTTCTACCTAGAGTTCAACAACGAAGAACTCGAACTTCCACAAATTCAGGGAAATCGCAAGATGTCGATCGAGATTCTCAATCAAAATGTGGTTCACGTAAAGCTGGGAAATCCGTTGGAAACGGGAACCAAATTGAACTTTGATATTCGATTCAAATTGACGAGGGGAAGGACCGAGGGAATCGGAAAGGCTTTGAAGTTTGCGGCACATGTTAATTCGACGTCACAGGAGACTGAAGAAGGTGAGTTGGAGAAAAAATAGATATTTTTGTGATATTTTAATCTACCCTTGAATTTTTCCAGAAATGAACAACAATAAGTGGGAAGCAGAGGTGATGATTATCAAAAAAGCGGAACTCGAGCTTATCGGAACCAGTGACCCTTATTTGGTGCATTATGGTGGTGTATCAAAGGGTGAATCACAGATTGAAATGGAAGAGGACATTGGGTTAATGATCCGACACAATTATACGATTCATAACAGAGGTCCATGGACGGTTCGAAACGTTGTCGCGAAGTTCGATTGGCCGTATCAAGTTCATTCAAGCTTTGGAAAGGGAAAATGGGCGCTTTATCTGTTGGATATTCCAACAATCACAACCTTCAATACTGACGGAAGCAAAGAAGTTCGAAAATGTTCGGTTGAAAGGAAATATGAGTACATCAACCCATCGGAAATTAGTCTCAATACTAAGTATAGCAATCAAGAGACGGTTGAAAGGATCGAGAACTTCCGAGCGAAAAGATCCAATAGTGATGAGATTGTGATTCCTAAAGCATCATCATTGTTTCGCATCTCGCCGCACACTCGCAACGAGAACGGACTTGATGTGAAAGTTGTTACAATTGTGAGTTTATGAAAAAATGTTATTTTAAAAAATTTTAAACATTTTTTTAGAGCTGTGTTGATAAGACTGCCAATTGTTTCACAGTTTCGTGCCATTTTGACTTCATTGACGCAAATTCGGCACCGGTTGTTGATTTTAGAGCCAGGTTATGGAATTCGACTTTTATTGAGGTGAGGATTTTTATTTATTTATTTAAAGTGGTTAAAATTAAAGCAAAATCAATTTTTCTAGAATTTAAAAATATCTAAACAAAAAAATTGTTTTAGAAAATTCGGAAATTATTAAAGTTAAATTTTTTTTTAATTAAAAAATTTAAATTTAAAATGACTTTACGACGATAATAAATGTATCTTAAATTAAAAAAGAGTTAATTCGTATTTCAAATATGTTTTCAAAATTTTCCAAAACCACCTAGAAGTCGAGAAAACGGCCCTCAAAACAATGGCCTAGAAAAAGGGGCCACCTGGCGAAAACTAGTCCGCAGGCATGGAATATCCAAAAAAACATTAAAAAAAGGACTAATTATTTTTTAAGAGCATTCATAACTATTTATTAACGAAAAAAGACCATTTGAAAAAGTTCGGCCAGATGGACACTTTTTCTAGGCCATTGTTTTGAGGCTCATTTTCTCGGTTTCTAGGTGGTTTTAGAAAATTTTAAAAACAGATTTGGAATGAGAATGAAGTCTATTTTCATTTAAGGTACATTTATTATCTCTGTAAAACCCTCCTTTAAGTAAAATTTTTTATTAAAAATTGTTTTAAAAATTATTTTAAAAAATTAAAAATTAACACCCATTATCTGAAACTTTCAAACAATTTTGTCCCTAAAAAAGTACCCTCGGACAATAATGGTACTTGGTGTTTTGATAGCCCTTGAGGTCAGGATCATTTTTTTCACGATTTTTGTTAGGCTCCGCCCACTTTTGCAAATGCGGCACGGTTGCAAATTTCGAGCCAAAACTTGTTTCTTAGTGGACCAAAATTAAAAATTCAAACGGATTATGAAAGAGGGTGTTGAAGTGATAAATTCGTCTTCAGGCATCCACTTTCTATCTCCTCTCCTTCATTTGGAAAAAAAACGAATTTGTGACAACAGCTTGAAAAAAGGTTCACTCAACGCGATTTTGTGGAAGTATCCTCTTATAAAATTTTCAAACCATAATTGTCCGAGGGAAATTTTTTAATGTTTGAAAGTCTCAGATAATGCGTCTTAAACATTTCAAAATAAAAAATAAAAAAACGCCTTCAATAAATGCATTCTAGGACTACACGGACGTCGAATTTGTCGAAATCAAATCCTTCGGTCGTCTGGAAATCGACGCATCTCAAGGAATCGACGACGATCCGAACAACAACCACATCTCCGTCACAACGCTTGCCTATCCCGATAAACCAGCAATCGGTGAGATGCGGCCGTTGCCGTGGTGGATTCTGGCGTGCGCAATTCTCGCCGGATTGCTCATTTTGTCGCTGATTTCGTGTGTCTTATGGAAATGTGGATTCTTTAAAAGAAACAAACATGATCAACCTTCGCTTTATACTGCTCAGTTGAAGCATGAGAGGGAAGAATGGGCTGATACGGGGCTATAAATTATTATTATTCTTATTTTACTAAATTATTATTATTATTGCATTTTTGATCTGTAATATTTATATCATTAATTCACTTCATTGTTTGTTTTCGTTTCCTACTTCGTGTTGATCTCTGTGATCAGTTTATTTCTGTATAATTTTCAATTGTTTCATGACATGTGCTCTTTTTTCTCTTTTTCATTTTCAGTTGGCTCAATTTGATAGAATAATTCAAGAAAAACCGGTATTTTTGAATGGATATGTTATTTGATGTGCACTTTAATAAATTATTGATTGATTTATTAGTGTTTTGAAGAATTGAGCATCCAGAAATAACGGACAATTGAAGGGTTATTGTGAATGAGAAAGCGGTGTAAGTTTTTTAAAAAATAAATTTCATCAGATTCAAAAAACTTGAATTTTCACCTAAAAATTTCCAAAATCTTCGCGATTCTTATAAAATTTCTAAATTTTGGTTTTTTTGAAATTATTAAATTCTGAATTTATTTAGTCTTTATTACAATCTACAAAATGGACAAAGTATAATTTGAAGCGTTAGAACGCGCTTAATTCGCGCCTAAAGTTTTTCATGATGATAGTAAATAATTCGGTTTTTTAAAACAAATTCCACGTCAGTGCGCCACGCGGAGAATCTGACCAAACGGTACCCATCGAAAAATAACACTCGAACTCAACACGAATATTTCTTTAAAATATTTTAAAACCAAGTTGAAACCAGAAAACGCTCTTCAAAACAATGGCCTAATAAAGTTTCCACCGATGAAAACTAGTCCGCGGGTATTATTACGTAAAGAATCAAGAAAAATGCAAAGATTTAATTCAATATGAACTGCATTATTTATTTTTTATAAGCATTTATTAACACCAAAAGTTCATAGGAAAAAATTCGTCCAGGTGGAAACTTTTTCTAGGTAATTGTTTTGAAGCTAGTTTTCTCGACTGCTAGGTAATTTTAGAAAATTTTAAAAACAGATTTGGAATGAGAATGAAGTCTATTTTTATTACAGGTACTTTACAGGTATTGGCTGTGTGAAAGACCTCCTTCAAAAATATTTTTTAATTGTGCCTACTGCAAATTTTATAATTCAAAGTTTCCTGGATACATAGTTTTCTTAAAGGAGTGCTTTACGGAGCTAACGAATGTATCTTAAATGAAAATTGACTTCATTCTCATTCCAAATCTGTTTTTAAAATTTTCTAAAACCACCTAGAAGCCGAGAAAATGAGCTTCAAAACAATGGCCTAGAAAAAGTGGCCACCTGGCTGAACTTTTTCCTTTGAGGTTTTTTCGTGTTTCGTTAATAAATACTTATGCTTATATTAGTCCTTTTTTAAATGTTTTTTTCATTTTTTTCTGGATTTTTCATGTAACAATTCCTGCGGACTAGTTTTCGCCAGTGGCCCCTTTTTCTAGGCCATTGTTTTGAGACGTGTTTTCTCGGCTTCTAGGTGGTTTTAGAAAATTTTAAAAACATATTTGGAATGAGAATGAAGTCTATTTTCATTTAAGATACATTTATTATCTCCGTAGCGCCCTCCTTTAAATTAATTTTTTTAGAATTTTCAAAATTTTAGCTCAAAAATTCATGTCTAAACATTTCCATCAAAAAATTTCCCCTTTCAGCGAAATATGCGCATTCGAATGAGATATATTTTGTTTCGGAACTCTTAAGCTTTTATTTTCAAATAAAGAGTACTTTGATGTGAAGATAATGAAAACGACTTTATTTCATTTTCAGAAAAAACCAGCTCATTTGCTCAAAAACCTAACCAAAATTTTGTGTTCTTCATCTTATTTTTTTTCTTTTTTTTTGCATCAACTAACCACTTCTCGAATTAGTATCATTGTTATAATGAAGTTAGACGAAAGCTCATCCTCTTCTTCTTCTTCTTCTCCTCCTCCTCCCCCGAGTTCCGCTCCATCTTCATCCTCTATCTTTATTCCGCCAAGCCCGAAATGTTATCATTTTTCAACTGGTCGTCATTGGTTACCACTAGCTCTTCTCTTCGCGCTCTTCTAAACATCCTAACTGCCCCAACTTTTTCGGAATTTCTGTTTTCAGCTATTTTTTTTTACCTCTAATAGGATTTCAACACACATTATCAGGGGACCAAGAAACGTCACTTTTAAATGATTTTATGAAGTTTTTTTTCAAAAAAATTTTTTTTGTTTCTTCGAAATAGATTACCTAAATCCTTCTTAGCTAGGATGGTAGAAGGGATTAAAACTAATGCGTTGTTTTCATAGACAAGAAATGAAATGTCATGAGCATATATTTAGCATATATTTTTTTGAATAAATTGAAGCTTTTGTCGGGTTCGGGAGCATCCGGAAAGTGAATTCGCGATTGTTGTAGGAGCCTTAAAGTCCAAAGAAGCCGAAACTTTCTAAATTCGAGTATTTCAATTCTTGTATTATTTTTTTGGTGAAAAAATTAGTTGACTTGTTCGTCTGAAAATATTTACTTAAAAATCCTTTTTAGAAAACTGCTGCTTTGGTTTTGATAACAAAAACGTACCTACTATTTTTTTTTGGATTTTAAGGAGGTTATAAATGTTGCTTAATCGATCTTAAATTCAATTTTATATTTTCAACTCAATAATTCTTGAACATTGCGTTCGGAAGGCTGCTCAACCTCACAGTCGCTCCGCACGAACGCGACGCGGCGACCTCCCAACACACTAAAATATTGGCGGGTTAAATGAAAATGTCAAATTTTCCAGCGTGTTGAGTGTCGGCAGCCGCGTCGCGTGCATGCGGAGCGGCTGTGAGGTTGAGCAGCCTTCCGAACGCAATGGTCAAGAATAATTTAGGTGACAATATACCTAAACGAAAGTGATAAAAATTGCAAAAAAAGTAGAAAAGGACACCCGGAATTGAACTTGGCTACCGTTTTTGGTGGAAACTTTTACGCTTTTGAGACCAAAGTTCGATTCCTGGTGCCCTTTTCTACTTTTTTCAAATTCTTTCACTATCGTTTAGGTCAATAAAATTGAATTTCAGATAAATTTGGAAACATTTCAAGAACCTAGAAAACGTAATTACAAAATTTAAGTTTTGCTATGATTTCCCCGAAAAAATGTGCATAAATTACAGTTCACCGGATAGCTCATAACATCAAGAGTTTCTGAGAAAAATACCTGAAATTTTATTCAAAAAAGCTTAAATCTCTAAATAAGCTTGAAAATGCTGAAAATTACAAAAACGTTTAAAATTCGATTTTGGAAAATATTTCGCCGATTCAAAAAAATATTTTTAAAAATTCTAACCAGTCTAACAGTGAAAATTATCAATTAGGAGACACAATTTTAAATCAAAATATCTCATCTGAATGACGAACGATCGATTCTAACATTCGAATATTGTTTTTCGCGCCATATCCTACTGTATAATACGATCTAGTCAAATTTTGTTGAAATAGTCATATTTTGTTGAAATCGTCAGATTTTGTTATCCAAAGTTTTCAAAAACTATTTTTTTTGTCAGTTTTTTTATTAATTTGGTAAACAATTTACTATTGATGACAGTCATTAGATTTTTTCAGCAGTTCTAGACTAGAACAGCGCTTCTTTTGAGTTATCTCTATCCTAATACCTCGCGGGAGCTCCCCAACATTAAAAAGTGGTGAAATGTTTTAAAAAAAGCACTCTCAGCATTTTTTTTTTGAAACTTTTATTTTTTTTCATAAAATCATGTACTGGAGTTCATCTCAATATGTGTACTTTTGATATTTTGGCCGGATAATCTTCGGGTTAGAGTGTTTTGAGAAAAAAAAACTTGAAAACCCCCTGACTCATGGGGTTTTCAAGATTCCTGAAAAATCGATAAATGTTAGGGTACTATTAAAACGAAATTTTTAAAAATTGCTCAGATTTTATTTAAAGTCCAAAAGTTGTAAATAAAATCATAGTTTTCTTTAGTTTTTTTGTGCAATCCTCTTATAATCTATATAATTTCATTTCCTTTCCCTTTTGAAAGCTTCTTTAATTTTTAAAGAACGCCATCTCTGCCAGACGTTTACATGTTAACAACACATTTGTATGATTGCCTTCCTTTTAATCTCCAATGAATACGAATTATTTCCTCCATTTCCATTTTTTTTTGATAAATTGCAACACGCACCTTGAGTGTACCTGCTTCACTCTTTTCATCCGCCCCCAATCATTTATTTATCATTCTTTCCTCTCCATGTTTCAATGCTCATCAACTTTTCAGAGAACAGACTGAATGTCAGCGGCAAGTCCCGCTCCTCCTGTACCACCAGCACCGGAAGCACCCGCCGATGCAGATCCACCAGCTGGTCCGTCTAATGAACATCCGCAGGCCGCTAATGGATCAGCAGTTGGTGCGCCGCCGACGATACTACCGCCCTCATCAGCTGCAGCAAAGTTTAGCTTACTTACAAAGGTTAGGAAACAAACAAAAAATGAGAGAAAAGCTCTATAATTATTGCTAAACCTAGCAATCAATTTTTTTCAGCTTTTACGACGTAAAAATCGAGTGCACAATACGGTTGAAGCACAGGAGCAGAATGATTTTATGCAGGTAGCTACTAGGATATTGAGAAAAAATTTGGATTATGATATTTTCCAGAAATACGGTGTTAACAGTGGTGTACAAGGTAGTGAACAAGCAGCGGAAGTGTCAACGGAAAGTGAGTTTGGAAAGGATTTTGAGAAATTGATAAGTAAAAAGAGCTTTGTACAACAAATCCATAGTGAAGAGGGAAGATCATAATAAAATTTGAAAACCAAAGTTCGAAATTCGAAATTAGTTTTCTTGCCCGCCGTTTTTAGGAATCTGCAATTTTTTTTTAAATTTTGAAATCAAGACCACAAATTAAAAAATTTCCGTTATGTCAAAGGCAATCAAACAGCGCAAGATTCTTAATAATTAATTGGTTGGATACTGATCCGGATCGGGTCAACAATTTATTGACAATCAATAATTCAGAACAGTGTTCCGAAAAATCCGTATCGAATTTTTCGGATTCGGATCTCTCAATTCGATCCGGATCGATCCGGATCGGGTCAATCCGGATTGCCATACGATCCGGATCTATAAATATCAAATGTTAATTTTCAGAGTAAAATTTTACTATTTTGCTAGAATTTAAAAATTGCGCTCGTAAGAAACAACGGTTTCACAAAACATAACATTTATTTCGAAAAATATGCACATTACCAGTTTTTATTACAAAATTTAATTACAAATTACTTTTTTTTGAAAAAAGAGAGTCATGAAAACGTCACAAAAAATTTGCATGATGTTCATAGATTCGATCCGGATTGATCCGGATTTGTCCGGATCTGAATCGATCCGGTTCGAAATCCGATCCGGATAGGAACGCTGATTCAGAAGTTCTCAAATCACAAGTTTTCTGAAATTTGTTGATAGTGAATTTGAATACAATGTTACAACATATTTTTTCAAAAACTCAAAGAAAAACTGTAGAATGGAGACTTTACAGAGCAAAATGTTCTTTAAATGAAAATAGGCGTCATACGCCTTCTAAATCAGTTTTTAGAATTTCTTAAAACCGTGTAGAAGTCGAGAAAACGCACTTCAAAACAATGGCCTAGAAAAAGTTTCGAAAACTAGTCCGCGGGTATAATTGTGTGAAGAATCCAAAAAAATGCAGAAACATAATTCAAAACGGAATAATTTAAGGATTCACAATAAATATTCGTTGTTATAATACGCAAAGCGAGCGAAGAAGAAAAGTTCGGTCAGGTTGAAACTTTTTCTAGGTCATTGTTTTAAATCTTGTTTTCTCGGTTTCTAGGTGGTTTTAGAAAATTTTAAAAACAGATTTGGAATGAGTAAAACTTCTATTTTCATCTAAGATACATTTATTGACTTTTTAATGTCCTCTGTTAATTAAATGGTTACACAGAAATCCCTAGAACAATTTCACGAACTTCAATAATCGCTCTGAAATCAAAAGTTTTGAATTCAAAAAAAGCTCTGAAATCAAAAGTTTTCAAAAAATGTTTAAAATCGACGGTACCATTTTCTTAATTAAAAAACTCAAACATTTAAGAAGATTTTAAAATAATTTTTTAAAAAGATAAACTTCATTTTTCCAGAAAACCTCTTCAAGAGATTAAAGCATCATCTAGAAACGTTCACAATCGATCCGACCAGTGACGCTTTTTACAGATGGACAACTGTGGTATCCGAGTAAACACTAGTGGTCAGTAACAAGTTAATTTTCAGGTGACACTCGCCTATCTCTACAATTTACTGTTTGTAATTGCTCGCCAAGTGTTCACTGATCTCATCGGATCAACCAATATATATTTGTGCAATTTGGAGGAATCAATATCTGGCGGAAATCTGACAAGAACCACGATTGTTGAGTGTAATTATACACTTTTGACAAATATGAAGGTTTCTTTTAAAATTGGGATTATTTTATTGGCTCCCTCTATTTCAGGAAATGCCAACAACTCGTCCCTATCCGGATCTAGGCTGGTCCGAATGGTGGTTATGTCGAATGATCTGGATTTTCTGTGACATTTTAGTCGACATAATTTATTGGCTGGATTTTTATTTCAATACAAGAATTGGTAATTATTGTTTTTTTTTCTCTCAAAAAATAAATTTACGATAATTTTAGGATTCTTGGAGCAGGGACTGGTAGTTCGAGACATTGATAAAATCAAAAAAGCATATTTCGCGACGAAACAATTCAAACTCGATTGTTTCAGCATGTTGCCATTTGATTACATTTTCGGATGGCCATGGACATGGCCCATTAAATTGGAGATAACGTTTCCAGTTTTGAGATTTTGTCGATTGTTGCGGACGTATAGAGTTAAAGATTTTCTGGAACGTACTGAAACTAGGTTGGTTTATATTAAAGAAGAGCATGTTACTAACAAGGATGCCCTATTAATGGGATTGATTTCGGGAGCTTCCGCAAAAAACGATTTCTAAAAATGATTTTGAATAATTTAAAAATTTAAAATATCCGATGAAGGATTACGAAAACCAGATGTAAGAAAAATATGTTTTTAAATTCTTTATACAAGTGGTGGCCTAATTTACATTGATTTGGAATTCTAGACCCTAAGCCTAGAAGTTCGGAACATTTTAAAGGAGGGCTCTACGGAGATAATAAATGTAGATTAAATGAAAATAGACTTCATTCTCATTTCAAATATGTTTTTGGAATTTTCTAAAACCACCTAGAATCCGAGAAAACGAGCTTCAAAACAATGGCCTAGAAAAAGTGGTCACCTGACCTAACTTTTTCCTATGAGCTTTTTTCGTATTTCGTTAATAAACAGTTATACAGAATGCTTTGATTAGTCCTTTTTTAAATGTTTTTTCATTTTTTTTTTGGATTTTTAAAGCCTGCGGACTAGTTTTCGCCTACTTTTTCTAGGCCATTGTTTTGAAGCTCATTTTCTCGGCTTCTAGGTGGTTTTAGAAAATATTAAAAACATATTAGGAATGAGAATGAAGTCTATTTTCATCCCAGATGCATTCATTAGATTCGTAGAGCCCTTCTTTAAAAAGAAAAAATAAAAAGTTCCAAAAAAGGAAACCTTCATTAATTTCTTTTCTAGATCATCATTCCCAAATGCATTCCGAGTAATGGTCGTCGTTTGGTACATCGTAATAATCATTCATTGGAACGCGTGTCTCTATTTCTGGATTTCTGAAACCATCGGTCTCGGCTCCGACAATTGGGTGTACGGTCACTTGAACAAACAAAGTCTCCCAGAAGATGTAACAGACACACTCGTCCGTCGTTACGTCTACAGTTTCTACTGGTCCACATTGATTCTGACGACAATCGGAGAAGTTCCAAGTCCAGTACGCAACATCGAGTTTGTATTTGTTACCATGGATCTCATGTGCGGAGTTTTGATTTTCGCTACAATTGTCGGAAACGTTGGTAGTATGATTTCGAACATGAGTGCCGCTAGAACAGAGTTTCAAAATAAAATGGACGGGATTAAACAGTATATGGAACTTCGGAAAGTCTCCAAACAATTGGAGATTCGAGTTATCAAATGGTTTGACTATTTATGGACTAATAAACAATCATTAAGTGATCAACAAGTTTTAAAGGTAGAAATTTCCGAAATGTTTGAGAATCGTTTCGAGTTATAAGTTTAGGTCCTACCCGACAAACTGCAAGCCGAAATTGCGATGCAAGTACATTTTGAAACCCTTCGAAAAGTGCGAATCTTTCAAGATTGTGAAGCTGGATTGTTAGCAGAATTGGTGCTGAAACTGCAGCTGCAAGTGTTTTCACCGGGTGATTATATTTGTCGGAAGGGTGATATCGGAAGGGAGATGTATATTGTGAAACAGGGAAGGCTGCAGGTTGTCGGCGAAGATGGAGTCACGGTAGGTGTTTGGAGTTTTAATAATGGTTTTGGAATGAGAAACTGTAGTCGAATTTCTAATAATTTTAAAGAACACACTTCCCGTTGAATGAATCTAAATACAGGGAAAATCTCGAAACTCGAAATATCAGCAGACCTGTTATTTCGGCGTCCAGTCGGGTCAGACCGCAAATCAGGCCGCTAAGCTTAGGTTGAGCGATGAAATTTAGTATAAAACAAGAAAATACTGGATTATAAATGGTTTTGGAGGATGGATAGAGTCTCAGTTTGATCAAATATTGTAAACAACAAGATTTTCTGAGAAACTGGAATCGAATTTCTAGTAATTTTAAAGAACCACACTACCAGTTGAATCAATCTAAATACATGGAAAATGCGCTAACTTAAAATATCAGTAGACATGTCGTTTCGGCGGCCGGCGGCCTGACCCGGCTCAGGACACAAATCAGGAAAAAAAAGCTTAGGTTGAGCGATGAAATTAAGCATAAAACAAGAAAATACTGGATTTAGATTACTGAGACTTGGATGTTAGTTGATGACCAGTATTTTCTTGATTTACGCTAAACTTCATCGATCTAGATGTATCTCCGAAGCTCAACAGCCTGATTTACAAACTGGTATACTGTCTTTAAGAGTAATGAACTTGTACACTTTCTGAACAAGTAGTTTTAGTCTTAGATCAAACATGTTATTGTCATGATGAAAATTCCTGGGGAACTTACTCGCAACACGACCGCTACGCGTTGAAAGGAGCTAGTACAACAGAAGTACAACACCCTCAGCTCCTTCCAACGCGTAGCGGTCGCGTTGCGAGGAAATTCCCTGCGATGCTACGCAAAGCGAGCGGCCAGGAATTTTCATCTTGACAATACAAGAGTTTTACTTGTACAGATAATTTCAGTTACAGTAGATCAAAATTCAGAAATTCAAAAATTGAACTTTTTTTTAGCAAAAAAAGTAAAAAATTAAACTTTTTTCAATATTTTAAACTTCTCATAATTTATTCCTGTAATCAATATTGAATGCATTTTTTCCAGAGACAAACCAAAATCCCAGTTTTTCCAGATCTTCACAACCCTATCAGAAGGTGCGGTATTCGGTGAGCTCAGTATCCTAAACATATCAGGAAGTAAGAACGGAAATCGTCGAACCGCCAACGTCCGATCCGTCGGCTATACCGATTTGTTTGTTCTCAACAAAAACGATCTTTGGAACGCTCTACGCGAATATCCAGAAGCCCGAACAATGCTACTACGAAAAGGTCGCGATCTTTTGCGTAAAGACAATCTGCTAGATGAAAACGCACCGGATGAGCAAAAATCTGTTGAGGAAATTGCAGAGCAGCTGAATTCGGCTGTCAGGACGTTGCAGACAAGGTAACGGAAATTGAAAAGCAGAAGGTGTATAATTGCTTTTTTTTTGTTTTCAGAATGGCTCGATTGATCGCAGAACACTCAAGTTCTGAAAGCAAGTTATTGAACAGAATTTACACTCTCGAGACACAGTTGAATAAGTGAGTTTCAGATAGGTTGTGGTCAATAAATGTACCTTAAATGAAAGTAGACGTCGTACTCATTCCAAATCAGTTTTTAAATTTTTCTAAAACCACCTAGAAGCCGAGAAAATGACCTTCAAAACAATGGCCTAGAAAAAGTTTTAAAAAACTAGTCCGCGGGCATTATTATACGAATAACCCAGAAAAATGCAAAAATATAAATTATTTAAGCATTTGTCATAATACAACAACAAAAACGTTCGTAGGAAAAAGTTAGTCCATTTGGAAACCCAAGACTTTTCTAGGCCATTGTTTCGAAGCTTGTTTTTTCGGCTTCTGTAAATTTTAAGCTAAAAATCTGAAAATAGTGGATTTTAACTTAAAAATGCGCTAAAAACCATAAGAAAATGAGGAATTTTCGTAGTTTTTGTGTTAAAGACATGATTCCAGCTCTAGTTGTAAAAGGGTAAACCATTAAAAATAAGTAGAGCAATGTCTTTAAGGTGTTAATAATTTTTTGAGGCTTTTCATGATTTTTTAGACCATTTTGAAGCTGAAATTCCGAAAATGTATGATTTTGGCTTCAAAATGCATTGAAAAGTATGAAAAAATGTCAAGTTATGACCAATTTCAACAATTTTGAAGAAGACTAGATTTTTTTTTGGTACAAAATAGGTTAAAAACTGCAAAAATTGGAAAATTAGGCATCCGTAGCGAAAAATTCAGGTTAAATCCACTTTTTCGGGCCAAAAATTGGGATTTTTGAAGTTTTTAGAATTTTTCATCGTGAACAGGGGTGCCGCCGAAAAAGTTTTTGGCCGAAAAAAAATAAATTTTTTCGTCGGCCAGTAAAAAATGCCGAAAAAAAATAAATTTTTTCGTCAGCCAGGAAAAAATGACGAAAAAAAATAAATTTTTTCGTCAGCCAGGAAAAAATGACGAAAAAAAAATAATTTTTTTTTCGTTTTATTGGAAAAATACCGAAAAAATTTTTTTTCGGCGTTCCAAGTGATTAATGAATCATATTTCATCAGAAAAAAAAACGATTTTAAGGGTTTCTACCTTCATTCAGTTAAAAATTAGTAAAATAGTTGGAAATTGATGTTTAAAAAATGGTATATTCAAATTTAAAAACCTGTTTTTCGTAAAACGGAAACACCGAAAAAAATTGAGGATAGAAAACCGAAAAAAATAAAATAAAAATTTACGCGCTTCGCGCTACCCGAAATAAATAAAACTTTTTCGGCGTAAAACACCCGAAAATCACGAAAACCGAAAAAAAATCGAAAAAAAACGGCAACCCTGATCGTGAACACTTCTAGAAATTATCGAAAAAACAATTGGAAATGGCATTTTTTCGGAAAATGTTGGTTTTAACCACCAAAAAATATATATATCACGATATATCAAAATGAGTGGCACACTGTCTTTAAAAAAATTCGCAACTATTTCTCGGAATAGATTATACTAGCCGTTTAAAGCCGCTTCGCGGCGGTAATGAAAATGAGAGAAATAGTATGTAAAAATGAAGAGACACAGAGAAAAAATGCGCTAACTTTAAGTTAAGGTAAGTACCGTAATACTATAGTAATCCGTACCAAATTTTCACGGTGACCTTACAATACTCCAAAGATGTTACCATGAAAGTTTGGTCTCGATCCGACTATTTTGAAAAAAACGTGAAAAAAAATTGTGGTACTGTAGCTACAGTAATCCTACAGTAACCCGAGATCCAAACAGTATTTTTGTGAAGCGCTGCGAGTGCCATGACAATATCCCAAGTATGGGACAGATCGGTCGAGGGGTCAAAAAGTTATTCATGAGAAGTACACACGGAACTATTCATTTAGTAAGAAGAAAGATCTATTCAGCATCGTTGTCATAAAAACTAGGCAAATACTTGATAAAATATATTTTAACCACTATTTTTATGAAATTTGCAACAAGAAAAATGAAAACTTTGGAACCCTAACCCCCCTCTTTAAGCACCAATTTCCAGATACAAAACCGTGGCCCGGCGTCGGAAAGTCATGGAAGGCACCTCATTAGATGGCGGAGATCTTCCAACAACTTCAACCAAAATGGAATCCACCAATTATCCCCGTCTTCGCCACGCGAAAACCCTCGATTCTACTCAAGATCCAGAAAGTGAAAAGCTTTTAAAAACATCCTAACAATTTTTTCCCCCAATTTTCTTATTTGCTCATTTTGTTTAGCTTTTGATTCTGAAAAACATATACTCACTCTTATTATTTTGTCATAATTTGATCATCGTATTTTTTCTCAACTTTCGGGTATCTAGAAATATCTATTATTTTTAACGTTTTTCTTTTTGGCAAACAAATAAAGTTCCATATTTTTATTAAAGGAGGAGCTAATGAATCTGGGATAAAAATAGACTTCATACACATTCCAAATCTGTTTTTAAAATTTTCTAAAACCACCTAGAAGCCGAGAAAATGAGCTTCAAAACAATGGCCTAGAAAAATGGGCCACCGGCGAAAACTAGTCCGCAGGAATGAAAAATCAAAAAAAAAATTTAAAAAGGACTAATATAAGCATTCTGACTATTTATTAACGAAACACGAAAAAGCTCACAGGAAAAAGTTCGGCCAGGTGGAAACCTGAGATTTTTCTAGGCCATTGTTTTGAAGCTCATTTTCTCGGCTTCTAGGTGGTTTTAGAAAATTTTAAAAACAGTTTTGGAATGAGTACAAAATCAACTTTCAGTTAAGGTGCTTTTATCATCTCCATAAAGCTCTCCTCTAACTTTTCTCATTGATTAATCCGCTGTTATCAAAAAAGAAATTATTATTTTCCTTGAATACATTTTCCTGAGTGAATCAAAATCTTCTAGGGTTTCTTCTTTCCCTAATCTCTCATTTGCGCCAGTTCTTCATTTTTTTTTCATTTTCCCCCAATCGTTGGGGAGCTATGTGCTTCAATTTACACGAATATCTTACTCCAGGCGTTATTAACAAGTTTCGTCCTTACCGGTAATTTTCGAACCTTGAAATTTTAAAACCTTAAGCAATTTCAGAAATGTGTTCATCATTATCTCAATCATCGCAATTTTCTTTGCAGTTTTGATAATCGTTGAAAATATCATATTTTTATCGATTGCCAGCAAACAGTAGGCTTAAAAAAATAATTCGTGATATTTAACAACCATTTTTTTTCAGAAGCCCTCTCCTCCTGCTCCTTCCCTACCTCCTCTCCTGGATCCTTATATTCCTCGGCTGTTGTTTCGCCCGTTTCGCCTACCTTCTTCATACCCGCCAATTCAAACGATTCTCCTCCGTGACGCCTCTTTCTTCAATCTCCTGGATGAATGACAGTCGTCCGGTATCCCCTGCATTGGTTAGTTTATTTTCAAAATCTCCTTATATTATTATATTATTAGTAAAAGACTCAAATCACAAGTAAAAAATGCGAAAATACCCGTTATAAGCAATATAAAGCCATACAAAAAACATGTTAATTTTAAAGCGTATCGCTTTAAGCGATTATTAAAAATTAATTAATCCTAAACTCTTGGAAGACTTGAAGATATCGATCGATTCACGTAGACTTGTATGAGATTTGTCTGAAAAAATGAATAGGGCATTTTGAATCAAAAAAAGTTTATGTTCAAATATTCGCGACCGTAAAATTCTCAAAAACGGAATTTTTGACAATTTGACAAAGGCAAGTTCCAAAGTTTTGCAGACAATCTTGATTAGGTCCACGGTGGGCTAAAGTGAACCGATTATAACTAATAAAATTCAGTGCGGCAATTAAAAGTTGAACGCAGAAAAGCAGGCGCGGCATTTTTGCAATTGTGCGGCACGGTTTCACAAAACACGTCATATTCGGCTATTCGGGGACGCAATTTTGTAATTTGGAGTGAAAAAAATTAGATTAAGCAATACTTTATGTATTTAACGCAAAAACTTCATTTTTTTCATGCGTTGTAGGCGTTAAAATGGCATTTGTGAAAAATTCGAATTTTTGCGTGTGTGCAATTTGTCGTAACGGTGTACACACAGAAATCGTTGTTCGTGATGGCAATTTTGGTTCACTTTATCCACCTAAGGTCTTATTAAATTCATTTTAAATACTTAAGATTTCTAGAAATTCTAGAATCACTGATTTTCGAATATAAAAAAAATTAATTAAAATTTTGGAAAAATATTATCTGCCAAAAAAATAATTTTAAAAAATTGTATGCATTTTTTAAAATTATTTAACTATCTTCTAAATTTCAAAAAAAGTATGCAACTTTTTAAAAATCTTTATAAAAACCCCTAAAATTCAATTTTGACACTGAGAAAAGGCCACTAACTCAAAAAATGAAAAATAAATGTTATTTCCCCAAAAACTCCCAACAAAAAAAAGTTCACCATCGCTTTCGGCACCTTTCCCAAAAACCCATCCATTTTCTTATTCCCTATTCTGTTCACCATCGCCACCAGGCAATAAACAACATTCTTCCGAACCGCCGATGACGTTGAATTATAAGCCTTAAGACGAAAAAATATATAAAAAAATTTGAAGCCTTTCAATGAAAAAAAACAAATGACCAAACCTTTATCACAACCGGAGCTATGTCGTCAACGTAGCACTGTAGCTCATCACTCTGGAATTCTTCAAAAAGCCGTGTCACCATTTTGAGCACAAGGGCTGCTCGTTCGTCATCAAGTGGCGTTTGATTCAGAATAACGTGAGCAATGTTGACGATTTTTGAAATTGGCAAATGAGTGGCTAGGGTACGTAGACAATCTTCAACTGCCACCGCTGTCGTCGGGTCTGATGAATTCACTGCGGTGTCAAGAACCTGCAAGCATTATTTTAAGTTGCAGTCATTTTTCAAATTATTTTTCGCCCTATTTTCCCGTATTTTACCTTTTTTAAAAACATTTTTCAAAATTAGTCCCAAAAAAAAATTGTTTTAGTACCATTCGAAAGAGAATCGCCAGAAAATGCCAAAAAATTTTGAATTTTTGAATTTTCATCAATTTTTCATAAAGTTATGCTCAATTTAAATTTTTAGAAGTGCAATTGTTTGGCAAAAAGCCAAAAAAACTCAATTTTGCTCCAATCTCAAAAATTTTAGTACCATTCGAATGAGAATCGCGAGAAAATGTCAAAAAAATTGTAATTTTTGAATTTTCATCAATTTTTCATAAAGTTATGCCCAATTGAAATTTTGAGAAGTGCAATTGTTTGGCACAATGCCAAAAATGCTCAATTTTGCTCCAATCTCAAAAATTTTAGTACCATTCGAAAGAGAATCGCCAGAAAATGCCAAAAAATTTTGAATTTTTGAATTTTCATCAATTTTTCATAAAGTTATGCTCAATTTAAATTTTTAGAAGTGCAATTGTTTGGCAAAAAGCCAAAAAAACTCAATTTTGCTCCAATCTCAAAAATTTTAGTACCATTCGAATGAGAATCGCGAGAAAATGTCAAAAAAATTGTAATTTTTGAATTTTCATCAATTTTTCATAAAGTTATGCTCAATTTAAATTTTGAGAAGTGCAATTTGGCAAAAAGCCAAAAAAGCTCAATTTTGCTCCAGTCTAAACAATTTTAGTATAATTCGAAAGAGAATCGCGAGTAATTTTCAAAAAATTTGAATTTTTGTATTTTCATCAATTTTTCATAAAGAATATAAGTAGAGTAGTATTTTACCCTTATTCAAAGGTTTTTCAATTCTTTCGGAAAAATAACAAAATTTTAATTTTTAACGAAAAAAAATCTGTTTCAAGATTTTTATAAAAATAAAGTGTAGAAAGTTTAATATTCCTTTCCACTATTGTCAACTCAATTATTCTTGATCATTGCGTCCGGAAGACTGTTCAACCTCACAGCCGCTCCGCACGCACGCGACGCGGTTACCTCCCACAAAACACTGAAATATTGGCGGGAAAATTAATTTTTCAAATTTTCCAGTGTTCTGAGTGTCGGCAGCCGCGTCGCGTGCGTGCGGAGCGGCTGTGAGGTTGAGCAGCCTTCCGAACGCAATGATCAAGAATAATTGAGTTGACAATACATTTAGTTAACTCGGGAACTTCAAAATCCCACCTTACAAACCGCAATTTCCGTGGAATCGAACAACTTCGTCGCCTGGACGACACAAATCTTTCCCAGCACTCTCAACGCCATTCTTCGATTATTCTCCGATTTCGACTTTGACAAAATCTCAAAAAGACACAACAACAATTTCGCGTAACAATGATCCAACACCGCAAAACTTCCATCCGAAAGCATTGAATAAATCGCACTGATCGCCTCATTTTGCTCTTCCAAATTCGTCATTTGTCCCATTTTTTCAAGATGTCCTTGTATTGTTTGCGCTTTTTCGAACGTGTCACCGCTCAGGTTCACTGTTGAGTTTAGCTGCAAAAAAATTAGTATGAGAAATTGGTACTTAAATCATATTTAGAAAAATATTAAGTGAAATCTAGATAAAACGTTTCTATTCGAAATAAAACTTTAAAGGAGAGCTTTACGAAGATAATGAATGCGTCTGGGATGAAAATAGACTTCATACTCATTCCAAACCTGTTTTTAAAATTTTCTAAAACCACCTAGAAGCCGAAAAAATGAGCTTCAAAACAATGGCCTAGAAAAAGTGGCCATCGGTGAAAACTAGTCCGCAGGCATGGATAATCCAAAAAAAACATTAATTAAAATTTTAAAAAACATAAAAAAGGACTAATATAATAATTCTGCATAAGTATTTATTAACGAAACACGAAAAAAGCTCATAGGAAAAAATTCGGCCACTTTTTCTAGGCCATTGTTTTGAAGCTCATTTTCTCGGCTTCTAGGTGGTTTTAGAAAATTTTAAAAATAGATTTGGAATGAGAATGAAGTCTATTTTCATTTAAGGTACATTTATTATCTTCGTAAAGCCCTTCTCTAAAATAAAATTTAAAAAAAAACTAAGAAAAACACTCTTCCTAGAAACTAAAATATTTGGATTTCGCATTTTTTTTTACAAAGATCCTAAATTATTCGCAATTCTACCAAAAATTAAATTTTAGAAAATCCAATATTTACAAACTGAAACCGTATTTTTTGTTTTGAAAATATTAATTTTAGGAAATGGTAAAAATTTAAAGAATTTTAAAAAGTACTCACATTTACCTTATCCATAAGCCTAGACGTTGACTGTTCCTCCCAACTGCTCAAAATCGAATTTGTTGCTGTTGTGTTGAACGATCCCAAATATGGTACACTTTCTGCAAAACTTTCATTTTTTCTTAAATTAATCTGAAAAATTCACTTACCCTTCTTCCGAACCTCCGGCAGCACTACCGACTGTTCCGCACTTCCTGACGAGTTTCTTTGAAAACTGAAAAATGAGATATTTTGTTTTCTAATGCATGAGAAAAAAAGAAAGAGGAACAACCTTATTCCATTCTGCAGTCCATTTCTTTGCAATATTTGATGTGCCCATTGTTTTTCATCGCTTTCAAATTCTGCAAGAAGAGCACAAAAATCCGCCTCATTGCAGCAAAACATTGAGCAAATCACGTTTTCAATGTACTGAAAGTTTAGGAACCTATTTTTGGCAAATATGATGTCCGGGAGCTTCCGCAAATGGCCTTTAGAAGCAAAAAGGGTTTTCAGGGAGCTCCCGGATTGAAAAAGATATACTGAAAATGTTATTTATACTCCTTTTTAGAGGGAAAAACTAAAAAAAAGTCAAATTTTTGAATTTTGTAGAAAAACGCCAAGTTTTATCGAAGAAAATGAAATATTTTTGGGGTTTTCCAAATCATTTTCAAAAATTTTTAAAATAAACAATTTTTCGGCATTTGACTTTTAAAAACCATAAAAATTGAATTTTCAGAAAATCCTCAGAATTATTGTCAACTCAATTATTCTTGATCATTGCGTTCGGAAGGCTGCTCAACCTCACAGCCGCTCCGCACGCACGCGACACTCATACACACTGGAAAGTTGAAAAATTCATTTTCCCGCCGATATTTCAGTGTGTGACTGTCGGCAGCCGCGTCGCGTGCGTGCGGAGCGGCTGTGAGGTTGAGCAGCCTTCCGAGCGCAATGATCAAGAATAATTGAGTTGACAATATTAGTTTTTAAAGACTATTTTTGAAAATTGTTAAATATATTTTTTTTAATTTAAAAATTTAACCCCCCCCCCCAAATATCCAAAATCTCACCGGTAACAACACCCCCGATTGCCTCTGATCTCCAACCCATCCGAACATCTTCTTCAACGCCCCTTTCACCTCAATAATCCTTAAATTACTTCCCGGTCTCAGAAATTCCCGGAATAATTCATCCAAATACTCCAAAAGTGCAATCCTAGCCTGCAAAATTTTCGAATTTTAATTTCAAACTCCCAAAATTCCTTACTTTCGGCACCATCAAATGTATAGGATCACACATGAGCTCACAAACCGTCACCAATTGAATATAAGGATCAAAAGATTCTAGAATCGTCTCCAACGTTTGATCAATCTGTTTTCGCATATTTGGCAGCACTTCGTTGCCTTTTTTCGGAAACAGTTTCGATAATGCTAATCTTAGCCAATCTTCCAATTTATGGGCATGTGTTCTGATGAAAATCGCATAAACTTCGAGGATCATCTTATATTAGAACATTTATATTAAAGAGCTACAAATTTAGGAAATTACCGAGTTTGTGACATCCGAAAGAAGGCGGTTCAGACAATTTCCAACATTTTTGAGCTCGGTTTGATTTAGATTCGGGTTTCTGAAAAATTGCTTAAAATAGTGAATTTGTGTTTCAAAATTCAGATTTTTAGAAATTTTTTATATTGAAAAACGTAAAATAAATGTTTTTGAACAGAAATGTTCAAATTTTATCTCTTAAAAATGGATTTCCGAAAATTTTTTCTACATTTTTCAAAATTTCTCATTTCGAACGAAGTTTCATATTTTTAAACAAAGAATTTCAAACAAATATATTCATACTTTCAGTAAGTAAAGTGTCATGCCCTTTATTTTTAAATTTCCATTTTGAAACCGCAATTTTTAACCGAAAAAAATTGTTTTAATGAATTTTTCGACGTTTTTCCTATTTTATTAATAATTTTTCTCGAATTAATTGAAATTTCAAAAATGCTACACAGTTTAATGCGAAGCTAGTCATATCAAACGAAAAATTTAAGAAATATAAGCAAAAGGGGACTTTTTCATTATTTTTTTTATAAATTTGTTGAAACATGCAAATTTTTTAAAATTATTTTTGATTTTTGGTGAAAATACCGAATCTCATTATTTTCAGTTAAATTTTTAGGCATTTTATTAACAAAAAAACTAATTAGAATTTTTTTCGACTTGAAAATAATGAATAATTGCAGAAATTTTGGCCATTCTTGCTCGAAGTATTTTTATTTCATTGTAATCAAACATTTCAAACTAATTACCCAGCAATCGGCATCATCATCCTAACGCCCTCCTTTCTCTCCGAAATTGAGGACGAACAGCAAGCTTTAAGAGCAATTGTGACCTCTGGCGACATTTCGCACGCTCCATTCTCTTTTTTTACCCTTCTTGGCGAAACAACCCTTCTACTAGGCAGCAAGAACTCATCATCTTCCTTATTATTCGGTTGTCTTAATTCCCTTTTAGCCGTATTTAAAGTTTTAAGAAACTTGTTTGCTTCTTCCGAACTCAACGATGAAACAAATGCTCCGTATGGATCTGGTGATCGTTTTCTGTCAAAAGTTGGTGATGATGGCCCAGAATCTGCTGAAAATTTAAGTATTTCTACATTTCAAACCCCCCAAAAACCTACGTTGTGAAGTTATGGAAGAAGCTCTCGTCCTCTGTACTCCTAGTGGTCTTGGTAATATTTTCATCCCAGCCGGTGACGTATCAACTCTTCCAATGGTTTTTGTCGATTTCGGTCTGACAAGCCTATTTGCCGTTGGTGGCTTAAGAGCCCGCGGTATGCGATCCCCTATGTTCGGATCAATTGCGGAAGCACTTCTCTGGGCTAGGAATTCTGTAAAACATGATTTAGGCGAATTCTTCTGAGATCAACTCACTAGCACTTATATTTTGCAACGGTCCTCCTTTCGACCCAATTGACAATTTGGAACGAATTGGTACAGAACCGCGATCACTGTTCACACTCGCCCACGATGAAGCAGCATCGGGTCGAAGCATTTTCTTCTTAGAAACGTCGAGGGTCTGAAATCATTTCTAGATATTTTACTATCAGGCGAATTTTTAAAAATACCTGATAAACTTCTTCCGCTTCATCCGGATAAGCATCTTCCAATTTCCCAAAAGCTTTTCTTCCAGCGACTCTTGTCTCAGAGTCTGCGTCACAAATTGCGGATTTCAAAATTTCGCAAATTTGTCGCAAAATCTGACGCTTAATCTTATCACTCCATTTTTCGATTATTATTTCGAGTAATGTTGCCAATTGTCGTCTTTGAGATTTGTCCTTGGAAGTTGAGTAGGCGGATAATATGGTGAAGATTTGACGGGTTTGAATGTACTTGAAATTTTTTAGACTTTTGAGAAAATTCGATTTAAAACAGCCAATATTTTAATAAAATCGAAAAAAATCCTACCTCCACAATAAACTCCGTTAAAGTGGCAGCTGCCGTCGCCATAATTTTTGTGCTCACAGCGACTTGTGACATGGCAGCGGGTAGAATATCCTCTCCAATCGAATGAGCATCAATTCCATATTTCGACACGATAAAACTACAAGTTATCGCCGCTTCTCTCAAAATTTGGGATCTTAGGTCTCGAACCGACGTTTCTAGGCATCCTATCAATTGCATCAAATTCGCGATAATTTGTGTTCGATCCATCACCTTTTCGCCATAAATTATAACACTTCTTATCGTTTTTAGCTGAATTTATTTGATTATTTGTTTGTTTTTCAAAAAATTCAAAATAAACCTGATTAATTCTCTTATTCCAATCTTCTCCAACATTTGACAAAATCTCTCTAATCGTCTCAAATTTATTTTTTGCATCTATTGCTGATGTTATAGTCTGAAAATAATTATTTAAAAATTAAATTTTCAAATTTTAAAAATAAAAATTACAATTTTTGGAACATCCTCGAAAACCTTCGTAAAATCGTCTTTGTTTATTGTGCATATTCCACCAGGTTTTGTTTTAATTCGATTTGCCATGTGAAATTTCTGAAGAGATTATTAACATGAATTTTTCTAGAAAAAAATGTTAGTCCGAGAGAAGTACAAAATGCCTTTAAAACGGTAGCTATGCGGTTATCGCTGTAGGGCGCAATTTAAAAAATTGAGGTATGTGCCTTTAAACTGTACAAAATTTAAAAAATTAAAAAAAAGCGCGAAAGCACAGTTTATGGGGATTTATTTTGACAAAAGAAGTAAATCAAGAGTTCAGATTGGAAAATAAAGTACATGCGCACTAAATGCTTCAAAAAAGTTAGCGAAAGACAAAAAAAAATGTACGAAAAGATGAGTGAGAGATACCATGCAAAATAGAGGACCGAATTTCTGTTGTGAAAATGTGTTTTACTATCTACGACTGACATGGGGAGGGGGGGGGGGGGGACACAAAGAGTAAAAGGGAGGAAAAATTTTTAACATACATTTTCACCAAATGTTTGCAACGACGACAGATGTTCGCAACTTTGTTGGTATAATTTGTATTTGTCCCTTGAAAGGGGAAGAGAGCAAATATATAAAACTAAAAAAAAAGAAGAAAAAATGCTCAGCAAGGCGCATAAAAACTTAAACAGCCAGTCGTTTTCCATATTTTTCTATTTTTTTTCGTTCTGCCAAGAAAACGAGACAAAGAAGTGAAAAAGATATACATACATATAAAAAGGGGTCCGTTTCGCGGCCAGCGCTTCCAATTGATTGTCGGTTTGACGCCAAGAAATGGGGGGAAGAGGCCGAAAAAAAAGGAAGGGTGATGCGCTTCGGGGTCAAATGCATATAATTAAATGGCGTAAACTATGCATGATGACTTCCGTTTATATTGGACGAGGACCAAGAACCGGCGGAAAATGTTCGTAAACAGGGAGAAAAGGCTTTAAATGTGGACTTTATGCAGCTACAGAATGCAACTGGGATGAAAATAGACTTCATGCTCTTTCCGAAACTATTTTTAGAAATTTTTTTAGACCACGTAGAAGCCGAGAAAGCGTGCTCCAAAACAATGGCCTAGAAAAAGGGGCCACCGGCGAAAACTAGTCCGCTTATTACTACGCGAAGAATAAGGAAAAACATAAATTAAAATAAATTAATTTAAGCATTTTCCATGAATATGTTTTTAAACATGCAAAAAAATCCGCGAAAAAAGTTAGGCCATTTAGAAACTGAAGACTTTTCTAGGCCATTGTTTTGGAGCTCATTTTCTCGACTTCTAGGTGGTTTTAGAAAATTTTAATAACAGATTTGGAATAAGAACGAGGTTTATTTTCATCCAGTTGTCGCTCCGTAAAGTCCTCGCTTTAAGTAGTGCGAAAAATTTAGAAAAAACAAATATATTTCTAATTTCAGCACAAAATTTTTTCTGATCATTTTTCATAGAAATTCGTATTTTTAAAACTCAAAACTTGATCCCAAAGAACTCACGTACTCACAAATTTCTATGCATAAAATAAAATAAAATTAATGAGATGATTTTATAAAATGATCTCACGCCAAAATAAAAAAAAATGTTCAGGTATTGGTATGAAAACAAATTTTCTAAAAATACTTATGAGCCGAGAAAACAATGACATAGGAAAAAGTTTCCGATGTTCAAAAATCAGACCGTGCACGATTTTTAAATGGGAAATCGAGTGAAATTGTTCATATTAAACATTTCTTCATAAATGTCGGGCAGAATTACACTATAAAAGCTTTTAAAAAACAAAGTTCTTCTCTTTATTGGCTCCGTAAATTTCTTTTGTAATCTGTAATGGTTAAATTATTGATTAAAAAAGGTATTCAAATTGCGCTCCACTGAACCGTCACCTTTGGCACGAGTCCAAAACCACACTCCCTGAATAAAATAAAATTTGGATTTTTCCAGCAATCTCCGTCCATTCGCGACGATTTCACACCGTCTCCGAACGTTCTACACCAACGTTCATTAAACGTACCGATTCGTGAAACCAGATTACTTTCAACCAACCCATTCTTCATAAGTGACACCGTGATTACGTAGGCTTTTTTCTTGATCTATTATGAAAATCCTATTTTTTTCCAGCTACCCTGACGAACCACCATCGTATAGTGAAATTGTCGACCGCGGAGTGTCTCCAGTTCCCGGTGGGATGGTTTCACAGATTTCTTCAAAAACCAGCCCAACTTTTGACCATTAATTAATTAATATATCTATTTTTGCACGACGCCCGATTCCATATTATAAATCAACTCGTATATGAATTTGCAGTAGAGCGCACTTTCTCAATTTTGAATTTAACGCTTTCATTATCAAAATTTAATAATTATTTATTTATTCACTTGAGTTTTATTTTATTCCAAGTGCAATTTTTCGTCACCGTGAAAAAAAACTATAAATAAATTTATTAAAAATCTCTTCACCATAAACATGGCGCAATTTGACAACGTGATAAAATGGCTTTTCTGAGAAAAAAGCTTCAACATTTGTAAGTTGTCAAGAATAAATTTTTTTGGAAAAAAAACACATGAAAGACGATTAAAGCACCGTATTGAACACAGAATACACTATATAAATTTAAATTTCCTCAGTTTTCCTCATAAATTTCAAGGATTTCGTCGCTGAATCCGGCACACACCGTTGATGGATTGCATCGAAATTGGGCAGGCGGATTCTGAGAACGAAGTTTTTTTCTTTTTCAAGGAATGGGCTCGAAAAAAACGAATACTTACGGCATCTTTTCACAATTTTCCGGTTGATTTCCATTTGAAGAAGGACTTGGTTTGATGGGCATGGAAGTTGGGGTTGTTGTTGCTGTGATGGGATTTTCATTGATTTTACGTTTTTCACCGGTTTCAGCTGATTTTTCGTGGGAGCTCTTTGAGCAACTGGGCTTGGCCTTCGTCTACCGGGATGCGCGTATTGGGCTGTCATTTGATTTGATGTTTTAGCTGATATCACAACACGGACAGGTTCGGATTTTTTAGGGTGAAGGTCCTTTATCTGAAAGGTGGAATTATCGAATATGGATCTAGAAGCTATCAGTTTGGATTCTTATTTCGCTATTCTCGAGACGAGCAGCTGATCCTCCTTTATTGGCTGCTCAACCGCACTGGCGCTCCGCACGGACGCGACGCGGCTGCCGACACTCAACACACTGGAAAATTTGAAAATTCAGTTTCCTGTGAATTTTCCAGTGCGTTGAGCGCCGCGGCCCTGCGGAGCGTCAGTGCGCTCCAACAGCCTTCAGAACTCAAGAATATTTGAATTGACAAAAAAAAATAAAGCGAAAACCAACCTGTATAATATAACTCTGCATATTCAACGGCTGCCGCTTCTTACAACAATGTGTCTGTTTCGTCTTTGCCGATCTTCTACAGTAATACCCTGGTGGACAAGTGCTGAATCTTGTACAAATCACCGGTGCCTTGGTGGATGGGAACAACAGAGCTTCACCACCATCGCAAACATCTTTTAGAACTGAAATTTATTCTTTGAATTTTGTTTTATATATGAACATCTTACTATTCGTTCTCATTACTAGTTTGTTAGACGAACAGCAGAAATAATTCTTGGCTTGTGGGCTCCAAGTACACGAGTAACCAACGGGACAAGGTTGTCCACTGATACATTGCCTTGATATTCCATTTGCAAGGTATGGCAACCTTGGAGCTGGGCATATTCCTTCATTTATTGGCATCTCGAATTGACTAGTTGCTGCCGTCGTGCTGCTCGTTGTTGGCATTGGTGGATGGATTTGTTTGATAATTGGAGCATTCGTCGGGCGGACAAGTGGTGGAGAGATTGGGATTGGACGTGGAACCACGATCTTACGCTCACATTTTGCGCCATTCCGGACTGTACCTTCTTCACAATCACATACTCCTTCTAGACATTTTCCCATTCCTTGACATTGAGCGGAATGGACACAGGATCTTCCAAGGGTTACTAGAGGAAGACATTCGTCGTTGATTCTCACTTGTTTTTCAGGACATTCTGAAACATTAAAAAGTTTACAAAACTTTATGATTCTTAAAAAACTCACTCGTTTCTCTCACATTCTCAATACACTGCTGTTTTTGTTCCACGGTTCCAATAGGACATGTGCACTTCGAAACCTCACACTTCGAGCCACCAGCACATTGTTGCGATTCCTCGCACTGCTGTCCGATCAAAACGCGATCCATGCATACTCCATTCACAGCGACTTGTGAAGCATCGCATGCTGAAAATTGAAATTTATCTAAATCTTTTGAGTCGAAAACTCACTTTCACCGCCAGCACAACAAAGCTCGAAACCACTTTTTCCTCGAACACATGAGAAACCTTCTGGGCACACCTGACCACCGTTCATAGAACAAGCTTGAGCTTCCCCAGTGATTCCAATAAATGCGACCTGTATAGATAGGTTTCTAAAGGTTTCGAAGTCTTGGAACCTACCATCTGAACAGGGCAATCACTCGGCATACCACAACACTGGAACTGTTTGTTCTGGTTCGAAAATTGACAGAAATATCCTGCAGGACAGGAAAGGCTTGCAGATGTGCAGACCTTTGGCTTTTTGGTGTCTGGGTCAGTATAGGCAATCTGGCGAGCTGGACATCCATCGTCTTAAAATTATGTGATGAATATATCGAATAAAAACACAATTACTTACTTTCCAGTGGTGTTGGAAGTGGATCACTTCCACAACACTGATATCTTTGCGTTCTGATCGACCATTGACAAGAGAACGTAGTTGGACAACCCTGATTGTGTGGATTGAATGGATCACAAGCCACCACCTCATTCCTCTCCATGTAAACAATTTCACCAGGTGGGCATCCATCAGTCGCTGTCAATTGTGGTTGACCTTTGCAGCAATATCCCATGGATCCATCAAACGGAGCCATGCATTGAAAACCTGCCGGACACGTCACAAAATGGCCAATGGTACAACTTCTTGGCATTCCGGACGACTCATCGATAAAGTATTCTTCCCGATGGGGACAGATTTCAGAAACCGAACAGCAGTAGCCTTGAAGTGCGTCTTTAAGATCGCTAAGACATTGGAATCCATCAGGGCATGAAGATGTCGCAGCGTGCATTGTGCAACGCATCGGTTGAAGGCTAGACTGTTCTTTGTAAGGGGCACGGCCAACCGGGCAGTAGTCTAGAAGTTTTTTCGAAGCTTAATTCAGAAACCTATGAGAAACAAAAAACTCACTACTCTTTGTCAGTGATCCACAACAGAAATATCGATTTTTAATCGGATTAAAGCGGCACAAGTAGTCCTTCGGGCATGAGTTATGCTCATTAATCAAGCATTCCCTAACAGTTCCATCCATCGCATTGATATAAGCCTTCTCGTTTTCCGGACAAACACTCATATCAGTAGCTCCGCAACATACACTCTGATCAGTTAAACTATCATAAATACATTGGAAATTCTTAGGACAATTATTCTGAAGTTCATCATTACACGATATCGGAAGAGCAGTGTTCGGGTTCAGATAAACGACGTCTCCAGCACTGCAAGCTGATGCCATACAGAAGTTGTTGCACTGATTCAAAGATGCGAAATTGTTCGGATTGCCGTCACATCCGTTATACACAAATGGAGAGCATTTTCTCGTGACAATATTGAAGTAGTAGCGAGTGACGACGGTTAGACCACCGGAACAGAGGGATGAGCCTTGTTGGGGTGGTAGACCACAGATGTAGGCTGGAATTTTTGTTGTGGAGCTTCAGATAAAATTAAATATTTCTTTTACATATTTAAGAGTTTAAAAATGCTTCAAAAAAACTAACTCTTAGTTGGACAACATCTATACGACGTCACATCGGGTCCAAGACTAACAGCCTGACATTCATGCGACGATGGACACCCTCCATCCCTTTCCGTACACGATTGAAGTGCTCCATTACTATCCCTCAATGGTGAACCACCATTCGCACATCCACCAACGCCACAATAATTCTCGCATTCAGCACGTGACGCAAAAGTGTTCGAATTTCCATCACATCCCAAATACTCAAACGATTCACATTCTTGAGTTTGCGAGTTGTAGTAATATTTGAAGGAGACTCCAGGGCCGCATGTTTTTCCAGGGCTTGGAGAAAGTGAACAAGTGAACGCTTTTGTAGGACAACATCCATGCATGTTTCCATCGAAGTAGCATTCGAAATTTGCAGGACATGAGGAAGTTTGTCTATTGGTTGAACAAGCAACGAACTTTCCTTGATTATCTTTGTAAGCTTGGCCTTGAGGACACCGAGGTTCAGCTGAAAATATCGATTGCTTGGGATGATTCGTTGATCAAAAAATCTTACGTGCAGCATTTCTACAGAAGGTCTGACAGTCGACAAGTGTTTCGAAATTATTGTCATTTCCCTGACAACCGGTGTATTCGAACGATTGACATTCTCGTGTCGTCGCTGAATACCAATACCGACGGACGGATCGATCACAGTTTCCGATTCGAAGGGGCTGGGTGCAGATAGTTTCTGAAAAGAAGGATGCATTTTTTTGGATTCAAAAATTTCCAAATATTCTTCTGAAGTGTTATTTGAAACTTGATTTTCTTTATTACAGGATTATTCTGGATGTAAACAAAACAACTCACGCATTCTTGGACAACAAACAGCTTGATCCATTTTACATTCATGCGACGATGGGCAATCATTATTCGATGCACAAGATTGGGTGACATCTCCAATTCTCAGAGGATTTCCTCTGTCACATTGTACTGCAAAAACAATCCCCGATTTTATGATTTTATCCTCCACTTACATCTCGCACAATACAGCTCACAATCGATTCTTGAGAGGAAATTGTTATAATTTCCACCAGCACCCAAGTAAGTAAACGGACTGCATTTTCCAGTCGCCGTATCATAGAAGAATCTTGTCGATGATGCGGTACCCTGCTTCTCGACACCTGAATGGTAGACCGTACCGCGAGTACTAACCGATGGGTCTAATGGTCGACCACCGACTGGTCCACAGACAGCAGCTGAAAAAAATAAAGAGTCTTGAAGAGTGGAGAATAAAAACTAACCAACAGATGGACAACACCATTGGGTGCTTCCAACGGATTTACATTCAAAATTGTGAGAGCATGAGCTAGTCTGAGCACAGCCGGTGACAGGGGTCTGTTCCAGGAATGAAGATCGATGGACGTATTCAGGAGCACCTCGGTTGCATGCTAATTTGAAAATATCCTATTATATATTTAAATAATCTTTACTCACTATCTCGACAGAAACTTTCACAATGTTCCACTGTCCTGAAATTGTTTGGAGAATGTTCCCCAGGTCCGGAAGCCGTCGGATCCCAAAGAAATTGTTGACACATGCCAGTTATTGAGTTATACCACCATCTTGGATCAGTAGGGTTCGGCCCGGTAGCAGTTGGTTGGATGCAAGTGAATGCCCGATTCGGACAGCATATACCATTCGCCTTTTCACTGTATCCAGAACTGGTTAGATCCAAACTTGAGACAAATTCAACACAATCATATTGATCAGCAATGTATTGACCATTTGAAGGGAAAAGACATGCGGCGTTTCCATCACCAACATTCTCATCACTTTGGGATGTTGATGTACTTCCAGTATTACAAAGAACCGGACCAGGACCATCACTTTGTCTCGGATGAATTGGATCAGATAGTGCTGATGTGTATCCAGCACCTTCCGGAAGCGGGCACGTTATAGCCAAAGTATTATGATTCGCATCAAGAACATCGAGACAAACATGTCCATCCCTTGTCGCCCTTTCCACTTTATTTTCACCACATCTACAAGTTCCAACTCCGGCTGAAGTGTCACAATGGGCATCCGGCCATACAGATGAGCATTGCTCATTATAAACACATCCAGGTTGTCCCGGATCGATTTCTGAAATGGTATCCTAGTGAAATTGGTTACCTTAGAAGTCTTACTTTGATAACAATACCCTTCCGCTGCAATGTATGTTGTTAGACATGAACACAAGCCTCCATTACAGAACATTCCCTGAAATTTGGATAAAGCTGAAAAAACTGAGGAAATAATGTATTACAGCCAAACAATCGGTATTAAAGGCACATGCATCGCCGACTCTGCCACTCCCAGTCTGCCGCTTCTCACGGTGATTATCAAATTGTGCTGGAAATTAAAATATGGTCGGAGATTCATTTAAGGCTTTCGGGAGTTCCCGACCATTTTTCAGGTGAAAAGTTGTGAGTTTTCAGAAATCTTGTGCACGAATTATGCAAAAATATGATCAATACATTTATTTTTCTAGAAAATAACAGAATTGGTAACATAGTACCTACTAAAAGGTGCCCAAATGATGGTTAACTACCATTTTTTGGGAACATGTAACAAATGAAAACATAAATCAAACCTGCACAATAATTGAGCAAAAATGAGACAATTATAAGTCTCATCTTTTGAGGAAAATAATCAATATAGAAGAAATACTGTAACAATGGTTTCAGCTAGAATGAATACATTCAAAAAGATTGCAAGAGAAGAATAAAGAGTTTCGAATTTGGGGGTGCACAATCAAAAAGTGTCAAAATTGTATTGTTATGACTTTACGCAGCAAAAGTTCGAGGGGGATAGGAGAAGGCGGCGTTTGACATGTCAAACGATTTGAGTAAATATCTAAAATGGGTGCGGATCGACATGTCATGAAATGGTATATCAGGTAAATAATCAAAATCACGAATGAAGCAATTTTGTTTCTTAGATGTTCTTTTTCATTTCGTAACATACGCCACCGATTGGAATCTGGGGGAATGGACAACTTCGTTCGCATCGTTTCTCGATCCTTCCGTTGATTACACGAGACACAAGTACGAGATATCCTTCGCATGGGTTAACTGCTGTAAGAATAGCGTTGGATAGTTTGAATCTTAAAAAGAAACCTACCTGCTGGTGGTCCCCTGCTATAATATGCTCCAAGACCTAAACTTTCACCGTAACCAGGTCGATCTGCATGCTTCGACGGGCAGCAAATATGATTAGAAGAAGTGCTACTTTGAACGCATCCAAAACTAAAAACAATTTTATTAAAAATACTAATCCTCCCTTCTTTTTCCCATACCCTACTGGACAACCTCTCTTCCCTGGTTGACACAAAACCGGCGAACTCGTTGATGGATAAATCAGCGGATTACCCCTCGGACATTTTTCATCGGATGGTGAAGGAGTCGCTGAAAATATCAATCTTTATTTCATTTAAACTTCCAAAAACTCACTCTTCGCATTGGTCAAAGATACAGTAGTTCCTGCTATCGTGATCCCATTCTTATTGGCAATGGAACAACAGTGGTAACCATTGTTACGATATGTGCAGTCGTAACCAGCTGGACAGCGAGAAATTGTGCATTTTTGTGGAGCTCCGTTGAGAAGGTATGGTGTTCGACCGGAAGGGCACACTGAAAGTTGGAAAGGTTTAGTGGGGGCTATTTCCAATAATATAACTTTGTTCAGTATGATTTTCATTTGTCGCAGAAATACAAACTTAAAGAAAGGGTGCTACTTATTGACAGAATAAGCAATTCAAAATTACATGGAATTTTGTGAAAGCAATTATTGGAAATTTGAAAAACTGCAACGAAACGAGATTTCAAATAGGAATTCATCGTAAAAAACACTCGTAAAGGTCACGATAATGTTGAAATTATGAAAAACTCTGATTTGAGCCATGGTAACTATAAACTCGATTGTCTATAGTCTTTGGAAAATACTAATAATTAAAAAAACGTTTGAGCTGAAATTTCTGGTTTTCTGGATTTCGAAAATTAGACCTCAATTAAATAATTTTCTGTAGATTTCAGCCATGAATACCGCTTAAAGAGAGGGTGCCACCTATTTTTGAAGCTTATATTTTCAATAGGTGACCAGGAAATCAAATTATTAGCACGAAACGTAATTATTTTGATGTGATTACATATTATAAGTACTACTCTCAACTGTTGTACTTTATTTTTACCTTTTGAAGTGATCCGCTTAGACGTTGCTGTTGTCATCGTTGTAGCAGTCACCGTGGTTCTTTCCTTAATCCCTTCTTCTGGCGCACAACATAAATATTGAGTCTTCTTATTATTTATCTGACATTCATAACCATTCGGGCACGGTTTTCCAATCGGACTACAATGTTTTGGACGTTCTGTCTCGTTATCAATCAATGGTTGCCATCCGCTTTTTGAGCATGTTACGGAATGCGAAGATGCTACTGATTTAGTAGCAACAATGACTTTCTTTTCCGCCGGGGTTAAACATTTTCCCGCTTTTTCAACCATTCCTTTTTTGCATTCACATGTTCCATCGATACATCCTGCCGATTCTTGACACTGTTTTACCGTAATGCAAGCTTCACCAAGTTTAGTTTTGTTGTGACAAAGTCCGTGATGAAGGACTTGATGAGATGAGCATTCTTGAAAATAAATATTATTAGGGACATTGACATTTGTGAAACTTACGAATTTCTTCTTGACAAAATCCTCCAAAAGCTTTCAACGGTGGTCGACATTGGCATTTAGCTTCTTCACAGATTGATCCACCGGTACACTGCTCATTTCCCACACAGTCCTTTCCAGGCGCCACTTGTTGGTAACATGCTCCTTCGATTACGACTTCATTCGGCTCACAGGCGACTTTTTTCACTGTACAACAAACGTGAGATCCGCTGACACTTCGCTGACAAGCAAATCCCTTCGGACAATTCGATTGTCCGACGACACATTGTTCAGGCTCTCCAGACATTCCAACAAATGCGACCGATTCATCAGGACATCCTCCACCAACTCCACAACATTGAAATTGATTGTTGGCACTTGAAAATTGACAGAAGTAACCAGCTGGACAATTTGCAGCACCAGCGGTACAAACCCTTACAGTATCCATATCGCGGAAAGCGACCTGAGCGTTAGGACATCCATCCGCTGGCCGGATTGGAGCTGGCGCAGGGTTCGAACCACAACATTGGTAACGTTGGTTGGATAACGACCATTGACAAGTAAATCCAGTTGGACATGGAGCATTTGGCGGGTTGAATGGATCACATTGCGCGATTTCACCAGATACCAGATAGACAAAGTTTCCAGGTGGGCAGCCATCAGTAACTGAAGGTGGAAGGGTTCCTGTTCCAGATTTACAGCAGAAACCATCGGAGGAGGAGGAGGCTTGGGATCTGAAAGAAAAGAGGTTACTTCTGAGAGCTACCGATAAAAAATCCACTCACCGACAGGTATAACCATTCGGACAAGCAACAAAAGTTCCCATTGTACACGCCCTCGGTTGTTGTGACTGATCATCAATCAAATAGTCCGCATTATCGGGACAAACCGCATTTGCAGTACAACAGAATCCTTGGAAAGCGTTGGCCAAATAACTCTGACATGTGAATCCATCTGGACATTGATCCGCTCTTCCAATCGTGCATCTAATAGGCTGCGCGGTTCTCTGATCTTTGTAGAGGAATTTTCCAACCGGACAGGTCTCTGAAATTATTGTTATTTTTTTTTTTTTTTGAAAAAGTGGGGGCTTTCTCACTTCCTTTAATATTGGAACAACAATAATATTTATTCTTATTCATGTTGAATCTGCATAAATAATTAGCCGGGCAAGATGCTTCAATATTTATGAGACACTCCCTCGGTGACATGTCGATTGTATCAATGAATGCTTTTTCCGCGTCCGGACAAACTCCTGAAAACTCTTATTTATGAAAATAATCAGAAGAAATCTCACCAGAATCCGTGGCTCCACAACAAACGTGATTATTGATCAATGGGTTAAAAGTGCATGAATATCCAGCGGGACAGCTATTGCTCAAAGCCTCGTTACAATTGATTGGCATTTGGGAGTTGGGATCAACGTAGGCCACATTTCCAGCAGGGCACGAATTGCTCATGCAGAAGTTTCGACATTGTTGAATGTTTAGGAAATTGTTCGCATTTCCGTCACATCCTCCAAATTGGAAAGTGGTACATTGTCCGGTCACAATGTTGAAGTAATATCTAGATACGAAGTTGGCGCCGCATTGGGTTCCTTGTTGTGGTGGGAGACCGCACATGTATGCTAAATCAGATTCATTTTCTTTTAGGATCCCAGTTTTATTTACCCCTTGTCGGACAGCAACGATTAATCATAGAATTTCCAACCAGAACTGGTCCGCATTCATGAGAATCGGGGCATGATTGGTATGATCCACCACACACCATCACCATTCCAGAATGATCCCTTAGCGGTATACCACCGTTCGGACATCCACCAACACTACAATAAGACTCGCAAGCGTCACGATTTGCGAAATTGTTAGAATTTCCATCACATCCATTATATTGGAAAGATTCGCAATTCTGGGTCTGTGAATTGTAGTAATATTTGAATGTACTACCAGCTCCACATTGAATTCCAGCGTCGGGGTTTAATGAACAGGTAAACGCTTTCGTTGGACAGCATCCCCATTGTGAACCATCGTAGTAGCATTCATAATTAGCTGGGCAGCCCATACCATTGGAGCATGTAACGAAATTTCCGAAAAGATCTTTGTACGCTTGACCTTGGATACATTTTGGCTCGGCTGAAAATTTAAGGTATTTCCGGGTTCTGCCGAGCTCACAGCTCCCCTAAATTTCTAGAAACTTACGAATCGCATTCTTGCAGAAATTCTGACAATCCAAAATATTTTCGAAATTGTTGTCGTTTCCTTGGCAGCCTACAAAAAGGATACAATTATATTCAAGGATCCAAAACGCTTACCAGTGTATTCGAACATCTGACACTGTCTGGTTTTCGCATTATACCAATATCGTTTCACATTTTCAGTGCAATCTCCGATTCTCAAAGGCTGAGCACAAATGGTTTCTGCAAGATTTAATTTTCAGAGTCATTTTTATAATATTTTATCACGTTTTCGTGGACAACAAACTCCCTGATCTGCCTTGCATTCGTGTGAAGATGGACATTGGCCATTGTTTTGACAACGTTGGGCTTCTTCTCCGATTCGAAGAGGTGAACCGCGCTCACATTGTACTGAAAGTTAACATTTTTCTTAAGAATTCTGTTGCAAATTGTCGTACGTCTAGAACAATACATCTCACACTCGTGCTTCGAAAGGAAATTATTATAATTTCCTCCAGACCCTTTATATACAAAATCTTGGCATCTTCCAGTGTTTGGATCATAGAAGAATCGGATGCTTTCCTTGCCAGTATATACCAAAAATCCGGTATGGTAGATTGAATTTCTTGGCTGAATATCGAATGGTCGACCGCCGCGGGCCGAGCAAATGGAGCCTGGAGTTGGACAGCAGAGGTGTTGACTTCCGATGGCGGTGCATTGGAAGTCGTTGGCACAGGAGATAGAAGCTGCGCAGGAGGTTATGGGACGTTCGGAATGGGATGAGGCTTCGGTAGAGTATTGAGGTGAACCGCGTTGACAGGCTAAAAAAAAAATTGATTTTTAAATTATATATCACGATTGCTTTTCCAAATAAAAAAATATGAAAATATTTAAGAAGAAACTCACTATCCCGACAGTATGATTCACAATGTTGGATGGTCTTAAAATTATTAGGCGAATGGAACTTTGCCTCACTGGCGGTTGCATCCCACATGAATTGTTGACAAGTACCCGTCACCGAGTTATACCACCATCTGGGTTCAGTCGGGTGTGGTCCGGTGAGTTGGGGTTGAATGCAAGCGAGCGCTCGACTCGGGCAGCACACACCATCGGCGGTTGGAGCGTAGTTCGATTGCGGGAATTTTTCAGCCAATTCGATCTAAAATGGGAAAAAATGTCTTTGGATCGTTTTTTACTAATAATTTTTAATGTCTCAAAAATTAGAATACATTTTTTATAAGAATTTTAAATTCTAAAAATATCTGAATTTTCCGAAATATGCTAGTTGTCAAGAATAGATATCAATGAAACCCTTATGAACAATTTCCTTGTCAAAACAACAGTAACCCCGCCGAATGTGTCAATAGTTAAGAGCCACCATAAAAGGAAGCTCTTCAGGTATTTCGAGTGCTTAGCAAACTGAGGATAATTTATAATTATAGTGTTAAGATGAAGGAGGTGACCGCCACTGCCGCACCTTTATATAATCTTATTTTTATTAAAATAAAGTATAAAAATCTATTTTTTTAAAGAAACTATATTTTTGAGATTTGTTCTCAATTCAGTAAAAATCGAGAATTTTACAATTTCACCGGGAAGACATCATTTAAGAACAACTAAAATTACAATTAAAGAAGGGCTTTACGAAGCTAATGAATGTGTCTGTGATGAAAATAGACTTCATTCTCATTCCAAAACTGTTTTCAAAATTTTCTAAAATCACCTATAACACGAGAAAACGCGCCTCAAAACAATGGCCTAGAAAAAGGGGCCACTGGCCCGCAGGCATGAAAAATTCAATAAAAATGAAAAAACATAAAAAAGGACTAATATAAGCATTCTGCATAAATTATTTATTAACAAAACACGAAAAAAGCTCATAGGAAAAAGTTCGGCCAGGTGGACACTTTTTCTAGGCCATTGTTTTGAAGCTCATTTTCTCGGCTTCTAGATGGTTTTAGAAAATTTTAGAAACAGATTTGGAATGAGAATAAAGTCTATTTTCATTTAAGGTACACTTATTATCTCCATAAAACCCTCCTTTAATTCCCAATAAAAAATAAAGAAACTTACATGTGGGCTAGTATGAATACAGTCATAAATATCTCCGATATACTCCCCATCAGATGGCCACATACAAGCACCACCTCCATGTAACCCCTGTACAGGTTCAACAGTCGCTGATGATCCCACAGTACAACCTACTGGAAATGCGCCCATCGCCGGACTCGGGTCATTCAACGAAATTTTGAATCCGGCACCTTCCGGAAGTGGACAGACGAAATATAATGGCGCGGTTCCACCCGACGCATGATCCTTTAACGAGATGCAAACCCATCCGTCGCGAGTTTCGCGTGCCACGTGAGTCTCTTCGGGACATCTGCAGGTTCCAATAGAGCTGTCCATTCGACATTTTGAACCTGGCCAGACGGCTTCGCATTGAACGTCGTATGTGCAGCCTGGTTGGTTGGGATTTACTTCTGGAAATTGGGAACAAATTTTTATAAATCGAAGAAAGCAGTCCCTTACTCTCATAACAATACGACTCCCTCAAAATATAGGTGCTCAGACATGTACACATCCCGGTAGCACAGTACATTCCCTGAATTCTCTTCACATTTTCAGAAATAAAATTCAAGAACTCACTCCCAAACAATCGGTATTATATTGGCAAATATCTCCGACCCTTCCGCTTCCCGACACTGAGAAACCTTGCATGAATGGCTGAAGGGTTGGATCGACACATCCACGACCACTCTCGTAGATCGTTCCAGTGACACATTCACGAAGCACCCAGCGGTTTTGAACGCATTCCAGAAAATTGTTCGGCGATTCTTTGATTATGCTGGAAGGAAGAAAAATATGGTTTTTTTTAAAGGTTCACATGAATTTCGGGGATTTACTTTGCTTAACTTAATCAAAATTCGTTAAAATTTCTGAATTTCAAAATTTTTAAAAATTTCAATAAATCTCTCAATTTTATATAAATTAAATTCATTAAACCAAAATAATAACAATCTAGAATCTTTGAAAAAAACTCACTTAGACTGAGGATCACAAAAGAAATGGGGCTTCGTTCCATGATGTAAACAGGAATCATCAGGTTTTATAAAATATCTGCATTCGACACACGGACGATCTACACATTCTTCTCCATTACAGTTAACAAATTCTACAGTAATCCATAAATACAGTAATACACTTTGAAGAAGCCACCGCATTTGTGTGTTCCGGCTCTTCTTCCCTGAAAAATGAATGTAGTTGTTGTTATTAATCGAAAATTTCTGGCGAAAACATAATCAAAAGAAGGGCAATAGACAACAATGGACAAATATCGATAAAAGGTGACAGATACCTCACGGCTCGCGGTTGGTGGGAGGTAGGAGGCGAACGAACGCGGGAGGCTTGAGCAAACTCAAATCCGCGACAAAGAGATGAGAGCTGCTTTATTAAATGATTGATAGAGGGGATGAATGAATGGGTGGAGCACCCACATTCTGCCCCCGATTTGGAAACGAAGGTATGGAGATGAAGAAGATGATGATGGTGATGATGAGCACAAACAAATCACGAGTCAAAACGGATTGATGGTTGATATGGGATGATGGCATTTATTTTTAGAATTGATGTTTGGAACATTTCGAAATGGGTTTTATTAGGATCGAATCGGGGAGGGATAGGCGAATAAATATTTTAAATTCGATTTCTCCTATATGATAATTTGTTAGGTTTCCAAGCATTTTTTGAATAAAAATTAGCATTTCAATTTTTACTGAAATATTAATTTTTTAAAATTGTTTCATGTCTTCCTAAAAGAATCAGAATTTGAAATAGAATAACAGGTTAACAGGCCCACTTTGCTTCAAGTAAGGTCTTTGCCGCGTTGGCAATTTGCCAACACCGACAGCATCCCAGGGCAGGTTTCAAAAAAAAAGGGAACATCGATTCCGGAGAAATTGAAAATTTAGAGGGGCCAAAATAACCACGGTCTTTTTGACCAAATCCACTCTAACAACAGAAAAATGAGCAAGTTACAAAAAAAGTGAAAATAATTCAAGTAAAATGGACGGAAATTGTCGGGAGGACTAACTTTTGGGAACTTCCCAAAAGTTAGTCCCTCGAACGTAAAAACTTTGTTGGTGATCCAAAATTTTTTTCTTGTTTCTTATGTCCTTTTTCTGCCAGTCTTTCTCAGCGGAAACTTTGTAAAGCCGAAAAATTAACTTTTGGGAAGTTAGTCCCTCAGAAATTGTCGACAATTGTTTCTGACGTTTGTCGATGTTTTTGCACTTTTTTGTACCTTAAAGGAGGAGTTTAGAGATAACAAATGTACCTTAAATGAAAATAGACTTCATTCTAATTCCAAATCTGTATTTAAAATTTTCTAAAACCACCTAGAAGCCGAGAAAACACGCTTCAAAACAATGACCTAGAAAAAGTGTCCCCCTGGCCGAATTTTTTCCTATGAGATTTTTTTCGTGTTTCGTTGATAAATAGTTATGCAGAATGCCTATATTAGTCCTTTTTTAATTTTTATTTGTGTTTTTTTTTAATTTTTTTTGGATTTTTCATTCCTGGGGACTAGTTTTCGTCGGTGGACACTTTTTCTAGGCCATTGTTTTGAAGCTCATTTTCTCGGCTTCTAGGTGGTTTTAGAACATTTAAAAAACAGATTTGGAATGAGAATGAAGTCTATTTTCATCCCAGATGTATTCATTAGCTCCGTAAAGCCCTCCTTTAAGTTTTTTTTTTGAATTTTTTTGTCTTAGGGTTGGGTTGGTATGCTCAAAAAGCGTTGATTTGATAGGAAATCGGTAAGAAAACCTTTAAACCCTATGCTGATTAGAACGAATATGATATAGGTATCAGTTTTCAGCCAGATCAGAAAAATATTGCTCAAATTTTTTTCAACCTTTCTAAAAATTTTCCAAAAAAAAACGTAATTTTATATTTATTTATTCCAAAAAAAAAGAACACGTGAACTGTCACCCAATATTATTTCCCACGAATGTTTCAACTTCATTTTCTTTTCAAATCCCCCTCCTTTCCTCTCACTTTTGACAAAAAAATTAAAAGTCCAAAGAACTTATAATAAAAGGAAGGATGACAACACAAACTCTTGATATAGTCGGGTAAGTGGCCAGAATTTCAATGCTCTCTTAAAATGCGGGTCTCATTTTCAGAAATGAAAATTTGCCACCATTTTTGACATCTCTTTTGGACGAAAAATACAAATATCATTCTCATGAATTGACATCTAAGCCGAATGAGGATAGTGAGTTTGTTTCAATTCGATTCATTTAAATCCCAATTCAAACATTTTTCCAGATACCTTTGATTACAAATACACTGTAATAATTTCAAGATCACCGCGTCGGGAATCGATTATTCGCCAGCCGCCAAAACCATGTTTCACCAAGTGCACAATGATGATACAAGTCAAATTCATTTTTCGGCATTTGAATCCTTGGGGTGATATGACGCAGACTGTTTTTAATGAGGAATTCACGTCGGATACCGTCGTCAACGATGTGCTTTGTTATTTTCGCGATATTTGTTGTCAGAAGTGAGTTTTTTTTTATTTGAAAAATTACGCATAGTATTAAATTTGTCGGGTTTTCGTCAATTTCTGATGATTCCGGAGCTCTAGATTTGCTCTAGATTTTCTTTTTCCTTTTTTCTCAGGAGTGAGCTAGAAACCCAAATTGAGGAAAACTAGGCCATATTTCGTGGAATTTGTTTTGCAAACGTTTTTGTCAGGAAAATAATATTTATATTATAAATTAAGTGGCCAAAAATACGAACGGCATTTTTACTACAAAAACTGGATACGCTTTGGGATAGCGCGTACGAAATTTTTAGATTTCGTTGTTGCTAAAAAAAACTTCTCGAGTTCTTAACCAAAAATTATGAATGAGGTATAAAAATGTTCCTTATTCAATTATCAACAGCTGCAAGAGAACTAATTCTTATTTCCGAGAACTACTAATGAAGCAACTCTATCAGAAGCAGAAAAAACCCGATTTTTTCAACGTAAATTTTGACCCGATTTACAACCGAAATAACAATTTCCAAACTGCTCGAATCATGATGAAATTTTATGAGCTAATAGATTTTAATCCGTTCTTGAGCTCCAAGAGAAAGATTTTCACAAAAAATTAATTATATTTAGCTGAAATTGCTGTATTTTGCTTTAAAAAAATTAGCGTCAGGTTTATAAAAATCCACAAAACTGGAATTCAAATAACCCAAATAATTTTACAAAAATGTCTCATTTGCTGAATTCAGTAATTTCAACCATGAGTTTTTTGAATTTCAACCATTAGTTTTTATCTGAAAATGTCATGCTTGCATCTATAATTTCGTTGTTTTCTTTAGTGCATAACTTCACTGAACACCCAATCATGTGAATTATATTTCAATGTCTCAAAAACTGAAAAAATTGAGTTTTCAGCTGTATTGTGTATTTTATAATCTTTCCGTGCTATGAGGACGGCGAATGTGACTCACGTTTCAAATGAAAATTATTCAGTTGTGCAAAACCTTCAAAAACAAAGAGCAAAAAATCGAAACAGTTTCTCGCCATAAATTCGTTTATTTTAGCGATTTAAAACCATTTTTTGTGTAAATACTACACGTTGACAAAAAAAGAATCAAAGAGTAAGAAATTTCACGAATGAGTAACATTTGTGAATAAGTTATTTGTTCATGTATCATTCTCATTTTCGGCCATTGTTAGAGGCACCACCTTGTCCGCCAGGTCCACGACGTCCTCCTTGACCTCCTGGACCTCCTGGACCTCCTGGACCTCCTGGTCCTCCTGGTCCTCCACCAACACTGAGGAGCATTTGAACTTCCTGTAATTTTTTAATTTTTTTGCAATCTATCGAAAAACGGAAAACTTACAATAGGATAGGTTTGGCTCAGTGTATCGATAGCCTGGCCAATTTGGGCATTGGTCTGATCCTTATTATTCAAAATAGCATTCAATTTTGTTTGAACTGTTGACAAATTCGGAATCGCATTTGTCACGTTTTGTTGGAGTTGTGTTTGGAAAGCGGTTGCATTTGCTTGGAATTGGGTGTAACTGGCCTGAAACTTGGAATCATATTTTGTGAATCCCAACATTTAAAACTCACCGAAACTCCATTAGTGCTTGCCCATGCGGCAGTCTGGGTGTCAATTTGAGTTTGGGTCAAATTTGGGTTACTAACAATGGTGAAAAATGACTGACGAGCGGAACTACTAACGTTTTGAAGAAATGGTGGGCCGCCGGGTCCTCCTGGGCCACCTGGACCTCCCGGGCCACCAGCTCCCATTTGTCCACACACAGCCACAACGAAAATCGAAAGAGCGGCGAGTTTTGAAAGCATTTTTCGAATTAAGAATTGTAATGAGTTTACTTACCTGTCACTCTAACTTATATACAAATTTGCAGTGGCATTGATGTTTGTTTTTTCACTTTTTTCACCGCTGTTGAGTCAGAGAAAAGGCGGGAGTTGCAAGTTTGTTGGTTTTTGAATAGTAGTTCTAAGAAGTTCTGTAAAATTGCAGTGTTGTTAGGATATAATAAGATGTTGAATAGTCTGGAAATGAGCACGTTGGTGGTTGACAGCAAGCTCATTGCAACAAACTTCAGCGTCAAATATGTAGCTAAAATTTGATACTTTTTTTATTTTTGTTTATTTTTAAAATAACATTGTGGACACAATGTTCCTTGAAAGATCAAAATGTTATCAAGGATCGGTTTCAAAAAGTTTGGAAAAATGAAAAAAGATTGTCTTGTTAGATGTCTTTGATTTCTAGGAACTTGGGTGACTTTTTCGAAATACAAGTAATGGCCTAGAAAACCAAAAAGGACTAATTTTCATCGGCCAGTTAACTGTTAAGTTCTTTGTTTAATTTTTTCCATATTTTCTATTGAAAACCATGTATTACTTCCCCATGACATCTTTTAATGATTAAATAATTCAAACATTTTTGAAATTAGAAAAATAATGGGAGGCCTAGAAACCATATTGACAACTTAAAAATTTTGGATCATTCATTTTCTACTAAAAGACCGCAGCGCAGCCGCTCGCAGGTAAAAATAGCATGACTTTGTGAGAGACTTAGATTTTCTGAGTAGATCAAAACCAGCTTGAATGATCAGGAATATTTGAGTTGACAATAACACAGTTTTTCAAATGTTTTTTGGTTATATTGAGATTTTTTTTTTATATTTCCAAGGTGTTCAATATACAATGAACATGTAAATATAATATTTCTATTTAAGTTTATTTGAACTGTGAATTGAACTGAACCTCATTTTAAAAAATAGTTCAAATACCAATAAAACTACTTCGATACAATCGAACTCAAATGCACGCGGAGTTGCAAGATACATAAAAAAATATAAACGATCAAAGTGCACAAAATGATAAATAAACAAAGGCGAATTATTTCCATCCAACTTATTTTCATTTTTATTTTCAGAATGAAGCTAAACACCTTCCAACCAAGATACTCCTACTGTATTGGTCCCGTCACGAAAGATAGTTCGATGCCTCTTTTACCGTCCCAATTGAAAATGGAAATAGCACAATTGTCGCCAAATGGCGAGTATTTTGGGAGACTGGTTGTTGTGGCAAATATTGAAGGGAGTCATTAGGAGTTTGGATTTTAAAACAACTTTTTTTCTGTAATAAATAAAGACTTCTTTCGAGTTATAATCGGTGTTAGAATGGGTAAAACAATTAGGATTTATTACAATTCTTAGAAAATTTTAGATTTGTTCACAAGAAGGTTTTTAAAGTTCTTCATCTTCAACATCCAAGTCATCTGAATCTTCTGGTTCGTCATTTCCATACTGTCCCTTTCCAACATGTCTTCCCGAACCTCCATGATGTTTTCCATGTCTTCCTGGACCCCCATGTCTACCACCATGTTTTCCATGATCGCCGTGTCCGGCACTGAGGAGCATTTTGACCTCCTGAAATTTCAAAAGTTGACATAAAGTTGTGAGCTAGGAAGGTATCGTGAAATCTCCTGTTTTTGGGTTTTCTAAGCCTTAAAAATGAATAAACTCACAAGTGGAGATGCCTGCTTCAAATCTTCAATGGCTTGGTGAACTTGAGCTTTGGTTTGATCCTTATTTTCAAAAATAGCATTTAATTTAGCTTGAACATCCGACAAATTTCCAATAGCAGCAGACACATTCTTCTTGAGTTCAGCTTCATGAGCGGATCTATTTGCTTGGACTTCATTGTAAAGGGCCTGAAAATAAAGGAATTGGAGGCATAATTTAACTCCTGGGAAACTCACTGCAACTCCATTAGCACTTGCCCATGCAGCTGATTGAGAATCAATTTGAGCAAGAGTCAATTTCTCATTGTGAACAATTGCAAAATAGGCTTTACGAGCTTCTTCAGTAACATTCTTAAGGAATGGGCCTGGGCAGCCATGATGTTTTCCGTGGCCACCATGATGATCTCGTCCTTCTGCACCTCCATGTTTTCCATGTCCACCGCCCGGCTTATGGCAAATAACCGCCACAACAATGACAGAAAGAATAAAAAGTTTTGAAAGCATTTTCCTGTTTTTCGAAGTGGAAAAATGATATGATTTCCTCTATCAAGTGCTCAAGTTTATATACAAGCTTGAATTGATGTTGATGTTTTATTTTTCGGAGGCATGTGACTTATTTCACAGTGATATATTTAGATATTTTTCAGAGCTTCACGATTATGTCCAGATTTTACAGTTCTCATATAAAAACTGGTCCAAAAAGTTGTACTTGATCGAATGATTAGGAAATCGACTCAAAAATGAATACATATTGATTTTATTAAATTCAAAGTGTTTTGAAAAATTAAATAAAATGAGTTTATGAGTGATTTCTTGTGCATTGTAAGTAATTGGGAAAATTGACAAACTCGTCTTGGTAGACCTTTTGTAAAATTGGCACAAATTGATGAATATACTTTATTCCAACGTTTCGGCACTAAACGCCATCATCAGGGAACATGTTAATTACCTATAATACAGAGATAAATTATATTGTAAGAGAAATTGTTTAAGTTTGAGATAAAACCCGAAAAACATGAAAAACCAGAAATATTGAACAAAATTATTTATAATAAAATTATTTACAATAAGAAATCTTATTAACGAGCAGCGGATACTTCAATTTGAACTACCACCACTTCTTTGTCTCTCACCCTCCCCAAATTCCACTCTTCCTCCTTTTCCGTCTATATGTCTGCACCCTCATAATCCTCCATATACTCTCTTTATTTTTGTAAATACTGTAAATTTATTCAATTTTTCGGGGTTTTCATGTTCTTCGGATTTTATTTTGAAAATCTATGTTCCATAACTCTTTTTTTTGTGATTTTTGTGGATTTTTTTTTCGATGTTTATTCGCAAAAATATCAACAAAAAAGTTACAAATATCAGCATCAAAAATCTAAAAACCAGCGTTTTTTTTCTAAACTACTGAATGTAAAAATCCGAAACCAATTTGCGTCGCTCACGAAATCTGGGATTACCTAGAGTATCGGCCAGATGTATTCCCTCGATTATACTTGTTTTCATGGTGTTATATTTTTAAAAAACACATCTCTTTCGCTCTTACCATGAACTTTTGACAAAAAAAACAATGAAACACGGATTAAGCGATTGAGATTTTTTTTCGAAACATCAATTTCAAACAATTCACAGCATTAAGAATAATATAATAAGAAATTTATTGCAATTATTAACAAGAATTAACAAACATTCAGACAAGAATCATTTTTTCGAATCCTTCCCACTCGCTGGAATATTCACTTGATTCATCTGAACGCCATGGGTCATTCTTTCCATATCCTCGTGGACCATCATAATCAAAACGTCTCTCTGGGTAGTAGTATCCTTCTACGCCATCATGTCTTCTTGGTCCATCACGTTCTTCTGGGCCATCATGTCTTCTTTGTCCGTCACGTCCTTCTGGACCATCGTGTCTTTCTGGTCCGTCGTGTTCACCGTGTCTTCTTGGTCCGCCACGTTCTTCTGGGCCATCATGTCTTCTTTGTCCATCACGTCCTTCTGGTCCATCATGTCTTCTTTGTCCGTCACGTCCTTCTGGGCCATCGTGTCTTTCTGGTCCGTCGTGTTCACCGTGTCTTCTTGGTCCATCATGTTCTTCTGGGCCATCATGTCTTCTTTGTCCGTCACGTCCTTCTGGGCCATCATGTCTTTCTGGTCCGTCGTGTTCACCGTGTCTTCTTGGTCCATCACGTTCTTCTGGGCCATCATGTCTTCTTGGTCCATCACGTTCTTCTGGGCCATCATGTCTTCTTTGTCCATCACGTTCTTCTGGGCCATCATGTCTTCTTTGTCCATCACGTCCTTCTGGGGCATCATGTCTTCTTGGTCCATCACGTTCACGTCCTTCTGGGCCATCGTGTCTTTCTGGTCTGTCGTGTTCACCGTGTCTTCTTGGTCCATCACGTTCTTCCGGGCCATCATGTCTTCTTTGTCCATCACGTCCTTCTGGGCCATCATGTCTTCTTGGTCCATCACGTTCTTCTGGGCCATCATGTCTTCTTTGTCCGTCACGCCCTTCTGGGCCATCGTGTCTTTCTGGTCCGTCGTGTTCACCGTGTCTTCTTGGTCCATCACGTTCTTCTGGGCCATCATGTCTTCTTTGTCCGTCACGTTCTTCTGGGCCATCATGCCTTCTTTGTCCGTCACGTCCTTCTGGGCCATCGTGTCTTTCTGGTCCGTCGTGTTCACCGTGTCTTCTTTGTCCGTCACGTCCTTCTGGTCCATCGTGTCTTTCTGGTCCGTCGTGTTCACCGTGTCTTCTTGGTCCATCACGTTCTTCTGGGCCATCATGTCTTCTTGGTCCATCACGTTCTTCTGGGCCATCATGTCTTCTTTGTCCGTTACGTCCTTCTGGGCCATCATGTCTTTCTTGTCCGTCATGTTCACCGTGTCTTCTTTGTCCGTCACGTCCTTCTGGGCCATCGTGTCTTTCTGGTCCGTCGTGTTCACCGTGTCTTCTTGGTCCATCACGTTCTTCTGGGCCATCATGTCTTCTTGGTCCATCACGTTCTTCTGGGCCATCATGTCTTCTTTGTCCATCACGTTCTTCTGGGCCATCATGTCTTCTTTGTCCATCACGTCCTTCTGGGGCATCATGTCTTCTTGGTCCATCACGTTCACGTCCTTCTGGGCCATCGTGTCTTTCTGGTCCGTCGTGTTCACCGTGTCTTCTTGGTCCATCACGTTCTTCCGGGCCATCATGTCTTCTTTGTCCATCACGTCCTTCTGGGCCATCATGTCTTCTTGGTCCATCACGTTCTTCTGGGCCATCATGTCTTCTTTGTCCGTCACGCCCTTCTGGGCCATCGTGTCTTTCTGGTCCGTCGTGTTCACCGTGTCTTCTTGGTCCATCACGTTCTTCTGGGCCATCATGTCTTCTTTGTCCGTCACGTTCTTCTGGGCCATCATGCCTTCTTTGTCCGTCACGTCCTTCTGGGCCATCGTGTCTTTCTGGTCCGTCGTGTTCACCGTGTCTTCTTTGTCCGTCACGTCCTTCTGGTCCATCGTGTCTTTCTGGTCCGTCGTGTTCACCGTGTCTTCTTGGTCCATCACGTTCTTCTGGGCCATCATGTCTTCTTGGTCCATCACGTTCTTCTGGGCCATCATGTCTTCTTTGTCCGTTACGTCCTTCTGGGCCATCATGTCTTTCTTGTCCGTCATGTTCACCGTGTCTTCTTTGTCCGTCACGTCCTTCTGGGCCATCGTGTCTTTCTGGTCCGTCGTGTTCACCGTGTCTTCTTGGTTCATCACGTTCTTCTGGGCCATCATGTCTTCTTTGTCCGTCACGTCCTTCTGGGCCATCATGTCTTTCTGGTCCGTCGTGTTCACCGTGTCTTCTTGGTCCGCCACGTTCTTCTGGGCCATCATGTCTTCTTGGTCCGTCACGTTCTTCTGGGCCATCATGTCTTCTTGGTCCGTCACGTTCTTCTGGGCCATCATGTCTTCTTGGTCCATCACGACCTTCTGGTCCATCATGTCTTCTTTGTCCGTCACGTCCTTCTGGGCCATCGTGTCTTTCTGGTCCGTCATGTTCACCGTCTCTTCTCAGTCCATCACGTCCTTCTGGGCCATCGTGTCTTTCTGGTCCGTCGTGTTCACCGTGTCTTCTTGGTCCATCACGTTCTTCTGGGCCATCATGTCTTCTTGGTCCATCACGTTCTTCTGGGCCATCATGTCTTCTTGGTCCATCACGACCTTCTGGTCCATCATGTCTTCTTTGTCCGTCACGTCCTTCTGGGCCATCGTGTCTTTCTGGTCCGTCATGTTCACCGTCTCTTCTCAGTCCATCACGTCCTTCTGGGCCATCGTGTCTTTCTGGTCCGTCGTGTTCACCGTGTCTTCTTGATCCATCACGTCCTTCTGGGCCATCGTGTTTTTCTTGTCCGTCGTGTTCATCATGTCTTCTTTGTCCGTCACGTCCTTGTCCGAAATGCTCTTCTGATCCATCACGTCTTTCTGGACCTCCATGCTGTCTTGGTCCGAAATGATCTTCTGATTCGTCACGTCTTTCTGGACCTCCGTGACGTCCTTGTCCGAAATGTTCTTCTGATCCATCACTTCTTTCTGGTCCCCCATGTTGTCTTGGTCCGAAATTATTTTCTGATCCATCACGTCTTTCTGGTCCCCCATGTTGTCTTGGTCCGAAATGATCTTCTGATTCGTCACGTCTTTCTGGACCTCCGTGACGTCCTTGTCCGAAATGTTCTTCTGATTCTTCACGTCTTTCTGGACCTCCGTGACGTCCTTGTCCGAAATGTTCTTCTGATCCATCACTTCTTTCTGGTCCCCCATGTTGTCTTGGTCCGAAATTATTTTCTGATCCATCACGTCTTTCTGGTCCCCCATGTTGTCTTGGTCCGAAATGATCTTCTGATCCATCACGTCTTTCTGGTCCCCCATGTTGTCTTGGTCCGAAATGATCTTCTGATTCTTCACGTCTTTCTGGACCTCCGCGACGTCCTTGTCCGAAATGTTCTTCTGATCCATCACGTCTTTCTGGTCCTCCGTGGCGTCCTTGTCCGAAATGTTCTTCTGATCCATCACGTCTTTCTGGACCTCCGTGGCGTCCTCCTCCGAAATGTTCTTCTGATCCATCACGTCTTTCTGGTCCTCCATGTTGTCTTGGTCCGAAATTATTTTCTGATCCATCACGTCTTTCTGGTCCCCCATGTTGTCTTGGTCCGAAATGATCTTCTGATCCGTCACGTCTTTCTGGACCTCCGTGACGTCCTTGTCCGAAATGTTCTTCTGATTCTTCACGTCTTTCTGGACCTCCGCGACGTCCTTGTCCGAAATATTCTTCTGATCCATCACGTCTTTCTGGACCTCCGTGGCGTCCTTGTCCGAAATGTTCTTCTGATCCATCACGTCTTTCTGGACCTCCGTGGCGTCCTTGTCCGAAATGTTCTTCTGATCCATCACGTCTTTCTGGTCCTCCATGTTGTCTTGATCCAAAATGATTTTCTGATCCATCACGTCTTTCTTGTCCCTCAAATCTGCCGTATCGTTCTGGCTGGTCATATCCGTCTCGTCTTCCTGGTCCGTCATGTCTTCTTGGGCCATCATATTCATCATATTTTTCGTAGCCTTCATATCCACTATATCTGTCTCGTGGGCCATGTTCTCCGCGTATCTCCTTTAAAAACAAGATTATAAAAACTAGTTGTTTTTAAATGAAAAAATCAAAATCTCAAGACAAGTGTCGTATTAAAAATCAACTCACAATTGGCCTCAATAAATCGAAAAATCGTCCTCTATCATTATTTCTAAATGCTGATGGCTGGGGTAGTTCATCTTCGGGACCTGCTCGTCCATCAATCGGCTTGCCGAAAACGCCTACAGCGAGTATAGAAAAAATACAAAGTTTCGAAAGCATTTATGGCAAAAATGGCTGTGATTTACTCTACCTACCACCAAAGTTTATATACTAGATTTGTTTGATGTAGATGTACATGTATCAGCGTCACATGACTCATTTATGCAGAGGGAGATGAGGGGATATTGTGATAGATTGACATTGAAGTATTGTCCTATTGTTTTTTGTCTGTTTTTATTGCTGTTTTTGAAACTTCCGCGAAAATTGAAGACATTCTGAAACTTAATTTTAGACATAAGAATATAGAACTTTGCGAAAATGCTTTTTATTAAACAAATTTGCTGAGAAACCTGATTGAGAACGATTTAAAGACAGTGTGACAGTTTATATCTCCAAATTATAAGTTTTTTTTTAATTGCAGTACATAAATGCATAGTTATGGTCAAAAGGAGTCAAAGAATATGAACACCCTGAAAATCTCTTCTATTTTTTGTGACTCAAGAATTCTATAAAGAGGTTAGAGCCAGTACCTAAACATGGCGGATAATATAACTTCAAAGATCTGAAAAACTCAAAATAAAAAAAGAACATCTTACCATTGGAAAAACGACAGGTTTCAAATATAATGCGTTTTACAGTAAATATAATAACAAAGCCTGTTTGATGTAAGTAGTAATTGAAGGAAAAAAGTGCTTTTTTTTCTCGCACCTAGGTGTGAACAAATGATTGATGACCTGTCACTTTTCTCTTTGATGTTTGCCGCCACCAGGGGTGTGATGAAGCTTCACCTCATTAAAAAGCAATTAAAGTGGGAGTCAAACTAATTAAAAAGTAATTAATGAGGTGTGACTTCCGGTGACTTTTGACCTTATTTGGTCAAAATTTTGAAATTACGTAATATCATGCATGATGGGTATCATTTTAATCAGAATTTCATGACGATGACAGATTTCAAGGTGTGAAGATGATTAATTGATTTTTCAAGGTGTCAATAATTGACTTTTCAAGATGTAAATTAATTGACTTTTCAAGGTGTGAAAAAATAATTACGAAAAAGGTACAAAGTGTGATATATCATTCAATTCGGAATTTCATGGGGAATCTGATTTTCAGCATTTCGAAAATAAAAATCTGAAATTGACGTACGTGAACCGCACGTGAAAAATAATTTCGAAAAAAACATCAAGTGTGGGGTATCATTCAATTCAGAATTTCATGGTGAATCTGATTTTCAGCATTTCAAAAATAAAAATCTGAAATTCACGTACGTGAAACATACGTGAAAAATAATTTCGAAAAAAACATCAAGTGTGGGGTATCATTCAATTCAGAATTTCATGGTGAATCTGATTTTCAGCATTTCAATAATAAAAATCTGAAATTGACGTACGTGAACCGTACGTGAAAAATATTTTTCCAGAAAGTACCAAGTGTGATATATCATTCGAAAGCTAGAGACGCAGAGAAACGGGTGAGAGATATTTCGAAAGCTAGAGACGCAGAGAAACGAGTGAGAGATATGACGTACGTGAAAAACACCGCCAAGACAACAGCTGTGAGATATCATTCGAAAGCTAGAGACGCAGAGAAAAGAGTGAGAGATAATTCGAAAGCTAGAGACGCAGAGAAAAGAGTGAGAGATATTTCGAAAGCTAGAGACGCAGAGAAACGAGTGAGAGATATGACGTACGTGAAAATCCCCTACAAGACAACAGCTGTTCATGCGCCAAGACAGATATGTTGGGATAAATGGCCGAGGACTAGAAACCCCCGAGGGACTAACTATCCACAACCTGTGTTTCTAGGCCATATGTTTGGGCGTCACATTAGTTTTTGTTGTGGGAAAGCAGTCAAGCTCTTTTTTAGCCTGTTCGGGATCAATTTTGTAGTTTCTAGTCGCGCCCTAGATTTTATTAGCTGCGGCTAGTATTTTATTTATTCTTTACATTCTAGTGAACCTTTTCTTTAAAATTTTTCAGCCATTCATTATCGAAAAAAATGGCTCTCTGCCAAATTGTGTAACATCTGGTTATTTCCACTCTCATCTTCCCGTGAACCTAGTTTTATACAAGGGACACCACTTTACTGATATTATAAACTGAGCAATATTTATATATTTCAATATACTGTGGGAGCTCCCGTAAAAACATCTGTAAATTATGAATATCAGATATGTCAGGTATATAGGGCAGGGGTGTTGGGTATCAATTGAAACAGAATTTTACGGCAGAAATTATAAAGTGCACAATATGACGTGAGACTTCCCGCAAAAACTTCTGCAAAAGAATACTGACCCATTCATTTTCTGTCAGATGGGAGGTTGAAAAGGGCCAGAACGGGTTTCCATAAGCTGCCAACTGGGATTTATAGCACAACTAAATTTCCTGCCATCAAATCTGAAAATGGAGAAATTCTGTAACTGTTAGAATCTTCACTTAACACAAGTGGAGACAAAAGTCCGTGAAAACATCAAATGTGATATAGCATTAAAAATCTGGAGTTTCAGAGAATCTGAAAACGATGAAATTTGAAACTGGTAAAATCAAAAAACGAGCGGAAACAAAAAAAAAGGGGGAAAATCTTCACTTCGTGTACTTCAGAGAAATTGAAATATTCCAAAAACACAACATCTATTACATAAAACTTTACAACTAACCACAAACAACCACGATTACCTTCAAAAATAAGAAAAAAGAAGAGGGTCTTCATTGACAATGGCTCGAAATTTTGGTAACTGTCAAAATTGACTTCAACTCTACGAACATTAATGTATTCTTTGTTTAAATTTGTCCATCGTATATAATGAACAATTATAATATGGGTGGAAATCATGGCGCGGTCATGGTGTAGTTTAACCATCTATTGTTATACCAAATGTATGAACATGTTTGGATCAAAACCACGTTGTGAATATGCCACAGCATCTACCGAACTTTGGAAATGCTACCGAACTTTGGAAATGCGCCAACTACCGAACTTTGTACCGAACTTTGGAAATCTACCGAACTTTGGAAATGCGCCAACCAGGATCCTAGTTTTTAACAATGACCCAATGTATGTTTTACAACGAAATTATTACAATGACGTTTTCTCAGTGGGTGGCGGGAACACAGGAGAGGTAGGAGATGAGCGATGCCGCAAGAGAAAAACGTCGTTGCTGAGGATCAACCACTAATGATCGGTGATTGGTTGATAGTACTAGCAGCTCAATTTAGCAAAGGAGTAAGCGCGCTCTAGTGAAAACGAGGTGCTCGAATGGAAATATAACGAGGAGGCTACTATACGCAGACAACTATCTGTCGGCAATTTAGCAAAGTAGTAAGTGCGCTCTAATGAAAACGAGGTGCTCGAGTGGAAATATAACGAGGAGGATACTATACGCAGACAGCTATCTGTCGCCAATTTAGCAAAGCAGTAAGTGCGCTCTAATGAAAACGAGGCGTTCGTAGGGAAATATAATGAGAGGAGGCCCTACCTCTCACCAAACAACACTCTCTTACGGAAGCCCACTGTTACTAAACCTATTTGTGAGATATCAAATTTAAAAAATAAAATAAAATAAACTACGACCATAAAACAACAATCATTTTTGTTCACTTCTTCAGGAAATATGTCTACATTAGAACCTAATATCAGATGATGATCTCGTGTTAGTGGTGAATTCGAGATTGATTTCGTCAAGGTTTAGCAAAAACAGGAATCTGTAGATGGAATTATGATGGAATTATTCGACACCTTCATCAAAATAGCAATTTATTTATGCGATGCAGACCACAACATTGGGTTCAAAAAGATGAACCAGTGCATACATCCTTTCAAGAAGCGGTTCAGTAGAAAAGTCGACTTTTTATGAATTCTTAAAGAAAAATACACATTTTGCATTATTTCGATAAAACCATCAGAGCGAACATGATAGGAATTTATTGAAAGCCCTTCACGTGGTTATGGTTTACGGGGAACGACCAACTTTTGAAAAAATTAAGCTTCTATGGAAAAGTTTGATTAGAAATGTAAATTATAAGTGTTTCATACATGTTTTTCTGATGTGGTTAAACAATTCCGAGGAGTTAGAATGATATAGTATTCGTGTTTATTAGATAACAAAAAAATGTGAACGCACTTGCGGATATAGATACAACTGTCAAATTCTTGTTATTTTTAAAATTGGTATGTATTCTCAATTCACAAAATCTGGAGCGAAAAGAGTAAGAAGGGGCTAGCAATACTGAAATAAACACTTTGGTTTCATCAAACCAGTGGTTGTTTCAATAAGGTAGATATTGAATCATGATAAATTCTTGAAATGGTGGGGTTTGCGATAAGTTTTTAAAGGATACGTACAAAGGTAAAAAGTTATGCGTCATGGTCACCTCAACTGTACCGAAGATGATAGTGGTGAAGCAACAATCTGTCAGGATTGTAGTTGGAAATTCAAATCGTAAGATTGCTAGAATGAATTTAAATTGTTAATCTCCAAATGTGAATGTTGCAATACCCTGAAACTTGTTGAATTAAAACAACAATTATTGATATTTAATCCAATTTTACCGAGAATTCCGGGAATTGAAATACATACCAACGGGTAAGTTTAAACCTAACAGATTTATAACCAAAACGGTTTGATGAAGCAACCTTATGAATATTTATTATTACTAATTTAACTAATTCATGATTATAACCTTAAAAAATTATTTCTACATTAAACATCCAAAAACAAAAACAACATTTACCACTCAAACATCCAACATTTTACACTCAAACACCCAACATTTACCACTCAAACACCCACGATCACCTTTCAAAAAAACAAAAAAAACGGAAATTTCAACTTGGGAGAGTAAGCATTCCCACCCGTTTTGAAACTTCATACAATTCTAAGCATTCTTTAATACTGACTTATTGAGATCTTGTTTTCTATACAACGCTTTTGAAAAGTTTTCTTGCCAAATTCTGCTATAACTGACTCCTACATGCTACAGAGAGGGGGTATTATTAATTTATTTCAAAGTTTTCATGTAAGTTTTCTAACGTTCCACTTAGAAAATTCAATGTGATACATAGTTTTAGAAAATCAATGTAAGACATAGTTCATGATTTTTGTTAGCTCGTGATGAAATCATTTTCAGTAGATGATTGCTTCAACATATATGTTCTGTTAATCTTGATTCTTAATGTGAACTTTTCAATTCTGAACTTTATTTATCACTGAATTCACTCTTGATCAGTGAAGATGTACTGGGGTGAGGGTTTTTATTCATAAGGGTTGATTAATCAGATTCCCAAATATCCTGCTTTTTCAGAGAATTACAAATTAAAGATATACACATGTTTATTATTAAATATGTTTAAAAATTGAAATATAGGAAATGTCGAGAATAATCCAAGTTTTCTGAGTGAAATGTTGTGAAAAATTGTGGTTAACATTGTACCATTGTGAATCTTGACATCATTCTTCATTAAATGGAGTGCTAATAGTTTGTTTCTAAACTGAATCGGTGAAATATCCAATTAAGTCAATGTTTTGAGAATGGGGGTGAAGTTACTTGACTGAGACCCTTGGAAACTATAACCTAAGAAAAATTATTATAGACACGGGGTGTTACATCTGTGCACAACTGTACTTTCACGATCTTTTGAACTAACTTCTGATAAATCGAGTGGCTTGCATTAATAAAATATTCTTCTGATAAACTTGATCCAATTTCAGTAGACTAATCATGAAACGATAAAGATTTCAGTTGTGTCACTAAAGCCAAGGGTCCATCAAGACGAGCTCGTCATCATCCTAATATACTAAACAATGTACAAAAAACATCTCATCTACTCACTACAATTGAAACTATCTTCACCAATCTGAAAGTCATAACACATACCAATCACTGATTATTCATGGGTGATTCTTAGTATACGAAACCTCATGATTTTAAAATTGAACTAGTTTGGCACTAATAGGGATATAGTTCAGTTGATGCTATTTCTGTTTTTGTCCTGTGGATTAAATGAAATTTGTAGTGAATTATCTTCCTCCTGAAAAAGGCTCCATAGGGGATCCTATTTATACTGCAGAATGTTCCACTGATAACGGATGTCTTAGCACTCCATTCTAATAATTAGAGTTAAAAAAATGACGGTGGTCACTTTGATATCAGAAAATCAATGAAATCGTATGATTAGAAAGAACACCTACGGAAAGTTGTACCTGAATTGGTCAGAGAAAAAACGTTCTCAAATTGTTGCTGGAGTGAAACATGTTTTTTTTATTCTATCGAAAAGTATAAACTAGACACCTGCTGTTCAATTTCCTACGTGTACACCTGGTTGTTCTAAATCAGAAGAGCAGCTAACGTATGAATCAAGAACTGATTTCCGATAAGACGTTTCAATGAAATAACATATGAGTGGTTAAAAATGGATCATTTCAGGTTCTCAACGATGTTGATAAATCCTGCATAGAGTTTCCATAATGTGGTTTTCTAAAGATAAAATTGCCAGATGACATAGATGTTTTAGGTCTTTTTGATTCAAAAATTGAGAAGTGAGCCAAGGGGATATCTCGATATTTCAAACAGAGTAATTTAAAATTTTAATTAAGTCGTCAACATTCACACTCCATTGTTCTTACGTGCGGCTTATTCGGAAAAAAGTTTGAAAATCAGAGTTTCAAATGAAAAAATATTCCAAAAACACAACATTTATTACATAAAACTTTACAACTAACCACAAACACCCACGATTACCTACAGAAAATCAAAACTCAAACACCCAACATTTTCCACTCAACCTATAAGATGAGAACATCAACGAACTAGTCCTCTTAATTATGTAATGACTCTGTGAGATCAGAAGCATGGAGGTCAAACATTAGTCTGGGTGGCCACATGGGTTGCGATTTACAGAAGTTGGAGGGAAAAACCTGTAAATCAATGTAGCAAGGGGGGGGTATTTTTCCACTATATTTTATGTGCCTTATTAACAAATTGCTGTGATTTTGAGCTTCAATGGTTGATATCATGAACTGAAGAAGTAGAAACCAATGGATAACACTGATATAGATTAGATAACAAATGTTTAAAGGTAATTGAGCAGCAAAAAGCTACTTTTTAGCACTTGAATTTTAGTTAAGAGCAAGAGAAGTACAAGAAAATATTGGTAAAATGTGATATTTTACTATGTCATATATTAAATTCGTTTTCTGATGAATCAACGTTCCAAATTCATTCCATCTATTTAAAAAATAGTTGTGATAAACTCTTCTTATTAAATTGTTATCACAGTAAAGTTCTTCGGCATATGAATCTCACTTCTTCTGATTCACATGAAACCTTCTTTTAGGTTCATGATAGATGTGCTCAATGGTTTAATATCAGTGAAAAAGTTGAAAATTTGATACACACGAAATGACAATATAAAATGAGGGTCCATCTGAACTTCTCTCAACAGCTTCAACAACCGTCGATTCCATCACCACCACCTACGACACCACCACAACTACCACCACCACTACTACCACCTTACCACTCAAACACCCAACATTTACCATAAAACATCAAATATTTTACACACAAAAACCCTAGATTTACATACATTTGAATTATTTATCGAAATTTTTCCTTTTCTGCAGTTTTCCAAGTATATCTTTCTGCTGAAAATCAATTCACGCCTAACAATAGGTTAACATTTATAGATATTTTATAAGATATCTCCAGTTTTTTTTTAAAATAAGATGTCTCTCGGGTGGTTCTTCCTTGAGCAAATTAAAAAATTGTTGTCTTAGTTATACTGAAAGGTGCATAAAACTAAAAAATGCATTTCAATAAATTGTAATCACTAGGCCAACCCACACTGCTTCTAAAACAACTGTGCAAGTTCGGGTAATTTTATTTTGGTAAATACGCAATAACATAAATATATATTACATCTATAAACCATAAGTTCCAACTAACATTGCAACCTTGCTCAATCAAAACATTTGAAATAAGCTGTTCAGCGCACACCTGTGGTTCTATTTGAAACAACAACTAGCTTCTTTTTTGAATTTTTCGTGGACTTATTAAATTATTTCGAGTACAGGTGCTAATAATGATGATTGAAATGTGAGAGGATGTTTCAGGAGTGGATATAAAAATGTTAGTTATTGAGATGGTTAAAGTTTTCGGAGAGAGGGCATTACTTTAACTTGGAAGTTTTCAGTGAGAGGGTATTATTTTAACTTGGAAGTTTTCAGTGAGAGGGTATTATTTTAACTTGGAAGTTTTCAGAGAGAGGGCATTAGTACTCCAAATTACTCCAAATATATTTCCTCAAATGAATTACTCCAAATGAAGTACTCCAAATATAGTTTAACTACATTGAAAACGAGGTGAGTTTTTAAAAAAATAATTCAGTGACATCTTTAGAAAGTCCAATGATATATGATAATTTTTCATAGTAATCTAACAATTTTTAGAAATATTGTGGGGAAATCCTTGTCTCGTTAAATTTTCAGTAGAAATATATTAATTTTGCTAGAAACTCCCAAAAAAACTATGAAATTTACTTCATAACATACATTCACATCATACATTTACATCATATCACCTTAAAACTTTAAAAAACCATAAAATTTACTCCATAACATGCCTTCACATCATACATTCACATCGTGATCACCTAAAAATTTTTTAAAAAAGACATAAAATTTACTTCATAACATACATTCACATCATACATTCACATCCAAACACCCACGATCATCTTAAACTTTTAAAAAATCATAAAATTTACTTCATAACATACACTCACATCATAAATTCACATCAAGATCACCTAAAAACTTTAAAAAAAAACCATAAAATTCACTACATAACATACACTCGCATCATACATTCATACCACGATCACCTTCAATTTTTTAACAAAACCGTAACATTTACTACATACATTCACATCTCAAGCAGACAAATGAGCACAATACTGCTTTAATTCTGAAACATCATACACTCACATCATACATTCACATCAAGATCGCATTAAAACTTTTAAAAAAACTATTAAATTTACTTCATAACATACATTCACATCAAACATTTTTCATCCAAACACCCACGATCACCTTAAAACTTGAAAAAAAAAACTATAAAATTTACTTCATAACATACATTCACATCAAATATTTTCCATCCAAACACCCCCGATCAACTTAAAACTTAAAAGAGTCACAACCTTTACTACATAACATCATAACATAACAACATCTTTGATGAATGTGCTCCAACATTTTCAGGGTTTCTCAAGATTTTTTACTTACGTCAATGTATTTTTCACATGTTCCGTATACCATATACATACGTTTTGAGTCATAGATCATATAAAACTGTAGTAATTACAACTCTTGGTACAGGATGCAAAATCCCACAATGCTCATATTTTTCAGGTCTATGCAGCTTAATCGGCACCAGGCTGTGTATTTGAGTGCACCTCATACTAGGATATTGATGTACCCTCTGTCAAAACTTTCGAGAAAACCCAGTTTCAAATTATCAAAATTCAGGTTACCCATCAAATTATCACAACTCTTATTGAAAAATACAATCAAGAAGTTATTTTATATACGTAGTAATGAGTAAAAATTACATTATTAACTGATTTCAGGTGCTCAGATGTATGCTGAAAGAGAATTAAACTATGTAACTCACTTTTTTAGTTCATTATCAATAAGTGATTATCGTAACCAATCACCACAGGCAAATTTACCAACAAACTTACAGAAAACAATAATGACATTTTAACTTTACCCATAGAAATCTAATTTTTTTACTCAAAAACACAACACAATTAAATAAAACAATAATGAAATTCAAATTTTACTCTTAGAAAGCTAAATGTTTTATACAAAAATCATTAAATCCAACGAAATCTGAAGCTCATCTCACTATCACACAGTAACTATATTTCTGGTCAAGCAAAAAATATAGGTTTAATTACCCAAGTCTGCGGTCCCAATTCGTCAATTTAGTTATAACTTTCGAAAAACCACGGGTGGGGCCGTTATAGTTGGATGAGGCCATGAAAATTAATATTCACGACAATAAACTCTTCAAACAACTCTAGCGAAACACGATGGAAACGTAGAATTTGTGAGAGGTAATACCCATTCTTGGTAAAAGTAGGCTGAAAAGGCATACATATCAGGTCTATACCAGCTTTCAGTTCTTTCGATAAGTGGAATCTCGAGGAAATTTCTGTATTAATGAAATACCACGTTTTGAGTAATCTTGATCTTTGAGTCAAAGCAGCTATTTCAGCCTCGCATTAATTTCAGATGTACTTGGGGGCTGTTATCCGTTGAATGTTTTTTTTGATAGATTATAGGTAATGTTGGGTGTTTGAGTGGTAAATGTTGGGTGTTTTACGGTCGTAGTTTATTTTTTTTATTTTTATTTTCATTATTTTTATTTATTTATTTATTTATTTTTTCCTTTTTAATATATATTTTTCCGATAATTGAATTGAAACTATATATGTTTTATTGGAATATACTCAACAATACATAAAAAACAACACATCTATTCATTATAATAAAAAACTATATACATTTTCACATGATTATATGCACGTTTATTACATCTTTTTCACGGTATTTATGAAAATACAGTGAATTATTAAAACAATTTTATGTGTATCATTAGAAGCTAAAGCTGAGACAATTCAGAATAAAGATAGTACTCAGTGAAATCCCACTGAATCGCCACGTAAACATGTCAAAGTTTATCATTAGGCGATAAAGCAGAGATAAATTCGAAAAAGATTTTTTGTATTGTTCAAGTCTTTATTATAATGAATAGATGTGTTGTTTTTTATGTATTGTTGAGTATATTCCAATAAAACATATATAGTTTCAATTCAATTATCGGAAAAATATATATTAAAAAGGAAAAAATAAATAAATAAATAAATAAAAATAATGAAAATAAAAATAAAAAAAATAAACTACGACCGTAAAACACCCAACATTTACCACTCAAACACCCAACATTACCTATAATCTATCAAAAAAAACATTCAACGGATAACAGCCCCCAAGTACATCTGAAATTAATGCGAGGCTGAAATAGCTGCTTTGACTCAAAGATCAAGATTACTCAAAACGTGGTATTTCATTAATACAGAAATTTCCTCGAGATTCCACTTATCGAAAGAACTGAAAGCTGGTATAGACCTGATATGTATGCCTTTTCAGCCTACTTTTACCAAGAATGGGTATTACCTCTCACAAATTCTACGTTTCCATCGTGTTTCGCTAGAGTTGTTTGAAGAGTTTATTGTCGTGAATATTAATTTTCATGGCCTCATCCAACTATAACGGCCCCACCCGTGGTTTTTCGAAAGTTATAACTAAATTGACGAATTGGGACCGCAGACTTGGGTAATTAAACCTATATTTTTTGCTTGACCAGAAATATAGTTACTGTGTGATAGTGAGATGAGCTTCAGATTTCGTTGGATTTAATGATTTTTGTATAAAACATTTAGCTTTCTAAGAGTAAAATTTGAATTTCATTATTGTTTTATTTAATTGTGTTGTGTTTTTGAGTAAAAAAATTAGATTTCTATGGGTAAAGTTAAAATGTCATTATTGTTTTCTGTAAGTTTGTTGGTAAATTTGCCTGTGGTGATTGGTTACGATAATCACTTATTGATAATGAACTAAAAAAGTGAGTTACATAGTTTAATTCTCTTTCAGCATACATCTGAGCACCTGAAATCAGTTAATAATGTAATTTTTACTCATTACTACGTATATAAAATAACTTCTTGATTGTATTTTTCAATAAGAGTTGTGATAATTTGATGGGTAACCTGAATTTTGATAATTTGAAACTGGGTTTTCTCGAAAGTTTTGACAGAGGGTACATCAATATCCTAGTATGAGGTGCACTCAAATACACAGCCTGGTGCCGATTAAGCTGCATAGACCTGAAAAATATGAGCATTGTGGGATTTTGCATCCTGTACCAAGAGTTGTAATTACTACAGTTTTATATGATCTATGACTCAAAACGTATGTATATGGTATACGGAACATGTGAAAAATACATTGACGTAAGTAAAAAATCTTGAGAAACCCTGAAAATGTTGGAGCACATTCATCAAAGATGTTGTTATGTTATGATGTTATGTAGTAAAGGTTGTGACTCTTTTAAGTTTTAAGTTGATCGGGGGTGTTTGGATGGAAAATATTTGATGTGAATGTATGTTATGAAGTAAATTTTATAGTTTTTTTTTTCAAGTTTTAAGGTGATCGTGGGTGTTTGGATGAAAAATGTTTGATGTGAATGTATGTTATGAAGTAAATTTAATAGTTTTTTTAAAAGTTTTAATGCGATCTTGATGTGAATGTATGATGTGAGTGTATGATGTTTCAGAATTAAAGCAGTATTGTGCTCATTTGTCTGCTTGAGATGTGAATGTATGTAGTAAATGTTACGGTTTTGTTAAAAAATTGAAGGTGATCGTGGTATGAATGTATGATGCGAGTGTATGTTATGTAGTGAATTTTATGGTTTTTTTTTAAAGTTTTTAGGTGATCTTGATGTGAATTTATGATGTGAGTGTATGTTATGAAGTAAATTTTATGATTTTTTAAAAGTTTAAGATGATCGTGGGTGTTTGGATGTGAATGTATGATGTGAATGTATGTTATGAAGTAAATTTTATGTCTTTTTTAAAAAATTTTTAGGTGATCACGATGTGAATGTATGATGTGAAGGCATGTTATGGAGTAAATTTTATGGTTTTTTAAAGTTTTAAGGTGATATGATGTAAATGTATGATGTGAATGTATGTTATGAAGTAAATTTCATAGTTTTTTTGGGAGTTTCTAGCAAAATTAATATATTTCTACTGAAAATTTAACGAGACAAGGATTTCCCCACAATATTTCTAAAAATTGTTAGATTACTATGAAAAATTATCATATATCATTGGACTTTCTAAAGATGTCACTGAATTATTTTTTTAAAAACTCACCTCGTTTTCAATGTAGTTAAACTATATTTGGAGTACTTCATTTGGAGTAATTCATTTGAGGAAATATATTTGGAGTAATTTGGAGTACTAATGCCCTCTCTCTGAAAACTTCCAAGTTAAAATAATACCCTCTCACTGAAAACTTCCAAGTTAAAATAATACCCTCTCACTGAAAACTTCCAAGTTAAAGTAATGCCCTCTCTCCGAAAACTTTAACCATCTCAATAACTAACATTTTTATATCCACTCCTGAAACATCCTCTCACATTTCAATCATCATTATTAGCACCTGTACTCGAAATAATTTAATAAGTCCACGAAAAATTCAAAAAAGAAGCTAGTTGTTGTTTCAAATAGAACCACAGGTGTGCGCTGAACAGCTTATTTCAAATGTTTTGATTGAGCAAGGTTGCAATGTTAGTTGGAACTTATGGTTTATAGATGTAATATATATTTATGTTATTGCGTATTTACCAAAATAAAATTACCCGAACTTGCACAGTTGTTTTAGAAGCAGTGTGGGTTGGCCTAGTGATTACAATTTATTGAAATGCATTTTTTAGTTTTATGCACCTTTCAGTATAACTAAGACAACAATTTTTTAATTTGCTCAAGGAAGAACCACCCGAGAGACATCTTATTTTAAAAAAAAACTGGAGATATCTTATAAAATATCTATAAATGTTAACCTATTGTTAGGCGTGAATTGATTTTCAGCAGAAAGATATACTTGGAAAACTGCAGAAAAGGAAAAATTTCGATAAATAATTCAAATGTATGTAAATCTAGGGTTTTTGTGTGTAAAATATTTGATGTTTTATGGTAAATGTTGGGTGTTTGAGTGGTAAGGTGGTAGTAGTGGTGGTGGTAGTTGTGGTGGTGTCGTAGGTGGTGGTGATGGAATCGACGGTTGTTGAAGCTGTTGAGAGAAGTTCAGATGGACCCTCATTTTATATTGTCATTTCGTGTGTATCAAATTTTCAACTTTTTCACTGATATTAAACCATTGAGCACATCTATCATGAACCTAAAAGAAGGTTTCATGTGAATCAGAAGAAGTGAGATTCATATGCCGAAGAACTTTACTGTGATAACAATTTAATAAGAAGAGTTTATCACAACTATTTTTTAAATAGATGGAATGAATTTGGAACGTTGATTCATCAGAAAACGAATTTAATATATGACATAGTAAAATATCACATTTTACCAATATTTTCTTGTACTTCTCTTGCTCTTAACTAAAATTCAAGTGCTAAAAAGTAGCTTTTTGCTGCTCAATTACCTTTAAACATTTGTTATCTAATCTATATCAGTGTTATCCATTGGTTTCTACTTCTTCAGTTCATGATATCAACCATTGAAGCTCAAAATCACAGCAATTTGTTAATAAGGCACATAAAATATAGTGGAAAAATACCCCCCCCCTTGCTACATTGATTTACAGGTTTTTCCCTCCAACTTCTGTAAATCGCAACCCATGTGGCCACCCAGACTAATGTTTGACCTCCATGCTTCTGATCTCACAGAGTCATTACATAATTAAGAGGACTAGTTCGTTGATGTTCTCATCTTATAGGTTGAGTGGAAAATGTTGGGTGTTTGAGTTTTGATTTTCTGTAGGTAATCGTGGGTGTTTGTGGTTAGTTGTAAAGTTTTATGTAATAAATGTTGTGTTTTTGGAATATTTTTTCATTTGAAACTCTGATTTTCAAACTTTTTTCCGAATAAGCCGCACGTAAGAACAATGGAGTGTGAATGTTGACGACTTAATTAAAATTTTAAATTACTCTGTTTGAAATATCGAGATATCCCCTTGGCTCACTTCTCAATTTTTGAATCAAAAAGACCTAAAACATCTATGTCATCTGGCAATTTTATCTTTAGAAAACCACATTATGGAAACTCTATGCAGGATTTATCAACATCGTTGAGAACCTGAAATGATCCATTTTTAACCACTCATATGTTATTTCATTGAAACGTCTTATCGGAAATCAGTTCTTGATTCATACGTTAGCTGCTCTTCTGATTTAGAACAACCAGGTGTACACGTAGGAAATTGAACAGCAGGTGTCTAGTTTATACTTTTCGATAGAATAAAAAAAACATGTTTCACTCCAGCAACAATTTGAGAACGTTTTTTCTCTGACCAATTCAGGTACAACTTTCCGTAGGTGTTCTTTCTAATCATACGATTTCATTGATTTTCTGATATCAAAGTGACCACCGTCATTTTTTTAACTCTAATTATTAGAATGGAGTGCTAAGACATCCGTTATCAGTGGAACATTCTGCAGTATAAATAGGATCCCCTATGGAGCCTTTTTCAGGAGGAAGATAATTCACTACAAATTTCATTTAATCCACAGGACAAAAACAGAAATAGCATCAACTGAACTATATCCCTATTAGTGCCAAACTAGTTCAATTTTAAAATCATGAGGTTTCGTATACTAAGAATCACCCATGAATAATCAGTGATTGGTATGTGTTATGACTTTCAGATTGGTGAAGATAGTTTCAATTGTAGTGAGTAGATGAGATGTTTTTTGTACATTGTTTAGTATATTAGGATGATGACGAGCTCGTCTTGATGGACCCTTGGCTTTAGTGACACAACTGAAATCTTTATCGTTTCATGATTAGTCTACTGAAATTGGATCAAGTTTATCAGAAGAATATTTTATTAATGCAAGCCACTCGATTTATCAGAAGTTAGTTCAAAAGATCGTGAAAGTACAGTTGTGCACAGATGTAACACCCCGTGTCTATAATAATTTTTCTTAGGTTATAGTTTCCAAGGGTCTCAGTCAAGTAACTTCACCCCCATTCTCAAAACATTGACTTAATTGGATATTTCACCGATTCAGTTTAGAAACAAACTATTAGCACTCCATTTAATGAAGAATGATGTCAAGATTCACAATGGTACAATGTTAACCACAATTTTTCACAACATTTCACTCAGAAAACTTGGATTATTCTCGACATTTCCTATATTTCAATTTTTAAACATATTTAATAATAAACATGTGTATATCTTTAATTTGTAATTCTCTGAAAAAGCAGGATATTTGGGAATCTGATTAATCAACCCTTATGAATAAAAACCCTCACCCCAGTACATCTTCACTGATCAAGAGTGAATTCAGTGATAAATAAAGTTCAGAATTGAAAAGTTCACATTAAGAATCAAGATTAACAGAACATATATGTTGAAGCAATCATCTACTGAAAATGATTTCATCACGAGCTAACAAAAATCATGAACTATGTCTTACATTGATTTTCTAAAACTATGTATCACATTGAATTTTCTAAGTGGAACGTTAGAAAACTTACATGAAAACTTTGAAATAAATTAATAATACCCCCTCTCTGTAGCATGTAGGAGTCAGTTATAGCAGAATTTGGCAAGAAAACTTTTCAAAAGCGTTGTATAGAAAACAAGATCTCAATAAGTCAGTATTAAAGAATGCTTAGAATTGTATGAAGTTTCAAAACGGGTGGGAATGCTTACTCTCCCAAGTTGAAATTTCCGTTTTTTTTGTTTTTTTGAAAGGTGATCGTGGGTGTTTGAGTGGTAAATGTTGGGTGTTTGAGTGTAAAATGTTGGATGTTTGAGTGGTAAATGTTGTTTTTGTTTTTGGATGTTTAATGTAGAAATAATTTTTTAAGGTTATAATCATGAATTAGTTAAATTAGTAATAATAAATATTCATAAGGTTGCTTCATCAAACCGTTTTGGTTATAAATCTGTTAGGTTTAAACTTACCCGTTGGTATGTATTTCAATTCCCGGAATTCTCGGTAAAATTGGATTAAATATCAATAATTGTTGTTTTAATTCAACAAGTTTCAGGGTATTGCAACATTCACATTTGGAGATTAACAATTTAAATTCATTCTAGCAATCTTACGATTTGAATTTCCAACTACAATCCTGACAGATTGTTGCTTCACCACTATCATCTTCGGTACAGTTGAGGTGACCATGACGCATAACTTTTTACCTTTGTACGTATCCTTTAAAAACTTATCGCAAACCCCACCATTTCAAGAATTTATCATGATTCAATATCTACCTTATTGAAACAACCACTGGTTTGATGAAACCAAAGTGTTTATTTCAGTATTGCTAGCCCCTTCTTACTCTTTTCGCTCCAGATTTTGTGAATTGAGAATACATACCAATTTTAAAAATAACAAGAATTTGACAGTTGTATCTATATCCGCAAGTGCGTTCACATTTTTTTGTTATCTAATAAACACGAATACTATATCATTCTAACTCCTCGGAATTGTTTAACCACATCAGAAAAACATGTATGAAACACTTATAATTTACATTTCTAATCAAACTTTTCCATAGAAGCTTAATTTTTTCAAAAGTTGGTCGTTCCCCGTAAACCATAACCACGTGAAGGGCTTTCAATAAATTCCTATCATGTTCGCTCTGATGGTTTTATCGAAATAATGCAAAATGTGTATTTTTCTTTAAGAATTCATAAAAAGTCGACTTTTCTACTGAACCGCTTCTTGAAAGGATGTATGCACTGGTTCATCTTTTTGAACCCAATGTTGTGGTCTGCATCGCATAAATAAATTGCTATTTTGATGAAGGTGTCGAATAATTCCATCATAATTCCATCTACAGATTCCTGTTTTTGCTAAACCTTGACGAAATCAATCTCGAATTCACCACTAACACGAGATCATCATCTGATATTAGGTTCTAATGTAGACATATTTCCTGAAGAAGTGAACAAAAATGATTGTTGTTTTATGGTCGTAGTTTATTTTATTTTATTTTTTAAATTTGATATCTCACAAATAGGTTTAGTAACAGTGGGCTTCCGTAAGAGAGTGTTGTTTGGTGAGAGGTAGGGCCTCCTCTCATTATATTTCCCTACGAACGCCTCGTTTTCATTAGAGCGCACTTACTGCTTTGCTAAATTGGCGACAGATAGCTGTCTGCGTATAGTATCCTCCTCGTTATATTTCCACTCGAGCACCTCGTTTTCATTAGAGCGCACTTACTACTTTGCTAAATTGCCGACAGATAGTTGTCTGCGTATAGTAGCCTCCTCGTTATATTTCCATTCGAGCACCTCGTTTTCACTAGAGCGCGCTTACTCCTTTGCTAAATTGAGCTGCTAGTACTATCAACCAATCACCGATCATTAGTGGTTGATCCTCAGCAACGACGTTTTTCTCTTGCGGCATCGCTCATCTCCTACCTCTCCTGTGTTCCCGCCACCCACTGAGAAAACGTCATTGTAATAATTTCGTTGTAAAACATACATTGGGTCATTGTTAAAAACTAGGATCCTGGTTGGCGCATTTCCAAAGTTCGGTAGATTTCCAAAGTTCGGTACAAAGTTCGGTAGTTGGCGCATTTCCAAAGTTCGGTAGCATTTCCAAAGTTCGGTAGATGCTGTGGCATATTCACAACGTGGTTTTGATCCAAACATGTTCATACATTTGGTATAACAATAGATGGTTAAACTACACCATGACCGCGCCATGATTTCCACCCATATTATAATTGTTCATTATATACGATGGACAAATTTAAACAAAGAATACATTAATGTTCGTAGAGTTGAAGTCAATTTTGACAGTTACCAAAATTTCGAGCCATTGTCAATGAAGACCCTCTTCTTTTTTCTTATTTTTGAAGGTAATCGTGGTTGTTTGTGGTTAGTTGTAAAGTTTTATGTAATAGATGTTGTGTTTTTGGAATATTTCAATTTCTCTGAAGTACACGAAGTGAAGATTTTCCCCCTTTTTTTTTGTTTCCGCTCGTTTTTTGATTTTACCAGTTTCAAATTTCATCGTTTTCAGATTCTCTGAAACTCCAGATTTTTAATGCTATATCACATTTGATGTTTTCACGGACTTTTGTCTCCACTTGTGTTAAGTGAAGATTCTAACAGTTACAGAATTTCTCCATTTTCAGATTTGATGGCAGGAAATTTAGTTGTGCTATAAATCCCAGTTGGCAGCTTATGGAAACCCGTTCTGGCCCTTTTCAACCTCCCATCTGACAGAAAATGAATGGGTCAGTATTCTTTTGCAGAAGTTTTTGCGGGAAGTCTCACGTCATATTGTGCACTTTATAATTTCTGCCGTAAAATTCTGTTTCAATTGATACCCAACACCCCTGCCCTATATACCTGACATATCTGATATTCATAATTTACAGATGTTTTTACGGGAGCTCCCACAGTATATTGAAATATATAAATATTGCTCAGTTTATAATATCAGTAAAGTGGTGTCCCTTGTATAAAACTAGGTTCACGGGAAGATGAGAGTGGAAATAACCAGATGTTACACAATTTGGCAGAGAGCCATTTTTTTCGATAATGAATGGCTGAAAAATTTTAAAGAAAAGGTTCACTAGAATGTAAAGAATAAATAAAATACTAGCCGCAGCTAATAAAATCTAGGGCGCGACTAGAAACTACAAAATTGATCCCGAACAGGCTAAAAAAGAGCTTGACTGCTTTCCCACAACAAAAACTAATGTGACGCCCAAACATATGGCCTAGAAACACAGGTTGTGGATAGTTAGTCCCTCGGGGGTTTCTAGTCCTCGGCCATTTATCCCAACATATCTGTCTTGGCGCATGAACAGCTGTTGTCTTGTAGGGGATTTTCACGTACGTCATATCTCTCACTCGTTTCTCTGCGTCTCTAGCTTTCGAAATATCTCTCACTCTTTTCTCTGCGTCTCTAGCTTTCGAATTATCTCTCACTCTTTTCTCTGCGTCTCTAGCTTTCGAATGATATCTCACAGCTGTTGTCTTGGCGGTGTTTTTCACGTACGTCATATCTCTCACTCGTTTCTCTGCGTCTCTAGCTTTCGAAATATCTCTCACCCGTTTCTCTGCGTCTCTAGCTTTCGAATGATATATCACACTTGGTACTTTCTGGAAAAATATTTTTCACGTACGGTTCACGTACGTCAATTTCAGATTTTTATTATTGAAATGCTGAAAATCAGATTCACCATGAAATTCTGAATTGAATGATACCCCACACTTGATGTTTTTTTCGAAATTATTTTTCACGTATGTTTCACGTACGTGAATTTCAGATTTTTATTTTTGAAATGCTGAAAATCAGATTCACCATGAAATTCTGAATTGAATGATACCCCACACTTGATGTTTTTTTCGAAATTATTTTTCACGTGCGGTTCACGTACGTCAATTTCAGATTTTTATTTTCGAAATGCTGAAAATCAGATTCCCCATGAAATTCCGAATTGAATGATATATCACACTTTGTACCTTTTTCGTAATTATTTTTTCACACCTTGAAAAGTCAATTAATTTACATCTTGAAAAGTCAATTATTGACACCTTGAAAAATCAATTAATCATCTTCACACCTTGAAATCTGTCATCGTCATGAAATTCTGATTAAAATGATACCCATCATGCATGATATTACGTAATTTCAAAATTTTGACCAAATAAGGTCAAAAGTCACCGGAAGTCACACCTCATTAATTACTTTTTAATTAGTTTGACTCCCACTTTAATTGCTTTTTAATGAGGTGAAGCTTCATCACACCCCTGGTGGCGGCAAACATCAAAGAGAAAAGTGACAGGTCATCAATCATTTGTTCACACCTAGGTGCGAGAAAAAAAAGCACTTTTTTCCTTCAATTACTACTGATGTAAATTATTTTAACTTGTAACGTTAATTGTGTTCAATTAGATATAATTTTGCAAAAAGAGGTTTATTAAATTTTCATAAATTAAATGTCGCAATTACTTTTGTTCTTCTGAACTTTCCGAGCTTTGCTTGTTCGATTCATCCGATCCTTCTGCTTCATCGCTTCCTTGTTTTCCTTTTCCAGCATGTTTTCCCGGTCCTCCATGAGGTTTTCCATGATGTCCTGGACCACCATGTTTACCACCATGTCCTCTATGTCCTCCATGTCTTCCATGCCCTCCATGTTTGTGATGTCCGGCACTGAGGAGCATTCTTACTTCCTGAAATTTTAACAAAAGTTTTGATAAGCAACATATCAGATTTTCCCAAATTGACGGTTTATGTAACCTTGTCGTTAAGCCGTAAAAATGAATAAACTCACAAGTGGAGATGCCTGCTTCAAAGCTTCAATGGCTTGGTGAACTTGAGCTCTGGTTTGATCCTTATTTTCAAAAATAGCATTCAATTTAGCTTGAACAGCTGACAAATTTCCAATAGCAGCAGACACATTCTTCTTGAGTTCAGCTTCATGAGCGGATCTATTTGCTTGGACTTCATTGTAAAGAGCCTGAAATTAAAGGAATTCGAGGCATAATTTAACTCCTGGGAAACTCACTGCAACTCCGTTAGCACTTGCCCATGCAGCTAATTGAGAATCAATTTGAGCTTTTGTCAAATTCTCATTATGTTCAATTTCAAAATATGCTTTACGAGCTTCTTCAGTAACATTTCTAAGGAATGGTGCTGGACCACCGTGGTGTCTTCCATGTCCTCCGTGATGTTTTCCATGTGGTCCGTGTCCTCCATGTGGTCCGTGTCCTCCATGTGGTCCGTGTCCTCCATGTGGTCCGTGTCCTCCATGTGGTCCATGTCCATGTCCTCCTGGGCCACCATGCGGGTGTGTACCATTGTGCCCACCTTCCGGCTTTTCGCACAAAACTGCGGCAACGATGACAGAAAGAATCACAAGTTTAGAAAGCATTCTTGTTCACAAATCAAAAAATGATATGATTATGCTTCCGATCGCTTGAGTTTATATAGAAACTCGTATTGGTAGTGATGTATAAACTCCAGTAGCATTAGGGGAATACGGAACAAAATTTATGGCCGGCATTTTTCTTTTTTCTCGGGATTTTAAGTGTTATTATTGAAATTCTCAAGGTTTTTATATTTATTGTAGAAACTTGAAATTGAAATGCAATTGAACCTGATGTATATATTTAAATGTAACTATCTTTCAAACTCTGGATATTAAAAATAAAATAAAAACACTGTTTTAAGATTTGAAAACATTTATATTAAGCAAGTATTTCATAGCCGTCAGGAATGGCACAATGGCAATAAAAGGCAAAACAAATAACATTCAACATAACCCGTAACAAAATTTTAATATTTTTCTGGCCTTTCAATCGTTATAACAATGTTTCATCAGGATACGAATTCGTTGAAAGGTTCCCATCTACACCATCCGATCCTATCTCCCGTTCTGATGAAACTTCGTCAGTTTTCGTAAGCATTTCAGACGCTTTCGCACGTCCTTTTGATGATGCCGAACCTCCAGGTTTTGATCGAATCGCTGTACGAATTTGCGAACTTGCTTCATCCGTCAGGCTTCGAAAACGACGACGTTGATCCGCGACGATTTTGGCGTGTGCAGACCGAATGCCTGAAAAAATTTTATAAGTTTTCATATTGATATTTGTCGTGGGAAAATCTAGACAAACCTCTATTTAACAATGTGAAAATTAATGGGTAGGCTACACAACTTATATAAGGCAGAAGATGGATAAAGTAGGAGATTATGATCACTGAAATTAGGGAATAATGATGAAAAACAATAAATTGAACTCACAATTCTTACGATCCATTGTCCAAATTTTATAGGCGAACATTGAGACCCAATACGGGGTCCAGCAAAGAACATAGATAACGGTGAGTAGAAGAACGGTTGTGATGACTTTTCGAAGGGCTGCGTCCATGGAGCTGAAAACAAAACGGCGTTAAGACTAGGAGAAACTTCAGGAAAATTTATTTTTGAGGCTTTGAAGACATTTAAAGGGGGGGGGGTCCGAAGAGCTCAGAAAAGGACTTCAGATGAATAAGAATATGATTACAAATTAATAGTAAACACTTTTAAGTCGAAAAAATAAGAAAATCTATTATTAAAGCTTTAGAAATCGAATAACGGCCGAAGAAATGCAATTTTGGATTATAGGCCATATAGCGGAAAATACCGAATGATGGTCTAGAAACCGAAATAGTATTTTTTTTTTGGAAACTCGATTTTTCATAATAAAATGGCCTAGAAACCATTTTGCATTTGTTCGGCCATCGCCCATATTCGATTGTTTAGTCTTAAAATTTGTTGCTATCAATTTTTAAGCATATTCATATTCAGGTGAAATCCTTTTCTGAACGCTCTGGAGCCCAGCCTTTAACTACAGTCCGTCACTCAATATCAAATTTTATGTTTTAAAATTAATATTTGTAGTGGTATTTTACAACATATCAAATCAAAATCTACGGTTTGTCAGAGTCAAAAAAAAATTAAAATTAGTCAAATGTGACAAGAATCCCCGGAAGAACTATTAAGTTTCCTACAATAATATGTAATTATCGTTTGTTGTTTGTTTTTGGCATCGAAAGTGCATTATTCTATTTCAGGCATCTCAATCAACCATGACTCTGTCAATCAAACACTGTGAGAGCATCCCGGAAAAAAAAACAAAAAGTAACTCAATTTTCTAATAACAAAATTTAGAATTCCATTATATTTTCGACGACACACGTACTTTCCACATCGTTGTCTATTTCGAGAAATTCTCTCAAAGATTCTCAACCGAAAAGGGCACATTTTTATAGCCCGGTCCACGGAATAATTCAGGATTTTTTAGGATGAAAGTAAATATTCATCTTTATTATTACTTCCGCTTTCGTTTACTTAACGAAATTATATGATGAATAAGAATACTCGGAAAAGAGTAAACTTACTTTGACGCAACTAGAGTTGTCAATGCCCGACGTTTGAGGAAGAATGGGACGGAAACGTACCTAAAAAGAAAATGATTAAAATTAGACAAAAAATATTGAGACAAAGTACCAATAAATGATGCCAAGAAGAGGGACAGCGTAAGAGGTTATACAAGCCGTTAGGTTGAACCAGAACTCAATTTCTGAAAGGATAAAATAGGATGAAATATGATTTGTAAGTCAGAGAAATGAATTTTTAAAATTTTCTAATTTGTTCAAAATCCAAACTTTTTCTTAAAGGAAGACCTTACAGAGCTTATAAATGTAACTTGGATGAAAATAGACTTCATTCTCGTTCCAAATTGGTTTTTAAAATTTTCTAAAACCTCTTAGAATCCGAAAAAATGAGCTTCAAAAGAATGGCCTAGAAATCGTTTCCGCCTGGCCGAGCTTTTTTCCGTGAGCTTTTATATTTATGAATATTTATGGAAAATTCTTAATTCGTTCATTCTAACTTTGGTTTTTTACATTTTTCTGAATTCTTCATAATGCTCGCGGACTAGTTTTATGGAAACGTTTTCTAGGTCATTGTTTCGAAGCTCGTTTTCTCGACTTCTAAGTGGTTTTAGAAAATTTTAAAAACAGGTTTGGAATGAGCATGAAGTTTATTTTCATCCCGTTTGTATGCATTAGCTCAAAAAAAAGCGAAAAACTCACCCGGTGGTGGTGAAAATCCGCACTTTCTCATCACTGTCACCTCTTTTGTAGTATTATTCGGATTCATGTAAAACGTAAAAACTTGGGAATATGCAAAAACCGGCCATAAAAGAACCATCACACATCCTAATGCAATCGAAAATTGTGTAATTGCGTACTGAAACAATGCAAATAATACTTTAAAAAAAACTTTCCCCACCTTCAATGTGGCCGCCTTTTCACCCCGTTTCTTGTCGAGACAAACCGTTGAATAACACGTTCGGCTTATAAGGAAGACGATCATTGGAGCGATAAATCTTGAAGGAAAAACGGTAATTTTTGTTTTTCAGAGAGAACACTCACTTGTTCATAGAATCAAAAATTAAATAGGATGTGCAAACCATTGAAGAAAAACGCCATGTGCCAAAAACAAGCTCGATAATGAGAAGAAGCATTGCAATCATGGTCATCAGATCACCGACGCAGAGGGCGAAGATGTAGAATAGAATGCTTTTGGGCACCTGTAATAATGTTTTGAGACTTTTTTTGTGAAATCTTTTCTTGCATTTTCCATAAATATGACGGTGAAAGAGCTCATGGAGAAAAGTTCGGCCAGGTGGCCACTTTTTCTAGGCCATTCTTTGGAGCTCATTATCTCGGCTTCTACGTGGTTTTTGAAAAATTTAATAACAGATTTGGAATGAATATTTTCTCTACTTTCATCCCAATTATATTTATAAGCTCTGCAAATTCCTCCTTAAAGACAGGAATTCACTTATGTTTTTTTAATACTCAAAATTCGAGCACCTAGAAAGGGAAATATGAGCCTATAATTAAGAATTCAAATAATTACGTCGAATACAAATTAACTAAAAAAAATACAAATTAACTAAAAAAAATACAAATTAACTAAAAAAAATTAAGTTTCGAATTTAAGTGATACTCTGTCTTTAAGTAGAATACACCGAGAATTGCTTATTTTTCGAAGTTATGATCAAATTTGAAAAAATCATTTTTTTTGTCTACTTCTTCAATCAATTAAAATTTTACTGTTTTCTTTGTTACCTTGATCGCCGGTGCGAACAACAGCGGTGCGACCACATACAGTACCCATGCATTTATCACGAATCCAACAAAATTGAAACCAATGTATGTAGAAGCCACGTATGTTCGATATCCCTGAAAAAGAATAATTCATTTGAAAATTGGGCGGAAAGTTTGTTTTGAGCCTCATTTCTACACATCCACTTTATTAATATTTAATTATTGTGTTTTTCTTCTTTTTTCTAAGTGCTTTTAAACTTTTGAATGCCCCCGACTTTTTGTTGTTATGGATCATGTTTATCCCAAAAAATAAGGAGCCAGAAAAAAATATTCAGAGTTCAAACATAGCAATTTTTTCGTGGTTCATACAACGCGGTCGAAATTGGAAATTGGCGCGAAACAAAATATTTGAATGTGGCTAAATATTGGAATTCTATTTTGCCTCTAATTTGGATCATATTAACTGACCCGCTGTCTTTAACTTTATGAAAATAAATCATTGTTTCCCGGTTCGATTAATTCAGAAGTAGTTGAACACAACTATTCAACATTTTCGCTTACAACTATTCAACATTTTCGCTTAAGATCATAAATCTTGCCTAACCGATCTGAACTTCAATTTTAACATACCGAAACGATACCGAAAATTGCAAAAACGTAGAAACCCGGAATCGAACTTTGGTCTTCAAAGCGTTAAAATTTTCACAAAAGTTGCAGCCAGTGTTCTCTTATTTTTTGCATTTCTACTTTTTTGCAAATTTTTTCCCCTAGGTATTGAATTTCAGACCAATTAAGCAACATTTATAACCTGTTTTAAAGACAGATAACAGATCGTATAACATGAATAAAATAATTCTAATGTATGCAATTTATTTCAGTTCTTATTAAAGTCAAAACAATCTCATTCACATTGGACAACCTCATAACTTATGCATTATTTTTAAAAACTTGCTTCACTGAAAAACATAAAAACAAGAATATTGCAATTAATCAGCTCTCAGAATACTTTTCCAAGTAAAAGAACTAAACAATTTATTTTCAGTCTTTACTGTCGACGTCATTAAGGGCACACGAATTTAGATATTTTGATTTTAAGATCTTACCCACTTTGAAAGCAATTTCGACGTTAAAATATTAAAATTAGATCACCAAAACGCGCTACTTTTAGAGACATAAAAATAATTTGCGTTTTGCGTAGCATCGTTGGGAACGCAACGCAACCGCAACGCGCTCAAATTCAAATTTCTCAGTTGGTAGTGCGCGTTGCGAGGAAGTTCCCTACGATGCTACGCAAAACCATCGGCCAAGAATTTTCATCTTGACAATACCTTTTTGCAAATTTTCCCACCATCGTTTAGGTATTTAAAATTGAATTTAAGATCAATTAAGCAACATTTTTTGTTGTAACCTACAGTATTTTAAAGAAAGATAAACATCAACAGCTCGTATAACATCAATAAAATAATTTTAATTCATGAAATTACAGTTCTTGCTAATGTCAAAACAATCTCATGCACATTGGACAACCTAATAAATTATGTGTCATTTTTAAAAACTTGCTTCACTGCAAAACATAAAAACAAGAATATTGCAATTAATCAGCTCTCGGAATACTTGTCCAAGTAAAAAATTCAAAACATTTATTCTCAGTCTTTACTTCCTTTTTTTTCTAACACTATCCAAATTCAAGGCAAAAAATCAAAATTCGAATGGGAGCCCAGGTGGTCCAAAGAACAATGGAGAGAGAAAGCTCTACTTTTTTGAAATTGAAATCTAGTAGGGTCAAATTAACTTATCCACCGTCTTTAAAGACAGATGCTCAGTTAATTTGACCCTACCTGTTCTTAGTTTCAAAAATTAGAGCGTTATCTAATTAGTACAATGCAATTTATACGAAATCACACCAATAAGTACACGCGTCATAGCAGCGGTCCAAAGTTGAAAAAATCAAGATTTGAATGCGCGCCGGATCGTGCGACGCGGTCGTGGATCATGCAACGCGGTCAGAATTGGCGCGAAACACAATTATTTGAATGTGGCTACATATTAGTATTGTTCTTTGGACCACCTGGGCTCCCATTCGAATTTTGATTTTTTGCCTTGAATTTGGATCGTGTTAACTGACAAGCTGCCTTTAAGATCTTACCCACTTTGACAGCAATTTCGACGTTAAAATCGTAAAATGTGGTTTTCAAAACGCGTACCTACTTTATTTTTATAGACATAAATATGATCCCTTTTTTGGCAGTACCTAATCGAATTGTTTTTTTGAAAAATAGATCTATAAAAAAACACCAGACATTTTTCAGATGAATAACACATATTGGTTGGATATAAATTGAATTTTCAGAAGACTCAACTCCTTTGTTAGCCTTCAGAAGTAGGCCAGGCAAAAAAACAGCAATTTTTTCGTGCCGTAGGAAATACACTCAAAACTTACAATACTCATTTCTTCTTAGAATTCTGAATTCTGAATCACTTGCAATTAGATTCCGGACGTTGAAAAATATGAAAAATGATTGTGTTGAGCTTGAAAAAAATTATTTTTCAGAAAAAAACAAAAATGCTGGAAATAAGAAAGATTGGTTGTTTTTCATCTCAAAGGAAAAAAGCATAGGCTTGACAGGCGGTCATGAAATAAGTGGCAACTTAGGCTCATGGAAAAAAAACTCTCTTCAGAAAAGTGGGCGTGGTTCATGAGAGCATATATTTGTGTCGGAGAAACTAGGGAGGGAATGCGAGTGAGTTTGCTTATTGTTTTTCATTTGGCTTCAAAATTATTTCACGCTTAATTAGCGCTTGGGAATGTCTGAGCGCATTGTACTTGCAAAATTTCAATGGAGAAATGAGCATGCGGTGTATTGCACTCAGGAAAGATTTGAATGTAATAAAATATTTTTTCTTCCATGAAAGTAGGAGAATGTAGTACGTTTCAACGAATTCTTCGGATTTTTAAGCTGATGAATTATTGCCACAAAGATTCTGAAAATTTCTAGAAGATTCTGGAATTTTCTGGAAGCTTCAGGAATTTTTGGAGCATTCTGCAATTTTTTTTGGAAGTTTTTGGAATTTTCTAGAACATTTGAGAATTTTCTGGATTATTCTGGAAGGAAGTTTCTGAAATTTTTGGAAGCTTCTGGAATTTTTGGAAACTTCTGGAAGCTTCTGAAACTTTTTGGAGGCTTCTGGAATTTTTGGAAGCTTTTAGAATTTTCTAGAAAATTTGGGAATTTCTGAATTATTCTGGAAGGAGCATTCTGGAATTTTCTGCAGCATTCTGGAATATTCTAGAAGATTCTGGAATTTTTTGGAAGCTTCTAGAATTTTCTAGAACATTTTGGAATTTTTGAAGGATTCTTCAATTTTTTTGGAAGCTTCTGAAATTTTTTGGAAGATTCTGGAATTTTTGGAATTTTCTGGAAGCTTCTTTAATTTTTGGAGCATTCTGCAATTTTTGGAATTTTCTGGAAGCTTCTGGAAGCTTCTTTAATTTTTGGAGCATTCTGCAATTTTTGGAATTTTCTGGAAGCTTCTGGAAGCTTCTGGAATTTTTGGAGCATTCTGCATTTTTTTTTTTGGAATTTTCTGGAAGCTTCTAGAATTTTCTAGAACATTCTGGAATTTTTTGGATGCTTCTGGAAGCTTCTGGAATTTTCTGGAATATTCTAGAATGCGAACAAACGAACGCCCTTAACGCTTTATTATAGAGCATGATCGTAGATAATTTTTGAATAAAATATCACATCACGAATACTTAAAATTCTGAACGAAAATTTCAAATTATGGTATCGAATATCCGATGTTTCTTTAAAATTCAGAAGGATGTTTTGTTCTATTTTTTGACGGTCGAAAAATGCACTATACTACATTCCCAAGGAAGTGATATCGAGCTAGGACTAATTTCATTTTCGTTGTTTTGACTTTCTACAAAACAAACTATTAACTTTCAAAAAATTACTTCGAAACGATTTGAACTAAAAACAATAAAAAGTGAAAGTTTGCGTGATTTTTGAACCTGAACAAACCCATTACATTTGGGCACAAAACGTCAGGAAGCAATTTCTGCCGGAAACATCGTTTTCACGCTTCATCTATCGATTAGCTTAAAGTTCAGATGAAAGTTCTAACCGAAAATGGGAGCACGTGGTTTTTTATTTAAAATTCATAGTGGAAAATACATGGATTAATATGTAGCTTAAAATGAAAAGCAAAAACAAAAAAATATATGTCAAATATATTTTGAGAGGGAAGTAAAAGGAAATAATAGTTGAGTGATCACATTACATTAGGATCAAAAGGACAAATATATATTTTTTTGATATTTTGAGGGTTCTTAAAAATCTTCTAGAAAAAAGGACTAGAAATTTTCGATGTTATGATTCGAAGAGATAAATTTTTAAAAAATACAATTGAAATCGAAGAGGAATTTTTGAGGGCACAATTCGATAAATTTCCAAAAAAATTTGAAAAATACAATGCAATGAAACTGAGGAAAAATATTTTATTAAAACAAAATATGAAATTTTGTCAAAATTTAAATGTAATTTTAGGCTATGGGATCAATTTGAAAATTCTTTTTTTGCCAACGAGACTTCACAAAAAAAGTATTTTCAAAAACCAAAATTTTGGTCAGGTGTGGCACATTATTTACGAAAAGACCCAGAATATAGTTTTGAAACTGTCACTCTTAAGGGGGAGCTCCGAAGAGCCCAGAAATTGGGTTCCGATTAATAAGAATATAGATTATCCACCAATTTATAGCAAAAGAATAAGAAACACCTATAAAAATTTAAAAAATTAAAGAATATGGACAATGGCCGAAGAATTGCAATTTGGGTTTCTAGGCCATATAAGGAAAAATACCAAAAATGGCTCAGAAACCAAAATAGTATTTCTTTGGAAATGTTCGATTTTTTATAAGGAACTTTTATTGGGAAAATCCTGAATAGGAAAAACGCAAAGATGGCCTAGAAACCCAAATTGCATTTTCTCGGCCATTTTTTTTTAAATTTTTATCGATTTTTCTTATTTTTTCGACTTAAAAATGTATTTCTGGTACTAATTGGTAGATAATTATATTCTTATTCATCTGAAACCCATTTCTGAGCTCTCCGGAGTCCCGCTCCCTTTAATATTCGGTTTGAGCCAAGATTTAGCTGTTGAAGTTTCAGATTTTGACAACAGATTGTGCTCACTTATAAATCTTGTATTTTAAAGAAGGGCTCTACGGAGATAATGAATGTGTCTGGGATGAAAATAGACTTCATTCTCATTCCAAATCTGTTTTTAAAATTTTCTAAAACCACCTAGAAGCCGAGAAAACACGCCTCAAAACAATGGCCTAGAAAAAAGGGCCACCTGGCCGAACTTTTTCCTATGAGCTTTTTTCGTGTTTCGTTAGTAAATAGTTATGCAGAATGCTTATATTAGTCCTTTTTACGTTTTTTCCTTTTAATTTATGGTTTTTTTTGGATTTTTCATACCTGCGGACTAGTTTTCGCCGGTGGCCACTTTTTCTAGGCCATTGTTTTGAAACTCATTTTCTCGGCTACTAGGTGGTTTTAGAAAAATTTAAAAACAGATTTGGAATGAGTCTGAACCCTATTTTCCGAAAATTCTTATTAGTTTCACTGAAATTTGCTCAAAGATCCTAGTTTCCGTTTCAAAGTCCTTCCTCAAAAAAAAAGATATTACCAAACACGTGCACCAAAAAAAAAACTTTCTCGTGTTTCTCATCAGCTGTCATTCGAAATTAAATGTTTAGTTTATTTGTTTCTTGCCGAATAGAAAAAAGTATTAGAAAAAAGTGTTTAAATTCCATTAAAATCCAGAAAAAAAGAAGGAATATTTCCTTTTCGGGGAACTTCTTTCTTTAAATGAAACGTATATCGTATTTTTTCCATTGAAAAAGAAGCAAATCGAGATAAATTTTTTGAAAGGGACCTGTGTGCACAAAACAACAAATGATTTATTCATTTGAAAATTGGGGGGTGGAGCACAAAATAAAAGGAACGAGCAACGAAAAACTTTTTTTTGTTCAGCGTAAGGTAGCCTCTAAATATTTGAACGATTTGCTTTAAATTTTTCAGCAATGGTGATCTCTGTGCTTCCTCCCCCCCGCTTCTGTGAGCTCCCGGTTTTATTTTCTTTCGAAAAATAGAATAATTCGCGAGAAGATTAAATTACCGTTTTCGAGAGAATTGAAATTAGGATGCGTTCGCGGTGTTCTCATTTTTATGACCATCAAAATAACAAGAAAGCATCACAACAAAAAGCAAAATGAACAAAAACATAATGAAAAGGAATGCGTTCATTGTTGGCTCTTCGAGCTTATACTGAGAAAAAAGATTTAAAAAAATATATTGTGAGCTTAAATTAATCCGATGAAATTGGCCCATATGACCTTTTTTCTGGTCGCCATAAAAGGGTTTAAAAATTTACTTTTTGAGACGTCGTTGTTGTCAAAAAAAATATTCTTGATCATTGAGTTTTGAAGGCTGCTCAACTTCATTGACGCTTCGAACGCACGCACGCGGCTGCCGGCACTTAACACACTGAGAAATTCGCAGGGAAAAGGAATTTTAAAATTTTCTAGTGTTTTTAGTGTCGGCAGCCGCGTGCGTGCGTGCGTGCGGAGCGTCAATGAAGTTGAGCAGCCCTCAATACGCAATGATCAAGAATATTTGAGGTGACAATAGATAAATGTGAACCACATACTTAGTGTTGTATGTCAACTCAAAAATTCTTGATCATTCAAGTTGGTTTTGACCTACCCAGAAAATCTATGTATGTCTCTCACATAGTAATGCTATTTTTATCTGCGAGCGGTCTTTTAGTAGAAAATAAATGATCCAAAATTTTTAACTTGACAATGAGATCTTTAAAAAAGGTTCCAGCCAATATTTAACTGAAAATTTGCAAAACGCTTCAAATACAATCGTAAAATGGCCTTAAAATGATGATTTTTCATAAATAAATTAAGAAAAAATCGAAAAAACAGTTGAAAACTTTGGCGACTCCGTCAATGCCCGAAAAAAAAATTGGTCATTTTTTTCCATCATTTTGGAACTACATATTGTTTCAAAAAAAGAAGAAAAAGTGCAAAAATTGTTTTCAAAAACAATGAAAAACGGCCTAGAACCCCAACTTTTCTGCACCAATTTTCTGGTGACCCCTTGACAAAAAAACCAATTATTTCGTCACCGCAGTCAGCGAAAATTGATCTTCAAATTTTTTATTTTGCAATGAAAATGCAGGCATTTTTAAACCGTTTTTTTGAAGTTTTTTTGATTGATTAAATAAAATACTTTTATAACCTTCTTCAATCCACTTGAACATTTTGATCAATGATCAAGGCGTGAGTTTGTCGCGTGCGCTTAATTAACCTCTGCATCTCTAGTTTATTTAGAAACTCACAAATTTTGTTTATTTACTACCAAAAATACTTTATTTCAATCTTCAATTCTTCAAGAAAAAACGTTTCTCAGCGGCCCAAAGATGTCCCATAATTATAGATTCATTGAAATTTCTATTCAGAGAATCTGTCTTTTCTTCTTCGCGATTCCGACCACCGGGCACCTTTTTATATGAGGAGAATGAAGCTCAACTCTCAGCTCGTGAGAATTGAATAATAAATGGCATTCGATAATTTGTGGTCATTGAAAAATTGAGCTTTTTTTGAATTATGGATGTTTTTTCTTCAGAATCGGGGATGTTAATAGATATGTCAGAGAATTCATAAATCTATCATATTTTTTTTGAAAATCCTAATATTCTGAAAGTTTTAAAAAAATCTAACCTGAAACGGCAGTCGTCGTTCAATAAGTGTATAGTTTTTATAATCATCATTGACATCGTCATGAAGGTCCATTAACAAAAACCTGAAATTTTATCGATAAAAGTTGACGAAAGCGAAAGAAGCCAAGAATAAATTTAATCATCGGAAGATATTGCAATTAACCACAAAAAAGGGTAGAATGAGTAAAAGTTCGAATACAAAATGTTTTAAGAATTTCAGCTAATAATTCTGAAATTGCTGCCTTTAAGTGATAATCACCGGGTTGTTTTTGTTTGTTCTGTGGGTGTCTAGTAAAACTTCTAAGAATTTCGTAACAAATTATTTCTGCATTGTTTTGATAATGTTCAATGATCCGTCGAAAATCAGAAGACAATCTATGTTTTTAAAAGATGGAAAAAATCATGAATTTTAATGGTTAATGGATATTTCAAGACAGTAATTTAAGGATGCTGAAAAAGAGCATCAAAATCATGAGACAATCAGAATCATATACTTCACAAGGGATTCAGAATAAGCCGAATATTAATTAGTCTAGTTTCGAGATCCACAACTTGTCACAAATCTAATAGTTCTTAATAAAATTTGGAGGAATTCATATGGGGAACATTCTTTTGTCGATGTACATATTTTCAAGGAGCAGCTTATGTTGCTAATGAATGCCACTGGAATGAAAATAGAGACTTCATTCTCAATTCAAATCTGTTTTTAAAATTTTCGGAAACCACCTAGAAGCCGAGAAAACAAGCTTCAAAACAATGGCCTAGAAAAAGTTTCGAAAACTAGTCCGCGGGCATTATTACGTGAAGAATCCAAAAAATTGGAAAACATATAATTTAAAAGTGACTAATTTTAAAATTCTACATTAAATATTGGTTATTAAAGTGTCTGTTTACTCATTTTCAATATTTGTTTTAACCGATTCAGAATCACTAATTATTAACGGAATCGACAAAAATGTGGTTTTTAAAGCTGCGAAAAACGGTCCTAGAAAGCTCCAAAAACAGGTGGTCGCACCGCCCGTTTTTCACTACTTCCGATAGATTAAAACAAAAAATAAAAATCGATAAACAAACACTTTAAAACATGAAAAAAAACTCATAGGAAAAAGTTCGGCCAGGTGGCCACTTTTTCTAGGCCATTGTTTTAAACTGGTTTTCTCGGCTTCTAGGTGATTTTAGAAAATTTTAAAAACAGATTTGGAATGAGAATGAACTCTATTTTCATTTAAAGTTCATTTTATAGTTTTTTTTCGTTAGTTTTACTTCTGAACCAGAAAAAAAATAAAATTAACATGATACATAATAAAATGAATGGAACCGGTATGGAATAAGAATACATGTGCGGCCCACAAGAATCATAAAATCGGGATAGTTGCAAAAAATTAAGATGTTGAATTTAAAAGTTAAAAAAAAACAAAATAAATATAAGGAGGAGATTTTAGAATAGATTAGGAGGAGCTTGAACTCTTGAAGAATAAGAAAGGTATTAGTGTTGCATGTTAGTTTGTTCCATTGTGGAATGTGAGAGTCAAAAAACGGATTGCAGTGCGAACCTAGTAATTTGAGCATCATTGGTCAGTTCTTAACAAATTATATACTATTATGGATTAATACCTCTTTTAAAATGTGCTCATTTTTTCTGGAACTACTAACAGCGCAATTCTGGAAAATCATAGAATATTAAAAAGTCTGTTTGCTGTTACATAGAATGACACATCGGATAACAATTAATCACTTCCGCTGGATTAGCATTGTTCAAAAAGGAAGGTAATATGCACAGACAAACAGATTAGAATTTGTTTTCAAAAATTTCACACAGGTCATTTATTTTCAAAATTCAAATAAATGATGCCCGGTCGATTTTATATGAAGCCTAGAACAGTGCGAGGATTAAGGACTTCGTTATAGTTTTGATAAAAGTCAATGTTCTAGTTTTGATAAAATGATTACTTGAATACATATTTTCTGTTTCAATTTCTGAAAATTCTTTTATTTTTATCCCACAGGTTCAATTGGTTCAATTTCAACTATTTTTAAATCGATCTCTGAAAAAGGAGCTGAGAAAAAACTCATTATTTTTCAGGAGCAAATGAACTGGAGCAATGAAAATTTGTTTTATGAAACCGTATATTGGACCTTGTATCAGAAACTGAAAATAATAATATGTACGTGGCAAGACCGGTATTTTGGAGTTATTGTATGAATAATAAATCAAAATTATAAATTCCTAATTGAATTTCGACCCTTCTTTTCATATGCGGAAGCTCCCATTTCTCATGAGCGATCAGTGAAACAAAAAGAGAGCGCGGGGACTCCCCCCCCCCCCCCCCCCCCCCCCCCCCGGTCCATTCGGAAGGAATAAGACGCAAGAATGGAGTTCAAAAATGCATTCCGAATGAACTTTCGTTTAAAAGGTCCCTAACAGCCCACTGTGGATTTCAGAAGTAACGCATCTCTATCAACAACATTTTAAATCCAATCGGAATGCTCCCCTGAAGTTTTTCATAGGATTCTCATCACCAACCAGAAAAAGATACATAGGAACAAAATAACCACAGTTATTTTGTTGAAACATTATTTGAAAAAAATATGTTTCTTTTTTTTCTTCTTCTAACATCTAAAACGACGGCGGCACCCCCACGAAATAGAAAACCACGCTCGTTTCGTTATCCATTTTTTTCCGCTGCTTCCTGTTCTTGCATGGACAACCTTCAATAAGATCGGGGCCACGACCGACTGACGGGCGTAAAAAAAAGAAGGAAGAAAGGAAATAACCAGAAATCTCAACACATATGTATGTACACATATATATGAATTTTTAAAGGAATAGACGAAATAAATTGTGAGGTAAATGGGGCTGCAGAAAACGTCCAAAATAGAGGGAGGGAGGGGGCCAAAAATTTCTATGAAAAGGAACGTAAATATGTTTTTTTCGTGCAATGAATGAAGTAATTTTAGATAATGAAAAAAATCAGAAGAGAGTGGATGTTTATTAACTCTGAAAATCTATGAAAATCGATAAAATCAGGAAAAAATCCAGTATTTGTAGTTAAATTTTCGAATTTCCCCGATTTTCCCGGCTTTTACGATCATTTTAAAATATTAAAAAATGGAGGAGGATGATTTTAATTTAAAACTTTCTGAAAATTGATGATCGAATTAAAATAAATTCTCAAAAATTAACAGCACAATTTCGAATGTGTAATAAATTTGAAAACAATTATTTGTGTGTTAGCCGAAAGATATAAAGCTTAATAGGCACTTGTGTTTTTCGTCTGCTTAGAAATCAAATTATGATGTTATTAGAACTCTTTTTTTAGAACTCTTTTTTCCCCCTATTTTCACGCTTATTTCCCGCTCACTGTCTGATGCAAAACTGCTTTTTGGCACGAAAGTACGTGAGATTTATCGTCACTTCCAGCTATAATTTTGTGAGAATTTCTGGACAAAATTTCGATAATTTAACACTATACTATCGTTGGGAAAATGTTCATTTCTAAATTTAGATCAAACATTTTCAAGATCAAAATGTCATTCTTAAAGGGGGGGGGGGGGGGGGGGGGGGCATTACAGAAAATATAAATGACGTTAAATCGCGACATATTTATGTTATAAATGGCTTTAAAAATTGTTTTTATAATTCACGGAAAAAAAGGGAAAAAGAGCTACGTGCAAAAAAGTTCCCACCGCGGAAGAGTTTTGGTTTCTAGTCCGCGATAGTTTGGGTTTCTAGGCCACCTATTAAGAGACGATGTCCGAGTCGTGTTAAATCATCGTGCCCTATAACGAATAATTGTGCTATCAACTTGAAACTTTGTAGGTAAGTGTGGTAGAGGACAAAGATTAATTTCGTGACACGAAATCTGTGCAGTGTCTCGGCGTTCGTGGGGAGCTCCCCGTTTTGTCTTACAACTTTGACTGGTTATAACTTTGCTTATTTACCGAATTACAAGCAGATATGTATATTATTAGAAAGCTCTCATGAAGTTCTACAAATTTATTGTTGACAGCAAAAGGCAAAAAAATTGTTTTGAGTATGAAAATGTTGAAGATAGAAAATTGGATTTAGTTTTTTATAATTTTCAAATGAAAAACCCCCTTTGGCGGTATAAAAATTTTACGATTTCCTGTAGAAAATGATTTTTCCTATCGAATGATATATATAATATCAAAAACTGAGGGACCATAGTTTCAAAAAATAGCCAAACATGCGAACAAATGACACTTTTTGGCCAAAAATGCACATTCAAATGAGCTGTAAATTTTTTTTTTGATTTTTCTGAGAAAAATAGCGCGAAATGGAAGACAATGATAAAAACGACCATTTAAATTCAAATTTGAAACAAAAAGCTCAATTGTGAGGTATAACTATCGCGGACTAGAAACCAAAACTCTTCGCCCCTGGAATATTTTTTGCATGTAGCTCGTTTTTTCCGTTTTTTCAGTGAAAATTTTAAGAATGTTTGAAACCCATTTATAAATTTTTTAAAAATCTTATTTGTCTTATTTCTGTTAAATAAAACAAAAAAATGAGTCACTCAATAGAAAATAGAATCTAATATTTGCCACCCGCCTTATATATATATTAACGAAATCAAATAAATTCAGCTAATTCTTGCCAGTCCCCTCATGTTCTAAGGCAGGCTCAAAAAGAAAACTAAAAATAGTTTCTCATCCGTGCAGAGGGAGTGTCTTCAGAAAAAAAGTTTATGTTTCAAAATTATCTGCAAGTTTTTGCAACAAAAATTTCATACGTAAAAAAGATGATTGGTTGGAAATGTCGCCATGAAAAAGCCTTGAATATTTCATGTTTCAGCTTTTGAACCAGGATTTCATTTTTGCTGGAAATTGATAGAAATAATGTTTTTTTCAGGCACCTAACATCACTTATTTTCCGGTCAAACAATGCGGTTCAAAATAGTTTTTTTATGATTTCTAGTCATGCGATAACAACAATTAAAAAACAAGGAACTGCATAAATTATAGAGGGAAAAAATAGGCACATTTTTCGGTTTTGATTTATGAATACGAATGCAGACATATATAAGGTCTAGGATTTTGATATAGTCATATTTAACATCATTTATTAAAAATCGTTCGAAAATCCCATTATTTTTATGAATATCGACTCTTCTCATAAATAATTGCATTGAAATTCACTTTTTGTTCTGTGATTTTTGATGAATTGGGGTGTATTCAATGAAAAGTGTACAAGTGTACAAATTCGAAACGAACATGTGAGATATATTATTAACAAATTGAAAGCCAAGATTACGGACAAAAATTGAGAAAAATAATATACAAAGTACATTAGAACTCTTGGGCAAAAATATGATTTCAAATCCAATTTTTAAATCTTAAGTGCACTCTGGGAATTCGCAAAATAGGTACCTAAAAGATGGAAGTGGATCAATTACCGGTTTTGGACTCGTGCCAATGGCGGCTGTCAAAGTGGGCTACAGTTAACCGATTATAACTAAGAAAATTCAGTACGGCAATTGAAAATTGAACGCAGAAACGCGGGCGTGGCATTTTTGCAATTGTGAGGCACGGTTTCACAAAACACGTTATATTCAACTATTCAGGGACGCAATTTTGTAATTCGGAGTGAAAAAAATTAGATTAGGATATACTTCTTGTTTTTAACGTGCAAACTTCATTTTTTCATGCGTTGTAGGCGTTAAAATGCCATTTGTAGAAAATTCAAATTTTTGCGTGTGCGCAATTTGTCGTAACGGTGTACACACAAAGCGTTGTTCATGATGACAATTTCGGTTAATTTTATCCCACCATGGCGCAATTTTAATTGCTTTTTCTAGATCACTCAAATGTACACCTGGGTATTTCTACACTAGTTGGGCGCGGTTCACAGTTACGACAAATTGCAAACACGCGAAAATTCAAAAATTGTTCGTATGTGCAACACACTTTTGGCTTTTCTGATTTCAATTGTCGTACCGAATTTCTTAAAGGAGGGCTTTATGGAGATAATAAATGTACCTTAAATGAAAATAGACTTTATTCTCATTCCAAATATGTTTTTGAAATTTTCTAAAACCACCTAGAAGCCGAGAAAATGAGCTTCAAAACAATGGCCTAGAAAAAGGGGCCCCGGCGAAAACTAGTCCGCAGGCATGAAAATCCAAAAAAACATAAATTAAGATGAAAAAACAATTAAAAAAGGACTAATATAAGAATTCTTCATAACTTTTTATTAACGAAACACGAAAAAAAGCTCATAGGAAAAAGTTCGGCCAGGTGGCAACTTTTTCTAGGCCATTGTTTTGAGGCACGTTTTTTCGGCTTCTAGCTGGTCTTATAAATGTATAAAAACAGATTTGGAATGAGAATGAAGTATATTTTTTGTACATTTAATCGCACTTGATTCCAATAATGAAGGGCTATACAAAAACTAGAACCTTTTAGAAAAACAACAATTATGCTGAAAAAAACAAAAACCCTTGAAATAAGGTATTATCAAACATATTAAAAGTGCATAGAAACCATTGCCAGAAGTCATGCGGCAGGAAACTAAATTTGTCGGAAACCCAAATAATGTTAAGTACACCACTGCTTTGTTTCCAAAAAAAAAATAAGCGTTTTCAGTTCGATCCCATTAAACGCTAAAAAACATTGGATGCTTTTGTCAAAAAATTCTCAATTCTCCGGAAATCCGGACGTTCTCTTTTTTTTTGGAATATACAGCGTGCCTTTTGCAAATGTTCTCAAAGGTCGGACCTAGATAAACAAAGAGGAAATTTAATGCTCATGACGATTTTAGAGAGCTAAGGAGTGGTCCTACAAAATACCACCCACAGGTTTATTGTGTATAAATTTGTTGTTGGCGGGAATACACTTTAAAGTATTATTTTCATAGGTTCTTATGAACTCTGGAACACCTCGCTTAATCCGCGCTTAATTTTTCAAAGAGCTATCTCCAAATATAGCTTTGAACGACTATATAATCGCAACTTTCTAAAAAAAACTTTAAAAAAGTTCGGCTCCCAAAACAACTCTTTTCACACTTTCATAAATCAACTGGAACCCACTCACTTTTATAGCTCTAAATACACATTTGGGAATATTCTTTAGAGCAATAAAAACATGTCCAGAAATAGGACCTTTTAAAAAATTCGAACGACTTCAGAAGCCCCACGATCATGCACATCCAGACGAAGTACAAAATATTCGAAGACGTGTCTTTTTTTCATAACATGGCAAAGAATAAAAAAAGAGATCCAGAAAAATAGAAGGATTAATTGTTTTCGATGCAATTTCCGGCCGGAATAGTTCGTTTTAATCTTTTTTCCATCTACATAAATGTGCACTTCGTCATTTATTTTTTTTTTTTAAAAAGGAACGAAATGTCGATTGATGAGTTTTTTAATTTTTTCTTCTTGACTCATAACTGATTTGCAGACGAAAAAGTAAAATTAAAATTGAATTTATGAACCTATTCAGTTTGCAAAAAAATTAGAAAAAAATGCAATTTAGAAATTGCAGGGAAATTCCGAGAAATACCGAAAATTGGAATTTCTCAGAATTTTTTAAATTGCAGTTTTCTTAAAGACCCAAACGATTAAATATGTGTTTCTTTAAAAGTCAACCTTCGTTGAAATTTTACCAAAAAATCTGTAGTGAGTCCAAATAACGCGCAGAGGCCCAAAAAGGTCTCCGGAGGCTTAAAAAATAGGATTTTGCTAAATTTTTCATTTTTTCGCCCTTAAAGGATAGTTTTTTTTGGAATTTTCTAACTAAAGTGGGATTTTTTTTTTGTTAAAAAAAGGCTTTACAGAGCTAATGAATGCGTCTGGGATGAAAATAGACTTTATTCTCATTCCAAATATGTTTTTTAAATGTTCTAAAACCACCTAGAAGCCGAGAAAATGAGCTTCAAAACAATGGCCTAGAAAAAAGGGGGCCCGGCGAAAACTAGTCCGCGGGCATGAAAAGTTCAAAAAAAGATGAAAAAACATAAATTAAAATGAGAAAAACATTAAAAAGGGACTATCATAAGCATTCAGCATGACTATTTATTAACGAAACACGAAAAAAAGGTCATTGGAAAAAGTTCGGCCAGGTGGCCACTTTTTCTAGGCCATTGTTTTGAAGCTCGTTTTCTCGACTTCTAGGTGGTTTTAGAAAATTTTAAAAACAGATTTGGAATGAGAATGAAGTCTATTTTCATTTAAAGTACATTAATCATCTCCGGAAAACCCTCCTTTAAAGACCCAAACGATTAAATATGTGTCCCTTTAAAAGTCAAACTTCGTGGAAGTTACACCAAAAAATCAGTAGTGAGTCCAAACGACGCTTAGAAGTCCAAAAAGGCCGTCTGAAGTTGAAAAAATAATATTTTTGCCAAATATTTCATTTTTTCGCCCCTACTAGGCTTTTTTGGAATAAGTCGGCCATTTCTGGCCTCTTGGATTCCCTCGGACTCATCAACGATCGTTCTCTTCAAAGATAAACGTAAAAACAAAGTTTTTCCATAAAATTCTTTCATTTTTTAATCGTTTTGTTCTTGAAGCGAATCACAGGAAAAATCAATTTAAAAAATTCCGGAAATTTTTAGAATTTCTTTCAAGCTAAACTCCAAACTCGCGCTTTTGATCTTTCGATCTATTGAATTCCCGTACTTATAAAACTCAAAGAGCATTCTTTGAAATTGCTAATTTATAGAAACTCACAATATCGAATTTCAAAAATATTTTAATGAAGTTCCAGAAGCTCAAATTCTTCAAAAACAAAAATTAGCCGTGTTCTACGATTCCTTCTATTAGAGGCGGATTATTGAACATGCAATTTGTTCCCCCCCTCTCTATGATTTTTGGTATTTTAGAATCTATCAAATTTCAAGTTATGTATGAATTGAAAATAAACAAAAAAAGAACGTGTTGAATGAAGTGCTCAAATATGTCAAGATTTGAGAATTCAATGGTTTTTGAAAACATCAAAATAAATCAGACATCGATGTTGCAGAGCATTCAAAAAAGAGTCTAAGTGAAGAAAAAATAGTTGATTGAGCACGAATGAAACAAAAGAGGAAACACAACTAAAACTAAAAATCCTGAAACAAACTTCGCTTGTTTCGGGGAGGGAGAGAAGTTTTTTATGGTCGGCGGCATACATTTAGTTATTTAGAGTGAGGAAGGCTGGTTCAAGGAAATTCGGACATTTTCGTTACAACTTTTAGAATGAGAGAATTGTGGTAGATTGATTTAAAATTTAAAAATTAATGAGAAAAAAGGCTTGAACTTAAATATTTTCTCGATTCCGATTGCTCATTATTAGTATCCCTTGTTTTTTGCATTTTTTAAAATTATGGATTCGGTATACAAAATCAAATTTCTGATAGCTTATAGAACACTTAATACTTTATTAAAGTCCTTTTAAAGGCAGCTGGTCAGCTAACAGTATACGAATTCAAGACAAAAAATAAAAATTCGAATGCTGACCCACTGTCTTTAAAGACAGTGTACCGCTTAAAGACAGCTGTTCAGTTAATTTGACCATACCTGGTCTTAGTTTCAAAAATTAGAGCGTTCTCTAATTAGTACAATGCAATTTATGCGAAATCACACCGATAAGTACACGCGTCATAGTAGCGGTTCAAAGTTGAAAAAATCAAAATTTGAATTCCCGCGTGTCCGTGCGACGCGGTCGTTGTCCGTGCAACGCGGTCGGAATTGGCGCGAAACACAATTATTTGAATTTGGCTACATATTGGTGTTGCTCTTTGGACGACCTGGGCTCCCATTCGAATTTTCATTTTTTGCCTTGAATTTGGATCGTGTTAACTGACAAGCTGCCTTTAATTCTGACTTTAATAAATTTCTTGCGACGATAACGTTTTACCGATCGGAATTGGTGGAGGTAAAAATTAGTATACCTTGATCCAGTAACAGTCGGCAGATTTTTACTGGAACATACTGTTTCCAGCGTTATTTTTAGAGGAACAATTTTTTTTACTTCGTACTAAATTCGCCAATAAAAAACGTGCCGCAGAAAGACTTCATCTCTGTAAAAACCTGGTTTCTTTTACTAGAATCCTAATAAAAATTTACTAGGATTTTTACAAGTAAGAATCTTACTGGACTGACTAGTCTGGCTTGCAATTAACTTGACTGGCTAGCAATTAACTGAACTGGCAAGTAATTAACTGGACTAGCTTGCAATTAACTGGACTGGCTAGCAATTAACTTTTCAGATGCAACTCATAAGAGTGGTTTTATCCATGCAAAATTGGAATTTTTTGCCAAATTTCTATAGCCCAATTTGGTCCAAGATCCCTTAATGAAACACATTACGGAGGTGGTGAAGGCATCTGGGATGAAAATAGATCTCATTCTCATTCCGAATCTGTTTTTAAAATTTTCTAAAACCACCTAGAAGCCGAGAAAACGCGCCTCAAAAAATGGCCTAGAAAAAGTGTCAACCGGCGAAAACTAGTCCGCGGGGGCGTTATGACGTAAGGAATCCAAAAAATGGAAAAAAAAACATAAGTTAAGATGGAGTAATTCAGTATTTTCCATAAATGTCTCTATTACGCAAAAAGTTCGGCCAGGTGGAAAAGTTTTCTAGGCCATTGTTTTGAAGCTCATTTTCTCGGCTTCTAGGTGGTTTTAGAAAATTTTAAAAACAGATTTGGAATGGGAATGAAGTCTATTTTCATTTAAGGTACATTTATTTTCTCTGTAAAGCCTCCCCCCCTTAAATTTTTGCTCCGACTGGGGGGATTTGAGTGATGACTCATTTTCCTGCAAATTTCTGTGCATTCAAACTTTGGATGACCATAACTTCGCTCAAGATTTCGCATATTCAGAAAACTCGTTGATACCTCGCGGGCTTCTATAAAATAGAATGGCGCTTCGAGACTTGCGCGCCAATTCAAACAGCATGTACGCCGTTACCGAGGCGATAACAAGCTGAATACCGTGGCGTATACGCCAAATACGAGCAACGGCGGCTCGCGAGCCTTGACGCTGAGTACTCAACAAATTCTTCGATTAAAAAAATGCTCAAATGTTTTTTTTTAATATTTTGAAGATCTCTGTATTTCAAATGTAACATAATTCATTCAAGGACATTGCCAAAAGCTTTCAGTTGCGGAAATATGAAAAAAAAACGACTCCGCCCATTCATTTCCGGATACAAACATCACTGCCGCCATTTCATAAACTTTGCGTTGAAACTAGAATGAAGCCTTGTTTAGATTCTCATGATAAATTTATAAATAACTATTTCGAGTTAATAATTAATTTTAATAAACAAAAATCATAGATAAAAATGTCGTGAAAAAGGCGGAAATTCAAGCGAAACTTTGGACGAAACTTTTCTTTCTTTTTTTGCACATGACGACGAATTCAACAAAATAAAAACGTTGTCTTCCAATATGGAGAAGGGAAAAAAAATTGAAAATTGGAAATGAATGGGACTCTCTGGCCCGAGTGCAAAGGTGAATAAAAGTAAAATGAATGTGGGTAACAAAACGTTTCATTCACCGAGAGCAAGAAATAAATGTTGCTGCTCTTTTTTCTCTAAATAAAAATGTTTGGAAACGCCCATATTCCCGTTTTTTTGTTTCGTGTGTTGCCAAAGGAGGGTTCATCCGGTACACGCACTTTTGGAGACGACTAATGAATAAATATTTGTTGAAAAAAAATTCTTCTGGAAACATGAGACGATTCTTATGATGTATATTACAACAAAAAATACTTGAGAACCTCTTTTTCATGATGTATTTAGACCTTTTTTGCAATAAATACTAGTTACTAATTAATAATACGTTTCTTTCCTCCTCTCCGATTCTCAAAATAAACACGAAAGGAAATTTTCAGAAATCTCGGCAGCTTCCCTGTTTTCGACCTTGTGTTTTGAACCCCCTCTCGTTTCTTTGGTGCACTAAATAAAGAGCACCCAAATAATACCACAAATGTGCTAGTTTTGACAAACAATTTGAAAAAATAAAAGGTTTTTTAAAGCACTGGTTTTTGATCTTATATTTCCTATCTATGATGAAGATCTTTGCTGAAGATAAAGTGAGAGTATCAAAGTTAATCTGAAGGCTCAAAATTGAATGCTAATTCTTTTCAGGCTGAAGAAATGCGCAACTTAAAGACAGCGTGTCACTTAAGAAGTTCCAAATTAAAGACGAAAAATTGGTGAGCTAAAGTGAACCGACTATAATTAAGAAAATTCAGTATGACAATTAAATATTGAACTCAGAAAAGCGAGCGTTTTTTTTTTGGGAGTGGCTAGCTGAATATAACACAAAACGCGTTATATTCAGCTATTCAGGGACGCAATTTTGTAATTCGGAGTGAAAAAATTAGATTAAGCCATACTTCATCTATTAACGCAAAAAAATTCATTTTTTCATGCGTTGTAGGCGTTAAAATGCCGTTTGTAAAAAAATCGAATTTTTTGCATGTGTGCAATTTGTCGTAACGGTGTACACACAGATTTGTTCGTGATGACAATTTCGGTTCATTTTATCCCACCGTGAAACGATGTATTAGAATTTTTGACAATTCTTAGACTTTAAGACTGCAACTTTAAGACGGCGCGCTAACCCCCGTTTTGGAGGAAATTCAAATTGTTTCCCAATTTTTCTCAAATGTTTCAAATTATTCAATTTAAAAAAATTTTTGTTATTGTTTTTTTTTCTGAAAGCGAAATAAATTATGTTATGCATGCTTAATTAGTTTAAACTTGTTATGAACTAAGTCAAGCACACTTTTCCTACGCTTTTAGTGCATTTGCGCGTACTGTGTGGATTAGAACACAAGCGTGTTTACGGACTTTCAAGAAATAATTTAGTTTGTACAAAATTATTATCATGTTTCCAGGAATTTAAATAGTTGCGTATATCCGTAAGATATTACAAGCAGAAACGCTTGACTCACGCCAAAAAATTTAAGCTTCCCTACTAATAAAGATGTTTTTCTCGGGAGAAATTGGAAATTTCTGACATTTTATAACACTTCTTCTATATGGACTCAATATGAAATTATGAAAACAGTTTCTAGCATTTGAGGACTTGGGGCAAGATATACACAAAGAAAAGGGTTGGGCGTTGTTTGCCTGGAATTCTGTCAATTTTTGTTTTTTTAAATTATCCCAATATTGAAACCTTAAAATTTCATCCGGAACGGACCAGTTAAAGACAGAGTATCAGTAAATTTTACCCTACCTGATCTAAGTTTCAAAAATTAGAGCTTCTCAATGAAATTTATGTCAATTCGAAAAATGAGCACCTCATATTTAGCAAAGATCGAAAATTGGAAATATCAATATTTGAATGCGCGCCTGTCCGCGCAACGCGGTCGGAATTGGCGCGAAACACAATTATTTGAATATGGCAACATATTTGACTTGTTTTTTCGACCTTCTGGGCTCCGGATCAAAATTTGATTTTTCTCCATGAATTAGGATAGCGTTAAAGACAGCATGTCAGTAAACACGATCCAAATGCACGACAAAAATACTAGTGAGAGACTGCTCTAATTTTTGAAATTGAAATCTAGTTGGGTAAAATTGGCTGACCCACTGTCTTTAACTCATAACCTACTTCAATAAAAACTAGTCAAAGAGGTAAAAAAAAGGTGAAAGGAAAAATATGAGAAAAAATGTTTGAGAAAAAAATGTTTGAGACTTCTAACCAGAATTTTTTACAAGAAAAATTATCCAAAATTTCAGAAAAATGAAAATTTGTTTTTATTTATTCCTCAATCCACCGAAAACGTGCAAAAATTTGCGAAAAAAAGTGCAAAATGTTCCACGCAACAACAACAGCAAAAAAACCTTTCAAGTGTTTCATTCGGCATCCGTTTTTGAACTCTATGAAGAGATCCCCCAAAAAGCCTGCCACTCCAAAAATAGAAACACCAAATAAATCTAATTAACAAAATACAGCTTGCGAAGAGTTGCCTTATTCCTAATTTTCATTCTAGGGACACGCAAATCTTCTCGTTTTTCGCTCTTTTACAAAATTTCCAAAAGAAAGGGCACTCTGTTTCAAGACCACTTATCATGACGACGAGGAAAAGAGTGAGATGTCAAGAAGATGATGATCTCGCATTCTTTTTTCCAGTTTTGTTTCATTTTTCATCGGAAAAAAGCGTAACATATACGTATTCGCAGGGGAATGTTCGAATTTTCAGAAATTCAGAAATAAAGAGATTCTGGGCTATCCCAAGAGTCCGAAAAATCGTTGTAGTTCGGTTTACAGAACAACTATACACAGGTTATAAATGTAACTTAAAGGAGGGCTTTACGGAGATAATAAATTTACCTTAACTGAAAATAGACTTCATTCTCATTCCAAAGCTGTTTTTAAAATTTTCTAAACTACCTAGAAGCCGAGAAAATGAGCTTCAAAACAATGGCCTAGAAAAAGTGGTCACCTGGCCGACCTCTTTTAATGAGCTTTTTTTCCTGTTTCGTTAATAAATAGATATGCAGAATGCAAAAAATTTCGTCCTTTTTTTTAATGTTTTTTGGATTTTTTATGCCTGCGGACTAACTTTCGCCGGTGGCCCCTTTTTCTAGGCCATTGTTTTGAAGCTCATTTTCTCTGCTTCTAGGTGGTTTTAGAAAATTTTAAAAACAGATTTGGAATGAGAATGAAGTCTATTTTCATCCTAGAGACATTCTTTATCTCCGTAAAGCCATCCTTTGAGAAGGGCCCTACAGAGTATATAAATGGCGTTAAATCGCCGAAAAATGACATACTTATGTTATAAATGGGTTTTTTAAAAATTAATTCATGGAAGAAAAGAAAACCGAAAAAAAACGAACTACCTGCAAAAAGATTTCCACCGCGGAAGAGTTTTGGTTTCTAGTCCGCGATAGTTTGGGTACCTAGGCCACATATTTAATTTGTGCATTTTTTGCATTTAAAATGGAAAATTTAAAGTTTTTACATAGGTTTTTCATTTTAAATGGAAAAAATACACAAAAAAATTAATTAAAATTCACAAATTTAATAGGTGGTCTAGGAACCAAAACTATCGCGGACTAGAAACTGAAACTCTTCCGCGGTGGAACATTTTTCGCAGGTAGCTCGGTTTTTTCCGTGTTATCTTCTATAAACTTTTAAAAAATTTTTCGAACCCCATTCTCGGGTGCAGACCATTACATGTTATATTACATTCCGTTACATGTAATTAAAGGTGTAAAAATATGTAAAAATTGTGTCTGAGCCTCTCGATTTAAATGTTCTTTATTTTCGTACAAACATTTTTACATTCTTTTACATACTGTATCTCACTCTGCGTCTCGCTTTGTAAAAAAATGTAAAAAATTTTGTATGAAAATAGAGAACATTTAAATCGAGTGGCTCAGACACAATTTTTACATATTTTTTACACCTTTAATTACATGTAACGGAATGTCCCGAGTCTGCACCCGAGCATTTTTTTGACATTAGTATGTAATTTTTCTACGATTTAACGTCATTTAAATTGTCTGTAATGCCCTCCTTTAATCGATCTTAAATTCAATTTATATGCCGAAAGGATAGTTATAAAAATGTGCAAAAAAATTCGAAACGCGAAATTAAGAGCATCCGGAATCGAACTTGGCTGCCACTTTGGTGGAAACTTTTACGTTTTTGATACCAAAGTTCGATTCCGGTTGCCCTATTCTAGTTTTTTGCAATTTTTTCACTATCGTTTCGGTATATAAAATTGAATTTCAGATCGATTTAGCAACATTCATAACCTGCGTATACTTCTCCTTTAAGATAATTCACAAGAAATACGAAAAACAGTCAAATAAAAATGTCTCTTTCCAAAGGATTACTAAAATTATTATTATTACGTGAAAGCATAACTAAACATAATTTCGTGATGTTTTAAAAATTACATCTTACGCACATAAAAAAAATTATGTGATGTTTTGAAAAAATGAGAAATTCGCCGGAAATGCTTCAAATTTACAAACTTTGGTTCATAAATGATCATCTTCAAAAGGATTGAAATTTAGTGAACACAAGAAACAACACGCTGCAGAATACATACGACCTGAATTAAGTATGAAGTTTTTGGAATTCCGAAATTGGAAAGAAGCCGTAAAAATACGACTTAAGGTGACCTAGAAATGATTGCGCTTGGCCGAACTTTGTCCATTTTTGTTATAAACACTTTTTCCCCATTTTTCATCAGAAGTCTCAATGACCATTAACTAGAGTATACTTTGCACAAAATAATAATAATAATAATAATAATGTGAGAGTAAGTCAATTCTTACTCGATGTGCTAAATTTGAGCATTTTCATTAGCATCGTTTTTTTTTCTAGCTTTTTTCAAAAAATGACGCAAATTTATCAATTAAAAAAAAGAACTTCGTTGAACAGTCGATCCCAGGTCCCTATTTTCTTCGATTTCTGAGGCGCTTGAGGTTAGTTCACCAAATGTCAAAGTCTCGTAAAACATCATTTTTGTAAACTTAATTTTTCGATTTGATTTGTATTGTATTAATGAGATAAAACTCTAATTTTTGAAATAGGAAACAAGTAGTGTCAAATAAAGTGCACGCTGTCTTTAAAAGAAATTCATCCAATTAAAGGAGGACTATACGCGGGTTATAAATGTTGCTTAATCGATCTGAAATTCAATTTTATATTCCTAAACGATTGTGAAAAATTTTGCAAAAAAGTAGAAAAGAGCCACGGAATCGAACTTTGCTATCACTTTGGTGGAATTTTTTTACGTTTTTGAGACCAAAGTTCGATTCCGGGTGCTATTTTCTATTTTTTTTGCAAATTTTTCCGCTATCGTTTCGGTATACAGTAGAATTTCAGATCGATTAAGCAACATTTATAACCTTAGTCCTCCATTAGCTTTATAAAATTTTTGGCACTACGCCTTCAAAAACAAGAAATCGGCATCTTCTAATAACAGTTGGCTGTTATTTAACCATCCGAAAACATACCCATTTAACAATCATAAAATAGAACAAGAGGCTTTTTTTCGCTTCGAACCATTATCATTCCATTTTTTAAATTTAAACCAACTGATGTGAAAGAGCTAAGCATCCAATTATTGATTTTTATGTCGAAAAACAATTGTTTCAAAACGTAATAAAGTTCCTACATATTATTGAACTCTAAATTTAATTTTAGAACTCGGTTCTATTCAAGTTCCGCTAATCAAAAATCTACCTGTTACCTTAGGCTTCACATAGAGACTAGTCGAACAAGGAAGGACAGGTGATCAAAATGTAATGCGTAAAAATCGAGAAAACTAATGAATTATCTACCTACGTATGTATATATTGTTGAAAAAACTAAAGAACGTTCGTTTCTTTGATCATACACCAGGTAATTTTTGTTTCACATTTTGTAACTAGGATTCTGAAAACTGGTTTAAGGAATCTTAAAAATGATAAGGAGCGGTTCCTTTTTGAAGAAGGTACGTTTGAATTCGTCAACTGTCCAAATGGGATGGGTTGGAAGGAGTGTCCGGGAAAATTTAAGGAAAAAAAGTTCCCGGTCCAAAAAGCCGGGAAATTCGAAAATTTAACTCCAAATACTGGTTTTATCTTGAATTTACCGATTTTCCTAGGTTTTCCGAGTTAATAAAAATCCAACGATAAAAACTAAAGAATAAAACAGGACTCAACAAGATTTTGAATAAAACGAACAATTTTCAGAATCGCATAAATGAGTTTTTTTTAATTAAAATGTTTCTTTTTAGAGACTTCTGAAGACATATTAATCAATTTTAGTAGAGTTTCGTTGATTTTTGTAGATAGATCTTTCCGAATTTTTGATTTTCTTAAGGTTTTCTTACTTTTTCTATTAAAAAACATTTTTAATTTGGCGCTCAATAAAATTTGCGCCAATTCCTCAAATCTGAATTAAATTATATGCCATTATAGATTTAAGTTATTTCTTTAGAGAATGATTGCCGGAAATAAAGCCAATTACCGTTGAAAATACTTTTTAAAGTAATCTTTATAATTTTATTTCGTTGGCAAATGGCGAACGCGGCGAAGTGGATGCGTATTGTATGTGTACACCGTTACGATAAATTGCACACACGCAAAAATTCGAATTTTTTCAAACGACATTTTAACGCCTACAACGCATGAAAAAATGAAGTTTTTGCGTTAAATACATAAAGTATGGCTTAATCTAATTTTTTTCACTCCGAATTACTAAATTGCGCCCCTGAATAGCTGAATATAACGCGTTTTGTGAACCCGTGCAGCACAATTGCAAAAATGCCATGCCAAAAAACGCCCCGCTTTTTTTACAATCAATTTTTAATTGTCGTACTCAATTTTCTTAGTTTTAGTCGGTTCACTTTAGCCCACCGCACTGTATACGGTCGGGCTTGAAAATTGCCAACACGGCAAAAAACTTACAGCCATTCATTATTTCCCATTTTTAAGACGTCATCCCCCTGTCACTAGCCCATACAAATACCCTAAAGATTAATAGCTGATGCACTCTTCGACTCTCATTTCCCATTTTCCTGAAGATCATCAACATCGATAACAACGCAACCACGAAAAAAATGCCTTTTAAGAGCTCTAGAATCGAAAGCACTTCGAAAAAAGGGGGAAAATGAAAAAATGTCTTTTTTCCCAGTGACAAAGACCACCTTTTGTTCTCAGATTCTATCTCTAAAAATCTGAAAAGCAGAGAAAAAACGACTAAAAGGGGTGCGGGAAGCAAATAAAAATGCTTTCCGACCCATTGACCTTTAAAAACCTCTCTCTGCTAAGAGTATGTGTACGTGAGTATACCAATGAGTCTGCAATTGTGATTGGTTCACTGAATCCACGCTTTAAAAACGATTCGTTCTAGAAAAATTAGATGTGCAAACTTTACGCGCGCTCGAGGGCCGCAAAAAAAATACATCGAAAATTCAATGGCCAAATTTATCCGTTGGATATATGTATATATATAAGTAAATGAAAATATTTCAAATTAATTTCAAAATAAGTGAAAAATAATATAAACGGGGAACTGTAAGAGACCAGTAGAAAAGCCGGAAATACTTTGAAAAGAAAAACATAAAAATTGGATGGTCGATGATGGGGATAGAATGAAAAAAGCAAAAAAAAGGAACAAATTGTGAGCAAAATGAATAATGTACAAACAAAACGAGGGTAGGTTGAAAAAGAAATTCTCCCCCAACACAACAATGAAAATGTTTTGGAATGAAAAAAATCTGGAAATCAATGAGATGTTTCAACATCTTTTCCATCTCCTCTTATCCCGAGCACATGACGCATCCCTCATCTGGTGATTCCAATGGAGCGGCAGCGGTCGACACCTGGATAATAATAATAATAATAATTGATAGAAAAAATAACATGAGAGATGATGCCAAACCTCCAATTGTTGTTTCGCTTTGAGAGCTGTCTTGTCAACAGTGAATTGAACTGCATTCACGGCTGGTTTGGTGCGCAAATAGTACATTCCTGTCTTGAGTCCCTTTTTCCAGCCTGAAAAAAAGGTGTTTTAATTTAAAGCTTCATTTTGATTTTTCACGAGTTCATAATATATATGTTTAGCGATTTGATAGTCTATAATTTCAAAAACAATTCAAAAATACAAAAAAAGTGACAATTGATGTTAAAAACTTAATTTTCTTTTCAAAACTTTCGAATTTTTCTGAACACGCTATCTTTAAACTTTTTCTTACCATAGAAGTGCATAGAAGTGATTGCTGCATAGCTTGGCTTTGCCAAATGAATATTCAACGATTGTGACTGATCGATATAAGCTCCGCGATCCGCAGCCATTTCGATAATTTCCTTCTGTGGAATCTCCCAAACTGTCTTGTAAAGATCCTTGATGTCTTGTGGAATTTCCTAAAAATAAGCAAACACTATTATGCATTATCTTTTATTATTCAAATCACCTCAATATTCTGAATCGATCCATTATTGGCAATCAATCGATTCTTCATATCATCATGCCACAATCCCATCTCAACCAAATCCTTCAACAAATGCGGGTTGACGATTTGGAAGTCTCCCGACAACACTCTTCTCGAATAGATGTTCGAAGTGTACGGCTCAATCGATTCATTGTTTCCAAGAATCTGTGCAGTCGATGCGGTCGGCATTGGTGCCATCAACAAACTGTTGCGGATTCCATATTTGGCAATCTTTTTACGAAGTGCCGCCCAGTCGCATTGATCGGTCGGTGTAACTCCCCACATATCGAATTGAAGTTTTCCCTTGGACACCGGCGAACCTTCATACGTCTGATACGGTCCCAATTTTGATGCAATTTCCGCCGACTCATCCAACGCCGCATAGTAGATCGTTTCAAAGATTCTCTTGTTCAAATCGCGAGCTTCTGGTGAAGTGAACGGATATCTCATCAACATGAAGCAATCCGCCAATCCTTGAACTCCCAATCCAATCGGTCGATGTCTCATATTCGAATTCTTCGCCTCCGGAACCGGGTAATAGTTCACTTCGATAATCTTGTTCAAATTCTTTGTCAATGCGCGCGCAACATCAGCAAGCTTCACAAAATCAAAGTTTCTCTCCGGCGTCACAAATCGATTCAACGCGATCGATCCCAAATTGCAAACAGCCACCTCGTCAGGAGCCGAGTATTCCATAATTTCGGTACACAAGTTTGAGCATTTGATGGTTCCCAAGTTTTGTTGATTCGATTTTCGGTTCGCTGCATCCTTGTAGGTGATGTATGGCATTCCCGTTTCAATTTGATTGGACACAACATGCTCCCAAAGCTTTCTAGCCTTCACCTTCTTGCGAGCTTTTCCTTCTTGTTCGTACCTGAAAAATTATAATTTAAATATAATATTGTCCGCTGATATTAGTCCTAAAATTCTGGGTTTCCACAAATTCTAGGTTATCGAAACGCGTGGTATAATTTTCGAAGAATTTCTAGGTCCTGACATCATTTAAAAATACCGACCTGGCTTTTTTAGAATCTTCGAAAAGTGGTTTATAGAAATTAAAAACTTACTTTGCGTACAACTTCTCGAAATCCTCTCCCCAGCAGTCATCAAGCCCTGGACACTCACATGGGCACATCAACGACCATTCCTCATCTCTTTCAACGCGTCTCATGAACAAATCAGGTACCCAAAGAGCCAAGAATAAATCTCTGGCACGTTCCTCTTCTGGTCCAGTATTCTTGCGGAGGGCGACAAATTCGAAAATATCCGGATGCCATGGTTCCAAATAGATGGCGAACGCTCCTGGCCGCTTGTTTCCACCTTGATCAACATATCTGGCGGTGTTGTTGTAGACTCGAAGCATCGGAATCAATCCATTTGATGTTCCATTAGTTCCGGCTATAACTGAACCAGTTGCACGGATTTTGTGAACGTTGAGCCCAATTCCTCCAGCATTTTTCGAGATCAAAGCGCATTGTTTCAGGGTGTCGTAGATTCCTTGGATTGAATCATCACTCATTGTCAAGAGGAAGCAGGATGACATTTGTGGACGGCAGGTTCCGGAATTGAAAAGAGTTGGTGAAGCATGAGTCATGTACCGTTCGGACATCAGATTGTAGGTAGCGATGGCTGATTCGATGTCTTCTCCGTGAATTCCAACCGAAACTCTCATCAGCATTTGTTGTGGACGTTCGACAATCTCGCCGTCTATTTTCAACAAGTATGATCTTTCCAGTGTCTTGAAGCCAAAGTAGGTGTAAGAGTAGTCACGATCGTAGACGATTGCGGAGTTGAGTTTCTGAAAGAAGATGAATTATTTTTGAAATCAGTAAAAAAAGAAACGTACATCAGCATTCTTCGTGATAATTGCATAAACTTCTGGGCTGATCATAGGCGCGTGTTTCTTGGTCAATGGATGATGGAACTCGTATAAAGTCTTCATAACATCCGAGAAGACCTTGTTAGTCTTTTTATGTAAGTTTGAGACAGCGATACGAGCGGCAAGAAGAGCATATTCCGGATGTTGAGTAGTCATCGAAGCAGCGGTTTCGGCGGCCAAATTGTCAAGCTCCACAGTGGTCACTCCTTTGTACAAGCCGCTGATAACCTTTATCGCCACAGCAACCGGGTCAACAAAGTCCATATTCAATCCATAGCTCAATTTTTGAATCCGCGAGGTGATTTTGTCGAAATGAACCGTTTCTTGACGTCCATCACGCTTTACAACATAAGTACTGTTATGGCGTTGCATGGCTTACTGAAAAAAATTAAATTTAAAAATTTTAGTCGAAAAAAATGAGAAAAATAAGCGAAAACTTCCAGAATGAGCGAAAAATCAAGAATGGAATTCCTTATCTAAAATTTGTAATTGAAAATTTCGCGCTCAAACTAGTTTTTAAAAAATGCAATCGCGCCCCATAGCAATTCTGACAAAAACCCCCGATAAATTTAGGTCCACACCGTTTTAAAATAACTTAAAACAATTGGAATCTAAACTATAAAAAATTCTCCACAAAATGATATCTAAAAATAGTGCGCAAACATGTCTTGTTGCTCCAAATCCTGTCTGGAACACTTCGCGGACTAGAAAACCAATCGGATACTAGGCCAAGTGTTGTAGAAAGCGCGGATATTTAAATTTTTAGCGTTTTTTAATAAAACCACCGTTTACTGGCTACCAAAAATGAAATAATGACCACAACATAAGAAATGGCGTGTAAAAATGTGGTGAACATGTCTCCGCCCAATAATTTGTGACGTAGGACCTACATAAATACAACAGTTGGCGAAACACAATGCAACAGACAAGGATAACACCCATTCAAAAATGGTTGTGGTTGGCGCCATAGACACCTGCTGTGTGTGGTGAAATAGTTCTTGCGAAATATGTCTACGTCACAAATGAAAATAAAATAGTAATGACCTTACAATATGAATTACAAATTTTATTATTTGAATAATTTGAAAAAAAAGGATAAATTAATGTCTCGACGTCCCTTCTCTTGACTGCATAACACCACCAGTTATCAAAACTTCGACACTTTCGCTATCCTTATTTTTGGAGTCCTTATTCACAACATTATAGACCGCCTGGAAATAATTTCTCAAATTTTTCGAGCACAATTTCTTGAACCAACATTCAAATCAACAACTTCTGCTGCAGCGTCACAAATCTTTCTCACCGTCTCCTCATCTTTCATATTTTTGTCCAAAAGTATCGAACTTCCGTTCCATCCAACATGTGCCAAATGCTGAAAATTCTGCGGCAAACCGATAGAATCGGCAGATTTTTTGAGCTTTTTCGAGCTCCGCTCCACTTGTGTTTTTCTCATCGGAATTTGAACTTTTTCCTGATACGTTGATCCGATTAGTGATGGTGGCGGTGGTGGAGGTGGCGGAGGTGGTGCTAAAGAGTTTCTTTATTGAAAATTACTTTAAAACTTTCTTGATGTTTACGTTTCATTATAGGTGGCTTTCGATGTGGGACATTTTCCTTTTGCGGCACTGGAGTGGATGGAAGCTCCGGTGGACATGTGCAAATGGAATTAGCTGCGGAAATTCTAAATATTTTGTCAATTGAAATGAACCTCGAATTTTCAAAAACACAGTAAATACCTCAACTTATGCTCAATCATGTTTCTCAACGGTCCAATATTGAAGAAGACAGCTTCTCGAAGAATTCGCTGAAGTTGGTACTCATCCGACGGCAGTGGACATTTCTCCTGATCTCGCAGGAAATTCAGAATCACTGGGAACACAGAAGCATCGCGGTCGATGAATAATCGCCCCTCCTGAAAACCGGGAGGATGGTTTCATTCTTAAGAAGTTATCGTCAACTCAAATATTCTCGATCATTGCGTTTTGAGAGGCTGCTCAACCTCTCAGACGCTCCGCACGCACGCGACGCGTTGGCCGACACTCAACACACGGGAAAATTTAAAAATTCATTTTCTCGCGAATTTTCCAGTATGTTCAGTGTCGGCCACCGCGTCGCGTGCGTGCGGAGCGCCTGTGAGGTTTAACAGCCCTCAAAATGCGATTATCAAGAATATTTTAAAAAGAAAATTGTTTTAAAAATTGAAATTTATCCAATATTTTTTGTGAATTTGAACAAACAAAATTTCTGAAAATTTTCCTGTATATTTTTCTGGCTAGAGGACGATAACTTGGTTCAAACAATTCAGAAGAGCGTTAAATTTCGTTATTATCAAAATATTCTTGATAATTGCGTTTTGAGGGCTGCTCAACCTCATGCACGCTCCGCACGCACGCACGCGGATGCCGACACTCAACACACCGGAAAATTTGAAAAATTAATTTTCCCGCGAAAACAATTAATTTTCCTTTCTAGTGTGTTGAGTGTCGGCAGCCGCGTCGCGTGCATGCGGAGCGGTCTACCGATAAAACAGAAAATAAATTGAAAATAAAATAAATATCTTTAAAAACCTCACCCTATCCAACAACTCCTTCCAATTCCCATCAAAAACCCTCGTGAAAAACGTTCCTTCAATCGATTTCAGCGTCGAAATCCTCGTTTTGAAAAACACTCCTTCCACATCTAACGTGACAACCAATGGTCCAACCATAACAACTTCTGTTTCTTAAAGCCGGAGTTCCAAAAAATTAAGTAGCACTCTGCCTATAATACAAAATCAAAAAATAAGAATAAAATTCTCAATTCACTTCTTTTCAAGTATAAATAAAAACCCTTTCCCCCCAAAATGGCTCATTTCACTACAACCACCCATAATATTAATATTTGTTCAATTTATTGTTGTTCAACAACTTGAGAATTCACAAAAGTGAGCAGTTTATTTGTGTTCTGGTGTGAAAACTCATTGTTCTGCCTTTTTCTCGCGAAAAACAAATCAAAATTCTTCACAAATTTATATCAACCAAGAAACAAAATCACAAGAAACATACAAAAATAAATTAGTAAGAATTTCAGCCATGTTTTAGACTAGTACTTATATTTTAGAATTATTACATCAGGGAAGGTAACCGTATGCGATAGGAAACAAAACGAAACTGGAAATAGTGGTTTTGAACTGAAGATTACATACAAATTTAGATATTTTTCGGTGTTCCTGGACTTGGTGGGGCGATTGAACTGAAGCTCGAGCTTCGGCAAGATTCCAATGAGGCGACGGATCCTCTGAAAATCGTTTAATTTGGGGGGGGGGGGGGGGATTCAGAATATGGGCTCCTTACCTAAAATTCTCCGAATTCAAAATCTCATAATAATACATCAATCGACACTTATGAAGTCCAAAATCAAATGTCGACGAATGTTGTCCACTCGATTCTGGCGCTCTCCATTGCATAATATAAGTCCCAGCGCGTGAGCAATAATGCGAGCCTTGCATCGAATCACCCTCCTGGAACAATGCCGGCTTCTCTTCGACCACCAGCTCGGCACTGCCTATTTTAAGCTCTGGTGCACATGTTAGAACTGGATGATTGTGCGATGTGCCACCAATAGCCGCTGAGACCATTTCAACTGGATTCAGAAGTGTCGTCGGTGATTGTGCACCATCTCTGATTGTTGGTGGTTCGACCGGCTGAAAGATTTCTTTTTCAATTTGTTTAAGCAGAGAGAATTATTATGGTATTTAAGGAAAAAAGGTTTTTTTTTTCAAAATTTTGAGAAAAAATGAACTTCAATATACAATAACTGTTAGATAAGGCGTAAACGATCAGTTTTGGAGAATATGCTCATCTTCTGAGTGATAGCACATTTTTTTTTAAATAAAAAGGCTAAAAAAACAAAATATAAAACTAGATCTTTACTTTTTTTACCCTCTCCGCCTATTTCTGAGTTGTTTTCATAATTTATCATCATATCACAAAATTTTTCGCGTGAGGTTTCAAAAAATTTGCTTTTCTACTCACCTGCGTTGTAAAATACACCCCAAATTCACAATCATTCTTCAAAATATCAAAATCCCAAGTGAGAACACATCCAGCCGTCAAAATCGGAATCACAACCTCAATCGGACATCCTCTACTCGCCGACGTCGTCGTATATGTCGAATGCAACGGATCTTCCGAGCTCGACGCTCCTTCTATCTCCTCCACCGGCAAGTACATCGCTTTCGGCACGTGTCCACCGATTCCACAAGTCGTCAAACATGATCCACCCAAGAAATCAGGAATATATTTCTCATCGATCTGTCGCTTCAGCTCTTGTTTCAAATCACCGCCGTGTCCACCGCTAACCATAAACTTCTTTCTTGTTGTCTCATCAATAAACGGCGAGATCAACGTCCACAAAACTGGAAATACTCTCGGAGCCCTCACAACCAACACCTGACCCATTGTTTCAGGATAGTTCGCCTCAACAATCTCAATTATTTTCAAAAGGCATTGAACCCCAGGTCTCCACAAATGACGCATTGAAAGTCCATCTAGGTCGACAATTAGACTCCACGAACTGGAAATTATTTCATATTTTTTTTGGAAAAAAGAGAATATCGGTTACCTAATAGGTGCTCCAATTTTTCTTGTAGCTTCAGCGGTTCTCGTCAACCCCTCTTCACAAATGGAAAGTGTCAATTTCACCAAATTTTCAACTCCTGATGATCGAAGCATCCCTTTGGTGTCTAGTTGTCCAAGACGCAAAATGTACAAAGGTCGGCCTTCCTGAAATAAAACAAGACTTTATCAGATTGTGGATTTTTTCTATTTATTTTTAGCAACATTTTAATTTTGGGATTATTTAAAAATTAAAGAAACTAAAATAATTAAATCCAAAATTTATGAAATTTCATTTAATTCTAAATTTAAAATTTTTCATTATTCTAAATTTTTGTGTGATTTCGATTTCACGATTTTTTTTGCCATTTTGCTTATTACTACTCTTCTTTTGATATAAAACTGAATTTTAAATCGATATAAAAATGTATTAAACCCTGAAGTCCGTCTAAAATTTTCAAGGATTCATTGTGACGTATTTTGACAAGGAAAACTGATCATTTTTCAAATAAAATTTGGATTTACTCCGGTAGAGGATTATTTTACTGTCTTGCGGCCACTTATATCCTTCATTGATGTTCGCTGAGTATTTCAGAAGCCATTAATTGCTTGTCCATTCGAAAATAATGGTCAAAAAGAAAAAAGTAAACGCAAAAAGTGAAAAATTGTCAATTTTCCATTAATTTTCAAAAAATAAGTCAGTTTTCTAACATTATTGAGTTCAGAACAATTTTTTAAAAATATTGGAATGTGAATAAATGAGATAAAACGCGCTCTATAGATATAATTTCAATTTTTCACGAGAATGAGCTTTCCTTGTCAAAATACAAAATAGTCAAGTATTCCTCACCTTATCCGAATTATGCCAACATCCCGGAAAATATTGCTTAATCGACAACGGTTTCACCCACTCCTCCAGAATCTTATCAACATTATGCTGTTTTCTCCATATAATGCTAGAATGCACCATATCCTTCGCTTTCGATACATCAAAGTCTCTTGCGCGCAAAAACCGCAACAAATGCGCATCGTTAGGCAATTTTCCCTGTAAAAAATATAAACACATTTTGAGACTAATAAAAAATTTTTTTTATTCACCTTATAATGTGCCTGGAGACTATATTTCAGCTCACAAAGTCGCGACTCTTCCAACGGGTTCAATTGTCCCAAAAATCGTCGTATGTACTCGGCTTCGAGTTTTGAGTCAGCTGAAAGTTTTTCAAATGTGCTCTAGTTGAGACACACCAGTTATTTTTATTTATTTCATTTTTTTTGTATGTGTTGCGGTTCGGGTCACTATTCAAAAAAGCCGTGGAAAATACCAATATTAATTAATTTTCACATCTCGAGATCTTTAAAAATAAAACCAAACACGAACCAATCACAAATTTCACCGATTTCCTTCGTTTTCCACTTTTATCATATTTCTTTGCAAGCATAATCTATATAGCCAAACAATAAATGCTAATAATGATGATAATAATAATAACAAAAACAACAACTTCTAAATTTACATCCAAGAATACCAGATCCGTAATAATCGATCCATAAAACACAGCAAAAACAAAAAAAATATAGATATTCTAGCCTAAAAACGACTTCACAAAACTTCACTTCTCCTCCACCACCACCTCTAAAGATTTCGAAGAAATATAGTAGAAGAAAAAAATAAATATAAAAATATCAAACAAAATCGATAGGTTTTCGATGGTGGTGGTGGTGGAAAAGGGATAAAGTGCAAATAGTGCTTCAAGTGGATTTGAGGATGTGCTGTTGCTACTGCTAGTGCGTGCGTGTGTGTGTTTATATGGACGGTGCATTGAGATCCCCTTTTTTTTCGAAATTATTTATTTCAAGCAAAATTCCATTATTTTCAAGGTTCCATCATATTTCGCTTTTTAATACCGCTGTGTCTTGAATTTTAAAAAGCCGTTTTCAAAGTAAATTTTTCATAATGATTCGTAATTCTTGAGATTTTTTGATATTTCTTTTCATATTTAAAAAAATATGCAATTTGCACATTTTGTTAATTTAAGCTTGAAAAGCCAGCAGCTGAAACCAGCAAGCCTACATTTCCCAGTGTATTTATCTACAAGCATCAACAAAACAAACGTTTTTTTTGTCAAATAAAAATTTCTACATTTTCTAACTTTTTTAAGTACAAGAAAATAAAAAAAAAACAACAAAAAATCACGCATACAAATCAATCAATACATAAGCACAAGTGCTGCACAACAAGCATAAGAATTCCAAATGGACACAGTTCATATAAAACAAAGCACATTGCATGGCAAATAAAACAAATTATTGGAAAAAAAATTGTATATATAAATAAAAAATGAATATTTTCAAATTTCAAACTAAAACAAACCGTCATCGAAACTGGTGGCCGCCCGAGCAGTCTTCATATTTTCATCAGAATCACTCAAAGATATCGCTCCGAGCATTGGAGCTTTCCGTTTTTCTACGATTATCGCGTCACCATCTGCCGATTCTTTGCACTCGATCGCCGAGTCTGAAAACGGCTTTTGGTGAATTAAAAACACAGCATTTCAAAAATGATTAGGCAATTTTGTATGATGAGAACATGGAGGAAAAAAAGCGGAAATAGAATCTACCTGTAGTTACAAATTTTCAGGCCAATTTTTTATTTTTAGTTATTACACATAAGAATCTCAAACGTTAGGTAGTTATGAATAGTTTGTTTTTTTTAAAGAAAATTGATTTTTACGACAACCTGAAAACATTGAAACTGAGAGAAAATTCCATTTAGTTCAATTTCCAAGACACTTTTCGAAAAATAATCAATAATTTCAGTACTTTAGCTTTAAAATTGACATTGACAACTCAATTATTCTTGATCATTGCGTTCGGAAGGCTGCTCAACCTCACAGCCGCTCCGCACGCACGCGACGCGGCTGCCGACACTCAGCACACTGGAAAATTTGAAAAATTAATTTTCCCGCCAATATTTCAGTGTTTAGTGGGAGGTAACCGCGTCGCGTGCGTGCGGAGCGGCTGTGCGGTTGAGCAGCCTTTCGAACGCAATGATCAAGAATAATTGAGTTGACAATATTTCTATGATTTTTCTGATGTTTGAAATGCCAATTTTTGAATTTTGAACTATAAAACACTATTTTATCAGAATCCCTAACTTACCAGCAATCGACGTAGCATCATCAATTTCCGGCTCTCTAAACCTCTCAATATGCGTCGTCTTTTTCAGCAATTCCTCAATAAAAAACTCCAAAATCTCCTTTCCTTTCGCCAAATTCGCTGCATACTGTTTCACGGCCAATTTCTCAACCGTCGCCTCAAACCCGAAAAAACTCTTGACATCCAGCGATGCGGACTGCTCAAAACAAGTCCATTCCTCATTTTCAGCATGAACATAATATGTACAATTCTCTTTGATATCAATACGACTAGAAAATGAGATATTTGATGCTTCAATGTTCAATGTTCTCTTCCTTCGATCCAACGCGTTCTTTTGCGTGAAATAAACATAATCAACTCCAGCGATCTGAAAAATTAAATTATGGTTTTTATTCATTTTTCACCTGTTGACTAATTTCTAAATTTAATTTTTATATATAACATTTTTTCACCTTTTTCACGAGATACGGTGCGTCAACATTCAGCTGGCATTTTCTCTCAATCACCCATTCAGCGCCATCGGGACTTTTAAATTCGTCCATAACTTCCGATCCGACGAAAATTGGAATTTGCGGACATGTTGGGAAACGCATTTCATACGCCTGGAATAAATGAAATAGTTGAATTTAAAAAAAACTATATTTTTTAGCTAAAATTTGGAATATTCGTCAAAATAAACTTTGCCGAGCTATAACTTGCCGAAAGCTTGTTAACGATGGATAAAAATTTGAGGAAATCATGATGGAAACATTATTTTCAGAAAAATTCGAATCTGAAACATCCAAGACTTGGAAAATCGACTAAGAATGTTCCTTCTACGATTTCCTCCAGTGTTTATGTACCCCTATCAAGTTTCTGGCAATTTATAGCTCACCAGGTTAATTTTTGAAAATTTTCCTACAAAATTTGCTCATAAGCCTGTTTAGAAGTATTTAAAACAGTATTAGCAGATATCAATAATAACTCTCATGTCCTTCATAAAAACTTCTTTTTAATCTCCTCAAAATTCCAATGAATTATTATTTTCCTAATTCATTGAAAGAATCGAGGAAAACATTTTTACAGATTAAAAAACGTCTTTTTTTGAAAACTTTAAATTTTTTCAAAAATAATTCAAAAAACTCACAGCCATCACAATTTCGAACGGATGTTTATAAATACGCACCGGAGATCTATACGTCTGCACCATTTTTGATAATTTTTCTGAAAGAAGGACAAATATTGTAAATATGATTAAAAAAAGGGAATATAGAAAATAAATGAAAGAATATTACAATAGTACTTTAACATTTTTGCGCAAGGCATCCGAAGAAAAAGTTACAGTACAAAGTTGTCAGTCGGTTATACTACTTATTTGTGTAAATATCATACAATCGATGAAAATAGGTACTTCTTCGCACTATTTGGTCATAGATTAACAATAAAACCTGGGGGGAAATTAGGAAGAAGATGAAGAAAATAAAAAGAGTGAATGTAAAACTGATTAGGAAAAGGTAGTTGGGCGTATTGAAAATTACAAATTTTTAGAAAATTATTTATCAAAATCAAACAATGCGACAAATTGAAACGATTCGAAATAATGAGGTTGATGTTTGACAATTCATGACGATGAACGATTTTCGTTGTGAGACCCAAGGTAAGGTTATGATCCTCCTAGCAAGGCTACAACATTCTTTTCCGATTCTCCAGCAACACTTTCTCAGAAATTTCTAAAAAACGAACATAAGTTTGTTTTAACCCCTGGAAACATGACACCCATTTCCTTTTTCTCTGCGTCAAGAGAGAAAAATGCGCTCTCAGCTGTGAGATTTTACAAAAAATCAAAAAAATCTCAAAAGAAACAAAAAGATGTCCGGAGAGAGATCTATCACCTCCTCCATGATTCATAGAACCATCTTTCAGAAAAATAAATGAGCATTCTATGACTGATTGAGAAAAATGCAAAGTGGACGCCTGTTTTTATTAGGATGCAAGCTTTTTAATTTCTTTCTTTGAAAGTACTCTAATGGAGAGAAGGGGAGGCACATGCGTTTTTTTTCCAAACTAACTCTTTTCTTTTTTCTTCTTCTTAGAGCAAAGAACTTATCGATCAGCTATTTAGCAGGTGTTTCTGAACTCTCTTCAACTGAAGAAAAAGGTTAATCACATGACTTCTGCGAATATTTTTCGCTAGAAAAGTTTCTGAAAATATGCACATACGCTTAAATTATAATTTTTTTTCAGATATTATTTTATTTCGCGATGAATTTCTTTTTTAACGAAATGGTAAGAAGTTTCCACTTGGAAATTGTGAAGGAAAAATTTAAAATGTACAAAAAATTCAATTTCAATGGCGAAAAAAGCCAAAATGTTTACAATTGATTGTCAGAGAAAAAATAATGATTCACAAAATGTAACAAAAAGAACATTTTTCGGAAAAACTAAGCATTTATAAATAAATATTTAAAAAATGGTGGGCTATAATAAAAAATGCTGGGGACTAACTTTCGCACAGGTGATTTTCTAGTCCGCGGAAAAATTTCCCTCTTCCATTTTTAAATTAACCACAAACGTCTTTTAAAATGCGGATTTTTCCTAAGAGAAAAGCACAACAAAGAGAAAAATGACGAAAACAAAAAAAAAAGAAACCACCAAGTCACAACCATCACAAACAATGAAGAAAGTGGCCGGCGAACTTCTTTTCCTTCTTTTTTTTTGCCTCTCCAGAAATAGGAAAGAATGAGTTTTTGGGGGGTAGAAATGGCGGAAAAGAAGTGAAAGGTTTGTGTTTTCGTCTTCCTGTTCTTTCGTCTTATCCGATCGGGGGGTAGGCCTTCTACCCAGCTGACCCAAAATCGTCAGAATTCGCAAACAAGTGGGCGCTTGAAATTCCGAAATAGGAAATGGAGTACTCTAGTTTTAAAATTCAAACATCAGCTTTTTTTTTGCCAATTTTTCTTCAATATATAATTAAAAAGATTTGTACTTTTGTTGAACTTTTTAGAATTTTTTCAGACATCCAAAAATAGAGAAAATACGTCTTCATTTCGAAGAAAGAAGCTGAACTTTAGTCTGGCTTCATTAAGAATTAAAAATTTTGCTTTAGGCGAATGTCTAGACAAATTTCCAATTAAAATGTATGAATACTTAAAATCAAGTTCTAATCATTACAAATTACAAAAAAAACTGTTTCAATGATCGATTAAAGTAAAGTTAAACTCAAATTTCACATGATACCATTTATCACCAGTCCATGAAATAGCGAATAACATTTCAAAAAAGAAAAGTTGTAAAAATATCCCAAATATAACAAAATCACATGAAACATACACAGACACACTCCTCTTGTATCTTGTCTGGCGGCTCTCGATGGCGCGCTATTCAGACTCTTGGACACACAATAAATAGCGCTATATATTTGCAGAATATATTTCTGTTCTCTGTGTGAACAAGAGAAAAAATGGATTAGAATTGAAAAAAAAACGGAACAGTGAACGAATTTTGATTAGGTGGGCGGCTATTGTTTTGGATCTTTGGTCTGATTTGAAAAAAAAAGTGTTTTGCTGAAATCTGTTCCTCGAGGACAAAAAGGGGCACTCCGGAAATCTCAGAAATGAGGATAATCTACCTCATGATAACAGAAAAAATATTAAGAAAAAAAAAAGAAAAGAAAATATCGAACATAGACATTTCCGTATGTGTACGGCCTAGAAACCCGAATTTCAGAAGCCTGCGTTATTTTGACAAGGAAAACTGTTCATTTTTTAAATTAAATTTGAATTTACTACGGTAGAGGATTATTTTCCTATCTTGCGACCACTTAGAACCTTCATTGATGCTCTTTTAGTATTTCAGAATCCATTAATTGCATGTACATTCGAAAACAATGGTCAAAAAGAAAAAATAAACGCAAAAAGCGAAAAATAGACAATTTTCCATTCATTTTCAAAAAATAAGTCAGTTTTCTAGACACTTTCAATTTTTTTCACGAGAATGATCAGTTTTTCTTGTGAAAATACGTCGCAGAGGCAATTTTTTCATAAACTTCCAAAATCGATTTTTTACTAGTATTTCGCAGTCACGGTGGGCTAAAGTGAACCGACTATAACTAAGAAAATTCACTACGACAATTAAAAATTGAACACAGAAAAAGGGGCGTTTTTAAGGGCGTGGCATTTTGCAATCGTGCGGCACGGTTACACAAAACGGGTTATATTCAGCTATTCAGGGACGCAATTTTGTAATTCAGAGTGAAAAAAAATAGATTAAGCCGTGTTTTATGTATTTAACGCAAAAACATCATATTTTCATGCGTTGTAGGCGTTAAAATGTCATTTGTAAAAAATTCCTAATTTTGCATGTGTGCAATTTGTCGTAACTGTGTACGCACACAAACACGTTGTTCGTGATGACAATTTCGGCTCACTTTATCCCACCTGCGCAGTTGTGTATTTCCGAGAGGCAAAAGACTCAATGTTGCAATCGCGCTCAATTAGACAACAGGGTGTACTGTAGCTGCACGGCGCGAATTAAAGGCGCAGTGCGTTTTTTTGTTTATTACGCGTCGAAACTCTTTGTGAGAGTTTACAGTACTCCGTTTTGTGCAATTGAGCGCGCTTGCAACATAATCTCGCGTTGCTAAATATAAAGCACACAAAAAAATCTGTGAAAACGAAGTACTAAAAATGACAAACCTGGCTAAAAATGCATTCTTGGATTTTTTTTGGCCATCTTCTATCGACTTGAAAGAAGAGATAATATGGAAATGAAAGAAAACACGTGAAAAAATTGAGAATGTCAGAATAAAAAATTAAAAAATACACGTGACCTAGAAAACAAGTACACTGGTCTAACTTTTCCCTATCACTTGTGTTTCCAAATGAATAATCAGATTTTCGGAGAATTCGAGCTTGGGTACGCCTCAAAAAATGAACCAAAATTATACTACTGAAGTTTTCCCCATCCTACTTTGCCTCCATCTGTTTACAATCAGAAAATTGGTAGAAACAAAGAATCCGGAGCACACAAAAAAAAAACGGCGAAAAACTTCCTGAAAAAAAGCTTCTAAACCCCATCCCCCCTATTTTTTTTCCAAAACATTTTCCCAGCGCTATAACAATGAGGTTATAGACGTAGTGCAAAAAAAAAACTGAAAATCATTGAAAAACGCGGAGACGAAATAGTGATGAAAAAATGCATTCAGCTGACTGGAGACGGCGAGAGGGCGCCAGACACGTTGACAAACTTTTTCTCTGTTTCTCTTAGTTTTGCTGATACTCTCTCTCTTTAAAAACGGCAAAGCTGGCTATTTTTATTCGTATTTTTGACCTGTTTTTTATTTCGATTTTTTTTTTAAAATTCTAATTAAGAAACTGTTTGGCTTTTACTAGTTTAGCGTCGTTTTTAAACCTTTTAAGCAAAACGCGTCATTTTCCAGATGTTTTATTAGTTTTTCATCAATATAATTTTCAGCATATCAAAAAAATGTTCGAACGAATGACTGGAAATGGAAATGGAAACAAACTGAATATGAGAATTTCAATATTGGATGACTTATTGAATCGAGAGATGGAAGGAAGTAGTGATGGTTCGTCGGCAAGGGTACGTGTAAACAAACTTGTTTTTCATTTCCATTTTTGATGACTATATATGTACATGTTGAAAAATTAATCGGTCAAGGTTAAAGGCATGGTGCTACTTGTTTTTTGAAACCGATCTTTACTAAAAAATTTGAACATTTTTCGATTATTCTAAAGGTATACGTATACCACAAATTCAATTTTTTTTTAAATTTAAAGAAAAATTGATTGAAAATTGAATATTGGTCCAATGAAATATATACTATACAAATATCCCGCGAAAAAAAATGTTCAAACGTAGCCTCCAACTAGACGAGTCGTTTTCCAATTTTCCATATTCACCCCGAATTCGGAAGACATTCACTCAATCACTGTCTCTAAAACATGTCACAAGCATATCGAAGAAGTCAAATATTCAAAAACATAGGGACCTTTTTTTCTAACAAGGAAATATCATAAAGTCATAATTATTATTTGGAATGATACCTTTACTAATATTATTGTCTCACAAAATCGACTTCATAAACGTGAAATTCCCTATTTTGCGAAATAGTGTATAGTGAGGGATAATAAGTCAACGCAACGCATCCCTTCCCATTGCCCTCACGCGTGGCGTGTCGATTTTGTGACAGAGGCTTTTCACGTTTATATAACAGATTTTGTAAACAACTAATAGAAAGAGCTAATTTCTTAAAATGATTAGCACTCTTCAAAAAGTCCTGAAGGGGGCCCATGTGAACCAATTATGACGTCATTTCAGTCCGAAAAATTATCAAATATTTTAAATTTCTTTTTGGAACATTTTTCAACTTTTTTTTTGGAATAATAATTTATTTCGGTTCTATAAATTTACTGATACACTGTCTTTAAGCACCCAAAAACTATCAAGTCTTAAAGGAGGGCTTTACGGAGATAATGCATGCGCCTGGATGAAAATAGGCTTCAGACTCATTTCAAATCTGTTTTTAAAATTTTCTAAAACCACCTAGAAGCCGAGAAAACGCGCTTCAAAACAATGGCCTAGAAAAAGTGTCCACCGGCGAAAACTAGTCCGCAGGCATGAAAAATATAAAAAATAAATTTTAAAAAACCATAAAGTAAAATTAAAAACATAAAAAAGGACTGACATAAGCAGAAACACTAAACAAAAGCTCATAGGAAAAAGTTCGGCCATGTGGTCTTTTTTTCTAGGCCATTGTTTTGAGGCGCGTTTTCTCGGTTTTAGAAATTTTTAAAAACAGATTTGGAATGAGAATGAAGTCTATTTTCATTTAGGGTGCATTTATTATCTTCCTAAAGTCCTCCTTTAAAATAATTATCGCTTTTCAAAAAGTCCTGACCGGTGCTCATGGGAACCAGTTATGTCGTTTAAGTTCGAAAAATTATCAAAAACTTTGAAGATCTATACCTTAAATATTTTTTTAATCGTTTCGGACATTATTAAAATTTCTTTCTTGGAATATCAATGTATTTCGGCACTATAAATTAACTTATACACTGTCTTTAAGCACCAAAAAAACTATCGAGTCTTAAAAAGATAACGTTTCAAATAAATTACTCATTCTTCAGAATAATGAAAACGAGCCCGCTGAACTTGAATCTACGGTTCAGTTGAGCTGCAATTAAATATCGATACTCATAAAAAAGCCTCTGAAACCCATAAAACAAGCTTAAAAAACATGTTTTTGTTCATATAAAATTCATTAAAATGACTTGGTAGAAATTGAAATTATTGAAATTATTTTGACATCCTTACATAAAAACTTCTTTAAAGAAGGGCTTTGCAGAGCTAATGAATGCGCCTGGGATGAAAATAGACTTCATACCGATTCCAAATCTGTTTCTGAAAATTTCTAAAGCCTCATAGAAGCCGAGAAAACTAGCTTCAAAACAATGGCCTAGAAAAAGTGGCCACCGGCGAAAACTAGTCCGCGGGCATGAAAAATCCAAAAAAAAAAAACGAAAAACACAAAAAACATAAAAAAAGCACAAAAAAACATAAAAAAGCACAAAAAAAAGACTAAAAAAATATAAAGGACTAATATAATAAAAAAGGACTAATATAAACATTCTGCATAACTATTTATTAACGAAAAAAGCTCATAGGAAAAAGTTCGGCCAGGCGACCCCTTTTTCTAGGTCATTGTTTTAAAGCTCATTTTCTCGACTTCTAGGTGGTTTTAGAAAATTTTAAAAACAGATTTGGAATGAGAATGAAGTCTATTTTCATTTAAGGTACATTTATTATCTCCATAAAGTCCTCCTTTAAAATAATTAAAACTTTTCAAAAAGTCCTGACGGGCTCATCGGAACCAATTATGATCGGCGTTTCAGTCTTTAAACACCGAAAAAACTATCGAGTCTTAAAAACATAAGTTTCGAAATAAAATAGACATTCTTCAAATGTCTATGAGGTCCGCTGAACTTGAGTCCAAGGTTTAATTAAGCTTCAATAGAATACACATACTTAGAAAAAAGCCACTAAAACCCATAAAACATACTCAAAAAAGCATATTTTTTGTTCATATAAAATTCATTAAAACGACTTGGTAGAAATTGAGATAATCGAATTTTAATATGCCAATTTTCAATATATTTTTACATCCTTAAATACCTAAAAAAATGTTTTAAAAATATGATTTCTTTGACAATTTTCAAGATTTTCTCAAAATGCATCGTTGTCACTTTGCATAACAATAAAGCAGTCTGATGGTTTTTTGAATTGGGGGTATATATTTTTTTCGTAAAAAGAAAACGAAGAAACCACATTTTATTGTTGGTTTCAATTTCGGGAGCATCCTCCTCAGAGCTATTTGAGTCTCAAAACTTTAAAAATAAAATTAAAAAAAGCTCAAATTTTCCAGGTGAATTCTCTAAAACAAGTGATCAAAAAGAACAAGACGAACATGGCTGATGATGCCCCATCATCTTTGGATTTGATGCGGAAAATATTTCAAAATGAGATTTCCAAAGAAATCCATCAGATTATGGAACGACACACAAGAACCACTTTGATGCCAGCGATTGAGAATCTGAGGAAGAATGGGCATGTGAGTTGAATTGAGCTCCCGAAAATCTACAAATCTAAAACGTTTTCAGATTGTCGATGAAACAGTGATCAACGGCTTGTTTGTGAATATTTTAGAAGCTGCGAAGAAACCATTCCTTAAAGAGGCGGAGCCACCAGTTCCGACAATTTGTGTCACGATTGGTGATGATTTTGAAAATATCAAGCAAAATAATGATAATGAGAACAATTTAAAAGTAAGTTTTTAAAAAAACATATTGCCAAAATTTCTAATCTATCTCAGAGAGGCTACGACTCCGACGGTTCCGATGTCAGTGCTGTCAGTCATTGCTCAGACGCCAAACGACGTCGTGGAAGACCACGTAAAGATGAAGAAGCATATCGATTGGAAATGACGCCACCTACAATGAATGATGTTATTCGATGGAATCCAGAACGAATCAATTTTGCGACAAGATTTGTGACAGCTAGTAAAGTCGCTCAAATGTTGAGCATTCCTGTATCGATTTTATTTAATAAGTTTCCGAGGATGTTTAGGGTTCGTTTTAACTAAAACCCAAAATTAATTATTAAAGCGACAGTTTTCAGTATTCATGCGATGAAGACGACAAAACTATTCTTCATAATGAGAATCGCACAATTCGCGCACCTGGTAGATGTTACTTGCTTATTGCGGAAGATGCAAAACAGATCGTTGCCCCACAACTCGTGTACGTTTGAATGTCTTTAGAAATCTCTTCCATAAATCCATACTTGAAGAGCTTTAAAATGTAATAGGGGTGAAAATAGAGAAAATACCCATTCCAAATCAGTTTTTAAAATTTTCTAAAACCACCTAGAAGCCGAGAAAATGAGCTTCAAAACAATGGCCTAGAAAAATCTCCAGTTTCCACATGGCCGAACTTTTTCCTATGAACCTTTTGTATATTATTTTGATAAATATTTATATTTTTAACTCATGTTTTTGCAATTTTTCGCATTCTTCACGTAATAACACGCGCGGACTAGTTTTCACAAGTGGGAACTTCTAGGCCATTCTTTTCTAGGCCATTATTTTGAAGTTTGTTTTCTCGGCTTCTAGGCGGTTTTAGAAAATTTCAAAAACAGATTTGGAAAGTGTATTTTCTCTATTTTCAGAAAAGGTGCATTTTTTAAAGCTCCATGAAGTCCTCCTTCAACCCTTCAAGTTTTCATTCACACCTACTTATTTATAAATATATCTCACTACCCTAAACTTACATCACCCCATATAGCTTAAAATAATAAGAAAAAGCGATTATATATACATATACTTTTACAAGCTTCTTCAAATGAAAATAATAATGATTGCTTAGCAGCAAAAAGGAAAGATTTTTATGCGCTCCATCGATCAGCGTTTCCTCTTCGCCTTCATGGGGCAGAATTTTTTGATATACCTATATTTATGAACTATAGCTTCCGTTGAAGACAAGAAAAAAAATGAAACATAATAATAAAAATGAGATCTATTTTTTACAGACAAGAAGTGCTCAATTGCTCATTCAATATTGGTGAGCCGTTGTTGTCAAAGATTCGACAGAAGGCGTTGCCGACGTTTGAGAAGTATAAGGCATGCGTTCCGATGCAGAGTAATATGTTTATTAATTGAATTTTTAAAAAGTTCTATATTTTCTGTTAAAGGATGGCTTTACGGAGCTATTGAATGCATCTGGGATGAAAATAGACTTCATACTCATTCCAAATCTGTTTTTAAAATTTTCTAAAACCACTTAGAAGCGGAGAAAATGAGCTTCAAAACAATGGCCTAGAAAAAGTGGCCACCGCCGAAAACTAGTCCGCAGGCATGAGATATCCAGAAAAAACATTTTAAAAAAACTAATATAAGTATTCTTCAATAACTATTTATTAACCAAACACGAAAAAAGAAATAAGTTCGGCCAGGTCGCCACTTTTTCTAGGCCATTGTTTTGAAGCTCATTTTCTCGGCTTCTATGAGGTTTTAGAAAATTTTAAAAACAGATTTGGAATGAGAATGAAGTCTATTTTTATTTAAGGTACATTTATTATCTCGTAAAGTCCTCCTTAAAAAATCTGTAAGTGAAATAATTTCACATATAAACTTGCACAACAGAGCTCTACTGTGTTGGAAATGTGGAATTAGTTCTCCTACATATTTGAAGGTTTAGAGACATCTGGAGCTCAAAATTAAGGTTATTTTTCGAAAATTAAATATTGAAGAATTTACAACAGAAATAGGGTGTTAATCTGAAAAATACATCGATTGCATCTAGCATAATTTCAGATTGAATCGGAATTTAAGCTTCAGAGTCTCAACACCTCCAAATATATATTTTTTATGTTTACAATTCATTTTCATGTTTCTAGTCTTTATGTACATATTTTTTCCAATATTTTTTTCCGAAATAAACCCAAAAATTCCTAATAAAGATTCCTCCCCCTCCCCCTTTTCCAATCCACCGAACATACAAGAGACAAAAGATAATCGGAATAAAAAAAAAGAGAAGTATAAAAGTAGATAGATAGTTTCCGGCAATTATATTTTTACATGTGAATATGTATATTATAACAATCGAGGATGAAGATGAAGGAAGAAGCAGAATAAGCAAAAAAAAATGGAATCCACCGTAGTCCGAAGATAAAGAGAGAAAGATGGAAAGGAAAGCGACCGGAATAATGTCATATTCTACCTCCGAACCCGATCCCCCGGCCTTTTCACTAGTTGGATGCAATCCAACTGAATTTGTTTAGGTTTTTACTTGTTATTTTGATTTTCCCTTGTTTTTTTTTTAGAATATTTGTATCGATAGCTTCATGACACCCGATGCGAACACATCAAATTACGACCTCATACGCATTCCAAATCTGTTTTTCAACATTGCTAAAACCCCCGAGAAAATGAGCTCCAAAACAATGGCCTAGAAAATGTTTCCACCGACGAAAACTAGAGATTGTAAGGCGAAGAATGCAGAAAAAGCAAAAAAACGAAGTTAAAGTTAACTAAGTCAATTTTTTTCCATAAATTTTCAATAGAACACACAACAGGTAAAAAGTTCGGCCAGGTGGGAATTTTTTCTAGGCCGTTGTTTTGAAGCTTGTTTTCTCGGCTTCTAGGTGGTTTTAGAATATTTTAAAAACAGATTTGGAATGAGCATGAAATCTATTTTCATCCCAGTTGAATTCTTCAGCACCGTAATGCCCTCCTGTTTCTTATCTATTTGTTTTTAACCTCGAATTAAAATCTAAAACAACGTATTCTGCATTTGCATGGTTGATTATCTGTATCAGGCTCTTCTAAGCTTAAAGACATGGCGCCGGATAGTTTGAACCTTACATATTTTAATTTCAAACATCCAACGTTGCAAAAATAAAAATGTGTATGTGCACCGGATCGTGCAGCCCAGTCAAGTTTTACGCGGCTTCTTTTGTGCTCTTAAAGACAGCGTATCAATTAATTTCGGACTTGGCGCGAAACACAAGTATATGAATATGGACATACTGTTTCTTCGACGTTCTGGAATTTCTATAAAATTTTGAATTTTCAACATTTGGATCAAGCTCTGTGAACGAGCTAGGGCGGTGTAATTATGAAATTAAAACGGTTTTTAAAGACTTTTGTAATTCATAAACTTATCACATTTTTGGACCGGTGTTGTTATACTATTGATTGATTGATTTATTCACCGGAACATAAATGAAAGACAAAAAAACTATTTCGCGATATCGAGCAAAATCTTTTGTTGTGTTTGAAAACTATCACTTATATTAATTAATTAATTAGCTCCTATTAATATTACTCTTTTAGAAGTACCTATATAAATACAAGGTTTGAAAAACTTTTAGAAAAAAATTACATTTTCGGTTAATAAATCGTTTCTTAATTTCTCTCTGTAGTATCCCGTTTTACAGTTCCCCAAAAAAAATTGCAGAAAAACAAAATCCCGACAAAACGGCGAGCCAAAAACGATTCAAAACGACTTCGTCCACCTCGTCATCCATTGAAACAATGCAGCTCGTGCCAACGGATGATCCGGACGAAAAGTCAACAACAAGGCGAACATCAAACGGGCTGTCGACGTCGACGACCGCCAATGCTGGAAACGTTGAGAATGAGATAAAGGGCGCCGCGAGGGAACAATGGTCCGGCAAGCTCGACTTCTTATTATCCGTTGTTGGATTCGCTGTCGATTTGGGAAATATTTGGCGGTTTCCTTATTTATGCTTCAAAAATGGAGGAGGTATAGAAACATTTGAAAGAATTGTCCCGAAGAACCTCGAATTAAAATCTAACATTATATATTCAGGCGTCTTCCTAATACCGTATACCATAATGGTATTAATGACCGGCGTGCCCTTATTTTACATGGAATTGTGTTTAGGACAATATTATCGAAAAGGTGCCATAACAACATGGGGAAGGATCTGTCCATTGTTCAAAGGTTCGGTTCCTCCCGCATAAAAAATTTATATTTTATGCTCAGGAATCGGTTACTGTGTAATTCTAACAGCGTTCTATGTCGATTTTTTCTACAATGTTGTGCTCGCCTGGGGACTTCATTATCTCTACACTTCATTCAGTTTTAATCTTCCATGGGCGTCATGTAACAACTCTTACAATTCACCGGCTTGTTATGAACCACAGTGAGTCTTAAAGGAGGGCTTTACGGAGACGATAAATGTACCTTACATGAAAATAGACTTCATTCTCAGTCCGAATCGGTTTTTTAAATTTCCTAAAACCACCTAGAAGCCGAGAAAACACGCCTCAAAACAATGGCCTAGAAAAAGGGGCCACGGACTAGTTTTCGCTGTTAGCCCCTTTTTCTAGGCCATTGTTTTGAAGCTAATTTTCTCGGCTTCTATGTTGTCTTATTAAATTTTAAAAACAGGTTTGGAATGAGACTGAAGTCTATGTTCATTCCAGATGCATTCATTATCTCCGTAAAGCCCTCCTTTAAAATGAGGCAAGCAATGAAAAACGAGTTTAAAACTTGAAATTTCAGCTGGTCAGAAGATGGTACAGCGGTTTGCAAAAGTGCTGATCAAGCGGTTTCTTCCGAGAAGATCTCGGCAGCGGAGGAGTATTTTTAGTAAGTTTTACCTATAAAATGAGGTTATTTTAAGTGAGAGCATTTTCAGCAAAGGATTTCTTGGTCTTCATGAATCTCAAGCTCCAAATTCACACGTCGCTCGTAGTCTTTCAGATCTGGGAGATATTCATTGGGATATTGCGGTAAGAAAATCGATTGAAAATTGGCGAGACTTTTTCCGTGAGATCCCTTTATTAATTCCAGCTTTCTCTTTTCGTCGTTTACCTGATCTGCTATTTTTCCATGTGGAAAGGGATCCAGATGTCCGGAAAAGTTGTATGGTTCACAGCGCTCTTCCCCTATTTGGTGCTCGGGATTCTTTTTATTCGAGGTGTCACACTTCCTGGTTGGCAGAAAGGAATCGAGTATTATTTGAGTCCGAACTTTGAGAAATTGATGGTAAGTAAAGAGTTTTTTTTTGATTATTTCAAATAGGGTTCGTTCAGGAGCCGTCCGTCTGGCAAGATGCAGCGACACAGGTCTTTTTCTCGCTGGGTCCAGGCTTTGGAGTTCTCATGGCTTTTTCGTCTTATAATGATTTTCACAATAATGTTTATGTGTAAGTTATCGTAAGAATTTCTGGATTCCATAAATTCCAAAACATGGGCTATTGATTCGTTTTCATAACTACTCGGGATTTCCTATCAAATCGACACTTTTTGAACATACCAACCCAACCTTAAAAGAAAAAAAGAGAAATTTGCTTAAGGTACAAAAAGGTGAAATTTGGATCACCACAGAAGTTTTAACGTTCGAGGGACTGACTTCCCAAAGATAGTCCCCCCGAAAATTCCCGTCCATTTTGCGAACTTGCTCAATTTTTTCTTTTTTTTTGTTGTAAGAGTGGGTTGATATGGTTAAAAAGAATCTATATACAAAAATCACAGATAGTTAAGAAAATTACGAAAATTACGAAAATTACGATTTTAAGATACGATGCCACATTCTTTCACAATTATTCGGCAGTCTGTCTCAGGTTGCTTTGCTAATGTTCCTAAAAATGCAAAAAATGGAAGAGAAATTCAGAAAAATTGAAAATGTTCGAAGCACGACGCGCTTCGAGACCTAAACGATTAAATATGTCTCCCTTTAAACAGGAAAAAATTGTTTCTGTGTCTATCTTTGTGTAAAACTATCACAGATGATGGAAGTCTGAAAAGCCCGAAATATCCCACAAAACCTGTCTTAATGCGACGAAATGAAAAAATTAACAAAATGTTATTTTTTCGGTCTCAACCAGCCTTTATGGACCTAGATCAGGCTTTGGGCCCCTACAGGGAATTGGGCCTCTACAGGGCTTTGGGCCTCTCTTGGGACTAACTACTGACTTTTGGTAAAATTTTCATTTTCCAGCGACGCACTCTTCACCTCCTTCATCAACTGTGCCACCTCATTCCTCTCCGGATTCGTTATCTTCTCTGTTCTCGGCTACATGTCCTGCAAAAGTGGAAAACCAATCGAGGAAGTGGCTCAAGAAGGACCGGGACTCGTTTTCGTCGTCTATCCAGAAGCGCTTTCAACAATGCCCTATGCACCATTCTGGTCGATTCTGTTCTTTCTGATGTTGATGACATTGGGACTCGATAGTTCGGTAGGATTTTGAAAGAAGCTGTTTTTTTCAAATGCAATCTTTTGTTTGCAGTTCGGAGGATCTGAAGCAATCATCACCGGACTTTCCGATGAATTTCCAGTCTTAAAAAAGAATCGCGAAATTTTTGTTGGAGTTCTTTTTGGGTTCTATATGATTATTGGTTTGTCAATGTGTACGAGTGTAAGCTTTATTATTTTTAAAAATATCATATCTTGAAATTTGTTCTCAGGGAGGAATTCTAATCATGGAATGGCTTATCATCTACGGCACGACATGGGCTCTTTTGATCGCAGTCTTCTGTGAAGCGATGGTTATTGCATACATTTATGGTTTACGCCAATTTGTGAGAGATGTCAAAGATATGATGGGTTTTCGTCCGGGCAATTACTGGAAGTTTTGCTGGAGTTGTGCAGCACCGCTTATTCTTTTGGTAGGTGTTCCGATACACTCATTCATAAACTAGAGATTGCTCCTAAAGCTTCGACACTTTTCAATTTATTCAATTCTGAGGCTCCTTGCGGCCGAAACGGTTGAAGCAAAATAATATTCTAAATGTATTTATCCGACGTTTCGACTCTTAAAGGGGGACTGTATAGAGTCGGTAAAGATACCTGAAACAAATCGAGAGAGAGAGAAGATTCATATTTGCTTTTGAAATTTTTTTTCAAAAATGCATAGAAGCTGTGAAAATATTAGGTTGGTAAGAAAGAAATGGCTTTTTCGAAATTTTTTTCAAAGCTTCATTTAAAAAAGTAACAAAACGATGAATCCAAAATATATTTACTATTATTCATTGGGAATGTCTCAACTTTTTGAAATATGGCACATTAAAATATTTAAAAATTTCATAGGTGTAAAATTTTGATGACCCGTAACTTGCGTCCAGGCACTCTTTAGCAGGTTTTGAAAACATTTCTAGAATCATGAAATAGCAATCTTTCTAGTGATTTATGTCTCGTTCAAAAAACAGGAAAAATAGCAAAAATAATTTTTTTGCCCGACAAGTTAGTCCCTGCATTTGGTATTCTATGCCAAGTTTCAAATTGAAGAAATGCGTAGCAGGAATATAATTCAAAGAAAACCCAAAGTTTAACAATAAGAACGTGCGCGGCCTAGAATTCCAAATTCGGGAATAATGGGCCAAAAGAGCGTTTTCTGATAAAATTAACCAATTTGGGCAAATTTGGTTGAGATTTTTTAACAACACGTTTTTTGCGAAACAGCGAAACTATCTTAGGGTTAAAAAGTGTTTTTTTCTTTAATTCTCAACCAAATTTGCTGAAATTTGGAAAATCGGTTAAGAATAGAACCACTCTGAAAGTTTCATCAAGACATATTGAGTTTGAGCCAAGTTATAGCTCTTCAAGTAAAACTTTAAGAACGCGTTCATACACTTCCCTTGTGAAATGTATTTTCAAAGTTTTTAAAAATTTCAGTCAATGATAATTTCACATTTTGTCAACTATCACCCGCTCACCTACCAGGATTACACTTATTCAACGACAGCAAATGTTCTAGGTAACTTTTCTATTTAAGAAAAACTCGCATTTATCCTCTTTTTCAGGTATCGTCTTCGCCCTTTCCGGCGCCTCATTCATCCCATTTGTAGGCCTTTATAAGTTTTTCAACGCTAGAGGAGACACATTTGCAGAGGTTCTAATTAATTTTCATTCAAAATTTCATAACAAAATATTTTCAGAAATGGAAACGTGTCACAATGCCTTATCGAAAAAGGCCAAACCAGACGGAATATATCCCGATTCCTTCGACTCAACCGCATTTGGATGTTATGCTGTAGAAATGTTTTTTTTTTAATTTTTGTTAGATTTCTTTAATATCTTGAGTACAAATTATCGAAGTAGTTTTGTGTTTGTTTTTTTTTTGAATTCGTATCATTTTTGAGCTTTGAAAAATAAAATATATGAAAATGTAATTGCTTCTCAGCTGATAAAGCTCTGCAAACATAGCGCAAAAAATGCTTCTGTTGATATAAGTACTTTTTTTCGTAATTGAGACTTTGATCAAAAAGTCACAAGTGTCAAAAGCCCTTGATTTTAAGTGCACCCACAATCTTATTAATCAGGCGTAAATCTCAAATTCCTGAGCTATCGGACTCGGACTTTAAATTTTTTGGAATTTCACAAAATTTGTTCGAGATATTCTATTGTCAGAATGTTGTCAATTTCGAAATTTTCTGTACATTTTATTTCTTCTGTTAACCTGTTTATTTTTTTCGTTGGATTTTTCTTAACAAGGGAAGTGAGCGAACTCGACTTCCGAGTTTTACATGATCTCTATCTCATTAAAAAGAGCTCGGTATGTAAGCAAAGAAACTGAAAATCCCAGCTGCTAATATGCACAAGGGAACAAGTTATAGCGCTTCAAAATCTGAAAATTTGCTAACATTTGGTCTTTGAAGAGCTATAACTTGGCTCAAGCTCAATATTTCTGGATGAAACTTTCAGATATCCGCAATGGTTCCATTCTTAACCAATTCGCCAAATTTGAGCAGATTTGGTCGAGATTTTTCGAAAACAGGTCTGTGCAAAGGGTAAAAAATGTTTTTTCTTAAATCTCAACCAAATTTGCTCAAATTTGGCGAATTGGTTAAGAACGGAATCATTATGTATATCTGAAAGGTTCCTCAAGAAATATTGGCATTGTGCTGACAAGAGATTGTGCTGTGAGTCATAGCGCTTCAAACTCCAAATTTTGACGCGCTATAATTTATTCCCTTTGACTTGCACGATTTAAAAAAAAAAGTTTTATTGCAACAGTGAGGCGATATTGTCAAAAAGAGCCGATTTAAAAATCACGAATAGTTAAGAAATCCATTGAAATATTATGATTTTTACTGAAATCTTATATAGAATTTTCCGAATATTCCTTTTTTGGAATCTTAATATATTTATGATATTCGTAAATATGCCCAAGCCTAAGCCAATATCTTCCGAAATTCTTCTGACATTTTTAAAGTCAGAAGGTATCAGATTTCAAATAAAAATTTTCAGGACTGTCATTCTCATCTTCAGTTTAAACAAAAAATGTGAAAGACTTCATGCGTTAAACTAATTATTATTATAATGGTCATCAAAAAATGATTGATAGCTTTGCATTTCCAGTAAAGATCCAGTTCTAGAAACAATCATTAATACGAAACCATGAATGACTGAAAAAATAAATCTGAAATTAAAAAAAAAATACATATTGCCAAGATAAAAATTTCAGGCCGCTCGTTTTGCGAGTGTCGTTGGTAATTTCCTCGCAACGCGCAAGACCAACTGAGAAATTTTAATTTGAGCGCGTTGCGAGGAAATTCCCAACGACACTCCGCAAAACGAGCGGCCAGAAATTTTTATCTTGACAATACCTAGTGAAAAAATTTCTAAATTCGAAAATAAGGGCACCGGGAATCGAACTTGCTCTCAAAAAACGTAAAAGTTTCCACCAAAGTGGCAGCCCAGTCCAAGTCTTTGTTTTCACATTTTTTCCAAATTTTTTCGCTATTGTTTCGGTATAATAATTGAATTTCAGATCGTTTGAATAGTATTTACAATTTTCGTACATCCCTCTTTTAATTTAGCTTAAAGCTTGATTCTTGATGTTCTATTCATAACTTTTCCCCAAAACATTTCTTTGTCAGATTCGTAAAAAAATCCTAGTAAAACATTTTCCACCCTTCTTTTTCTTCTTGCATAAATTATGTATTCTCTACCCAAACACCCAAATATGAACCCCCTTTCAATCTTGACGTTATACATATTCTTCTGCAAAAAACACCTTTCCAAGTTCAAATTCTTTCGTATATATGTATTTTGATCCAGAAAACAACTTGGAACTTGTTTGTTCGTACCGATATATTAATTTTCTTCGGGAAAAAACACAAACAAACATTTTTATCAATGTGTTGTTATCAAAACTACAATTATCATCGTAAAAACATGTATCAAAAAAATAATAACTCCTTTTTTGAAATCTAATCACAAATATGGTGGAAAATCATGTACTTCTTAAAGTATAATTTCTTTTTATAAAGAGTCGGTCCAATTTAAATTAAGCGTGTGTTTGGCGCGTCCGATAAATCAATCATTATCTGAATTAAAGGGCGCTGAGGGGACGAAATAAATGGTTTAAAAATGATGAAAGTATGATTGTTTATAAATAAATGAAACAAAATCCACAGAAAAACTCGAAAATGGTGAAAAAAAAAACACCGTAAAACCGGTTTTCGCCCTAATGGCCGAAGAAACGCATTTTGGTTTTCTAGGCCGCCTGATTTTTTTTTTGAAAAATTATTTTTTTAATACTCTTATATGGATAAGTTTCTCTGCAAAGAAAAGAAAAACAAGAAAAAATTATAATTTTCAAAAAAAAATCAGGCGGCCTAGAAAAACAAAAAGCGTTTCTTCGGTCATTAGGGCGAAAACCGGTTTTTTCGCATTTTAGAGTTTTTCTTTGGATTTTTCTCCATTTATTTATAAAAAACAATTTTTTCTCATTTTTAAATCATTAATTTCGTCCCCCTAAGGCCTCCTCAAGTTCTAGTTTTTGATCCCCCGTTCATTTTCCTCAAAAAAAAAATGGCATTTGACATTCGTTGACCTTTTCCAAATTCAATTCAAAATTTAACATTCGATAAAAAATTCTAATCAAAAATACTGGTTTCGAACAAAATGAAAAAATGGCAGAATTTAAATCTAAAAAATGTAATAAAACGTTCAAAATGATGTATATAAATGCGGACATGCATTATAGTAACAGGCATTTTTCATGAGCATTTTAATAGTGGATGTATATACATTTTATTGATCCATAAAACATAATCTAGCACCTGGGTATTGGATATATATTCATATCCTTTAGATCTTCTCATTCCCAAGCCGCTGTTAGCAACAAGAATGGATGGCATGTACATAAATCTTCCACTCCCTCTCTCTTTAGTTGTCTCATTCAATCATCATAATATTGTCACCTATATATGGTTTGTCATTTCTCTTCTTCCAATGTTCACTTTTTTTTGCCAAAGTTGTTGTTGTCTAGTTTTTGATCATCATGTTTAGATTGTTTATCGCATTAGTTCATAGCTAACTTTTGTGTTCAGTTTAAAAAGAATCCTTGATGAATTGCGTGATTGTAATACGACGAATAAATTTACAGTTTTTCGTGTTCCTTATTCTTCCCTAAAGTTTTCATTTTTATGTATTCATTTTGTTCGTTAGTCTTCACAAGGTAGGTGTTGAGATGTTCAAAATCCTCCCTCCATAATTCTCTGAAAATTTAAATTGAGCATAACTTTACGAAAACTTGATGAAAATTCAAATGTTACTAAAATTTTTGAGTTTGGACCAAAATTGAATTAAAAAATTTTTTTCCGGACACCTATCTTTTTCAAAATTTAAATTGAGCATAACTTTATGAAAAATTGATGAAAATTCAAATTAAAATTTTTTTTTGGCATCTACTCAAAATTATCTTTCTAATGGTACTAAAAGTTTTGAGATTGGATCAAATTCAGCGCAAAAATTACTAATTAAATAACTGGGGTTTCAATCGCTGAAAATTCTGATAATATCAAATATTATCAGAATTTTCAGCGATTCTGATATTTCTTACATTTTGTTAGTATTCGTTTTTGAGTCGATTATTAATAGAATTTCCGTTACTGCTTTAAAATTTCGGGAATAATGGGAATTTTATTGTTTTTCCCGTTTTTTTCCAATTTTTTGAGTCCCCAATACTCAGTTCTCAAAAATTAAGCTTTTCAGACTTTATTCCTCATTTAACTGCTCTTGAAATCGATATCAAATATTGAATAAACGAAAATTTCAAGCGTGTAAAACAAAATCTTTAAAAAAACTGAAAAAAAGCAACGAAATTAATTAAAACCCCCTTGTGAAGGCCTGAAAAGGCCAGAGTGTTCGGTGGAGCGCACATGCACACTCAGCGATGCGGAAAACGCGGCAGTTCAAAATTTTAACCATAAAATTGGAAAATTGTTAAGCACGAGCCCAAAACATCAAAAAACAAACTTTTACTTCTACTTTTTCTATTCATCCGAACTCCCACTTAACTATTTGTAAAATATCAGCTGTTTGATGATTCCCATCTCATCAGCTATTAGATTTTATATGATACATCATCATCATCATCATCATCATTTTACTCATTTTTCACAAAAATATCTTGTGGTTTTTAGTCCCATTTTTCCTGAAATACTCTTTCTTTTTTTCATTAATTGTTTGATTCGATTAACCTACGGTACATTTGGTTTTTTATCTCTTTTTCAAATTGATTTAAAATCTATTTTAATTTCAAATTTTTCAGTTTAGTTTTTATTTTTAAAAATGCACGAAGAGGATTTTTGCTGTTCGATTTGTTTGGACGTCTTCATTGAGGTTTGTAACTTGTGAGAAATGCTCAAATTTAGAAATTTTCGGGAGTTCCCGATATTATTACCATAAAATACTTTACATTTTCAATTTTTCTAGCCTCAAATTGTTCAGTGTGGTCACACATTTTGCCGGTTTTGTATTGAAGAAGCGTTGAATATTACAAATTATTGCCCAATTTGCCGGATGGTTGCTGGAAGAGTTGTTCCGAATAGGTCTTAATTTCAAGCAAATTTTTATAAAAATTCTCTCAATTTTCAGACAAATGGAATCAGTTACAATTCGGTGGATGCAAGACAATGGAAAAGATGAAGAATATGTGAAGAAAAAGGAGAAAAATCGAAGAATGATTTCACTTGGAACACGTGCTTTGGTTATTCTTTGGACCACTTTAAGCTCTAGGGCTGATAAGTCTATGAGACTTTTTGATATTCTGAATATGCATGTGAGTTTTATTGAAACATTTAATAATTTTCATAAATATTCCAGAAAATTGATCCATCTTTAAAAGGTGAAGTTGTTCGACAAGTTTCAATGCAAAAGAATGTTGGGCTCAAAGTTGAAGAACACGAATCTGGTGATCATTTAATTAAACTTCTTGAAGCAGATAATAACTGAAATAACTATTCATTATTTTTGTACTTATTGATCTCGTGTATTTTTATTTTCACAGGGTAATAAATGAATTAATTATAGATCTTTCTTCTTACTAAGCGAATAGTTCTGTGTGTGTGTACCAGCATTTCACATGAATAACTTTTTGACCCCTCGACCGATCTGTTCCATACTTGGTATATCGTCATGCCTTTCGGAGCGCTTCACAAAAATAATGTTTGGATCTCGGGTTACTGTAGGATTACTGTAGCTACAGTACTACAATTTTTTTCACGTTTTTTTCAAAATGGTCGGATCGAGACCAAACTTTCATGGTAACATCTTTGGAGTATTGTAAGGTCACTGTGAAAATTTGGTGCGGATTACTGTAGTATTACGGTAGTTACCGTAACCTAAAGTTAGCGTTTGTCTCTGTTTCTCTTCATTTTACACACTATTTCTCTCATTACGGCCGCGTAGCGGCGTTAAAAGGCTGGTATATTTCTAAAAACAAAAGAAAATAAAACAAAAATGAATGTTCGCAGTCAGCAGGATTCGAACCTACGCGGGCAGAGCCCAATTGATTTCTAGTCAATCTCCTTAACCACTCGGACATGACTGCAGGTGGGAGAGGCAGTCGCCAGTGGCGTATTTGTTACGGAGGGAAAAGATGGAAAATGTGAAGCGCGTTGGAATATGGGACATGTGTATAATTATATTTAGAATGTTTTTCTAAATATTAAACTTTTATTTATTGAAGAAAATGAACACTTCGTGATTATATTTGATATTTTATGTCTGCGGAAGGACTGCTATTAACCAATACGATCGACGTAGGACAAAGGAGCCGACTTAGTAGTTAGATAAATGACTAGTTCTGAAAATACTTCTAAAATGTGCATTATGCCATTTTTTTTAGAAATACGGCACCTCATTTAGATGAAATAAAGCGTTTTATTTAGAAATAAAGCAATTTTGCACGATGAAGTTTTTAAAAATCAATTCCGATTACCGTACATCTTACTCATTCGACAATGAAAAATAGGATCAACCAATCTTCTCAAAACTCGAAGTCACCAATTATTTTTCAAAATTGATGAGCACCAACTGAAAGTTCAAGATTTTTCCTTCAAATTGAGCTATATTTCATCAAAATTGATACTCACAATATATTAAAGGGTTACAGTACACCGAAAAACGAGATGATTCCCACCTCCTATCAAAACTACGATCATGGTGTCGCCACCATTCGATTTTATGATCCAGTCTCTTTGACAACTCAACACTATTTCTTCACAGATTTTTACATTAGCCCATGGGAAGAGCCCGCCAAAAAAATTGGCACTTTCAGCGTCGCTCGCATCAGATGGGCGGGGAGTACAGGTAGTTAATTCTGACTCATTCATTAAGAATTTCTGAGGAATTATTACCTATTTTATTATGTTCAGCAACTCTTTTTTTTTTGGACTTTTATAGTTTTTAGTTTTTTTCTTAATCTAGATACATTTTTTCAGAATGACGACCACGGAAGAATTCACATCAGAATCCTGCGAGTTTACAGCTCTCCTGGGTATGGTAAACCCCTTACCCTTCAATTTTTTAAATATTCACTGGTGAGTAATTAGTTTTTTTTTTCCAAAAAACTTAAATAGCCTTTATGTAGACCTCAAAAAACCAACATATATTTTTCCAGGTCCTTCACACCGTATACATTAATGACTCCCGAAGTCAGTTACCTCTCAGGCTCTCTGGATTGTTTTCATTCTCAAATCTTCTCCAACTTATGGCATCTTGACGCTGAAATCGAGGTGAAAGTTGAAAGAAAACCTGGCGAAATGGTGGAAAAGAAGTTGGATCTTTTATTCAATAAAGAGTCTATATTCCACGACTTGGGTCAGATCATGGCAATCGATGATTCGTTCTTTTCGGGAGTTGATCCTCTATATGTTCTACCTAAGAAAAAATTTGAACTAAAAATTCGAATCAAGTCGCTCGCTGGATTTCGAATCCCTCCGAAACTAACAGATTTTTCGGTTTCTAAGGATAATGACTCGCAAGTTGTGTTAAGGATTGGAGATGATAAGTTGTTTGTCGACAAATGTGTAAGTGTTACAGAAGCTGAAATAATATAAATATATATTTTTACAAATTTTCAGTGTCTAATTGGTTTCTCCTCAGTATTTCGTGATTTATTGCCAGACGGAAAAAAAGAGATCGAGATCAAAGATGTGAAAATCGAGATCAAAGATGTGAAAATCGAGAATTTTAAGGCTTTTCTTCGATTATTGTACCGGGAAGAACAAGAAATAACAAGTATTTTAAGCACCTTTGAAAATGATACAGAAAATCCTATCATTTTCAGGTGATAATGTCGAGGAGCTTCTGAAACTCGTTCATAAATATGATGTTCATTTTTTATTGAATGAATGCGAAGACTTTGTGAGATCTTCTGGCAAAATAACCACAATTGAAAAACTATATTTAGCCGAGCTTTATGATTTTTCGCTGCTTCAGGTACGAAGTTCTAACATTTAAGATAATAAATGTACCTTAAATGAAAATAGACTTCATTCTCTTTCCAAATCTGTTTTTAAAATTTTCTAAAACCACCTAGAAGCCGAGAAAACTCGCTTGAAAACAATGGCCTAGAAAAAGTTGGCGGAACTTTTTCCTATAAGCTTTTTGGTGTTTCGTTAATAAATAGTTATTTAGAATGCTATATTAGTCCTTTTTAATGTTTTTTCATTTTAGTTTATATTTTTTTTTTGGATTTTTTATGCCTGCGGACTAGTTTTCGCCGGTGGTCGAACTTTTTCTAGGCCATTGTGTTGAAGCTCATTTTCTCAGCTTCTAGGTGGTTTTTAGAAAATTTTAAAAACAGATTTGGAACGAGAATGAAGTATATTTTCATTCCAGATGCATTCGTAAGCCCTCCTTTAAATCTATAACTTTTTTCAGGCAGAAGTGTTGGCGAAATTAACAAGAGAGGATTTCAAAAAACTGGAAGAGGAGATTCGATACATGGGTGGATATACGGCACAAGCATTATTGGCAAAATTGATTGAAATTAGCGAGCATGAAACAAACAACAAGAGATTGACACGAGCAATTGCGGAAAACGATTTCAAAACGTTGTTTGATATATTTACGAAGCAAGGAGGATTCAATGACGAACAGTTCACCACACTACTTAATCATTGCTGGGACACGAATTCACAGTTTTTTGGAAAGATGCTCGAAGCTTGGCTTCAAATAACACCACCGGAATTTCAGTGGATTCCGGGATCACAGCAACCATTGTCAAATTTTATTCCTGAACAATTATTGCAATTTCTTCCTCACCATAATGTTCCCTATTTAATGAGGGAACAAACACAGAATTGGACTGGAATCGAAGAACAACAACGGAAACGCGATGAACCTTCTACCTCATCGACTCTCGATGACCATCTTGAAATTAAGAGACCACGAATTCAACCCTAGAATGGGGTACAGTATTTTGACGTAAACTTTTATGTAAGCCTTTTTCTAATACGATTGTAAAATACACGATGTAAAATATGTCAATTTTAAAATAATTTTTTTGTTACATATTGGTGAGTTTTTGATTTTTTTTGTTAATCAATAAATCTAATTTTTTAAAAACTGATTAGTTAAAAAACGTCTTGCAGATATATTCCGTATTTATTTATTAAAATCCATTTAGCTCAGAGAGCGCTAAAAATTGGCCTAATCAAGATGCCATCTTGGTACAAGACATTTCAAGATTTTCTGAATATTACGGACCTATTCGGTTTGAAAAAAAAATGAAATTCAATGCAGAAATGGCAGAGAAATTCCGAGAAATTGAAATTGGAATTGTTTGAATTGATTTTCACACGACTCGCTTCAAGACCCAAACGATGCCTCTTTAAACAATTTTAAAGAAAACATATGTTTTTGGGTCTACCTTTGAGTAAAACTATAAGGCAGGAGCCGAAGTGAACGCAGGAGGTCCGAAAACCCCGATATATCCCAAAAAAGCCGATTTAGGGCGAAAAATTGAAAAAAAACGTATAAAGCATTATTGTTTCGGTCCCAGACAGACATTTTGGGCCCCCGGTGGGACTCACTACCAATTTTTTGGTAAAATTTCCAAAAAGATATATTGTCAACTCAAATTTTCTTGATCATTGCTATTTGGATGCTGCTCAACTGCGCACGCACTCGACACGGCTGCCGACATTCAACACACTAGAAAATTTTAAAATTAATTTTTCCTCGAATTTTCCAGTGTGTTTAGTGTCGGTAGCCGCATGCGTACGTCAGTTCGGTTGAGCGTAATTTCGGTTGAGCAGAACTAAAAACGATCAAGAATACTTGGGTTGACAATACAGAAAGAAGAATTTTTATCTAAAATTTTTTAAAGGGACATATATTTAATCATTGCGTCTTGAAGACAACTGCAATTCAAAAAATTCCGAGGAATTACAATTTCTCGGAACAATGTATCTTAAAATAATCTAAACGTTTGACGCATCGACATTCCCGGAGATTATAAAAATTTACATTAAAGTAAATGGATTATTGACCGAATTTCGATTTTTACTTATTCTCGTCTTCGTCGCCATATTCGAAAACCTATCGCAGTCCAAAATATCAATTTCATTTTGCAGTACTCGAACGGCTTGTTTATAAACTGTTTATAAAGGGTCTCTGGTTCTCTTAAATAAAGGCAATATAACATTGAATAAATGAAACCTGGATGAAAAATGTTCTACACTTCGATGCCTAATATTCAGTGACAAAAATTCAAATATTAATATTTCCAGTTTGTTTTTAATGCTCTATGTCCATTGTTTAATTAAAAGAGGACTATACGTATTTTATAAATGTTGCCTAATGGATTTGAAATCCAATTTATATACCTTAACAATAATGAAAAAAATAGCAAAAAAGTAGAAATGCTAAAAAGGCACACGGAATCGAACTTGGATGCCACTTTGGTGGAAACTTTTACGTTTTTGAGACCAAAGTTCAATTCCGGGTGCTCTTTTCTACTTTTTTGCAAATTTTTTTCAGTATATAAAATTGAATTTCAGATTTAGCAACATTTATAACCTGTGTATAGTCCCTCCAGCTTGTTTGTATTTAATGTTCGATGTCTCTTGTTTCATCAATGTAAAGTTACGAAATATCTAATGATGTAACCCGTTTCGAAATGTTGCAGCTCTAAACTTTTTCTGATTCCTTACAACCGTTTACTCACTTATTCAAAAACTCAAATCTCTGACAGAAATTTTCCATATGTGACTGAAATAGCTCTAGTCTCTACAAACTTCCAAAAATCGAACTCAACTACCTTATTTTGAACTTTAGAACCTTTTTTGTTATAATGTTATTTTCAGCAAAGAATGCCCTTTTTGATCGACCTCTGATTATGCAAAAACCTCCACCAAAAACAGTACAAATAGTCCAAAACCGCCCGTCCCTACCCACCTGTGTTATCAATCTATTTTAAAATAAAGTATATTCTCAAGTTGTCATGAATAAAAATCTGTTTGCATAAACTGACTCAACTGCAGTTTTCCCTCGTTTTTACTTTTAGAAAAAAAAATTCCTGTTGATTTTATTTAAAAAAGAAAAGCAACACGTTTCAGAAATGAGCTATCACATCATCGATATTATTTTCTTGTTTAAATTATCAAATCACATGCTTTTGACGTCTATTTTTCCTGATTATGAGCTGAAATTTCTTGATAACGTTTCGTGTTATCATTTGTTTTGTTTCTAAATATTTCATTTCTCCCCATTTCTTGATAAATTCCTGATTTATTTTTTAGTCTCAATCAATTTTCTGTTTTAATAGTTTGAGATGCAAATAATATTTAGCGGACGTGTTTGCTAACATTAAGCGTGGATTAAGCGCGCCCGATTGATCATTGAAAGCTGTCGCTGGAAGTTAAAAAATTAAAAAAAAGAAGTAATCAATGTTTAAACGAAACAGAATGTTTATTAAAACATTTAGAAAAAGTGCTGACAATTCACTTATTTTTAGTTTTCTTCTTCCGATCTTTGGCTTCATCATCATCGGTTTTAAGTGACTTCACATCTCTGAAAATGTCTGAAAATATTTTCAACTCCTTCTAAAAAATTTCTTACGCCAAAGTATCCTCCTCAGGATCAGCTGGCGAAACAGGCTTATTCTTAGGAACCGGCAGTTTTGTAGGCGGTGTGAACGCAGTAGGTGTATGCGGTTTTGAATACGATTTTCCTGGTGTGTTCACAATTAATTCGACCTGAAAATTGGCCCGCGTTATTGAGGGAGGAATTCAAGGAACACCGTACCCTGTTATCACTTTCAAATGCTTTATTCCTGCAAAATATTAATGTTGAAAACGTGGCGATGAATTGTAAGGTGATCTGTGTCAAAAACGAAGTATCGATAAGGTCCACAAAATATAAAACTTACATTTAAAAACAGATACAAAGAAAAATTCATTTTTTTGGTGATGATCGTAAAAGTGAGAAATGAAGTGTTCTCATAAAAATGTAGACATTTTTTGGAAACGAAATCGTGTGTTTCACGTCATAAAAAATTTTGTTGCTATATACTTTGAGCCCCAGAATTGTGACCGTTACATTTGAAACCGCTAGAAACTGATAATGATGATTTTAATGATATTCTTTTGATATTATCAACTCTTTTTCAACAGAATATCATTGAAACATTTTTTTCAAAATTTCGACATAAAAGCCTTTAATTAGTTTATTTCGGTTTTTCGTATTTCAAGTTTCCTTAATGACTTTATTTGAATTTTCTGAAAATAAACTCTCTTCTGTTTTATTGATGATAAAGGGATTATTTACTGAATTTGGGATTCAATTCCATTTTCTTCTCCCTCGGCCACGCGCGAGAGAGCACACGAATGTGAGAGTGTTTGCAATTGTTAGGCCATTTCGCCGTCTTATTTTGGAAATGGGTGTGTTTAAGGAAATTTCGCAAAAATATTTTTCTTGTATAGGTTTTCAAATACTGTGAAGAAGATGAAAATGGAATTGAAACCCAAAATCGTCACTTTAAAGCCTTTTATTATTATAATTCATATGTGAAATTAAAGATTTTAAAAAAGTAGGTCTCCAAAATTCTGCCTGTAGAACAATTACTTTTCATTTTTCAAACTTTTTAGTTGAATATATATTTGAGGTAAGACTCGAGCTTTCATTCAACCAATTTTCAGCATCTTCTGAAAATTGGGTGGTCAGTAACGCTGAAAAATGTAAATTGAAACCCATGAGGGCTTGAACTCCGATACGAGGCTCCGATTCGAATAAAAATGCAAGGAGTAGGAAATTTCTCAATTAATTGTGTAGATATATATTTGTATTAAATTAAATCGGAGATTCCAAAAGTTTCGTCTCGTAGTTTTGTGAATATCTATGCCTGAAGCATCCTGCAAAAAATCGATACTTTACCGTTAATTCAGAATAAATTCACAGATATATTGTCTTTAAAACTTCTAACTATTTTATTTTCACTGTTTCAATAACCAATAAGGTTTTATTTTATGCCAATCCTATGAACTATCTTATTCTTTAAATTTCCGACCTGAAGCGAAATATTGTACTAGGTTGAGCACTAGAGTGATTCAATTTTCTTAAAATTGAAGTTCACAAATTATTTTTTTTAGCTAAATTTACAGCATGATTCTAAATCCAATGTTATAATTTTAGAAGTGCAATACAATGAGTATTTTTTTAATACTCATAATGTAGACTATAACTAATTCTCCAAAGACAACTCATGTCTAGAATAATTTTCGAACTTCATACTTTCTAGTCCGCTTATTCCTTGCTTAATTTCTCTGAACCCTTATCATCACAACTTCTTTTATCAAAATTATATACGTTTCTGTTTTTTAAAATTTTTCGTTCACAGTTTTGATGTTCATGTCAAATTTTTTAAATTGGAGTTCTCGTTATGAATATTCAAAGTCAGTCATGGAGATAGTGTCTGAATAACAAACCCATATATTTGACGCATTATATTTTTATAATTGAGGTCTCATTGCCCTCAGTTTCTATGCACAGGTGACAAATCCCCATTTTTGTTATCCCCACACACCTAATTAACGGTCTATCAGTTTTCCAGTTTAATCCTGAGCCCTGGGGGAATGATAAGGTTTCAGTTTTCATACCTTTCTTTACAACTTCAGATTATATAGTGTGAATTACTCATCAATTCCATTGTTCCAACAGTTTTTAAGTTTATTCATTATCATGTTCAAAACCTCGATGACACAGAAATTCTGCAAATGTCGTTTTAACCACCCTCTTTTTAATGAATAAACAAATATAAATATAAATGTACTAAAATTATATACTTTCCGTTTTTGTGGAAAATATTTCCCATCCGTATTTTTTTCAGATTAATAGCACAGAAATGTATTTTGTCTCCGAAACTCCTACCAGTTCAGAGCAACCCGATAAACCTCGAGGTTGTGTTGTGAGTTTACCCGATTTTCAGATTTTTTCATAACAAAAAATCACAAATTTCAGACCGAAAATGGTGAAAACTGCGACAGCTACCTAGGAGTTCTTCTATTGTATCTAATTGCCCTTATGTTGCTGTCATTTTCATGTGCAATGTGCTCGAAAATTGCTAGAAAGAGGTATCGATTTTATTTTCAACTTTAAAGATCATTTCTTTGAGAATTGTTTGATAAAATTTTATGGTCAACACTTAAGAAGTTTAAATTTTTAAAGATTCTTTTAACGATTATGGGTGATTAAAATATAATTTTAAAGTATTGGAAAATGAAAATGAATTTTAAAAATGGTAGAAATTGGAGGGGGAATTAAAATCTGATATTTTTCAGCAGTCAAAAAAATCTAGTTAATGTTTTCAGAACTGAGCCAAAGTTTTTGGGTACCTATTTTCTATGATGAGATACCTATTTTTATATTTTTATCGGAGACCTATTTTCTCTGAAAATGCTTCAAAAATTAAAGAAAATCGAACCATTGGTGCCTAAATTTCACCATAACCAATATAATTTTTTATGAAACCAGATCATCTGATCGCGTTTTCACAAGATTCTTCTGAAAATCCAAAATGGCTCCGAATGGTGCTTCATTCATAATTTAGAATTTAGATACGAAGTTCCTTTCAATTGGCACACTGAAATGACTTTGTAATATTAAAATGGCGTTCGGAGATAGCTTCGCAAAAATCGATCTTCACCAGACCGTTTTTTCATTCATAATTAATTGCTCAATCAAGACTTTGCATCAGTTCAATGTAGTATAATATCAAGTTTAAATAAGCACGCGTTGACTTTTGCTAATGAAACGCGTTTCGATGATGATGCGTCGCGGTCGCCTTTTCCCGAAACAGTATTTCATAACACATGTTTTAATTTTAGTTTTTTCCTTCATTTTTAATGAAATTTCTAAAGAAGGGCATCGCGGAGCTGCTGAATGAAACCGTGATGAAAATAGACTTTATTCTGATTTCAAAACTGTTTTTAAAATTTTCTAAAACCACCTAGAAGCCGAGAAAATGAGCTCCAAAACAATGGCCTAGAAAAAGTTCTCACTTGGCCGAACTTTTTCATATGAGCTTTTTTTGTTAATTAATATTTAGGGAAAATTCTTAAATTATTTTATGCAAATTAAAATTTTTTTGGATTCCTTGCGTGATAACTCCCGCGGACTAGTTGTCGCAGGTGGAACTATTCTAGGCTATTGTTTAGAAGCTCGTTATCTTGGCTTCAACGTGGTTTTATAAAAGTCTAAAAACAGATTTGGATAGAGGACGTGTTCTATTTTCATCCTAGTTACGTTAGTTACCTCAGTAATGTCCTCCTTTAACAGAAAAATAAGCTTTTACCATCATACTCTGCAGTAAAGCGCTAATTCACATTTTAGAAGGTTCCATGTAGCTCCAGAATGTTTTCCAAAACGGCCATTCAAGTGATCCAATGGGTCCAGGATAGGCATAGAAAATTTTCGGGAAATACATTTCCCTGTCCAAAAAGCCGGGAAAATTCGGAAAAATCCGGGAACTTCGAAAATTGAACTCCAAATACTGGTTTTATCCAGATGTTATCATATTTGAGACTTCTGAGGACATATTAATCAAATTTAGTAAAGCTTCGTTGATTTTTGTAGCTTGATCTTTTCGAATGTTTGATTTTCTTGATGTTTTTCTATAGACCCGTCGAACATTTTAGAAGGGTGTCCCAAAGATTCAAACAGAGCTTTAGATGCCACGAAGCTCAGAGATCCGTTCTCAACTAGGCACATTTCTTCAGAAAGTGTTCAATAGTGAAGACTTCCCTGCTCATCATATTTTCGTATTTTCGTAATAAATAAGTGAGCCTTAAAAATGTCCCACTGAGAATTATAATATTTAAAAAAAACCGCGGTTCATTTGTACACAAATACAATATTTACTCAATTCTTTGACCCATTACCATAGAAACCAAAAATAAGCATCAGAGTTCAAATTGTCCCATTTTACCGACCCCCTTTTTATCACCCCTTTCAACGATTATCACCCCTTTCAACGAAGCGCCAACCAATTTTTTTGCATCATTGTCCCAACCGAAAAACAACATTGATTTTTAAGCGCCCCTCAATTTGTAAAGCAATCACAAAATTTTAATAGTTCTTTTTTTTGTTCAATTTCTTATCTTGTTTGCTTCTCCTTCTCCTTCTTTTTCTTCAAAAATGCGCCAAAATGTCCATTTTTCATGTTGTTATTTGCCTGTTCATCTTCATTATGTGCTTCTTGGTGTGCTTCTCATATTGTTGGAGGTAACTTATAGTTTCTAGGGGGGAGCTCCCCGCGTTGATCCTTGACACCATCACTCACGGGGGATCCAATAGGTTAAACAAATATTGACCTATTAGATGTTAAAGTTCAGGTAGCATTGGTACAGCTGATGAAAAATGAAAATTGCAAAAATAATACCAAAATAAATAAAAAGCACTTCACAAAATTTTCGTTATCAATGCTAGTTGGGACAAAATTAAAAACACAGCGATTAGCATTTTGCATTTTTTTGTATTACGAGTCGATATTAGCTGAAAACGAATGTCTTCTGAAATTGGTTGGAATATTTTGGCAATTTTTCTTTTTGTCTTACAAACCGCTTTTGTTTGGTTGCCTATACTTTGTTGTCTCTGGTCATTGGTTAGCTATTGTCGGCAGAGAATGAGGTACCGTAGGGGTCTGGGTGGGACAGGGGGCGTCAGGGACAAGAGTAGGGTCAGAACACTTCCTATAATTAAAAAATTTCCTTTAATTATTGCGGGTTCACCCGAAATCGATTTTTGCTAACTAATATCATTAATTTTCAGACGCCGACGCTTTGAACAAGAAGCGGACACCGATGTTTTCTATCCGAGATTCAATGGTGAGTTATCAGTTATTATCTAAATTTACATCTTTACAATTTTGTGGTCATTAGCTTTGGTCACATGAAGTCACATGAATATACATAATTATTGACGATAAGAAACATTATTTTGATGAAACAAAGCTTCCTAAAATGTGTAGATAAGAGATGCGTTGCTGAAATTCTTGAAAATTCAGAGAACGCTAATTTTGTTAGGAATTGTGAAAGAATTCTGAATTTTCGTGAATGTCCAGAAATATATAAAAATTGGAAAAGAATAAATGTATTGGAACAAAATTTAAATATTCGAGAAGATTCTGCAGAATTCAGCAGAATGGAAACAGCTAGCCCGATGAGAAAATGTTTATTTCGAAAATATCATGCTTTTTTTCATAAAAATTCCAATCCTTAAAATTTTTGACATTTTAGATCAAGCCATGTTTTGAAGAATCCTATCATTTAAGCTAGATTGTGATAATTCAGATATTTTCCAAAAGTTTCTTGGAGAAAATTAAAAAAAAAACAATTTTTTTTAAAGCAATTTTTTAAAATGAATTTTCCAAAAAATATGTTTTGTTAAAAGCTGGTGAACTACCTTCCGATGATGTTTTAAACTTAATTATGCATAAGTATAACTTCACTTTTTAAGCACAGAAACTATTTTTATGGGTTCAAGCTTAAAGGGACTCTTTACTGTTTTTGGGTTTCAATTCCATTTTCATCTTCTTCACAATATTTGAGAACCTATAGGAGCAAAAAAATTTATCGAAGCTTCCTTTTATAGTACAGGAAAAAAGAACATTTACCGGGTAAGGCGGCGAATGGCCTAACCGCTCGGCCGCGCGCGAGAGAGCATGCAAATGTGAGAGAGTTTGCAATTGTTAGGCCATTTCGCCGCCTTATCTCGGAAATGGGCGTGTTTGAGTACTAGAAAAGTAAAAATCGCAAAAATATTTTTCTTGTATAGGTTTTGAAATATCACGAAGAAGATGAAAATGGAATAGAAACCCAAAAATAGTAAAGAATCCCTTTAAAGGATGGCTTTATGGAGCTAATGAATGCGTCTCGATGAAAATAGATGTCAGACAAAAAAAAACCACCCAGAAGCCGAGAAAACGCGCCTCAAAACAATGGCCTAGAAAAAGTGGCCACCGGCGAAAACTAGTCCGCAGGCATGAAAAATTCAAAAAAAAATTTAAAAAACATGAATTAAAATGAAAAACATAAAAAAAGACTAATAAAAGCATTAACTATTTATTAACGAAAAACGAAAAAAGCTCAAAGGAAAAAGTTCGGCCAGGGGGCCCCTTTTTCTAGGTCATTGTTTTGAAGCTCATTTTCTCAGCTTCTAGGTGGTTTTAGAAAATTTTAAAAACAGATTTGGAATGAGAATGAAGTCTATTTTCATTTAAGGTACATTTATTATCTCGTTAAAGCCCTCCTTTTAAACCATATATCTTGCAGCTACATGCTTCAAAATTTAACGTATTTTGTCTATTTCCTCTCATTTTTCGAGTTTATTTTTGATTTTATTACAAAATTTCATCCTCTTTCATAATATTGTCAAGATAAGAATTTCTGGCCGCTCATTTTGCGGAGTGTCGTTGGGAATTTCCTCGCAGCGCGACCGCAACGCGCAAGACCAACTGAGAAATTTGAATTTGAGCGCGTTGCGGTCGCGCTGAGAGTAAATTCCCAACGACACTCCGCAAAACGAGCGGCCAGAAATTATTATCCTGACAATATGAAATAACATTTTTCGGGTTGATATGATTTTCCACCAAAAAAGTTACATTCTTTAGCTCCGTATAGTCCACCTTTAAATAGCTGCAGGGTGGTTTTTAATTAAAAATTTATTTTTCAACTAATTCTTCAGATTTCCCATTAAATTTTAAATAAAATGATGACATTTTAGATTTTCTAAGCATTGGTTTTCTGAATAATACTGTCTGTATTTTACGCTTTTTCAAAATAATATAAATAATCCAAAAAAATTGAGCACACAAATCCAATAAATTGAGAAACTCCTGATCCTATTCAAAATTCCAGACCAACGCGGAAACCACAACCACGGTTTCGCCGATCCACCACCACGTTACGATCAAATCTTCAAACGTGGTGGACCGTCCGTGATCACTACAACCACTCCACCGACCCGTCCATCCGACGATACCGCCCCACCACCGAGTTATTCTCAAGTCACTGTCATTTCAGAAGACAGGTCACGCGCTCAGCCGGAAATTGTGCTGAGCGTTTCATCGAATTTACAGACAACTGCTTCCGTCGTTGATATGGAACAGTACGTCTAATCTTAATTTTCGATGTTATATAATTGCTTGTTTTCAGCCCTTCAATGCCAACTCGAACAAGTACCATCGATGAGATGGAGAATTCTGTGACTGCCATTTCAAATCATGCACAATCTTGCTTACAGAGATATGATAGTTCTCATGCAGATGGTAAGTTCTTTGATAACTTACTTCTTCTGAAAAATATAATAATTTCAGCTATTCTTAACATCGATGCACCTCCACCGCCAGCAGGGGGTCCACCAGGCTACGAGCCTCATAATCCGATAGGCGATACCACACAATAATTTTCATCAGATACAATCTTACCGAGTTAATTTCATTATCCCACCCGCCAATAATTTCCGATCTCTTTCATATGTATTTTTTAATTTAAGATTATTATTATTATGTGCATTTGCATAATGTTTTTTATTCTGAAAAATTGAAATAAAAACATCGTCATACAAGCATTTAAAAAATCGTTGTTACAAGATAACAGGAATTACAAAAAAAGTGAGATCAATTTGTATGTAATCGCAGTTTAAAAAAACAAACAAAAAAGCCGGGAAGTGTAAAAAAACCGAGTTCACATAACCAAACCGATACCGGAATCGGATTGATGATTGGATTCGGATTTCAGTGTCGGTTCACCGTCATCCTCGATGGCGATGGCAAGACGCTGGGAGATGGAACCGGCGCGACTTGAGATGATCTCATCTGGTGCGTAGATCACATCTTCCGCATGATTTTCAGGTAGTTTCACTTGTGACATGTACATGGCGATGGTGGAGCGCGTCATGCTGTCGTGGTCACCTGTGGGAAGAAAAAACGGGATTTGAAATATGAATTGAAAACCAATATCTTATGAAATGCAGAGTCTAAAATAAAATAAATGAGTGCTTATAATATGGACACACCAGTCTTGGTCGGAATCGGAAAACGGAAATTCCGATTTTTCCAATTTTTTTCCGAAATTTTCCGAGAAAAAAATAGGAAAAAAATCGGATGTCCGATGTTTTCAATGTTAAAATGTAAGTTTTCAAGAGAAATTACACTGCACTACTAATTCATCTTTTTATTTAAAAAAAGAAATCAATAAATATTAGAAACAAAACATTCTCATAATAGCTGCGAATTTTCTGAGTTTTTCCGAATTTTCCGAAAAAAATCGGAAAAAAATTGGATATCCGATTTTCCGGAAAAAATGTTCAGTTCCGATTTTGCAAAAAGTTTTTTTCCGACCAAGTCAGGTACACACCAAAAATAAGTCACACACCATGTCTTTAAAATACCCTACAAGAAAATTAAAAAAAACCACCTAGAAGCCGAGAAAACGCGCTTCAAAACAATGGCCTAGGTTTCCACCAAAACTAGTCCGCGGGCATTAGTACTCAAAAAATGCAGAAAAATTCCATAAAAGAAGTTAAAATGAACTGATTTAAGCATTTTACATAAATATTCAAAATATAACACAAAAATTGAAAAAAGTTCGGCCAGATGGAAAAGGAAGACTTTTCTAGGCCATGGTTTTAAAGCTCATTTTCTCGACTTCTAGGTGGTTTTAGAAAATTTTAAAAACAGATTTGGAATGAGAATGAAGTCTATTTTCATTTGAGGTACATTTATAAGCTCTGTAGTCCTCCTTTAATGTCTCCTTTAATGTTCTTCCTTTAATGTTAAATATTGTCTCAAAAAATGTTAAAAATAAAATTTCGAGAAAAACCTTTAAGTTATTTTTATCAAGATTATGGTCTAGTTTTTTAAAAATTCAGATTCGTTACAAAATCCAAAAAAAAAACCAACTCACCATGCGAAGAATTCGACAACCTATTATCCACCGAAGTGCTCATCGAAGTGGGCCTTGTTCCAGACGCCGAAGACCTCGATCGAAACTGCACCTTTGTCGGCGTACTAAACCGGCTTTCAATAACCGCCGAGACGTTCGAATCATCACCATTCTCATATTTAAATTGCATTAAATCGAAGCTACGTTTCATCGCTTCTTTCTCTTCTTCATCTTGCATCTGTTTTCGGCGTAATTCTTCGATTTGTTGGACCAGGATTCTGAAAGAAACCTTATTTGTTTCGAAATATCTGATTTTTTGAACTCACTTTTCACCATTGATCTTTTGATCTAACATTTGTTTATACTCCGTTGATTTATGCCTCCATTTGCTGATTTCTAGTTCTTTCAATGGGATTTCATCGACTTGGAGTGAAAGCTGAAATTTTTTGTTATTCAAAATTTTAAAATTAGAATTCCCTTACATTCTGATTCTTCTGTCGCAGCTCCTTCATCTCAGCCGACTTCATTTCCAAAGCGGTTTGAAGCGAAGAAATCTCTTTCGTCAACATCTGATTCCTTTGATCGCAATCATTCGCCAGAGCCGCTTGCAACGTCTTCTTGTCGACTTTCAGCTCTTCACACTGTTTTTCAGCTTCCGCGATTTTTTCGTCCAAACACGCGACGACTTTTTGATGTCGATTGCTCATTGCGAACATTTCCGCATCGCGACGCGCTTTTTCGTCGTCGATTGTTCGCTCGTATTCTTTGGTTCGTTCAGCGAGCTGGAAAAGTGGGATTGGAATGGAATACTGATTCTAGAAATCAAATTCATCGTAAAAATTTGAAATAGTTATTGGAATTTAAAATTGGGAGCAAGAAAAAATTAAATATTTGAAATTTGAGAAAGGTGCACTTTACGCATGTTATAAATTTTTCTTAAACGATCTGTAATTCAATTTTAAATGCCGAAATGATAATTAAAAAATTTGCAAAAAGCTAGAAAAGGGCACCCGGAATCGAACTTGGCTGCCACTTTAGTGGAAACTTTTATGTTTCTGAGACCAACGTTCGATTCCGGGTGCCCCTGTCTTCTTTTTTGCAAATTTTTGAATTTCAGGTCGATTAAGCAACATTTATAACCTCCATATCCTCGTTTAAAATTTAGATATTGGATTTCCCTTTAACAAATTTCTATAAATTAGATTTTTTGAATCTTAATTCTATTAACTGTTTGACATACGTTACACCAGAAATTATAAAACTTATGTATACAATGAAACGATCATTCTAAGGTTTTAAACTTGTGTTTCTAAAAAATATTTTCGAAATTGAACTGACAAAGTAAAAAGCTTCCTTTTTCTAAATGTTGAGCCATAAAATCGAAATTTCGAAAAAACAAGTCCCGGACTATTAGCTGTTCACAAAATCGGCTTTATAAACGAGCAAGCGCGCTCTAAAAAACCGACACGCTCGCATGCGAAATATAAAGAGGGGGAGACTATACGCAGACAGCTCCTCTCACCAAACAACACTCTCTCGCAGCAGAGGGAAGCCCACCGTTATGAAACCGATTTTGTGAGAGGACTATACTAAATTTTGGTATTTTCAGAAAATTCTGATTTGGATTGAGTATTAGGCTGGTTTTCATCTCATAGAAATTTATTGGATCTGTAAAGTTCTCCGTCAAATGAGGACTGTACGCAGATTATAAATGTGGTTATATCGATATTAAATTCAATTTTTGTTACCTAGGGAAAAAATAGAAAAAAAGTAGAAATTAACACTGAAATTAACAGATAAATTGGAGCAAATGAAGTTCATATCATGTTACAGGGGTCACAAAGTCTCAAAATATCTTATACATCAAAATTACTGAAATTCAATTTTATATACCTAAAAAATAGTGAAAAATTTTAAAAAAAAGTAGAAAAGGGTACCCGGAATCGAACTTTGGTCTCAAAAACGTAAAAGTTTGAGCCAAAGCGGCAGAAAATTCGAGTGCCTTTTCTACTTTTTTTTTTAATTTTTCACTATTTTTTAGGTTATATAAAATTGAATTTCAGATCGATTAAGTAAAATTTATAACCTGCGTATAGTGCTCCTTTAAAACAAATATTTAATTTTTTCTCCTTTAAAGATAATTTTGAGGTGAAAATAAGTGATAATTAATTTTTTTTTGAATAATTTGAAAATTGCATTAAATTTTTAAAACCCTAACAAAACATTGTTCCGAATACAAAAAATAAACTAAATTCAGAAAAAAAAACAATCCAATTTAGACTAACCTGTGCTTCGAACCGTTTCCCCATCTCGTCGATCGAATTCGCATGATTCCTCACCACTGTAAAAATCAAAGCAATAACCGGTAAAGCGCCGAGCAAAAATAAAGCCGGCATGTTTTGAGCCGCGCATGGATTCAGACGATATTCTTCTCCATCATTAAAGACCGCCCATATGGCGACAAGAGTAAGAATCGATACAGAAGTAAATAAAACGGTTTGAAACGTGTCAGTTAGCATGTTGAAAGGAAGGGCTTTCTCTCACAAAAATTTCGAGGGTGTTGAAAATATCTAGATTATATTTTCTTATTTTCATTCCGGGAAAAGAATAGGATAACAATCTCCGATGGATTTGGCTAGCTAGTGAAACACCAACAATCGGTTTGGGGTAGGGGAAAGAAAAGGAAAGGGGGGGGGGGTTAAAATTCCCAATTTTAGCGCTTTATTCCCGCTTAAAAACGATACCTTGTTGATTGGAACTCTTCAATTGCTCAATTTCATATTCAAATTTCTTTTTAGCTTCTTCTAAAAGTCCTCGAAGTTCCGACACTTCGACCAATTTTCGGTCTGAAATTTTAAAAATAAATTTAAAAAAAAATTTATTTCAAAACCTACCATATTGCTTCTCGACACTTTTCAACTTCTCCTCTGTTTCTCGTTCCTGTTTCTGAAGAACTATCAGCAACGCATCCAAAGCTTTTGCGCTGGCTTGAAGTCGTCGAAGTTTCTCAGCATCGTCTGATAAATTAAAAAACACTCCAAAAAATTTAAAAAAATTCATTTCTTACCAATCTTCACTGGTTTTCTGATATTCTGCGGCCTGGCCGACGACGTGGTTGACGAAGCCGATGACATTTTCCGTGTTGGACGCGAACCGGCGAATGATGATGTTGGGAATGGCTCTTTTTTTGACGAGCTCGTTGAGGCAATTGAGGAGGAAACGGGTTTACGTTCTGCAAAAATATTCATTTTTTGGATAATAACCAGATTGGCTAATATGAGTAGTCCAAATAAAAAATGACGAGACAATGGTCATTTTGAATCGGGACTTCCCGCAAAATTAGGCTTTTCGTTTATTGTGACGTTAAAGGGATTCTTTACTGTTTTTGGGTTTCTATTCCATTTTCATCTTCTTCTTGATATTTGAAGACTTATACAGGAAAAATATCTTTGCGAAATTTCCTGTTCTAGTACTCAAACACACCCATTTCCAAAATAAGGCGGCGAAATGGCCTAACAATTGCAAACTCTCTCACATTCGCATGCTCACTCGCGCGCGGCCGACCAGTTAGGCCATTCGCCGCCTTACCCTGCAAATGTGCTTTTTTCGTGTACTAGAAAAGGAAATTTCGATAATTTTTTTCGCTACTATACGTTTTCAAATATTGCGAAGAAGATGAAAATGGAATTGAAACACAAATTCAGTAAAGAGTCCCTTTAAAGGCAGTATGTCAGTTTGTGCAATTGTAAGCGATGTTGGCGGGAATTCAAATTTTCAAAAATTAAAAAATTAAAACTCATTTTGCAACAAAACCTGGATTTGAACAGAAAAAATTGTATTGGCTTTTTATTGAATTCTTGTAGCAATCTATTATTCAAAAAGTTCAGTGAAAATTTTCAGATTTTCAGATAAAAAATTTTAAAAAAAAGTTTATATTAATAAAAATATCCATAATTCGCTCTAATTTCTTTTAAAAAATTATTTTGTCAATTTTGTAAGTTAGATAATACAATTCTACAATTTGAATGATTTTTTTCCATTTAGAAAATGATTTTAAAAATTTCGAACATTTTGTTTTGACTGAATGTTGGGTTTGTTCCCAAATATGCTTTAAAATTTATATTTATCGAAGAAAATTATTTTTTTAATCGAAAAATACGAATAAATGGTCAAAATCGATTCATTATCATTGGTTTTTTGATGAGACTCGCTCCTTAGGTCGTATTGCAATAGAGTCGAAACGACCGCGCCTAGGTTTATTATTTTTTTTCTTATATCTTCTTAATTCATTTATCTTTCTTTTCTTTTCTTAATTGTTATCAACTGGATTCCCACAAGACATGGACTCCAAGAGTTTTTCTCTATAGGGGCATTCCTGTGGTTCTTATCCAGTTTTCATTTCTATTATAATCATTCATATATAATTTTTAATTTTTCTCATATAATTATTATATAAGTGACCTTTAATCTCTATTTTTTTTTACCATTCTGCTCCTTCACTTTTGTTTTTTTTTCTGGGACTATATTTAATTAATATTTTCAATTATTCCACATAATTTTACCTTATTATTTTCAATTACGAAATATTATATGTTATTTAATTAATTTCTTCTTTTTGTTTTTCCTTCCTTTTTGTTTTTGTTTTTTTTTTGAGACTTTGTCTCGCTAAACGGGTGTTTCACCTACATAAATCGGCCGTTTCGGCCTCCCTTATACGGGCGTTTCGCCCATCCTAATTAGGCTTTTAGCCTATTTTGTTTTATACATTTGTATGTATTTTCTTTTAATAATCTTAAACACATACATAAATATCGTATCTAATTCTATATTCTAAATATTTTATTTAAAAAAAAAAAAAAAAAAAAAAAAAAAAAAAAAAAAAAAAAAAAAAAAAAAAAAAAAAAAAAAAAATTCCCACGTACTTCCTAATAACCTATTTTATAACAAATTTTATTTCTTTTTTTTTTTTTTTTTTTTTTTTTTATAATCTACCTTTAAATTAAAAACTTTTTAAATACCTTATTTCCATTATTTTAAATAGAGTATTTAATGTGAAGGGGTTTATAAAAGGTAGAGCCGGCCGCGACAGGGAAAGCTCTACCGCCTCCTATTAAACTCTTTAAATATGGTAGGATTGGCCAATCCTTCCTTAAGTGAGCAGCCCTCACAAATATTTCCTTGTACTTCTGCGGAAGTTGCCATCCAGCAGATTTGATCAAGGCAAAACAAAACAACCAACTCTCAAAATCCAACAAAAGCTTTTTCCAAACCTTCCTTCTTTTTGAAGGATTATGTATTCGATCCCTCTAATTACGAAATATTTGATAAATACTTTAAAAACAACACATTTGTAGTTAAAAAACTCAGTAACAACAATAAACTTATTTGTAATCCTTATACTAAATGTACAGGACAGATGTGTCCTAAAATAAACTGCAGATATTGTAAATTTATTACTTACAAACACTTTATATATAGTACTTCCACTACATTCAGAATTAATACTTGCATTGACATTAACACTAGTTGTTCATCAACTGGTGTTATATATTGTATAACCTGTAATGATTGTAATAGGCAGTACGTGGGAGAAACGAAAAATGAAATTAAAAAAAGAATATATCAACATTTGTATAACATCGAAAAAGAAAAAGTTTCCACATATTTCTACGATCATTTTAATGAACCTGGACATAACCGTAATAATATAAACATTACAGTACATATTTTGGATAACATTCGTAACGAAAATGAGCAAACTAGAAAAGAAAAAGAAATATACTGGATTCAAATACTTAACAGTGCATATCCTTACGGTTTCAATGATCAAATTCAAGGATTCGGGAATATTTCTTCAACTAAATACGATAAAAATATCAAAAAACATCCTTTTTTAGCTAAAAAGATTATTGTTAAACATACAAAAAAGAATAAACCGAAAAATAAAAAAGTCATCAATAAAAAAACAAACAAAATTAGTACTGAAGATATTCAAACATTAAATTCTTCATATGGTAATGAATTATATCAATTATACCACCACTTTAAAAAGAACAATAAAATAAAATACCTATTGGAAGAAAAATATACACGTTTATTAAATAATTTATATAAGAAAGATACATTGTTGAAACTTTCAGTATTCACAAATAATTATATTTTGAAAACACTTAATAAAAAGATAAACATAAATAAAGACAATTCTGTTAACGAAAAACAATTCAGACTTAAACTACCATATCACTTAAAGCTGGAACATAGTAATTTCATTCAAAACTTGAACAAAATTCTTCAAAAAAGTTTAAATTTCTCTTATAAAAACGCTAATATTATACCAAAAATTAAAATAGAATATGATTTAAACCAAGCATTTAGCAAAAATTTATTAAATTATAATTTCTTTTTGAGAGAATTAAATGATGAGAAAATCAAAATAATCAATAATAAAAAATGTTTTTGTGAAGTAAACCCACATAACCCATACATAAATAAAAACTATGGTCATATTGTTACTGGAAATAGCGAATTCTTGGAAAATAATGAATTAATTAATATTTTTAATAAAGGATGTAAATATAGAACCAATTTTGAATATATATCAGAAGAATACAATGAAAATATCATTAAACAAATTAAGAATATCAGCAATAAAATAGGAATTTTCTATGGTAAAAATATGGATATCCATAAATTTGTTAAAGATAAAATTATTAATGAATGGAATAACTTCAAACTAAAGAATCTAAATAAAAGTATGAAACTTAATGAAAACCTCCGTAAAAATATATCAAAACTTAAGAGAAATTTTGTTATTACTAATACCGATAAGGCTAGTTCGAACTATTCATTTACATGTAAAAAACTTTATATAATCATAATGAATAAAGAAATAAATAATACTAACACTGCATATAAAAGTACTAATTTCAATGAACCTACTATACTTAATAAACATAAACATATTATTAGTAACATATTTAAAGACAACATAATCAAAAATATAGATTCAAATTTTGAAACCATAACCAAAATACCATTAATTTATGGAATACCTAAACTTCACAAAAATCCAGTCAAATTTAGATTCATATGCGGTGCGTACAATAGTTCTATAAAACCAATATCGTTACTTTTAAAAATCATTCTAAAATTCTTTAAAAACCATTTTAAAAATATATGTAGAGTTACCGAACATAGAACAAACATCTCTTTATATTGGTCAATAGATAATAACGAAAGTATACTACAATTTTTAAAAAATGAAACAAAAAGCTATAAAAATATTGAAATATATAGCGGTGATTTTTCTTCACTTTTTACTAACCTTCCACACAATATTGTTAAAGAAAAAATGAGTAAATTATATAATAAGTGTTTCAATAATGCTGGTAAAAAATATATTTCTATTGATAATAAAGGTTATGTAAAATATGAAGAAGATAACTACTCTAAAGCACATACTCATCTTATGTTTGACATCACAGAAATAGAAAAACTCACAGAAATAATTCTTGCGGAAACCTACGTTAAATTTAATGAAAAAGTTTATCAACAAACTATGGGTATTCCGCAAGGAGGTAATGCATCTCCACTAATAGCTGACCTTACCTTATCATGGATGGAATACGAGTTCATAATGGTAAATAAAACGCTATTTAAATATAAGAAATATCATGCATTCAGATACATGGATGATCTATTGATAATGTTTGAAAAAGATAAATTAGAACTTGACTTCATAGTTAATAATATGTATGAAAAATCTCTAGAATTAAATAATACCATTACTGATATTGGTAAAATAAATTTCTTGGATTTAGAAATTAAATTACAAAACAATGAAATTATCAATTACAAACTATATAATAAAACGGATGATTATGATTTTGAAATTGTCAGATACCCTCATTTTCAAAGCGCTATTCCCAACTTTATAAAACGAAATACATATTGTACAGAATACCTTAGAATTACAAAAAGTTGTTTCAAAGAAATAGATGCTCAAAGTAAAACACAAGATTTAAAAAACAAATTTTTGTCTAATGGATATGACCAGGAGGGGGTGGATAATTTCCATAAAAAAGCTATTCAATTTATAAAAAATATAAATTTAAAGAATAAACGATATTAATTGACAAATTCAATTACTTTAATCGAAAACAATGTTATCTATTAATTTTCATTATGTACCTTTATACACTCACAAACCTAAATGTATTTCAAGGTATAATTTTTCTTGTATATTCACGTACACAAGTTCCCAAATCTCTCTAAATTGCAATATCACTAACATAGGTTCCCTCGCACATACACAGTTTTCTTTGTACCCTCTCATTCCATATCTTTCCTCCATAAAGTTGCATTCCTCCTCCATAAAGTTACAATGATTAGTCACCATGGATTAACAATAAGGATAGGTATTATTTTGTGTGTTTAAAATTTTATAAAAAATAATATGTAGATTTACTTTTTAGATTATTTTATAATTTAGTTCTCTTACTTAGATTTATTTTTCATTTTTCCTCTCCTCTTTCTTCCTTTTCCGCGCTTTATTTTATAGTCCAAAATTGCGTTGTTTTTAATTTTTAAGCAAAGGAGTTGTAACTGATGAGACTCGCTCCTTAGGTCGTATTGCAATAGAGTCGAAACGACCGCGCCTAGGTTTATTATTTTTTTTCTTATATCTTCTTAATTCATTTATCTTTCTTTTCTTTTCTTAATTGGAACGCACTTGCAACATCACTCACTTTTAAGCATTTTTAATGGAATGAATTAGATAACTTTAAAAATATGATTTTTAAAAATAGAATCCGAACCGTTTTGATAACCGGAACTGGCTTTTAATAATTTTGTTCAAATAATCGAAAATTGGAAAAAAAGTTTATATTTTATAATGAAATTTATTAGGTATTAAAATAAATGTATTGAAATCTTGAATATTCTGAGACATCGCAAACAGGGATGGGTTGGAAAGACCTGTCGGAAAATTTTTCGGGAAATTTTTGCCCGGTTCCAGATACCGGGAAATTCCTGGAAATTTCGGGAAATTCGAAGATTTAACTCCAAATACTGGTTTTATCCTGATTTTATCGATTTTCCTCGGTTTTCAGAGTTAATAAACATGAGTTTTTTAGAGAGTGTTTATTAGATCGTAATATTGATTTTTTATTTTTGCAGAAAATTGAAATTTTAAGCGTGTACGATTTTCCAAATTTTCAGACAACATTTTTTTCAAAAAACCTTCTCACAAACCTGCAGTTTTCGGAGGTGTTATCACCGGTTTCGTCGCTACTTTCTTCTCCTTTTCCTTTTCTGTACGTTCTGAAATTTGTCCACAGCTCTTTTTAATTTGTTTTTTTGAAAAATTGAAATTTCTCATTATGAATAACGTTCACATACCTTTCGGCGGCGGTGCAACATACAACGGTTTTCGCTCTTTCTTTACTCGTTCGACTGGCGGTGGTGGTGGCGGCGTCTTATTCACCGATTTCAGCGGCGTTTTAGCGGCCACTGATTTTCGTGGAGTTTCTGTCATTTCGCCTGAAAGTGTGAGACATTTCGTGAATGTTAAATTCAAAGTTTCGAAAATATTCGATTTTCGAGAAAAAAATACGTTGCTCACAAAAAAAGAGCACCAGAGAATTTTTCGACATAAAAAATTTATTATGAATGAGGGCTTGATAGAAAGTTGTCCTTCTTCTCCTGGTTCTTATTGTCTTTATATATGCGTGAGGAGATGATTAAAAAATTCGAGAAATAATTTGAAGAACAGTTATCCATGAAACGTATAAACACCTACCTTCTCGATTCTCCTTTTGCGATTTAGCCGGTGCTGCAGGTGGTGCCAACAAAGATACTCGACTTTTGACCTCTTTCTTTGGCTTATTTTTCTCCGCTTCAATTGATGCCTGGAATTTTTCGTTTTGAGTTATGGGTAAATGCTTTGAATACACCGAAGGATATCCTCAAAGACAGGGTGACACTTATTTTACCGAGGATTTTTATTCGAGTTCCATTGCGATATTGATTTCAATCTTTTTGTCATGAAAATTAATTTTTTGCAGTAGACATTATTTTTAGAACCTGATTAGGATTCTGACCAGCATGATGAGCTAATTTTTCGAATTTGATTAGCCGAATCCTGGGCAGTTTTTTGCAAAAATAGTTTTTTTTTTCTATTTTCATCCGAAGTTCAAAACATTTATTAATTTTTTAAACTACAATATTTCAAATTTCCATCGAAAAAATGAGGAAAACTGGATTTTTAAAAATCGTATGCCAGATATGCGGAAATTTAATAAATAGTTTTTTTAAAGCCCTCTTTGGCTTGAAGGAGATTAAGAATGTGCCTTAAATGAAAATAGACTTCATTCTCATTCCAAATCTGTTTTTAAAATTTTTTTAAAACCACCTAGAAGCCGAGAAAACGCGCCTCAAAACAATGGCCTAGAAAAAGTGTCCGAACTTTTTCCTATGAGCTTTTTTCGTGTTTCGTTAATAAATAGTTATGCAGAATGCTTATATTAGTTCTTTTTAAAAAAATGTTTTTTCATTTTTTTTTTGATTTTTCATGCCAACGGACTAGTTTTCGCCGGTGGCCCCTTTTCTAGGCCATTGTTTTGAGGCGCGTTTTCTCGGCTTCTAGGCGGCGGTTTTAGAAAATTTTTAAAACAGATTTGGAATGAGTTGTGAGGTCTATTTTCATCCCAGACGCATTCATTAGCTCCGTTAAGCCTTCCTTTAAACTACAATATTTCGAATTTCCATCGAAAAAATTAGTAAAACTGGGTTTTAAAAAATCATATGCGAAAAATTAATAAATTGTTTTTTGAGCTTGGAATTGTCTGATTCAAAAAAATCAAAATAAAAAAAACCTACCTTCAATTGTTCCATCATCAATTGATGCTTACTTGGTGCTTTCGGTTTGACCGGGAACTTTGGAGCAGCTGGTGCAGCCACTGGTGCAACTGCCGACGCTTTCTTGGCAGCAATCTTTGGTTTAGACTCCTCAGACGTGGTACTCATTGGTGGGCTTGTTGTCTGAAATATGAAACTGAAGGGTTTTTTGAAAGTATCGGCACAAAATGCGATGATAACGCGTAAAATTGAAAACAAAATTTTAATAGAAAAGTGATTGCCGTTTTCAATTTTTTTTAAAAACTGATTCGTTTCATGCAAATTTTCTCCCTCCCAGTTTTATCAATAAGTAGCAACCTTGGTGGTCGTTTTTTGAATAGATTCATGAATAAATTAAAATTCCTAGGCACACCCATATTCGGGACTTCCTATATATACAACAAAAAACACAAACTTGCCTTCTTAACGTCCGTTTCTTTGACGGTTTCCTCGAGGGGGACGACATCTTTGACCTCAGGATTCCCTGAAAAAAAACATAGTTGAGAGCATGTTTTTCAAGAAAAAAAAATGCATGTTTGGTTACCATTTATGGTCACATTTTCGACATGAGTGCACGTCTCTTGGGGTGGTGGTGGCAGAATTTCTTCTTGGTTTTGTGGAAGAAGAAAAGGGTTCAAATTGGCATCATTTTCGAAGGGATTTCTTGAGTTGGTGATATTTCGAACTTCTACCAACGGGGTTTCAAGTTCATCTTCGTCTTCGATAACCGGAAGGTTCTCGACACCGACTTTTGACTCGGTGAGTACGACAGATGATTGTACTGTAAGAAAAAACAACAACTTTGCGAGGGACTTTGAAAAAAAGCTTCGAGCAATATATTCTTTTGAAATTTCGCTTATAAAAATTACGAATTGCAATTATCATAAGACATATACTTTTATAGAAAATTTATTTAAAAAATTTAATTAAAAGTATAGAAAAAATTTGTGCTTTCACAAAAATCATTGAATTCATCCGATTTTTAAGGTCTCAACTTGTATTTCCATGAAACGATAACCTCAAATTTGGCTTATATTGTTTAAGAAATTGAAATTTTCTGGAAAAATTAGGCCAAAAATGAGGCCAGTTTACAGCTTAAAGGAGGACAATACGCAGGTTTTAAATTTTGCTTATTCGATCTGAAATTCAATAAAGCATAAATTTATGATGAAACAATTAAAGGTATTTATTATTTTTTGGGTTATTTATTCGAAACTTTGCACTTTTAAAAATCAAAAGATGAAATTTAAATCGAACCCCATGTTCAAAAAACAGTTTTTTAAATTTCCGCAAAACTGGAATATGATTTTTTTAAACCTCATTTTCCTATTTTTTCAATGGAAATTTGAAATATTGTAGTTAAAAAAGTTCAGAAAATTTTTGAACTTCCGGAAAAAATAAAAAAAAAGACAATTTTTGCAAAAAAACTGCCCAGAATTCGGTTAATCAAATTCGAAAATTTAGGTCATTGACGCAATGTGTTAGTCAGCGCCATAAGCATGTTCTAAAAATAATGTCTTCTGCAAACAATAATTTTTATGACAAAAATATTATTTGGATCGATATTGCGATGGAATAAAAAATCATCGGAATAATAAATGCTACCCTGTCTTTAAAGGAGGACTATATTTATTGCTAAATCAATCTGAAATTCAATTTTATATACCTAAACGATAGTGAAAAATATATCAAAAAAGTAGAAATGCGAAAATAAGAGCACCCGGAATTGAACCTGGCTGCCTATTTGCTGGAAACTTTAACGTTTTCGAGACCAAAGTTCGATTCCGGGTGCCCTTTCTTCTTTTTTTGCAAATTTTTCACTAGGTATATAAAATTGAATTTCAGAATGATTAAGCAACATTTATAACCGCAAAAATATATACCACTGGATAGGAAATTTTCAGCAGATGTAAATAAAATTTTAAATTTTAAGTGTTCATTAATTTTTCATGTAATTATCCTCAATTTAAAATTTGAAAATTGTAGTTGTCTGAAAAAATTAAAAAATACTCAATTTTGAACCAAATTAAAAAATATTGGTATCATTTGATAGGAAATTTTCAGTAGGTGTCTATAAAATTTTAAATTTTGAAATTTCATTATTTTTTCGTGTAATTATGCCCAATTTAAATTTAATATTCAAATATCTTCAAACGTTGAATGAAACAATAACTCACATTGTTCCTCCCTTCTTAAAGCCTCTCTGTCAATATTAAACACCGATTTGACCATTGGAACACTCATCAAATCACCATCATCATCATTTGGTATCATTGGCTGGAAACAATTAATTGTCTTAATATTTGTGGGAGCTCCCGCAACTTACCCCCTTCCTCACTGTAAACGTACAATTCGATGTGATCATAGAATCGGCAATATCACTCCAAGAACCGTTGGAAAACTGAAATCTTTCATTTAAAAACACGATTGAAGATTAAAAGATCGAAATAGAACATACGAGCACAAAAATCACATTCTCTATTTATTTTCCAATTTATCAAACAACACTGAAGATTATTACAAGAGAAAATAACATAAGCGGGGAGGGGGGCAAAAAAACATATACATTAGTGGGAAAAAATAAAGTGTGCTCATTTTTCCCGTGTCAAATGAGAGATGGGAAGGCTGCACAAAAAAATGAAATTGACAAAAGCATGCTTGGAGAGCATCCAGGAGAAAAATGGCGGGCAACAAAAAACAATCACACTTTACAACAAATTTTCACTGATGTGAGGATTTTAGGAGCATTTTTGTGGGATAGTTTTTTTTCTAAATTTTTTAAAGATTTATTATCTGACCTTTGTGATTTAGAAGGCTGAACTTCCTGAAATATGCTTTCAAAAATTCCAGTTTCATTTAAAAATCTGCGGGTTCTCCCGACACCAAAAAAAACACGAAAAACAAAGGAAAAAGTGATCCTTTTCCCCCACTCGTTCTCTTTCTCAAAGATCATCATGTTGGAAAAACTCATCGAAGCGTATTTTCGATGGTATTCCGATTATTATTATTATTGCGCATGCATTTGAAGGTGGACAAAAAATTGCAACACAGGCCGAAAATTGAGGAAGGAATGGCAAGAGGAAACAAGAATATGAATATGAAAATGTGAGACAGGAAATAGGTAACTCAAGATTTGGGTGTATTTACTTCCACGTTTTATGTGCTGGGGGATTTCTAGGAAAAAAAAGACAGGAGAACCCGAAAATTGAGATCCGAAAATTTGAGAGGGTGAAAATGAATTTATAAACACGAAACTATGAAAACATCTGATGATATTTAAAGATAAATTGTTTAATTAGATGTGATTAACTAATTTCAGATCTTATCTTAAAGGAACCGATTTATATATAGAAAATGTGGATCAAAATTGATTTTAAAGTCAGAAATTTCAATTTTTTTCCAAAATGGTAACAAAGCATCAGTTAATTTGAAATTTGCGGGAGACCCAGACTGTCCGGGACTTCCCGTTTTTATATTTTGTTCTGGTTTTCGAATAAACATACTTAGAATCAAATTTCAAATAAACATAAATATCGGTTTTAAAAATACAGTTTCAAAAAAAGAAATTTTGAAATGCTTTGATCTTGAATTTGTAAAATTTACAGAAAAATCTTAAAATCGAAAAAAAGTGAACATTGATTCGGTGATCTTAGGAAAAAAATGTCGAGCTCATTACTTTCTTTTAAAACTTTTCGTTTATCATAAAGAAACGATTTTAATTGATGTGCCAAATTTCAGGGAATTAGGTATGAATTTTTTGAAAAAAATATTTTGAAATTTTTTTTGGCCTAAAAAATGAAAATTTCATCCAAATTTGCTGAAATTTGGCAAGTCAACTGAGAATAGTTTGTGGATGATAACCTAAAAGTTTTACCCAGCTATATGGAGCTTGAACCAACAGCACTTAAAAGCTCGATTTTTTGAAAATGTTCAGATTTTGAGCTTTAAAAAATCATTCTCAAACTGCTGCTGGGCAGTTTTTGAGAACATTTCCTTTAAAAGAATGCAATTCTCTTTCAAATGCGCTATGACTCATTAAAAGAGGGTTTTACGGAGCTAATAAATGCATCTGGTATGAAAATAGACTTCATTCTCATTCCAAATCTGTTTTTAAAATGTTCTAAAACCACCTAGAAGCCGAGAAAACACGCCTCAAAACAATGACCTAGAAAAAGTGGCCACCGGCGAAAACTAGTCCGCCGACATGAAAAATCCAAAAAAACATAAATTTAAATGAAAAGAAAATTTAAAAAAAAAGGACAAATTCAAACATTCTGCATAAGTATTTATTAACGAAACACGAAAAAATCTCATAGGAAAATTTCGGCCATGTTGACACTTTTTCTAGGCCATTGTTTTTAGGCGTGTTTTCTCGGCTTCTAGGTGGTTTTAGAAAATTTTAAAAACAGATTTGGAATGAGAATGAAGTCTTTTTTCATTTAAGATACATTCATTAGCTCCGTAAAGTCCTCCTTTAAAAGCCGATAGCGTTTGCTTCAGGTAGGAAACCAATGAAAATTCGAAGTAAAAATTTAGATGATCAAAAATAATTTAAATAAATTTAGGAAGAGGAGGGGGTAACTAATATATGGGATTTTTTTAAAACTAACTATTTCTTCGAAAATTACCTCACAAACATGAAACAAAGCTTTTAAAAATACGGGAGAATCCGAAATGAAAAAAAAAGAAACATGCTAAAAAAATAAATATCTTGACGACGATTTCACAACACATTCTACTGGCATTCCACGACGTTTTGCTGTTTTTTCCCTCACATACCATCGACCCATCCATCATATCAGAATACATTGACATTTGCATCGGATCATTGGAAGCCATCAAATTTCCGCCAATTGGAATAGGTTTAGAAGACGATCTCGCCGACGAAATGCCATAAACACTTGTCATCATAACATCCGTATTCGGTTGGTTTTGCTGTTGTTGCGCTGTCGAAACTTTCGGCGCTTCGTTCGGTGAAGAAGTGAACGAGTTTCGAAGATTTAGCGCCGGAAGAGCAGAACGAGAAAGTCGCTGAACATAATGGACAAAAGGTTTTTTGTAGGGTTAGAAAGAATAGGGAAAAAGGGACATGGTGTGAATTTATTTGTTCAATTTGTTAGTTGTGAATGGAACTCGTTGTCGTTTTCCCTAATTTTTTGCCAGAGTTTTTTTGTTTGACGAAAAAATAACTCACATTCTGAGTATTTTGCACCTGTTGTGACCCTTTTTTCAGTTCATCCGCATCCAAAGTGATCCGGAATATCGGGGCAAAAATACCGTGTTGAGGAGTTGCAATAAAATATGAAACCCCTAAAAAATTCCATATTTTTTGTTCGATAACTCTTTGAATCTACCTTGATAAGATCCATCATGTTTTCCATTTGGTTCCAAGAGCTCAATACCGCAGAACAGACCCTCTTTTCCATGAATCGGTCCAACGTAGCGGAGAAATCCTTTTCCGATGTTTTGAACGTCGACTAGACGACCGATGTCGTGTGCGGTGACTAGATCGCTTTGAGGGTTATCGGCCTGAAAAATGTTTGGATTTTTATTGTAAAAAGTTGCATTTTTTTGAAGTTTTTTTGCTCAAAAATGCCTATATTGTTACAAAAAAACCAGTTTTAGTGTTTACGATATAAATTGGCAAAAAGCCTTCGAAAAATTTTTTTAAAGAATTTTTTCGAAAAATTTAACCAAAAAATTTATTTCCAATTTTCTGTCAAAAAGGGTCCAAAGTGAAAGAAAAAAATAAAAACAATAGTTTATGTTCAAATTTGAGGCAAAAATCGCTATTTTGAGGTATTTACAGCTCATTTGAATGAGCATTGTCGGACAAAAAGTGACATTTTTCGCATTTTAGGCTGTTTTTTGGAACTACGGTCCTTGATTTTTGAAAGTTTTTTATATCATTCGATAGAAAAAATAATTTTCTACAGGAATTCGTAAAATTTACATACGCATAAAGGGAGTTTCTATTTGAAAATTATGAAAAACTAAAGCCAATTTTCTATATTGAACATTTTCATACTCAAAAAAATGTTGTGCGTTTTGTTGTCAACAGTAAAGTTGTAGAACTGAATGAGAGCTTTCTAAAAATATAAATATCTGCTCATAGTTCGCAATATGAGCAAAGTTATAGCTCGTCAAAGTTATAAGGCAAAGCGGGGAGCTCCCCCCAAACAGTTCACATGCTTTGAGGCATAACATTAACCTTTGACCCCCTTCTACTCTTTCAAACGAAGTTTAAAGTTCACAGACCACTTAAAGACAGTGTTCCACTGATAAAGTTTAAATTTTCCAACTTTCTGCAACGAATCCATATAGTTTTGGATTTCAATTTTTTCCCTAGTTTAAAAAAAAAACATTTTAAACAAAAAACTAACCGTTCCCAAGTGTGACTTGTTCATTTCGTGACGTCACTTATTTTTCAGCTCCCGCCCGTCTGAAAACCGTAGATATTAGACAAACAACCACTGATAAGGTTGTTCAAAAAAAAGTAAGTTTGATAATGGAACATCATGCGAATAAAAAAATAACGAAACGAAATCAATAGAAATTGGTCGTGAGACCACATTTAGTTCATATATGGGGAAAAAAAGAAATCATGTCGAATTTCCCACAATCGAACTTTTTTTTTTGTAAATTTACTGTGTTACTTCTAGTGATGTTTCAATTCTTTCAATAGCTTGAAAATGGGTGAAATGGAGAAGAGACGTAGAGAAAGTCAGAAAATGAAAAGTTTGGCGCATTGCCAGAGAGAGGGGGGGGGGGGGGGGGTGATCATCATCATAGTCATTAGAGGACAAAAAAGAGTAGCGAACGAGGAAAAAAATGAAATTAAAAAAAAAGAAAGAAAAATGGTTAAAATAAACAAGCGAAAGTTTTTGAAAAATGGTTGAGAATGAAGGGGAGCGGGAGGCAGGAATTGATGTATATTGAAAAGGGTGTGGAAAAATGTTACAGCGATGAAGAAAAAATGGAAAAACATTGTAATTTATGGATCTGGAAATGGGATGAAGTTAAGCTTGAAAAAACATCTAGGGAGTAATAGGGCGGGTTGAAACTTATGAAGAAAATGTGAAGGAAGGGGGGGGGGGCACTAGTAGTTTCACTAGAAGTGGCTCAATTTTCAGAAGTGACTCAATTTTCAGTTTTTAGAAGCAACATTCTATTGTAAATATGTTAAAGTTTGTATAGAAATCTTTAGTTGCGGTGCTTGGTGCGTGCGGCAGACTTTTAGTGGCCGGAGTCTTTGTGCAGTTGACGCACACTTCTGCTCATTTTTTTCGTGTTTGCAACAGAATTAGTCCGATTTTCGTGGTAATAAGACTATTTCCGATGTTTTTGGTTAAGATCTCATGAAAATAAATGTTATTTCGATGATTAATTTTAATTTATGACTTTATGCAAATCGACTTTTTCAGCACTTACGCCGTTTTTTTCCGATTTTAGATGGGTTAAGCTCTTTTTTCTTCAAATTTTGATCTAAAATTTCCGCTCTACTTTATGTAATTATTGGAAAAACAAACTTGAAAAATATGTTTTCTCCGAAAACCAGAAGAAATTCGGTTTTCTGAACGAAAATCAAGAAAATAACGCAAAACTGTGCGCAATTTGCACGCAGACTCCGCCCACAAACACCCTGCCGCAATTTTAAATCCATGACGAAATTTTGTGTACACTTCTACACAATACAATTTGCTTGGATGTGCTTTTTCAAAGGAATAATACTGAATTATACATTTTCACTATATTTTTCATATATTTTCCTAACTTTCAATAGTAGTTTTAAGTTTGAAAGCTTCTGAAGTTTTTTGACGAAAATTAAGGCTAAAAATAGAAAATAAGAATACAATTTACAGATATAGTGAAGCATGTGAAGTTCATATTATGTTACGGGGTTCACAAAGTCTCAAAACATCTCATATATCAAAATTATTGTGTTTCGTTCCAATTATGACCGGTGGCACACTGTCTTTAAAGGAGGACCGGTGGCACACTGTCTTTAAAGGAGGACAGGCTATAAATGTTGCTTATTCGATCTGAAATTCAAGTTTATATACCTAGTGAAAAAATTTGCAAAAAACTAGTGAGGACACCCGGAATCGAACTTTGATCTCAGAGACGTAAAAGTTTTCACCAAAGTGTCAGCCAAGTTCGATTCCGGTTGCCCTTATTTTCATATTTTTCGGTTTTTGCTAAATTTTCCGTATTTGTATTTAGAATTGAATTTCAGATCGATTTTTATAGTAATCCTCCTTTAAGGCGAAAAAAATGTTTCACTATAAATTCAAAAAAAAACTGTTTTCAGCGAATTCAGTAAATACAACCTATCAAATCGTCGACAATTGAGCTGGGTATCATGAAATTAATTAATTCACTCAAAAATAACAAGTCAAATGCCCTAAATTTTCTTCGGAAGGTAGAGCCAATTGCAACCAATCTAATGAAACTAGCGAGCACCATAAAAACAGAAAATGTTCCACTATTCCAAAATTGGCTCATTTTATGGAGCCGCCTCACTCCCTCCCCCCACAATAATGCTCCATGACAGATGGGGCTTATAAGTAAGCATTCCTTTTTATAGCGACTACTTTCTGATGGTTATCTAGAGTTTGTAGCTCATGAATCGGCTCTTACATAAGATTTGAATGACGTGGCAACATGTTGTAACAGTAAATTATCAAATTTCAACATTAATTAAAATCATCCGCGAATGGAAAGAAAATGACGCGGCAAAACTAACATAATGAATGAATGAAAAATGTGAAGTGGATATATTGATAACATTCTCAAGTGTTCTCCCCGTTTCAAATATCCGGGTGGTTTTAATGAGCACGCCACACCAGGTGAGCTAACAACAAATGAAATGAGATTTATTTGATTGACAATGTATGCAATATATGTTTGTAACAAAATTTCAACAAAAAGTCGAAGTCGAGTCGAAATGAAAGAAAACAAAAATAACTTGTTGGGAGGGGGGGACACTGCGAAGAAAAAAGAAATGAAAGAAGGGCACATTTCCATTCTTGTCGATTCTAGCAAAACGACTAAATTTCGCAATTCTTATGGGAATATCGAGCTGGGGAGGGGGGGGGGGTTTGTTTGGCAGTTATTTTCAAGAATTTTAAATTGTTGAGGGGAAAATGGGTTGATTGATGAACAAAAAGTCTTGAAGTGTGGACTTTGGGAAATGAGCGACTCAAAATAGGAAAAAAACTGCGATGCCATTGACCTTTATGACCCAGATTTCTAACTACTGATTTTTTAAGGAACACACTCTTAAAAACTAAAGAAGATCTGTACGCAGGTTATAAATGTTGCTTAACGAAAAAAATTGCAAAAAAAGTATTGTCAACTTAAAAATTTTGGATCATCCATTTTTACTAAAAGACCGCAGCGCAACCGCTCGCATTTAAAAGTAGCACGACTTTGTGAGAGATTTAGATTTTCTCAGTAGGTCATAATCAACTTGCACGATCAAGAATATTTTAGCTGACGATAGAAATGTGAAAATAAGGCACAAGGAATCGAACTTTGGTCTCAAAAACGTAAAACGTTCTACAAAAATGCCGGTCAAGTTTGTTTCCGGGTGCCTGTTTTTTTGCATTTCTACTTTTTTGCTATTTTTAAAAATGTTGTTTGGTATATAAAATTAAATTCTGAATCTATTGAAAATTTACACTAAGGATAATTTCTGCTTGTAAACGGCTCGCATGCCTCCGAAAAGCGGCACGCATTCAGCGGTAAAACGGCACGCGTGCTTCGAGGTGCCGTTTACGAGCCGCTGTTTTGGCATGCGAGCCGTTTACTTGCCGATTTAGCGGCACCGGTGCCGTTTCAGAGCCCTTCCGGCGTGCAATCGGCTTGCGTGCCGAATTGGGAGGCACGCTTGCCGATTACAAGCCGGAGTGGCGGCACGCGAGCCATTTGATGCCAATAATTCCTTGAGAAATTTATTTATTTATTTTTATTTATTTATTTCATCATCAATGTTCCACAAAATATAACATAAATAATAATAAACAAAGTGAATTACTCATTGAACTAGATGATAAAATGCTTAAAGGTTGGGTACCCGTAAGAGTATTCAACCAGTATTTATTTGACATAGAAAAACAATTGAATAATGATGCGAATGGAAAGTAATAAAAAAAGAAAATAATAAAAATAATAACAAAAAGTATTTATATATTGTTTAGTAATATGCTTAATTTGAATCAAAGTATTTCGAAGGGAGTTTTTTGAGTGTATTTCTTACTGATTCAATACTTGGACAGTCCAACAAGTTATGTGATAACTTATTCCATAATGGAAGGATTTTGTCAAAAACGGAGTCTGTGTTTTTCATTTTATTTCTCAGTCGAAGTGGATATCTCTTTGTAATACCAGGAGCACAAAATTTGGAGAATGATGGTTGATGGGTCAGATTTTTGCGACATTTAAAAACATGAACCAGAGATAGTATTTTCATACGTTTTGAAATGGAATCAATATTAAGGATAGTGAGTCTATCTTCATAAGAAGTAAAGGAAATATTACAACGATAACAAACCAAACGAGAGTAATATCTAAGAGTGGATTCAAATTTGTTGAGAAGTTTTTTAGAAATATAAGGAGAATATACATCAGAGCAATATTCAAGTATTGGGATAACGAACATTTTGAATAGATGAATATAAACCTTAGCATTTGTGAATTTAAAACTTTTGAATATTTGCTTAGTTTTGAGACGAGCTAAATTTGTGATGTGATTAACTTGAGCTTCAAATTTCAATTTCGAGTCAACAATAACTCCAAGATCCCGAATTGAGTCAACGGCTTTAATTTGAATGTTATTGGCGAAGTAATGCGTTTGGGGATTTTTTGGACCAAAGTGTACAACATTCGATTTTTCAGGAGCAAGAGAAAAAATTTGGAACGCTTCACGAATTTGCGTGTCATCCTTGCGCAGGGGCCATGCTAAACTTCTCTGTATTGTTCCAATTTTAGTATATGTTCTCGGAAGAACAAAATTTGGGTACAGTCCTCCTTTAAACTTTTAAGTTAAAACTTTTCTAGAAATTGGAAAATCAATTTGAAAAGTTTAAAAAAAAACTATAAAATAGGGCCTAGTGGATCCATGTCATGCGGATCAACTTATTCCTAAAATTTTGGAATTCAACTAGTTCCTGTTATTTCAAAAATTAAAGTAAATATTCACGAGCGAATGGTTCAAGGTAGTTATTGTTCAAAAATAGAGTCACTTTCAAAATTTATATGGCTTAATTAGCTGACCTTAAAAAACAAATAGTGTCATCCTAATTGCGCTTTTCAAAAATTTAAATATTCTAGAACAGGTTTACAATCTAATTGATTTTGACCAATACTGAATTAGGTCTAGATCTTTGACGTTCAGTTACACCAAATGTTCTGAATAAAGACCAGATCTGATTGCCCAATTAACGCCGGAAACGAATTTAATTGGATAATTTATATAAGCTTGGATTAGGTTCAGACTAGACAGGAAAGCGCACGCTCGTAAACCATCCATCCTCGCCATAAACCTATGCTAACCTACAGTTTTTCGATATAAATTTGAATTTAGAAACAATTCAAAAAATGAGCAAAAAAAGAAAAATATACCACTAATAAGAAAAGGCCAGAATGGAGATCTGGACAAAGAAATAAACCAAAAAAAAACGCTTGCAAGTCAATTAAAAATCTCTTCATGATTTTATGTATTCCCAGAAAAAAAAAGGGCACGCGTTCTCTCTCCGCTGACCAAATTAAGTGCAAATCCCACTCCCCGCTTCCGATTAGCTCTCATAAAAACGACTCCGAATCGAAATGGTTTTCTCCCCATTTTTTCTCCAAAGGGAAAATGTATAGATGAGCAAAAGGCAGAAAAAAAATGAAATGAAATGAAAAGGAAATCATTTTGTGGGATTCTACGACGGAATGAATGAATTCAATTTACGAAAGCGAAAGACGAAATGATTTATGCAAATTTTTTTCCAGTCTGTGTTGATTTTGGAAGCGTTCCAAAAAGTGAATTTATTGCATAACCGTTCCAATCGAGAGAAAATTAAAGGATGGCTTTACGGAGAATATAAATGACGTTAAATCGCCGAAAAATGACATACTGATGTTATAAATGGGTTTCAAAATTTTATGAAAAGTGGGTAGAAGAAAAAACGGGAGAAAGAAGCTAAAAAAAGGTACACGGGAAGAGTTTTGGTTTCTAGTCCGCCATAGTTTGGGTTCCTAGGCCACCTATTAAATTTGTGAATTTGTATTGTTTTTTTTGCATTTGAAATGAGAAACCGATACTTTACATTTCAAATGAAAAAAAACCAAAAATGAATAAAAAATTCACAAATTTAATAGGTGGCCTAGGAACCCAAACTATCGCGGACTAGAAACCAACACTCTTCCGCGATGGAAAATTTTTTAGCAGGTAGCTTGTTTTTTCCGTTTTTTCTTCTATAAACTTTTCAAAGAATTTTTGAAACCAGAGTTTTTAAAATTTATAGCTAGAAAAATTGAAAATATTTCGAAAAACTAAAGTTTTAAAAATTACAGTCACAAAAATTTAGTTTCAGAATTAAAAAAAAATTCACTGTTTCGAAATGCGTTAAACATTATTTCAAAAACCTTTATTTTATTAAAGTTCCTATCCAAATTTCAGACTGTATCTAAATAATTTAAAACCAGAAATATCAGTTTTCACAAAAATGTGTAATTTTTAGAAAATTTACCGTTTCAAAATGTTTTTGAATTTTAAAATTACTAATTCTTGCATTATCGCCTGAAAAAAAATTTAAATTTCCAGGTATTTTAAAAGTTTTCACAGAATCTGAAAATCTTAAAAAAATAAAAAAAAACATTGAAAATGTGATGAAAAATTGAGAAATATTGGGAATTTTTAAAGACAGCGTGTCACTTCACTTGACACTCGGTTAACTTGAGCCCGAAGAAGTTGTGAAGTTTCAAAATTTTTTAAAAAATTAGCGTAACTACAACTTCAGTTAAAATCAGAATATTTAACGAAAAATAATGATTTTTTTAAAAATCGATTTTCAAAAAAAATGTATTTCTGAAAAATTGGCTGTTTCAAAATTTAGTCATTGTTCACTGAATTTCTCGGAATTTTGCTCTAGTCAGTGGTTAAATTTATTTTTAAATAATTTAATTTTCAACAAAAATCTAAATTTACTTTGACATTTTCAGATAATTTTCATACCTGATTGCTATGAATTGGGGCATGGGACAAAAATTAAAATACAATGAAAATTTAAAAAAAAACGTTGAAAAATAGAAAAAGTAATTAAAATTTCAGCAAATTTTAGCATTAAAAATTGAAAAAACTAAAAAAAATTGCACAAAAAAGAGGGCCTTCTCGTCTTCTACTTGACTTCACATTTTGCTTCTTTTAATTTCAATGTGTGTATTCAGAATCGACATGAAAAGAGACGCAGACGAGGAAAAAAAAGTGTCTGAAAAAGAGACAACGAGTGCGCAGAGGGGTAATCGATATGAAAGAGCTCGTCATCCATTTTCGGCCAAAAGCGGGGGAAAAAGCAACAACAATACATGGAAATGAGGACACTTTTTGACGAAAAACTGATGTGAAGCTCATGAATAATAGCAATGGGTTTGTTGAAGTTTTGAAGTACGAGTTTTGAAGGAAAGTTTGGAATTAAATTTTTTTTTATATTTCAGGGTAAAAATGAAGTTTAAAAATGAAAAATTTATGTAAAAATAAGGGTTTAGGGTAAAAAATTGGGCTTTGCTAAAAATAGAAAACGAAAACCATGAAATTACCAAGAAAACATAATTAAATTCTGAATAGCAATGTTCGTTGAAAATCCAATTTATATTCGAACAATAGGACTGAGTTTTGTATATTCAAGTTTGCCATTTTTTCGGTTTTTTAATTAAATTTTGCAAAAAAAAATGTCCAAAAAAGTGAAAGTTCGAAAAAATTTCGAAGATGAAATTAAAAAGAATATATAGATCAAATCATATTATGAGAAATTATTTTTAAACTTGTTTAAATTTTAAATAAAAATAGACGTGAAGTTGTGGAGACTAGTCCCTCTGGGTTTCTAGACCTCGGCCATGAAACGGCACCGGTGCCACTTAACAATCCTTTTTTTAAACCAAGGGTCCACTAAGACTAGTTCATCATCAGCTTAACAAAAAACAACTCATCTTTCTGAATGACGTGGCAGCAACGAATTTAGAAAAATAAAAGTTCAAAATTTTCAGCACTTCTATTGTCCCGTCTTTCTTTGTAACAGAATGACGTGGCATGTTCAATTTTTAATCAAAATTTCTTTAAAATGACGTGGCGATTTCAAATTTTCTAAATACTCACATTTTTACATAAAAATTGAGATAAGATTTAAAAGGTGGACTATACGTAGGTTATAAATGTTGCTTAATCGATCTGAAAATCCATTTTACATACCTAAACAAAAGTGAAAACATTTGCAAAAAAGGAGAAAAGGGCACCCGGAATCGAACTTGGCAGCCATTTAGGTGGAAACTTTTAGGTTTTTGAGGCCAAAGTTCGATCCCGGTTGCCCTTATTTTTGCATTTCCATTTTTTCAGATTTTTTCATTATCGGTAAGGTATATAAAATTGAATTTAAGATCGATTAAGCAATTTATAAACGGTATGTCTCCTTTAACCTTCTATTTAAACTTTAACGCCCTTTAACCTTCAATGTTTTCATTAATAAATGTACCTTAAATGAAAATAGACTTCATTCTCATTCCAAATCTGTTTTTAAATTTTTCTAAAACCACCTACAGCCGAGAAAATGAGCTTCAAAACAATGGCCTAGAAAAAGTGTCCACCTGGCCGAACTTTTTCCTACGAGTATTTTTCGTGTTTCGTTAATAAGTAGTTATGTAAAATTCTTATATAAACCCTTTTTTTTCATTTTTTTTTTCATTTTTTTGGATTTATCATGTCTGCGGACTAGTTTTCGCATCTATTTCTAGGCCATTGATTTGAGGAGTGTTTTCTCGGCTTCTAGGTGGTTTTTTTTTAGAAAATTTTAAAAGCAGATTTGAAATGAGTATAAAGTCTATTTACATCCCATACGCATTCATTAGCTCCGTAAAGCCCTCTCTTAACAATTTATAAATTAAAAATAATTTTCCGACTTAAAATGAAATCGATTCTCGCTTTAATTTCTCAAAAATATAGCTCAAATTTCAAAAACCACGGCAATTTGCGAGGAGTGAAAGAAAGAAAAACGAAATAAAGATTGACCAAAAACTTTGTATCAAGATGAATATTATATGTGATCATAATGCTTCCAAGATTCCAGTTTTCTCGTTCATCATCCCACAATTTTTTTATTATATGTTTCTTTTGTTGTTTGCCGATGAATATTATTTCATCATGTACATACATTCATAATCATTAATGACAATGAAAATGAATGAATTGTGTGAAATTTGTTAGATATTTTTTCATAATGGGCGTTGGCACCTAGGATATTTCTAAGTGTTTCAATTTCATGCTTTTATGAACTAGTTTCCGGTTGACTTTCGAAATTTCAAAACTGCAACTCATTGCCTTCAAAATGTCGGTGAAAGTAAGCGTTTTTTTCTCTAAATTTACATTTAAAAACATAGCGTTAACGCTAATTTTTCCAGATAAAATTTGAGCAGGTTGAAAACCCAACGCCTCCGATTTTATCAGATTGTGAGCTTCAGTCGATTTCCATACGGTTTTTCTTTTCCATGGGATTTTTAAAAAACTAAATATCGAAATTTCAGACCAGATAACACTGGAAAGAAGCAACTATTTCGAGATGAAGCTTGCGGGACGGATGTCAGCACTTCAGACAAATATGTTGGACCAAGTTTGTTGAAAGTTAATATGGCAACGAGATATGAATTTCAGAAGTTGAATGCGACACAGGTAGAGAAAAAAAAGGACATAAGAAACAAGAAATAGAAAAAAATGACATTTGGATCTCCACCGATTTTCTTACGTTCGAGGGACTAACTTTAGTCCCCCTCGAAAATTGTCGATAATTTTGAAAAAAGAACATAAGAAACAAGAAATAGAAAAAAAAGTGATATTTGGATCTCCACAGATGTTCTTACGTTCGAGGGACTAACTTCCCAAAGTAATAAGAAATTAAGCATGGTTAAGAAAACCTTTAAATAACCTTAAGAATATTTAACAGGCTTTTTGTAGAGGCCCCTGATCCGGCCCGTTGTGGAACTGGCCACATGTCGGCCAAGACCTGATTTCCTCTTTTCAATAAGGTCGGTCCAGTTTTTGGACCGTATCACAGGCCCTCTCGAAGACTGAAGGACGAGTTTCGGCTGGCCTTCGGTTTTTTTACACGAAAATTCTGAAATTTAACTATTAAAGATGGGGTTTTTAATTACTACTTACTTACTAATTACATAAATTAAAAATTTTCAGATTTTTTAAAGGTTTTCGTACAAAATATTGTTCAGCTTTCAAACCTTTTGAATATTTTTGAAAAAAATGAAAACGAGCACAGTCCTAAAAATATCAACTTATTTTAAAAAATTTCAAATTTCTCAGAATTTATTAAAGGCAGCTGGCCAGTTAGTTAAATTCAAGGCAAAAAAACAAAATTCGAATGAGGGAGCCCAGGTGGTCCAAAGAACAATACCAATATGTGGCCACATTCAAATAATTGTGTTTCGCCCCAAATTTTGACCGCGTCGAACGGACCCGTGCGCATTCAAATTTTGATTTTTTCAACTTTGGACGGCTGTTATGACGCGTGTATTTATCGGTGTAATTTATAAAAAAATGCGTTGTACTCATGAGAGAACGCTGTAATTTTTGAAACTAAGATCAGTTAGGGTCAAATTAACTGATCCACTGTATTTAACATCTGAAATATTTAAATATTGAAAAATTTAAATTTAAATATCCTGTTTCAATATTCTTCTTTTTTTCAGATTCATCGCGCCATTAACGATCCAAAGCTTGGTCAATTTCTACAGAGAATCTATCCGTTGTAGGTCTTCACTTTTTCACTTTAAAATTTTTTAAAATCAATTTCCAGACTGAAAGAAGAACTCGACGACAGTGACCTTTTCAACAAACTACTTTAATCCCTCAAAACTCCAAAAAAAACTTTATTATTTTTTTTCTCCTTCAAAAATTTCATACAAAAAATCAGACCAAATAATTTTTTTTAATCCGCAGACCAAAAAGGAAAAAAAAGCTAAAAGCAAAAGCGGATGATACCGCTTCACAGGGGGAATCAATTTGATTAGTAAAGAATTAGACGGGGGGTTATAATTATGTAAATGATTATATTATTATGAATTTGGCAAACAAATATCGAGTGCATTTTAAATACAGAGAAAAGAAAACGGGGGGTGCCGAAAAAATTGGCAAGAAACAACGACGACACGATTCAAATTATTGTCAAGATAAAAATTTCTGACCGCTCGTTTTGTGGAGTGTCGTTGGGAATTTACTCGCAACGCGACCGCTACGCGCAAGACCAACTGAGAAATTTGAATTTGAGCGCGTTGCGGTCGCGCTGCGAGTAAATTACCAACGACACTCCGCAAAACGAGCGGCCAGAAATTATTATCTTGACAATACAAAAAAGAAATGAAACATTTCAAGCCCATTATTATAAAGAAACTGGTCCCCCAAAAATCACAGGTGTCTCATTCTCATTCTAAGGTGACAAGATATTTATATGATGATCATCCGATTCGGTATTGTTGGAGGAGGAACAATCCTCGACGAGACTTTTAACGGTTCGCAGGAAGTGAAGAACGTTTTGAAACGTTGGGCGGGGATCGTGATGGGATTCCTGGCGGGGGATTGTGGTGCAGAGGAAGGCGGTGGTTTTTTGGACGGTTTGCTGGAAAAGGGAGTAATTTTTGATTGATCTGAGGTTTAGTGATCACGCTGGCGAGCGAGAACTGATTACTAGGACTACGCTTCATAAACGCTTAATTCGCGCTGATGAGTCTACAGCAAAATTTCGCAATAGTTGTTTTAAAAATCAAGATGCATGTGCTATTGAAATTTTCAGCAATATTTCTAAGATTACGTCTGAACGGCTTGAAAATCTCATCTCAATTATTTTGTGTTTTGCATCTATTATTTTAAGAACCTTTTTTTTTGGTGCACAATGGTGTATTAGGAGAGATGAATCAAGAAGTTTTATTAATTAGACATTATTTGTTCTCTATGAAATTTATGTTAGATCTTTTTTTTCTTCTGCCAAGATACAATATATGTCTTTAAAGGAGGTCTATACGCATGCTATAAATGTTGCTTAATCGATCCGAAATTCAATTTTATAAAACAATATTTAAAGCTTAAAAAATCGAACAGATTCAAAGATCTAGTCGGTTTTACTGTGTTGCACCGCTTGCACCGACACGCTCTCAAACTTTCATCGATACGGTTTTTCTGAATACTGTTTTTGCTATTATTTTGATCTAAATATACATTCAGACCTTTAATAAAACTAAAAAAGATGGTTTCACATGAAAACTCTATCATAACTTCGAAAAAATCGTAGCTTTCACCGTCTGAAATCCCGCAAAATCACAAAAATCACAACAAATATCAAAAATGTGGTATGCAAAATTTGTATGATACTTGAGAATTTAGATTCTAGTCATGTACTGCATATCATATCCAAATTTCATCAAAAAATTCCAGCTATGCGCCGAGTTATGACAGAAATCCTGAAGGTGTATTTCTTTACTACAGTACCTAAACGATATTAATAAAAATTGCTAAAAATGCGAAAATAAGGGCACCCGGAATCGAACATAGGTCTCAAAAATGAAACAGTTAATTGGCAGTCAAGTTCGATTTCGGGTGCTCTTTTCTACTTTTTTTTCAAATTTCTTCACTATGGTGTATAAAATTTAATTTCAGACCCATTTAGCAACATTTACAACCTGGGTGTAGTACTCCTTTAAGGATATGTTTATGGACTTTTTCTGAATTTTGACCTCATTTGAAACCCCCATTTAATAAAGTTTAAACAGTTTTTTCAATCTCACCTCCACATTTCTGATCCACTCCAACGCATTCACCAACCCCTGCTTCGATTTCTCAACAAACTCATTCAACGGCACATTTGTTCCACTGTGCTCCATTTCCCTTGCAGCTCTCATAGTCTTATCCTCTAATTCTTTAAGCGTCTCGTAAATCGACACAAAATCATCATTTTCCACTTTTTCGATCGATTCGATCAAGCTGATAACTTCTTCCAAATCAACATTGATTTCATCTTTCACGATTCTGCCAAGAATCGATTGCACTTTTTGACCATTTAGGATCCTTGTATTCAGGATCTGGAATTTGGAAAATTGTAATTCAAACTTTCTTTCAAACGCTTACCTCATCGATTTGACTTATTGAAAATCCATTGATCGAAAGACAGTTACGATCTTCAAAAAGTCCGATGTTTAAAATCGCCAACACTAATTGTACCAAATTCCTCAATACTTTACTCTCCTGAACCATTTTTGAAGCCTTATCAAAACTGGAAATCCTTTCTCCCAGACTAGTGATCTGCAGATCGAAGAGATGCATATGCTTCATAGTTTCAAGCTTCTCCTCAATGTGATCAATCTTCGTCAGACCGAAGAGAAACTCCTCATTTTGATCAGCAAAAGTCTCGATTTTCCTCAAAATTTGGGCATCACAATTTGTTGGCGCAATTTTAAGCAAAAGCCCAACAAGTTCCAGGTCTAACACTTTGATATCCATCCGATGGATCGCGAACATCACCTCAAATAATTGGATACTAATACGTGATCGAACATTTTCAATGAATCGTCGAAGATCCGGTGATAAGTTGAAAGAAAACACCGAAGTGACATCAATTTTTCTCGTGATATTTTCAATATACATTTCCATATTTACACGACAATCAGCGAAAATTGTGTCTTTGGTTTGGAGATCGTTTAGAACGCACCAATCGATATTATTGTCTATATACCTGAAATTTGATATTTCGTTTTCTACAGAAAAAAATCAAAAAATCTCACTTCGGTTGTGCATTCTCTCCAGGTTTGATAACCTGAAGTCTCACTGTGGCACTTGAACAAGAAGGCGGGGAAAGATTCATCAAAGCGTGCGGATTCTTTGCCGAATCATCGCCAACCATTGTCAGAATACTTGGAGCAATTTGCTCCTTTTCTTTCAATTTTCCAAGGAAGTTGTTGAATTTCGAGTTGGAGTGTTTTGTTCCAAGGATTGAGTTATTGTTATTGTTGTTTGAGATCACTGTTGGAAATATTGATTGTAGTGGGTTAAATCTGAAAAAAAACATGTGATTAAGGTTTTAAGACCATCAAAAAATGCGTCTCTTAGGTTCCTATACATCGTTTCCTTATTAATTGATTTACAAATTGCAGGTGTATTGAGAATAGTTTCGATATCATAACCTAGAAGTTTTACTCATCAATTTTGAGTTTGAGCCAAGTTACAGCTCTTCAAATTTTTATTATTCGAAAAATTTCGGACTTTGAGCTTGACAAAATCATGATCGTACCGTTTCTTAGCAGTTTTTGAAAGCGGTACCATTACTTGCTTAAAATTCTCTTTCAATTGAGCTATGCCGCATTAAAAACTGAGATAACCGCTTCTGGTACTTCCCTTGTTAGCAAATGCAAATCCATTTTGAAACTAAACTCAACCAAAAGTTGTCCCGCTGAATGCGCGCTTATTTTGAGCCGCTGAGCTATGTCCCATTAAAGGAGGGCTTTGCGGAGATAATAAATGTACCTTAAATGAAAATAGACTTCATTCTCATTCCAAATCTGTTTTCAAAATTTTCTAAAACCACCTAGAAGCCAAGAAAATGAGCTTCAAAAAAATGGCCTAGAAAAAGTGTCCATCTGGCCGAACTTTTTCCTACGAGCTTTTTTCGTGTTTCGTTAATAAATAGCTATGTAGAATGCTTATATTAGTCTTTTTTATGTTTTTTTGGCTGTTTCATGGCTGCGGACTAGTTTTCGCCGTTATACACTTTTTCTAGTCCATTGTTTTGAGGCGGGTTTTCTCGGCTTCCAGGTGGTTTTAGAAAATTTTAAAAATAGATTTGGAATGGGAATGAAGTATACTTTCATCCCACACGCATTTTTCATTAGTTCCATAAAGCCCCTATGCATCGAGTATTAAACTTCAGAACAAAAGTAGTTTTGAAAAATTTTTGATACATCCCTCCCTTTCCCTAAGAACAAACCTCAAGTTCCTCAATGGATTGAAAGCCCCTTGTGCCTGTTGTTGGTGTGTTTGCTGCTGTTGAACCTGCTGCTGTGCCGCCAGCGTCGCCAACAAATCATTCTGCGACACCACACTCGACGTCCTTCCGCGGACCGCCACTGCTGCCGCCATCATCGACGCCTGACTGGCTCGTCGTCCGATCGCTTGCGACGGGCTGACCGGCGATTTCGGTGACACGCGACCCTGCATCGGCCTTCCTCGACCACGGACGTTTGGAAAACAGAGTTTCATGTACTCTTCCACCTGACCCGCATATTTATCCATATAACTGATTGGATCACCCTATAATTCTCGGATTTATTTTGGAATATACATAATTGAGTCTGTTTACCGCTAAACCATGAAGCGAAACCATGTGACTTTTCACATTATTTTTCGAATATGTCGATGTAAAATCACAAGCCGGACACTGAAACATTGGCTTCGCCACATGACATTGACGAATATGGCAAGGAAGTTTAGATGAATGCACATCTTTTTGACAGATTACACAAAATTGGAATGTGCACGGGTAGGACTGAAAAAACTGAGAATAGGCCCGATTCTAAAAAAACTCTATACCCTCTTCCGTTCCTGAGATTGTTGTTGCTGTTGTTGTTGATTCTGCTGATGTTGTTGGTGCTGCTGATGTTGCTGAACTTGCTGCTGAAGCTGCTGTTGTCGCTGTTGAGCCTGGGCTTGAAATTGGGCAACGGCCTGCTGGGCTTGGAACAGTTGGCTGAATTGTAAAAGGGTCACAGCGTCCGGGGTGAATAAGGGAGGAGTTGTGAGCGGCGGCGATTCCTGAAATGGTTTTTAAGGCTTTGGAATTTGCTTTCATAAAAAGTAACAATTTTTCAGACCTTTTTTTAGTTTTCTCTCAATATGTTACTACTCTTTTCACACTCGAAAACTCCTGATCTTAAAAAATATATTCAAAAAGTATATTTCCACATTCTAATCGCCTCCATAATCCAAATTGGAAAGAACTGCTCATTCAATAGGATTAGGCCTCAAGCCTAGGTATTGTTATACACCAAATAGAAAAAAGTTTGTTCTTTGCTCGGGGGGACAACTCTTAATCTTCCAGCCAAAATAAAATACAATGTACCTGTTGCTGAGTGACAGAACTTGGTGCCACAATATTGGCGACGTTTGGTGGCGCACCCGCCGCCGCTGCCACCGCCGCCACGTTCGCATTCATCAGTGAGGTGAGCATGTCCATTGAAGCGTCGGAACTGGTTGGTGATGTTGACGATGAAGCGCAGACTTCTTCTTTAACATTTGCGGTAACTTGGGAGCTGCTGGTGGTGGTGACGGGTGGAGGAGCAGGTGGCGGACCACCCACGACGGGCGATTGTTGGAGCAGGGACGGCGCAGATGATGCGAGCATCATGGCGTCGTGTCTGGAAAAATGGGAAGGTATTTAAATTTGCAAAAAAAGGTTCAAAAATTTAACAAATTTGGGGAAGTACAAGAAATTAAGGGGCGTTGCGCTGAATTCACGCGTACATTCTCTGAATTCACGCTTACTTGCGCTGAATTCACGCTTTCTGCCATCTCAAAGGGTTTCCGCTGAAAATGCGTGGAATACTAACATTAAAGTTATCAGCACCAATTTTAAATTTAAAAATTTTCTTCATAATCAAAATTAATGTTAGAAAAACGCGATTTTGGAGAATATACAAATTTCACGTAAGCTTCCAGATTGTCGCAAAAACAGTTTTAGCGACAAGTTTCAAAATCGCTCCAAAAAACAAAAAAACTGATCTTCCTTAGATTAAAAAAACCAAAATCTGGAATTCAAATTTTTCAGGTAACATTTTAATAAAAAGAAGAGGATTAATATAGAATTTGCTTCTCAGGTTCAATATATTTCTGCAAAGAGCAAAAGTGCACAATAAAAATCGACAAGCAAAACAAAAAAAACAAATTGCAAATAAATGATTTGTGAGTACAAGACATCAGAGGGTGGTGGAAATCATTGCGCTCAAAAAGAAAGTATGAAAGAAAATAACAAAAGGTATCAGAAAGGAATCAAAGAAAAAGAGGAGGATTAAATGATAGGATGGAGCATTGAAACAGTGTTTTCTTGTTGTTTTTTTCGGGAAAAAATAAGTTTGGAAATATATATATATATTCTCTAGTTTGGTGTATAATATAATAAAAATGATTTTTAAAACCCGGGGCATCAAAGAATGACTCGAAACTGATTAGAGAAGTTTATTACTTATTTTCAGCGATACCGTACACCTGATCGAACTTGTTTATGATACAGGTTTTTATCGATGGAAAGTTTTCAGCTGCAAGTTTTTGAGTGAGAGTTAAATTGATGATCAAACATGTTTTTTTTTTGAAATTTTGGCATATTGTGTTTTATGAAGGAGCTATTTGGAACCAAAAAGTCGCCACGCTAAGGGATATAACATTTTCAGACGTTCTTCAATTTTCAGAGTGCGTTAAAAATTTTCAGAATTTAAAAAATAAATAACCACATTTGAGCCATATTTGACACTTTGCAAAAATCCTTAAAACAATATTTTAAAAAAGGGTTAAGTTTCTAAAAATCATATTATTCTGGCTAATTTAATGCATTTCATGAAAAATTCCTACAAAAACGTTAATTTTTAAGTACTACTTTGAATTCCCGCCAAATTTCTCCGCCGGTGTTGCAAGTGCGCCCTGTCCTAATGCAAATCGATCGAATTTAAAAAGTTTCTCAAATTTTTTGTTTATAAAAATTATTGTATTCGATAAATATAATTTTTAAGAAATGTTTAGGTTTTTTTTGTACAAAACCAACATTCAGACGCTTTTAGAAATGTAAAACGCAATTTCGAAAATTTGCAAAAAAATTTTAATCAATTTTAAAAATGAAAAAAAAATTTTTTAATTGTAGAATTGGTACAGATGATGAAAATTATCTGAAAATTTTCATGGAACTTTTTGAAACACAAATTTCTTCAAGAATTCAGCAAAAATAATAATTTCGCTACTATTTACAAACTCGTTATTTTTCGTCGGGATTTTTGCGAACTACATTGAATTGTTTGAAAACTGATTAATTTTTTTAACAATTGAAAGCGGGTTTAAGGTGTGATAAAGTGAACCGAAATTGTCATCACGAAAAACGCTTTGTGTGTGTACACCGTTACGACAAATTGCACACACCCACGAATTCGAATATTTTTTTACAAAAGGAATTTTAACGCCTACAACGCATGAAAAAATGAAGTTTTTGCGTTAAATACATAAAGTACGGCTTAATCTAATTTTTTTTCACTCCGAATTACAAAATTGCGTCCCTGAATAGCTGAATATATCACGTTTTGTGAACCCGTGCCGCACAATTGCAAAAATGACACGCCCGCTTTTCTGCGTTCAATTTTTAACTGTCGTACTGAATTTTCTTAGTTATAGTCGGTTCACTTTAGCCCACCCGTGGGGTTAGGTTGCAAGAACTGAAAGACAGCCATTAGATGAAAAAATCTCAAAAAATTCCAGAAGATGATCATGATTTGGAGTTTTTAGTAATATCGGCATTCATTTTTTCTGGATCTACCGATTATCTGGAATAAGTAATGGTAGCTAATAATTTATACGACTTTCGGTCTTCTCTGCTTTTTTAAATGATAATTTGAAAGTTGGTTCGGAACTTCGAAACGGAAAAAAACTGTTTTCTGAAACAGCGTCAGATATTTTTTAAAAATGCGCTGGGTCAATAGAAAATGAATACAACAATTCCCGATGCACTTTCTAAAACTTCAGCGAAAAAAAAAATGAGAAAGCAACAATTTTCCATTTTTTTTTGGTTTCCCAACAAATCCCTCCATGGTGGCCCCCTCTCCACCTCCCCAGAATAACGACGGGAGTAAAATGTTAGACGCCAAAAAAAGGTACCCCATTTTTCTTCAAATGGAGCGAAAAAGGATGATAGTAAGCTGGTGTTATGTGAGTGAGTTTTGAAAAAAGGGTTAGAACTCTAACCCCTTGGTGGGGGGATTAAGCGCGCGAAATGCGAGCCCCATCATAAACCTACTCAGGAAAAGCGATGCACCGGTGCAGTCCAATTTTGTTCGGGACTGCACCAAAATTTGTCCGGGACTGCACCGCACCTTCATTTTTCCGGGGCAGTCCCGGACGAAAATGGTTCAAAATTCTCAGGAAAAGCGATGCACCGGTTCGGTGCCATTTTGTTCGGGACTGCACTAAAATTTGACCGGGACTGTACCGCACCTTCATTTTTCCGGGACAGTCCCGGACGAAAATGGTTCAACATTCTCAGGAAAAGCGATGCGCTGGTGCAGTCCCATTTTCAGACGCTTTCCGAAAATTCCGGACAAAAAAGAAGTGCAAGAACAAAAAACTTCAAAAAACAAAACCGAAAATTTCTTGGATTCGAGTCAGCGTGTTTATCAAAAATTCATTCAACTTAAAAATTGGGAAAACTTTTTGCGAAAGCAGTAAAATTATATCTCAAATGAGCTATGCCTCATTTAAAAAAGCCGAAAACGATTAAGGCGCTACCCTTTCTGATTTTCTCTTCAAAAATCTTAATGAAAGTAGCGGAAATGTTGTACTTTGATTGAGAATAGAACCAGTATGGATTTCTGAAATTTTCGTCCCAAAAATATTGAAAATGGGAAAAGTTATAGCCCATAACTTTTGATCACGAATTTGATGAAATTTCGCATACAGGTCATTTGAAGCACAAACCATTGATAATGGATTGTCAAAGTTTTAATATTGTTCTTCTATAGATCAAAAACTGCGGCACAAAAACCACTCGAGATTATCAAAATTGACTCACAAAAACGATCCAAGCACCTTTCAATACATGTGACCAAGCAATATATTTGTTCATCAGTTTAGTAATGATGAAAGTTATGTTATTTGTGAAAGTTATGTTATCAGTTTTGAAGATTTACACAATGACCGAAGCAAGATACAATAATTCACCTTGCAAAAAATGAAAATTAGAGTTTGCTAAGAAAAAAAAACTACTGTATTTTAACAATCATCTTTCAATCTATAAGTTCACAAAACGTGCGCCCTATTTGGTTTCTAGAACAATAGTTATGCTTATCCAAGTACTCGTATATGTATTCCTATGGAATTCTGGCGCTAGCGCACATATAAGTGCACCACCCCCCTTTTCCCGCATGGTCAGGTTTAGTCAAGCGGTTCAACGTCTCGTATGTCAAGCAAGCAGGAGTTCAAGTCGTCGCGGGTTCGATTCCAGGAGGCCTCTCGCAGCCATTGCAACCCACACGACGCAGGCGGCGAGACATTTATTTGCACCGAACCGTCCAAATTTTGTCCGGGACTGCACAGTTTTATCCGGGTTTTGCCCCGGGACGCGTCCCGGGACAAATTTCGGTGCAGTCCCGAACAAAATGGGAATGTTCCGGTGCATTGCTTTCCCTGAGTAGAATGTTTGGGGGAAGGGAATGGAAAACATGGTGTATTTCATATCTCATTTGTCATATTTTAGGCTTAATATAGGAGAAAGGGAGGGGAGGGAGAGGATTACTACCATCCTGGATACGAATGATGGAGAGAATTTTGGAAAATATTTGGATTTTAATGAGAAAAGTAAGATGAAAAACGCATAAATGTTGTTGTTTTTCAAGACATTATTTTGAAAAGGGAATAATGGGTAGGATTACGGTAGAATATTCGGAATCTTGTTGTTTTTTTCAAAGACCTATTATTTAGACGGGGTAGAGCAACATCGTCGGTGAGTGGGAGAAGCTTCAAGTTGAATAGGATCGAAAAATTAGGTGTACTCAAGAATTTTTTCCTAGAACTGAAATTTTTGAAGCTTACATTTAACGGGATCAAGTTATAAATATTGCTAAATCAATCTGAAATTTAATTTTAAATACCTAGGGAAAACATTTGTTTGCAAAAAAGTAGAAAAGGGCACCCGGAATCGAACTTGGATGCCACTATTGGAAACTTTTACGTCTTTGAGACCAAAGTTCGATTCCGGGTGCCCCCTTTTCTATTTTTCTGCAAATTTTTTCCCTATCGTTTAGGTGTATAAAATTGAACTCCAGATCTATTAAGCAACATTTATAACCTGCGTACAGTCCTCATTTAAGTTTTACAAAGTTTGAATACGTGGATCCACTTATCGTGGACGTGGATCCACTTATTAGAGATATAAATGCCGGAGATATAAATAAGCGAGTTTAGGAATAATGAATTCAAAATTTAAATATTGAAGTCACTGATTTTTTGCCTTCGCAATATAACATAAAATTTTTGTAACATGCAAGTTGGTTTTGACCTACCCAGAAAATCTAAGTCTCTCACACTGTCGTGCTATTTTTAAATGCGAGCGGTTGCGGTTGCGCTGCGTTCTTTCAGTAGAAAATGGATGATCCACAATTTTTAACTTGACTATACAAAAAATACATGAAAATTGAACGATTTTCCGAAAAATTATCCATTTTTGAAACCTTTGCTTCAATTTTTAGACACCTACTTTCAACGTCAACAACATTTCGCAATATATATCAATTGCTTATTGAATTTCAAAGCTGAGAATCGATATTCCCAAATTTTCCGTTTTTAAAAAAGAAAGTTAAAAGACGTTTCAAACAGTTATGCATATTTGAGAATTGTCATTAATTTTTCAGACTCTAAACTTTAAAACTATAAATTTTCGAAATTTTTCTTTTAAAAAATCAGCTCAATAAATTAATGGTTTGGCTTAGTGCGCTATTACTTCCTTGAGAATTACATGATAACTCCGAAATTATTAAAAGGAATCATAAATTCTGAAAAGCGGTACTAAAAACTAAGCTTATTCAAAAATACTCTTTCAAAAATTAGTGGTACTATGTCTTTAAAAATGTATTTTTCAAAGGTTTATATCTTACTAGTTTCGTCTGTATTTACGTTTTCCAAATTAAACATAATCAACTATATTATATCCAGGGCTGGGGGGCGGCCGGCTTCGGCCGCCGCGGCATTTGAAAATCGAGACAAGCCGCGGCCGCGGCCGCGAAATAGAGTAACAACTACGCGGCCGCGCGGCTGCGGCAGCCGCGGCCGGCCGCAGTGCAATGCACACCATCACAAAATTGCGGAATGCACACAATTTGACGAGCAAAATTTTTTAATAATCGAGATTTTCGAAACTAGTTTTTAATGAATAAGGTAATGAAAATAAAGTAAAAACATTGAAAAATATTCAACATTACGCAAAATATAATTTTCAACATTTAAAATTTTTTAATAAATCATTTTTCGAAGATTTCTCATCCCAACTCCCTGAAAAAAAGGTTAAATCAGTACAATGTGTGCATTTATTAAAAAATTTTCGTGTTTTACAACGCATTTTCTTAAAAATACATTCTCCTATCGAAAAACAGAATAACCACTTTCAAAAATGCGGCTGCCGCGGCTTTGGGCCGCGAACGCGACGCAACCGCTCCGCAGGCCGCGGCTGCCGCGGCCGCCGGCTGCGGCGGCTTTCAGCCGGATTGGCCGCCGTTTCCCCAGCCCTGATTATATCCACACTCTTCTAATTTCCAAAACTTCTGGTTATACTTCCTTAAACCACCCATAATCGCCTACAGTACCCCCTTCTTCCCTTCATTAAAAACCATATGACCCAAAAAAAGTTTGCAAAAAAAAGCGGAGCATTGAAAAAACCATCCAAGTAAACAAAACAAAAAAACTGATTACAGAGAAACGTTTATGCCCCGGAAACTTGGTACTCTTATCAATTGTAACTTCGAAAGCTTTGAAAGTGGTCATTATTTCTAAGCTATTTCATGAGAGTTCGGAAAATAATAAACAAGTCGAAAAACTGGGAGAAAATATTTGGAGAATGCTCCAAAGAATGGATCAAGTTGGATTTGGCTTAGCGTCTCGAGCCAATGAACACATCTCATCACGCCCCCTTTTGAATTTCAGAGAAGTTGTTTCCAAGCCTAAAACTTGACCACGTCCACTTTTTTCGTTTTAAAAAAAGCTTGGAAATCATAATTGTGGTTTCGGAATTGATGTTTGCACTGTTGGGGATGAAAACAAGAGAACGTACCGAAAAAATTGATAAAAAGTTTTGGAAAGGGGCATTAAAAAAGTGTTTTTGAAGTTGGAAATTATAATTTTGAGCTTATAGTCATTATTTTTCTGATTATCGAAGTGTGTATTGTGAAAGAAGCACAATATTTGTGTGACAAAGGTTAATGAAAACATATTTTTCAAAAAAAAAAATGGTGCGGCAACGTAAAAATCTTAAAGACAGTGTCTCAGTTAACAAATTGCGTTCATTTTTGTAAGAAATTTCTCATTTTTTTAGAAAATAATTTAAACATCCAATTTTTTATCGTTTTTTTTAAATTTTTAATTTTTGACGGGTTCTCAAAATGTATATTTTCAGAATACTGTACTCGTACCAACCAAGTCATATGATTTCCTCGACTCCAAATTTTGATAAAACTAAGAAGAAAATTTTCCCAGCATGCTACTCCTCGCAATGTGATCAAACCCAAAGTAATACAGTTACCCATCCCCCCCCCCTAAAAAGTGCAAAACTACGTCAGAAGCATGATTATTTGACAAAAAAGTTATATATATTAAGAGGAGAATCAGATGTAAACAACTTATCAAAAAGTTGTTTGAAATTTTTCTCGTGTTTTCTGTGCTTTTTCATGTCTTATCAAAATTGAGGAAAAAAAGCGGCGCATAAGGCTCGAGAACTCATGATGATGACGGTTGGTGAACTTGATGTCGAGAAGAGTTGAGCTGGCAAAGTTTTAAAGGGGGGGGGGGGGGGGGGGGAAATGGGTGTGCCCGAGGGGTGATGAACGTCCATAAAAACGACAATTAACACGGAAGACGGAAAATGTGGACGATTGGGAAACAGTTCGCAATGCGAGTTATTTCTTCTTCAAAGATTTATAAGGAAGGAAAAAAAACGTAAACAAAAACCTCGCTCAATTTTCAGCGCGAGTTAAGCGATCACCTCATTTAATTAATTGAACGAAACAATGACCTATTCAAATGCACTTTTCAAATGAAAAACTACGAAAAATATACAAGAAAATAAGTAATTTTGACGAGATCTACTTAGTTTGAACACCAAATTTTAATTCCAGACACGTTTTAAACCCCTAAGTAAAATCGTAGTTTTATTTATTTTAAAATCTGGGCTCCGGAGAGCTCAAAATGGGTTTAAGATTAATAAGAATATAATTATCCACCAATTGAAAGCAAAAAGACTTTTAAGTCGAAAAAATAAGAGACATCGATTAAAATTTTAAAAATCGAATATGGCCGAAGAAATGCGATATGGGTTCCTAGGCCATATAAGGAAAAAGACCGAAAGATGACCCAGAAACCAAAATTGTATTGTCTACATTTGTTTTTTCATAAGGAAATTTTATTGGGTAAATCCTGACGCAAATATGGCCTAGAAACCCAGACTGGATTTCTTTGGCCATTATTCGATTTTTACAATTTTTAGCGGTTTTTCTTATTTTTTCGACTGAAAAGGGCGCTTTACGGAGAGAATAAATGAGTCTTAAATGAAACTAGACTTCATTCTCATTCCAAAACTGTTTTTTAAATTTTCTAAAACTACCTAGAGGCCGAGAAAATGGGTTTCAAAACATTGGCCTAGAAAAAGTGTAATTTTTTTTTTTTTTTTTGCGGACTAGTTTTCGCCGGTGGCCCTTTTTCCTAGGCCATTGTTTTGAGGCGCGTTTTCTCGGCTTCTAGGTGGTTTTAGAAAATTTTAAAAACAGATTTGGAATGAGAATGAAGTCTATTTTTATCTCAGATGAATTCACTACCTCCCTTAAAGCGTTTTGTTTTGCTATCATTGGTTGATAATCATATATTTTTTAATCTGAAACACATTTTATAGCTCTCCGGGTGCCCCCCCCCCCCTTCTTTAAATTAGTTTTCTTGAAAGTTTCACCTTAACTGTGAAAATTTATACTCCAAATTGTCTTAAAATTTCCTCATACTACTATTATGACACGCTTTCGGATTCACGCTTATCACGGATAATCCGGAATAATCGAGGAGAGACCCGAAAGCTTAACCACCAGTCACCAACACCACCCGTGAGCCTATATGTTCTCAGACAATAATCTAGCCTAATATGTGAAATGGATGTTCATACCTAAATGGCTTATTTGGAAGAAGGTTTTGGAATAAATATATTCATAAGTATAAAGATGATGTATTTTAGAAACAGCTCAAAAATAAAGAAAATTTTTGATGTACTGCGGGGGATTTAAAGTTAAACTGGTAATTCTGAGTGATGAATTTTGAAAAAAAAAAAAGATTTAAAGGGATATTTGGGTACAGAATAACGTTCTGATTTGAAAATTGAGCTGATCCAGTTTATGAATTCGTGATTTGAGAGATTACTGAGGAATGAAAACACTCTAATTGAAGTAAAGGATTTTTGTAATGCGGAAAAAATTGCTGCAAAACAAATTTTTGGACCAAGAAAACTACAAAGTTCGTTTGAAGATTATCTCCAAGTAACGCGACAATTTTCAATATGAATTTTTAAAAAAATCAATTTTACATATTAAAGGGACTTTTTACTGAATTTTGGCGAATGGCCTAACCGCTCGGCCGCGCGCGAGAGAGCATGCGAATGTGAGAGTGTTTGCAATTGTTAGGCCATTCGCCGCTGTATTTTGGTACTAGAAAAGGAAATTTCGCAAAAATATTTTTCTTCTATAGGTTTTCAAATATCGCGAAGAAGATGAAAATGGAATAGAAACCCAAAAACAGTAAAGAATCCCTTTAAAATGAAAGTGAAAAAATTTAAAAAAACTAGAAGTGCAAAAAACGATCATCTCTCTCAAAAATCACCTACTTGTGCTCAAAAGTTCGATTCCGGGTGCTCTTTTCTAGTTTTTTGCATTTGTTTCTCTTTTTGTTGTTTTCAGGATATAAATTTGAATTATAAAACGATTGAACACCATTTTCAAAATGGGTGCAGTCCTCCTTTAACCTTATGTAATTGTCTCAAATCAATTTTCTTAGGTTTAATTTTTTCATTTTCAAAACAACAAATACGGTTTCCGTTTGTATATATTGGGTTTTCTAAAACTTAATTTTTGGTAGAATTGCAAATAAATTTGGATCTTTGTAAAAAAAATGCGAAATTAAAATTTTTTGGTTTCTAGGAAGAGTTTTTATTTTAAAGGAGGGCTAAAGCCAATAAATGTACCTTTAATGAAAATAGACTTCATTCTCATTCCAAATCTGTTTTTAAAATTTTCTAAAACCATCTAGAAGCCGAGAAAACAGCTTCGAAACAATGGCCTAGAAAACGGGGACACCTGGCCGAACTTCTCCCTTTTTCTAGGCCATTGTTTTGAAGCGCGTTTTCTCGGCTTCTAGGTGGTTTTAGAACATTTTAAAAACATATTTGGAATGAGAATAAAGTATATTTTCATCCCAGATGCATTCATTACCTCCATAAAGCCCTCCCTTAAATTCCAAATCGCTCCGTTTTATGAAGTTATCAATAAAAGCGCGAAACTGCCAAAAAATATAAAAAATTTTTAGACCTCTAGAAAAAAATAGGAACAGTCGGACAAAAATAACAAAAAAAATCGAGGTATGTTTTTGAAATAACCCACAAATCTATTTTCCATTGTTTCTTCTTTTTTTTCTACCTCAACTCTCAACTATTTGTTCAGATTTCTGGGGTGCCAAAGTAAATACTGTTCTCTCCCCCTCCCATTTAAAAAAAAGAAATCAAGCGAACTTTTTTCGCAACTCTGTCTCCACCTACAATTAGAGAGTAAAGCCCGACGGGACAACCAATGGTTGTTTTTATTAGTATATTTCGGGATGGTAAATATTGAACATGGCAGAAAAACGAAAGTGATCAACTTTGTTCTAAATTTAGGTTGTTTTCAAACATCTCGGGATTCAGGGGAATTGAACGTTTCGAGGGGGCGCGCTTAACTCACGCTTGGGCGCGCTTAACTCACACTTGTGCTCGCGGTCCCGAGTTTCAAATTTTTATGACCCCCCCCCCCCCCTCCCAAAAAATCAATAAAAATATTTATTTGATTTTCATGATGACCTTCTCAATTTTTCCCACATTTTATCTTCTCTGCCCCCTTTACTCGACCTCCTACCACGAAAACGATCAAATTTCAAAGACCACCCGTAATTATTAAGTACTACCATGAATCTACAGTAACCATTGAAAATCCCTCAACTAATGGCAATTTCATTACGTTTTTTTCCCAAAAATTCGAAAAAGATGACTAAAAAATCCATTTTTCTTGGTTATAATGCTTCATCCTGAGCGTTAAGAAGCCCCATTTCTCTAGAAAAATGTTTGATTTTAAGGATTAAAAATTTTTCGAAATTCCTCGAAATTTTCTTCGAAATTTCAACCCGGATTAGCTAATTTATATACTTTTCACTGATTAACAAAATTTTGGGGGGAAGAAAAAGAATACTAAATTTTTGATGAAATTTATATTGTATACATATATATAAAAATTTGATGCTGGAAATTCTCTTAAAAAGGCGAAAATCACACAAAAAAGGGCTACAAATCAATCGCTTTTTGTTTTGTATGTTGCACTTTTTATCATTCAAGCTTTCTGCAAAGAGAAAGTGCACCGAAATGGATTGGGTTTTAGGCTAAGCTTAGATAAAGTCTTGGGATTTTTTGAAACTCTTCTTTTTTTCTAAGTAGAGATTGAAATTTGTGGGTTGAAATTGATGATTTCCCACTTAAGATGGAAGTATTAAGGAATTTTCTTGAACTTAAAGTACTTTGAAATTTTGACCTAAAATTATGAAATAAAAATAAATTAATTGTTCGTAGGATATGTTATGTAACTGAAGAAAAGTGAGCCATCAGCCATGCTTTGAAATAGTGTACTCAAATTAGCCAAAGACTTCTTTTTTTTTCTCAGAGTCTGAAATTTTTGAATACGTTAATTTTTTTTATAAGTCTCTGAGCCCGACACTTTGAATTTTCGACCCAATTTCAATAAAATCAACCTGGGGAAAAATCTTTTGAAAATATCTGAACTTAAGCATGTTCACATCGGATGCATTAATATTATAAAATCGAGAGGTCAACACTTTCTCATTAGGCTCTCAGAGTAAAAACGGCGTGCTTCGGCGATCCCATGCGCGTGCACCCACATTCCACGCGCCTGAGAGCGGGCGGCTCGCCGGAACACGCCGTTTTGTCTCTGAGCTCGTAGAAGACACTTCTATAAAGAAGCTGTGATGAACATTTGAGACTTAAAGACAGCGTACCAGTTGTCCACCAGTAAAAAAAGTTGTGTGTCAAAGTTTGAAACCGTGCCGCACTTGCAAAAGTGGGCGGAGCCTAATAAAAGTAGCGAACATTTTTAAGACTCCCTGAGCTACTAATTCATTAAATTTTATCAAGAGATACACAACATTTTTGTGACACCGCCTTTTCGAGGTTCCCTGTGTCAAAATCGAGACAAAATTCGAGCCCAACCATGTTTTTAATGAGAGAACGCTCTAATTTTTGAAATTGAAATCTGGTAGTGTCAAATTAACTGATCCGCTGTCTTTAAAGATTAAAAAATGTAAAATGGAAACAACCGACAAAAAAAGAAAACAACCTCCCTCTTAAGCCCCTACAGTACTCCACAAATCGCGGCGAGACACGTTTATGAAAATACATGTGTCTTTAACAAATGGCTTGAATTTTGAAGGAACACGTAATCTGCGAAAACAGAGAGTCCGGCAACGATTACAGATTACGGTAGGCAAGCATCCAAAAAAAATTTGAATTGTCCATTTTTTAAATAACAAAAAATTTGAAAAGTTTGTGTTGCCTGGAGTTTTAAAAAGCTAACATGAATAAAAAACAATTTTTTTTCCAAAAAATGTTCCCCTATTCAAATTGAATAATTGCTTATGTATACATAACTATACTACTTTATACAGTCCCCCATTTTTTCCAAGGAAAATTTATTTTTTTTCAAAACTCACAAATTCTGTATTGAAAACGGCAGCGACGGGTGCTTCAGCTTGACGTCTTGTTGTTAATAATAGTCGTTGAAAATCTGGAAAAGATAGATTTATATAGATATAAATGGAAATTGAAAATAAGTTGTGTTGGCATGGTTATTATTTCAAAGAAATATGTGTGTAAATAAATGAGAAAATTGTGCTGGATATAAAATAATTGTATCGCACCTTTTCTTCAATCCCTTTTTCAATTAACGGGGACGACGGAACACCACTCTCTTTTCTCGAAAAAGGTTTTGTTGTGCCTTTTTTCTTTAAGAAAAGAAATTTACGAAAAAAATAGACAAAGAAGGAGAATAAGTGAAGTATCGTATTACCGCGAAATATTAATTATGTTTTGACATATTTTTTAAGGCAAAAAATGTTATTTGTTGTTTTTTTCTTAGTTTTGAAAATGCTCTGCCCATCCCTACTTGAGAATTGCTAAATTCATTCCCTCCACTATATTCTTATGAATTATTTAATAATTGGGGTGGGCTCGTCGAGCAAGAGGTAAATAAACAAAGATGTTACAAAGACTTACCGTATCCTCCAGTTTTCAGCGCTCTCTCCGTAATGCTCTGAAAAATATATAAATTTTTTGTAATGCGGGATATTAATTTCGTTTCTTGCAAGGGTATCAGAATTTAAGGCGATTTGACGTTAAGATTCAAGTTTTTGATGAGGTATGTGATTTAGTCATGTTGAATAAGGAATAACAAGTAGCAATGGATAAGTCCGAAGGATCGGATATCAATAATCATGTGAGAGACTTTGTCTAGAATGAGGAAGTTATGGTTGAGCATGATATAAGAGCATTAGCAACAATGAATGGGGGAGCTCCCGTGAGAAAAATCTCAGATTTCAGAAGCTTAGCCTATTGTCAACTCAATTATTCTTGATCATTGCGTTCGGAAGGCTGCTCAACCTCACAGCCGCTCCGCACGCACGCGACGCGGCTGCCGACACGCAACACACTGGAAAATTTGAAAAATTCATTTTCCCGCCAATATTTCAGTGTTTTGAGTGGGAGGTCACCGCGTCGCGTGCGTGCGGAGCGTCTGTGAGGCTGAGCAGTCTTCCGAACGCAATGATCAATAATAATTGAGTTGTCAATATGAAATATTGCAAAATCTGTCATTTGTAATTTTTTTTTGAAAAAGTGAGTCTGAGGTAAATTTCTTAATTTGAAGCCAGAATCAGTCTTGGCCCGAAAGGAGCTACTCCCGTACTTGATTTTTCCAGCTAGACTGTTTTTGCTTTTAAAAAATGCTTCTTTTGTCAATTCTTACAAATTTTACCTTCTCAAAAATCCGCGTGACCTAGAAAACCAAGTTCGGGGACTAAAATTCCAAAAAAAAACTTCTTACAGGTTTTTTCGTTCTGGATCATATCACTTTTTTTGAGACTAATCCACACTTTTCTCGAAAATCTCCTCCAAACGTTTATTTTAAAAAACGCATTTTGTTTTTCAAGAAATCTAGCTATTTTCAAGTTCTCGGAAAGTAACACCAAAAATGAGTGCAATTTAGGATACAAAACATTCATGAAATTGAGCACAAATTTTTGAAGTATTAGTTTTCTAAAAGGTTACTCTCGGAATTATTTTCAAGATAAAAAAAAAAGTTGTCAACAAGATTCAGACAATTTTTTATGTTTGGAAATTGGGATTTCGCGTGGACTAAGCGTGATTCTTCGAAAAAAGGGGGCGTGGCTAGTGAGGCGATGTGACAATTGATATTAGATTATGATGGTTTAGGTTTGAAATATTTTGGAGGTTTTAGGGGGGATTATCGGAAGCTTCCGGGATACAAGTTTGCTTGAATATGGTACAGATGGCTGAAAATGTTGATCAAAGTAGGCATTATTTGTTTTATTGTCAAGTTAAAAATTTTGGATCATCCATTTTCTACTAATAGACCGCAGCGCAACCGCTCGCATTTAAAAATAGCACGGCTGTGTGAGAGACTTAGATTTTTTCGGTAGATCAAAACCAACTTGTATGATCAAGAATATTTGAGTTGACATTAAAAAAGAGATCTAAATGGCATGTTAAGAGGGTCAAAATTTGAGTTACAGTAATTTAAAGGCGCATAAATAGTAATAAAGATTACTGTAAACAAATAGTCTCGATCATCACGTTTTGGGGCTGCTTAACCTCACAGACGCTCCGCACGCACGCGACGCGGTGGCCGACACTCAACACACAGGAAAACTTGAAAATTCATATTCCCGCAAAATTTCCAGTGTGGTGAGTGTCGGCGTCGCGTGCATGCGGAGCGTCTGTGAGCTTACACTGCCTACAAAACCTAATGATCAAAAATATCTGAGTTGACAATAGCACAATCTGTGAAAATGTAGGCAAAAATAAAAATTGTGTTCAAACAGAAGCCATGGAAGATATGACACTTGGATTTTACTCCGTTTTATGTTGGTTTTCGAAAAATTGAATTCCAGGTAAATGAATTATGAGATGGTCGGTTTTAAAATTTAAAAATAACAGTAATTTAAAGGCACAGGGCTTCAAACTTTCGAAAAAAACTCGAATTTTTAAATTTGAGTGAACTTGAAGAAAATTTGGAAGATCTCCAGAAGTCCAAACTTACTCTCTACCCTATTTTTTCCATTACAAATAACAATATCAGGTTTAATTTAAAAATAATATCCCAATTAGCCATTAAATTACCATATCCTTTAAAAATTTTACAATTTTACTCACTTTGAAGACCAATTGCTCCCAAAATCCAAAATTTATTAAATTTTTTGAAACGGGGGTCAAATCCAAGTGTCAAATCCATCAGCTGCCTCAAAAAGAGAGGCAAAAAGTGTAGAGGGTCTTGTTACATCACACTGCGCGGTTTTAGGTGAAAAATTTTAAGTTTAAACAAAGCTACGAAATTTCGTTGCGTTTTTTCTTTGAAACGCCTACAGTAATCCGTTAACAAATTTTATATTGAAGAACATGCATAACGGAATAATGATTCGGCATCATCCGACAAAGAATCCAAAAGGGCGGAGCATCATCAAAAAGGAACCAACGGAGGAAGAAAATTAATTATAATAAGCCCGAGGCGCGCGCGCGCTCAACTCTTTTGGCTCCGCCCCCTTTACGGAACGAAGAAGCAGTTGTTGAAGAAGGGGTGGATTTCTAAAAAGTGATAAATTGGATTTTGAAATGAGTTTTTATTCGAATTCTGTCGTCAATGTTTGATTAAATGTTCCAATTGTCATTATAATTTCATATTGAGGTGCCAGAACAAAAAGCGTGTGAAAAAAATGGAAGGCCTACAGTATATCTTTCATTATTACATGTCACAGTTCTTCTTTCTTTTTATTATGTTAATTTATATGTAACACGCGTTTCGTACGGTTTTTCTTCACGACACCAGAGTTATTATTTCGGATTTTTATGATGAACAATCATTATTAGTTTTATATTGAGATTTTATGAGGCAAAGGAGGACACACACACACATACACACATACTAACATTATTATCATTTTTCATCGAGATCGTAAAAGTTGTTTTATGTTTATTTACAGTTAGTTGCAAAAAAGTCATAATAATGATATGGTGTTTTTTGAATTAAATGATAAAGAGCTCTACTGTTTTTGAGATGGCTCGAGACAAAGGGGTGGGTATATCAGAGGTGTTCGGTACAGTCGGAGTACCGAACACGTCATGATAAGGCTCAAGTTTTTTTCACAAACAGTTTTTGAAGTTTTCAGAGATATTGAACCTTATATTGAGAAAGCTCTGAGATATGCAATTCAAGGCTAATTGGCTTCTAATTTAGTGGTATACTGTCTTTAAGGTTCAACAGAAAAATACCCTCTAAACGGAATCTAATAATTTCCAATCATTTTTAAACTTTCATGTTGGAACCCAAAACAGAAGGCTTCAGTAATTAATTGATTTTTTATGTACCTTGGAGGTTCATAATTCGGTTTAACAGTTTTCAAATTTTAACAATTTTTAAACCTTTAATAAGGATGACCTTAAGCCGGTTATAAATATTGCTTAATCGATCTGAAATTCAATTTTATATACCTAAACGATAATGAAAAAATTGCAAGCACTGAGCACAGCACAAACGTAAAAATTTCCGCCAAAGTGACAGCCAAGTTCGATTCATCGAAAAAGGGCACCGGAATCGAAATTTTTTAGCGCAAGTAGGTGATTTTTGAGAGAGAGAATTCCGGGAGCCCTTATTTTCGCATTGCTAGTTTTTTGTCAGTTTTTCGTAATTATTTTGGTATATAAAATTGAATTTCAGATCGATTAAGCAACATTTGTAGTCTGCTTAAGGTCCTCCTTTACGAGTGGCCCAATTTTTAATTAATGTGAAAAAATTTGAGCAAAATCCAAGTTAAATACATCACTTTTAAGTAATTCCCGTCTCGGTCTCGTGGTGACAATTTTAAAATGCTAAGGAATTATTAGATTTTTGTTCAATGTTTCAAAAAAAGCAAATTTCGTTTTTAGTTAATATTAAATCTAAAAGTTCTTGGAATTTCAACTGAAAACTAACTCAAATATTCTTGATCCCTGCGTTTTGAAGGCTGCTCAATATCACAGCCGCTCCGCACGCACGCACGCGGCTTCCGGCACTCAAAAAACTGGAAAATTCGCGGGAAAATGAATTTTTCGAATTTTTCCGCGTGTCGGCAGCCGCGTGCGTCTATGAGCGTCTGTGAGGTTGAGCAGCCCTCAAAACGCAATGATCAAGAATATTTGAGTTGACAATAGACAAGGGTTCACTATCTAAAATCATCATTCGAATTTTGAAAACACTTGGACTACTAGATTTTTTTAAATGAAAATAGAACAACAAATATAAATGAAAATCGGGGATATAAATACGAAAATATGGAATGTTAAAAATTACTCAGAATATGCCATAAATTCAGTTTTATTTGAAAAATAAGATTTGAAATTCAAAGACTCTGATACGATCCCAGAATCTTTAAAGTGTTTGTTTACTGATTTTCAATTTTTGTTGTAATCTATTCAGAATCACCTATTATTAATGAATTTCACAAAAAACAATTTTTTTCGGGCGTCCGTGGGTCCAAAACAGCTCCCGAAGGAGACAGGCGGTGGCAGTGCAGAACGGGTGTTGCCACCTCCTGTTTTTGGGATTTTTAAGGACCGTTTTTGGCGATATGAAGCTTTTAAACTGAATTTTTTGCTGATTTCATTAATTATGGGTGATTCTGAGTCGATTAATACCAAAATTAAAAATTAGTAAACAGACACTTTAAAGACAATGTATTACATATTTTTTAATTGAAAATATTGACAAAAATGGGTTCGTGTCATTAAAAAATTGATATAACGCTGAAGAAGCCGCAATTAGATACATTCACTGTTTCAAAAAGTTTCGTTAGAAAATTTTCATTAATGAAAAAAAATGGAATTTCGGTTACAATCAAGTCTCGAAATTTTTCAAGCTCCCGAACCGTTGAACCCTTTTCATTTCAAAGTCGAGCAACTAAATCCTCAAAAAACCCCCCATAAGAAATTCGAAAATTAATGAGTTCTTTTGGATTTTGTGAGCTTTACAAATCTCGAAATTCTCTTTGGAAAAATTAGTGAAAAAAGGATTAAACGAAAATTCAGTAAGATGTACAAAGGGGGGTTAAGAAAACGAAACACAAGAAAAAACGAAGAACATGTAAGGGGGCGAAATCTTCTACATTTGAAAAGGGGCTTCATTGAAGCATAGGGCCTAAAACATTTGTTGGAAAAACAAGCTCCACCCCCTTTTTTCTCTCCACAAGTTGTTCACTTTCACCAACAAACACACCTTGTACTAGTAATAGTACTGCTGCTACCGTTCGAAAAACGATGGGGCGGGCGGGTGGATAAATGAGGAGCGAACAGAAACAGAAACAAAAAAACAAGATCTTTTGGCTGAAATTGAAAGTCTCCTTTTCACCAACGAAAATGGAAAAAGGGGAAAATGCGTCCGGCGCAAAAATTTCCACCCCAAAAAGGCCAAAGGGGGGGTTATCTCTTTTTTCGCACATTCAGGTATAGATGTGTTGTTTGTTTATTTATGTATTGATGATGATGGTTTTTTGAGTCGTTTCTTTATTTCTTCGTGCTACTCTCTGTTGTTCCCACCAGCCCAATGTCTATGTGTGTGTGTGTACAGGCTCAATAGCAGGAGCAGTAGCGCCCAGGAGCAGCAACCTTTTTTGGAGGTGAAAGAAAGGTGTTTGTTTTTGAGGAAAAAAATATATAGATATATTGGGTAAGGTGGACGGTTTTCTCGGATAGTGATTGAGCATGAGGATTAGGAATTGAAGTTCAAAAGGTTAGTGATGGAATTGTCCCGTTGAAAGTTTAGCCAAAAAAATTTGAAGAAAATTTTAAACTGATAGTTAAGCGCTAGTTTAGCGGGAACGCTTATGAGAGGCGTTTCTCATTATATGATCTATGAGCTTCAGAGTTCGTAAAGACGTTAGAATCAACTTCAAAATTTTAAGAAATTATTCTTATTTCAAAAGTTTAAAGGAAATATCGAACCTAGTTCGTTTAAAAGTAACCTTTACGGAGCTAATAAATGTGTCTGGGATGAAAATAGACTTCATTCTCATTCCAAATCTGCTTTTAAAATTTTCTAAAACCACCTAGAAGCCGAGAAAACGCGCCTCAAAACAATGGCCTAGAAAAAGTGGCCACCGGCGAAAACTAGTCCGCAGGCATGAACATTTTTAAAAAATGAAAAAAAACATAAATTATAATGTAAAACCATAAAAAAGGACTAAATAAGCATTTTTTAAAACTATTTATTAACGAAAAAAGCTCATAGGAAAAAGTTCGGCCAGGTGGCCATTTTTTCTAGGCCATTGTTTTGAGGCGCGTTTTCTCGGCTTCTAGGTGGTTTTAGAAAATTTTAAAAACAAATGCGAAATGAGAATGAAGACTATTTTCATTTAAGATACATTTTATATGTCCGTAAAGCCCTCCTTTATGTTAAAATTTGAGGCAAAAGGCTCGATTTTTAGGTATTTACAGCTCATTTGAATGTTTTTTTTTCTTTTTTTGTTGGACAAAAAGTCTCATTTTTTCGCATGTTTGGTTATTTTTTTGAAACTATGGGACCCTCACTTTGGATATATCAATCGATAGGAAAAATTATTTTCTACAGGAATTCGTAAAATTTACATACCGCCAAAGGGGGTTTTTATTTGAAAATTATGAAAAACTAAATCGAATTTTCTATATTAAACATTTTCATACTCAAAACAATTTTTGTTCGTTTTGTTGTCAGCAATAAAGTTGTAGAACTTAATGAGCTTTCTAATAATATACATAACTGCACATAATTCGGAACATGAGCAAAGTTATATCTAGTCAAAGTTGTAAGACAACACGGGGAGCTCCCCCCGAACGCCGGGGCACTTCACAGATTTTATCACACGAAATTAATCTTTGACCTCTACCACACTCACATACGAAGTTTCAAGTTGATACAGTAGCGGTAAAAAGTGAGGGTACTTTTGGTTTTTTGATCAGAACTTTATTCAAAATGGTCCGATTGGGCTGAAACTTGGATATGTTATGCAGTAAAAAGTTTCCTATTTTTGAAACCAAAAACGTGCAAGTGCGCTCTAAGGAACAAAAAAATTCTCGAATATTCTCGAACTTTCGAGTTTAAATTTTTTCTTACTTTTTAATTTTTTTCAAATATTTTTTTTCTATTTTTTAAAGTTAATTTTTTTTGTTGTTTTATCATTTTCGAAGTCGATTGTGATATTTTGCAGCTATGTCACTCAATTTTAGTCGTCGCTACTTGTCGGAATCCGAGCTCAAAGCTGTAGTATCCGGGTATATGATGAATGTGCCACAAAAGGCTCTCGCTGAGCAGTTTGGATTGAGTTTGAGCGGCATCAAAAAAATCGTAAGACGCTACAAGGATGGTGGAGAAAATGCACTAGCAAAAAAACGATCAGGAAGAAAGAAAGTGACGAATCACGTCGAAGATCGTCGCATTGTCGCTATGAGTCGAGATGATCCGAGGAAGTCTGCAGTTGATATCCGTCTGGAACTGATCCAAGCCGGGTCTCCGCCAATTTCCGTAGAGACTGTTAGATCAAGGCTGCGTGATGCTGGACTTTTTGCTCGGAGACCAGTCAAGAAACCATTTATTTCAGCCAAGAATCGAAGAATGCGCTTGAAGTTTGCTCGGGAGCACATTGACTGGACGGTTGATCAGTGGAAGCAGGTGATTTGGAGTGATGAGAGCAAATTCATGCTATTCGGAAGTGACGGTATATCATATGTGAGACGTCCTGTTGGATCTAGATACAATATTAAGTATCAAACACCGACTGTGAAACATGGCGGAGGGAATGTCATGGTGTGGGGTGCCTTCTCTGGGAAAGGCGTTGGCCCCATCATCCGAGTTGAAGGTACTATGGATCGATTCATGTACCTAGGGATACTAGAGAACACCATGCTTCCTTACGCACGTGCGAAACATGGTCGTCGGTATGTTTTCCAACAGGACAATGATTCGAAACACTCCAGTCACCTTGTTCGAGATTGGTTCCGAAGGAAACGAGTGCCTGTATTGGACTGGCCAAGTCGAAGTCCGGACTTAAATCCGATTGAGCATTTATGGGAACATTGTGAGCGTCAGTTAAAGAACAAAAAAGCCAGAAATGTCCAAGAGAAGTTCGAGCAAATCAAGGATGTTTGGGAAAATATTCCATTTTCGGTACTCAACAAGTTGATCGAGTCGATGCCACGTAGATGCCGAGCAGTTCTGGATGCAAAAGGATTTTCCACAAAATACTAGATAATTTCTTTATTATAAAGTTTGTTTCTTAGAGTTTTGGGTATTTTACATGTTTTAAAGGTCGTTTTTAGTTTTGATAGATTTTCATTTTTTCAATAAAATTTGAAAAAAACTCACATTTTTCAAAATTTTCTAGAATAACTGGATTGAAACCACAAAATAATATTTAAAATACTGTTTTACACAACATATCCAAGTTTCAGCCCAATCGGACCAGCTTGGGTAAATTTATGATCAAAAAACCAAAAGTACCCTCACTTTTTACCGCTACTGTATCACAATTATTCAGCCTAGGGCACGATGATTCAACGCGACTCGGACATCGTCTTTTAAACTACTGGGTCGGCTATTGATGGATTTTAATAATATCGGCTAGAATTGGAATTTCAAGTCTAAAAAAAGGAAAATAATCTTAAGTTTTTGAACCCAAAAAATCTCGGTTCAAAGTTCAACGAGAGAAAAAAAAGGCGAATATTCGCAACTTTTGAAGTGGGAGTTGAGCTTGTTGAACGTACAAAATCTTCCACCTATTGTTTCATTTCAACACAAGCATTTCATCAACCTTTTTTTGGAGGGGCTTCTTTCGTCTCGACACCATATAGGTATCAATAGAATGGAAAACATCGGAGGGTAAAAGACTGATGATCATCTCGCCAATGTTTGCGTATCGTTTTCGCTCCCCCGATCGGATCGGGGGGAGGCGAAACCCGTATATGTACAAAAAATTGTGAAAAGAGATCATCTTCAACACCTTTAGCTCCTCTTTTTTTTAAACGAAAAGTGAGTTGCTCATTGTCTTAGAGGAGAAGAAGCTTCAAGTTTTTTTCTCTGGTCTATGTGTTTGATTTGACCTTCATAATGCGATCGAGAAAAAAGGCTAGAACAGCAGGGGATTGTTTTCTCAATTTCTGAAGCTGGGACAATGGTCGGGAGCATCCAAAATTAAATTTTGGGTATTTCGCTCCATTTTCAAAGTTTAAAAAATTGGAAAATTTCAATGGCATGAAAATGGGAACTCAGAATGTCTAGTGAATATCTACTCTTTGCAATTCTACACAAAACTAAGCTGATAAAATTGAAAAAACAGAGGAATTTTTCAAAAAATTGAGTAAAGCCAATTTCGAGAAGATTCATGAAGGCTTGATGTTCCAAAAAATTTTTTAAAACTTTGAGAAACCTACAAAACAAGATTAAAAAACATAAAATCCCATATCTAAGACGCAGACAAAAGTTCACTCACTTTTTCCCTCTCATATTTGTTTAAGTTTTTGTTTGTTGTCCGTGTGAATTACAAAACAATACTGTGAAAAAATAAAGAAACAACCGATCGAAGACCTTTTTTTGGAACTCACAAGCTTCTTTCTACCGTAAGCTATGAAACTTTTTGATGACCATTCTCTCAGAGAAATGGCGTGAAAGGGGAGCGGGGAGCATAAATTTGAAACTAGAGAAAGGGGAAGCGAATGACATTAGCAGGGGGAAAAAACAGCTCACAAAAGTTTTGACCTTTTTTTCTGGAGGAGAAGGAAGGGGGGTACGGTAGGTGGTTTTTTGGAGAGGAGGGAAGGAATTTGAGCTTTTTGAATCGATAGGTTGGGAAAAATAATCTTTCCAAATTTTTTCCAAAAATTTTCAAATTTCTGGACAGTCAAGCGGAATTTACGTATTTAAAAAATACAACCAATAAAAAAAAACAAGCATTTAATTACAAAAATCTATAACAATTTAAATTCAATTTTTAAAAACAACCAATTGAGAATTCTATGATCATCAGATTCTCGAGAATTTTCAATTTTTTCCAACGGTCCATTTAAAGGATTACTAAGGAATGTATCTGTGGCAAAAATAGATCGTATGCTCAATTCGAATCTGTTTTTAAAATTTTCTAAAACCACCTAGAAGCCGAGAAAACGCGCCTCAAAACAATGGCCTAGAAAAAGTTGGCGGAAACTAGTCCGCGGGTAATATTACGTGTATTTTCATCGCAATTACGTTGGTAATTTCTGTAAAGTCCACATTCAATCCAAAATGTGATCGATAATCTGGTCTGGAATGAGTTCCAAAAGCGAAACGACATGGTGATTCTAAAAAAAAAGTTCATTATATTCATAAAGTATGTTTTATTTTTTTAAATTATGTTTTCTCTTGAAAAAAAATGATAGATGAGGTTATAAAATATCAGAGTTAGTTCATTTTACAGAAAATTCCTCTTATTTTGCTTAAAGGGGTGGCTGAGTGGACGAAATAAATGGTTTAAAGTATGATTGTTTATAAATAAATGAAAAAAAAATCCAAAAAAAACTCGAAAATTGCGAAAAAAATTCAAAAAAAAAACCATAACGCCGCAAATCGCCCAAACGGCCGAAGAAACGCTTTTTGGGTTTCTCGGCCATTTGTTTTTTCTCGATCGCCTGATTTTTTTTGAAAATTTATTTTTTTTCCATCTTTTTCTCTTCTTTTCAGTTTTTTGTTTCAGCGAAAATTATGCATAAAAGAGTATTAAAAAATACAATTTCAAAAAAACGGCCTAGAAAACCAACAAGGGTTTCTTCGGTCATTAGGGCAATTTGCGGCGTTACTGTTTTTTTTTAAATTTTTTTCGCCTTTTTCTAGTTCTGTTAGATTTTTTTTTCATTTATTTATAAAAAATCATTCTTTTATCATTTTTAAACCATTTATTTAGTCCACCTCAGCCCCCCCCCCCCCCCCCATCATCAAAGTTTAGGATCTTACAAGGCTTCCCTGCGCGAGGTCACCATCGGCAATCGAGTTGAGACCTATACCATTCGATAGAGCTTTAAAAGTAGGTCTAAGGTAAAGTAGGTCGCACTTCACTTATTAGCTTTTTGCCCTAATTATTGCATGCCAAAGGGGTTCTTGAGGTTCTTGTTTATCTATTTCAAATTGCGAAGTTCGATGTCATCTGAAACCTTCTCCTCCTCTCCCCTATTCAAAAACATTCCTTTCGCTTTATGTAGAATTCATCGTTCGATAAAAAGTTGCCGAATCTTTTTATTCACAAATATAATACAACAAAAAAGAAACAAAACAAGCGATATTGCCCCCCTCTCCCCGCACCCATTTACCATTTACAGTAAAGTAGTAATATGTATGCTTGCTTCCTGCCACCACTGGTTTTTTTTTCTTAAGAAACATGGGGATGTATATACTTCACTTATCCCCCCTCCTCCCCATGCCATGCCAACGACGGCAACATTTTCCATGAGCGAAAATAACATAACAACAACAAAAACAACACATTAAGTGTATTTTCAGTTGAGAGAAAGCTGATGCCATCATCTCAAAAACATTTGGAAGGATACCAGTTGCGAAAAAAAAACGATGGGGACACTTATTAACATTTTACTTTCTTTTTTGTTTCTTATTCTGAACACATACTGTTCGCTTTTTTTCCAGCGGGGGCATGATGTTTTTTTCGTGTTTTTTTTTGTTTCATTAGCAGATGATTTAGATGGATATGCGGGGGATTTGAAAATGGTGGTCTGGAGAGTCGGATTTAAAGGATCTCCACTAGAAAAATTCACACTTTCATTCTGGACTTTAGATAATTCAATTGTTACTGACAATTAGAAAATACTGTTACGAACAGTTGAAATTAAGAAGGAGCTAATATAATTTACCGAAATACCGATTTTATCGGAATAATGCGCAATTCACAATGATTTACAAAATTAAGATTTTAACATCTGAAGCACCTGAAACGTTTCTGGTTGTTTTTAAACGAAGGCTTTACGGATATAATAAATGAGTCTTGAATGAAACTAGACTTCATTCTCATTCCAAAACTGTTTTTAAAATTTTCTAAAACCACCTAGAAGCCGAGAAAATGAGCTTCAAAATAATGGCCTAGAAAAAGTGGCCACCTGGCCGAACTTTTTCCAAAGAGCTTTTTTGTTAGTTTTCGTTAAGAAATAGTTATGCAGAATGCTTATATTAGTCCTTTTTTATGTTTTTTCATTTAAATTTATATATATTTTTTGGATTTTTCATGCTTGCGGACTAGTTTTCGCCGGTGGCCCCTTTTTCTAGGCCATTGTTTTGAAGCGTGTTTTCTCGGCTTCTAGGTGGTTTTAGAAAATTTTAAAAACAGATTTGGAATGAGAATGAAGTCTATTTTCACCCGAGACATGTACATTCATTAGCTCCATAAAGCCCTCCTTTAAAGAGAGATAGCTCATTAGCAGGATAATTTTTCACTGGTAAAGTAACTGCTTTGAGCAATTTTTTTCGAGCTGAAAATCTGAAAATTTTCAAAAAATCGGACTGTGCTTTGAAGAACTGTAGCTTGGCTCAAAATTAAAATCGTTCGGTTATCATTTTTTTAAAACCCATTATTTGTTGACGTGCGGAAATTTGGTTGAAATTGCAGAAATCATTAGACAACATACAAATTTTACATATGTGAAAAAAATTTAAAATTTTCATCCAAATTTGATGAAATTTGGTAAAATCGATTGAGAATGGTTTCTTCGTGATAGCTTCGACGTTTTACTCAATCTTATTGAGTTTGAGCCTAGTTACAGCACTTCAAAGTTCCACTATTTTTTTGCAAATTGTCAGATTTTCAGCTCAAAAGTCAGGAGTTTTCAACTTTAAAACGGTGAAAAATCGTAAGAATATATCCGAAGTTATGATTTTTCATTACTGAAAATTGGCTTTAAACATTTTTAAATTGACGAAAATTCCAAATTTCAAGTGTTTTTAGAATCTGCGTTGAATTTCCTATCTAATGGTACCAAAAGCATCAAAATCGCAAGGATACATCCGAAAAACGGTGAAACTCCTCTTGTAAAAATAGTGAAATTCGGTCTGGGTGGTTAAAACTTCCGGGGGTAGAAAATTAGGTAAGGAACCTAAATTTTAGGAAATTTTAGGTTACCTGCTAAATAAATAGCCTGGGGCAGAAATACACTAACCAACGAATTGATTTTATTTGAATTTTTAGCAAATTCATTTCCCCGAGATTTAAAAGAATTTAATTTTCCGTTCCTTTCCACATATAATGGTAAAAAACCAAAGTTATTGAATTCAAATGTTGAAGTTATGTATATTGAAAAAAAAACGTAACGAAAAGATCAACATTTTCCCATAACCATGAAAAACACAATAACAAGCATACTGTATGTACATTTTAACTAGCATTTTAACACACATCATGATGATCCTCTTCGGCACGGAAAAAAAGTATCATTTATATGGTTCCCCCCAATACACACTGTGTATATTCTCATTGAATTAGAACGCGGTTCATAGAGCAGGAGGGGAGATGAAGTCGTCTCCACAAAACTGTCGTCCAATAAAACGATGATGCAGAAATAGGCCCGTTTTGCTGGCATTGAACTGAACTGTTTGTTATGAGTATGCGAAATTTATTGGCTTGGAAACATTAAAATATGTATGTAAATCTGTTGGGGTGTTTATTGAAGAAGGGATCGAAGTCACTTAAACTTAAAGACAGTGTCCCACCCATTAATAAAGTTAAAAACTCATTTGAATCTACTATTCCAACGTTTGGAATTGAAAATTCTGTAGAAAACAAATGTGCGAGATACAATTAATGGGTTTTCATAGTCTACTTGCTCATTTTTTGAGTTTCAGTGATAATTTCTTTCAAATTCTATGGATTTTAAATATAAATGCTCAGAAAAGTAGTTTTAGAAAACTCCTGACACATTCAAAAATAACAAACTCCTTTAAAAAAGTTCAGAACTTATTTTTTAAGCAGAGAAATTCCTCAATTGCAAAATAATTTTGCAAAAAACCTCAAAATTGTGCTACCCTACCTTTAACTTATATATCTAAAGGGTAAACCAAAATTCTGAGATTGTCACAGATGCTTCGCACGCACGCGACTCGTTGGCCGACACCCAACACACTGGAAAATTTGAAAATTAATTTTCCCGCCATTTTTCCAGTGTGCTGAATGTCGGCCACCGCGTCGCGTGCGTGCGGAGCGTCTGTGAGGTTGTCACTGTTTCCAACTACTGACCATCATACCTATCAACCCCAATCACTTCTCAGTTCTGTCCCGTCCACTCTGAAATTCTCACCAAGGTCAACAAACAACGAACTTTCTATACTACCAGAAAAAAAATTGAAAAAAAAATGTGGGTCGCCTTAGAAGGCCTTTTTTTTGACGTTCTCTCTCTCTCTCCCTCTCCCAATTTGAAATGAAACAATTTTTTCCACGTTAAAGATAGAGAAAAGGAAACCGAAAAAAAATCGGATCGAAATGCGGATGTTTGATAAGGGGTTTGAAAAACTGTAAGTTTTACGGAAAGTTTTTTTGGCAGAAATTTTTGATGGATGAACTGTGAAGGAATCGTAGTATTTTTTGGCAGAGTTTTTCTTTGGCGGGGAAAAAATGAAATTTAGAGGATCAAAGGGTAAATATTAGTGGAAATATCGGATGGAAAATTCATTTTCAATGAAATATTTTGAAAAAAAAAAAAGATTCCAACTGAATTCTGATGAATTAAAATGTATTTCAAGAAGTCAGATTACAGAGGGTTGAAACTTGGAATGATCTACAGTAATCCGTCAGATGGGAGGTCCAGGAGAGATATTTTAGTCTGTGATATTTAAAAAATTGTAAAATAGATGAAAACTTCAAAGAAGTTCGTATTTTCAGTGGAAGCATTTGCAAATATTGATGAAATAAGGCGGGTGATCCCGCAATACAAACAACATGCACGTTAGTTGCGTAGGAATAACTTAAAACTCTAATAATTTCAGACTTGAACATGATTTTTCAAGAAAAAGTGGTGGCTTCAAGGTATACGGAAGAATACAAATAAGAGCGCGCTAAAAAAATACAAGCGCTAACTAAGCGGGGAAAAAACGCAAAAGGTCAAAATGAACTGAAACTATTCTGAAAATCGGGTCTATGAAGATTTTCATGAAATTTTTAAAGGGTCCGCGGTCCGGCGCGCATTCAAGTTTTGAATTTTTAAACTTTGGACCACTGGAATGGATCTTATCGGTGTGATTTCTCATAAATTGCATTTTACTAATGAGACAACGCTCTAATTTTTGAAATTAAGATGAGGTAGGGTGAAAATTAACTGGCACACTGTCTTTAATCCATCTAAAAGGGAAAAAAACGTTCGTGTTTTGAACTCGGCTGAAATTCTGATGAAAATTTTTTCTTTTCTGTATTAATTATAAAATTCCTAAAATAATACGAGTAATTTTCATAATTTAACATTCAATTTAACATGAAACGTGGTGTCCAGAACCGCATGGGTTCGAAAAATCATATCTCGAGATTGACACACCGGATTTTGGAAATGTTAGTACCAAAAGATAGAAAATTCAACGTAGATCCTAATAAGATTTAAACTTTTGAATTTTGATCGATACAAATTTTTTTTATGCACATTTAAATTAACTGACCCTTTCAACGTGGTGTCCAGAAACGCATGGGTTCGAAAAATCATTTAGCTGGGGCATCACTTTGCATTCAGACGTAACAGTATTTCCGACACTTTTTAATGTCCTTTCAGGAAATTTATAATGAACTCCTAACTTCCTCGATACGAAATATTCTAGGCGAGGTTATTTTTGAGCGCGGACTCAGTAACCAAAGCACTTTCGAATTTCTTGGCAAATTTCAGCTTAGACTCGGTTCAATCAAACCGCTTTTTCGGCAGAAATCATGTGTGAATGCTCAAGTTTTCTAGATTTTCTTTAATTTTTAAAAAATCCCTATTTATCTTAGCAATAAAGGATCGAAAGATGTTCTCAAACTTTTGAATTTTTAATTAACACAAGTAGACCCTATGATTCAAATTAATGAGAAAAAGTGAAAATCGTCAAAGTTTCGGAATTATCAGTGAAAATCAAAATTTTATGGAGTAAAACAAATTCATGGAATCCAAATTTTGCGGTAAAAGTCACCCCCTCCATCTCCAGGAACAAAAAAACCCATGTGGGTATGAAAACAAACCCCCCCCCCCCCCCCTCACCCGTTCTTTTCAAATCAAAGTTTTTTCGTTGTTTGATCTTACCGCCGTCCCTTCACCCTCATTTTCAATGGCTCTTTGTCCACCCCTAGGCTTACGGTAGAAATTCGAGGAAAAAATTGGAAAAAGTTAAGAAAATGATGAAAATAGTTGGACACGAAAAAAAAGGTTCTAAGATTTTGGTCAATTAAAAACTGTCAAATTGAATTTGAACAGCGTTCTCATTCTTTTTTGGTTTCGAGAAGAGAGGCTTATCATTTCTTTCCATTTTTCTCGTTTCATGTCTATATTTTGAACCGTTTTTGTTTCTCCGTCATGTTGCCCAAAAACCCCACTCTTTTTTTCTCCATTTGCGGCCACAATCAGTGTATAGTTGGGGGGAAAAAAACAACAAAAAGAAACCTTGAGAAATGCGTATCAACACGGGGAGACTGCGTTCGCGGGTAGTACTAGTAGGCTTTTTTTCTTCGGGCAGCCTAGAATTGGCGATGATTTTTTTTTGAGTGGTATGCCCTTTTATTCGTATGATACAGCTATTTTTTCTAAAAAAGTTTTTTTTTAATGGTGTTTGATATGAAACCGAGATCTATCCATCATACTTACGGGTTTTGAACCTGACCTTTACAATTAAGGTTTTTTTCTAGGAGAGTGGTTTTTTTGGAAATCTTGTGACCGGAAATTTTGTGTTTTTCCCAATTTTATTATTGATTTAAGATTTTTTTTGGGTTGCGCAACAAATTGACATCATTTCAGAGGTTACGATCCCCGATCCTAAGTGACTTCAGAGCAAAAGCTCGAAACTGGAGCAATGTTAAATCCTCAATTTTTTATACTGTCTTTGAATTTGGCTGTAAAATGGAAGCCGAAATATGATTTTTAAAAGTCGACTTGTTATTTATTCCTGGGGTTTTGGACAATTTTTTAAAGTGCACAAGGGAAAAAGCTATAGCACGTCGAAATTATGAAAATTTGAAGAGCTATAACTTGGCTCAAGCTCAAAATTTCTGGATGAAGCTTTCAGATGTACATAGTGGTTCCATTCTTAGCAAATGTGCCAAATTTGGACACATTTGGTTGAGATTTAAAAAACACATTTTTTTAACCTGCGATTTTTCACAAAAAAAATGTGTTTTTAAAATTTTTCACCCAAATTTTTTCAAAATTGGCAAATCGGGTTAGAATGTAATCACTATGTATATCTTAAGGTTTCATCCAGAAGTATTGACTGTCAGCCGAGTTATAGCTCTTCAAAGTACAACTTTTGATAAATAAAAAAACCTTTTTGATAGACAATACAATTTTTGTTAAAATTCCCTTCTTTTTTTTTAATTAGAAGTCAAATACAAAAAACGAAACCGACATTTTTTTCGACATTTTCGAGTTCGCGCAGTGGCAGATATGGGCAAAGAAAATTTCGCTGGACAATAATTTGATGCAACCCATTCGAAATCCAGGCCACAATTCATTAATTTGTCAACTGAAAATCAAAATTTTGGATTTCAATGGTGATAAAAATGAAATTTAAATTTTTAGAAGTTCGAAAAATCTAAATTTCATTTTTTTTCAAGAAATTTAGAAGTTCGAAAAATCTTATTCATGGTAGGGGGTCATGTACCTTTAAGCCTCATTTCATTTTTAAAGGAGCATAACTCAAGAATTAGGAAATGCTGAGCAACGCGAATTAGATATTTTTCGTGATCAGCATCAAATTCCGAATATTTTAAGAGAGTTACAAAACTTGGTGACCACATTCCTTTAAGACCATTTTTCGTGTTGAAAGGAATATAACTCAAGAACGAGATTTTTTTGAGCAATTTCAAATAGATATTCATAATCAGAATAAAATTCCGAACTTTTGAGGACCTTTTGAAAATTTAGTGGTAATCTACCTTTAAGAGCATTTGATTTTTAAAAAAGTTTAAGAAAGGAAAGTAGAACACCTTTCAAATTGCACGCCCATTTGAGTTACGCGAACTCATGACGCTCTCGAAAATTTGCCTGCGACAACGCTTGACCTGTTCAATGTCAACTGGACTAACAGAGTTTTTATGTTTTCTTTCAATACCCTTTTTTTCTCATGAAACAATTATTCAAGAAACTGTTCTCTACGAATGAAATTTCAAGATACGTCCAACATAAAAATACAACGGAAGATTTTTTTTACAACACCATCCCCCGTTTCTTTCGTGTTTCCCACTAGTTGTTTTTTTTTATTTCTTCGTGTGTGGTCAGTCAATCTCCGCCCTCTCGTTCTACAGTATCCATTTCTAACTTTCTGAATACTCAAATTTATTCGAAATTTGTGATTTTGGTGGAATTCCAGAAGTCTCTAGAATCTAGATTTTGGACTTCAAGATTCTTCTGAAAATCTGATTGCTGGAAATTTTTAAAGAAAATGTTAGATCAAATACGTGATGTTTTTAACACAACTTTTGAGAGCTCCCGAAACACCATTCATTTAAAAAAGCTCAACTGATTTCCCAATCATAATTCAAACCTCTTTCCACCAAACGAGCACACGTTTTGTTCCTCCCAAAACGAAAATGTTGACGAGTTTTTCCCATCAATCAATCAAATCGATATTGGTGTGTATGTGTGTGTGTGCTCGGAGTATGTTTGGCGATGGCGGCACGCCAGTTGCCGCGCACTCAGCGGCCGAATGAAAAAGCTGGTGCTCATTTTAATGACCAATTGAAGTTTGCCGAGTTTATATAGATGAATGAAGCACAGGATTGTGGAACGAATATAAATAAACAGGAGGCAAAGTGCGGTGACACACGTGTGATGTTGCGCAGATTTACTTGGGTTTCTTCAAGGGTTCGGGGGGATTTTTAGATTCTCATGGAATTTTATGAAAACGATTTTAAAGGGGCTCCGTAGAGCTCAGAAATAGGTTTTAGCAGAAAATGAATTTAGTTATCTACCGAGAGCAAAAACAATTAAAGTCGGGAAAATAAGAAGGCGGAGTTATGTTCCTTAAACCATTAAAAATGGTCTAGAAAAACTCTGTTAGTACCACTAAATTTTCAAAAAGTCCTAAAATGTTCGGAATTTCATTCTGATTATGAATATCTATTTTAAATTTCTCAAAAATATGTAGTTCTAGAGTTATGCTCCTTTAAACATTAAAAATGGTCTTAAAGGCATGCGTTCACTAAATTTTGTATGTCTCTAAATATATTCGGAATTTGATGCTGATCAAGAATATCTAATTCTCTTTACTCAAAAATGCCTAGTTCTTGTGTTATGCGCCTTTAAAAATGAAATGAGTCTTAAAGGTACATGTCCACCTACCATGAATACGATTTTTTCTTTCATACATTTTTTATTTGGATTGAAATTTAAGGTTGGCCGAAGAGCTTAGAAAATGGTTTATTAACAATTGATAGCAAAAGTTTTCGAAAAAATAAGAAAAATCAATTAAAAAATAAAATCAAAAATATGGCCGAATGTAATTTTCCAAATCAAATTTCCTTATCAGGAATCGAATGTAGACATTTCCAAAGAAATACAATTTTGGTTTCTGGACCATCTTTCGGTATTTGTTCTTTTATATGACCTAGAAAACCAGATTGCAATTGTTCGTCCATATTCAATTTTTTAAGTATTGATCCGTTTTTTTTAAATTTTTTCGACATAAAAATTTATATTTGGTATAAATTGATGGATAATCATATTCTTCTTCATCTGAAACCCATTTCCGAGCTCTCCGGCCCCCTTTAAATTTCAATCCAATTGAAAAATGTATGAAAGATTCCGAATTTTAAGGTGGAAGAAAGTATGATATGAAATTTAGAAGTTCAAAAATCTTATTGATGGTAGGTGGGCACGTACCTTTAAGACTCATTTCATTTTTAAAGGCGCATAAAATAGAAACTAGGCGATTTTGAGCAAATCGAATTAGATATTCGTGATCAGCATCGAATTCCGAATATTTTAAGAGACTTACGAAATTTAGTGACCACGTGCCTTTAAAAAAAGGTCAATATCTTGAAATAACATGTTTTTCCATAAATAATTGTAACATAAATAAATCTAAAATGAAAAAGAATAACCAGTTGAAAATTTACGTGAACCATATAAACAAAAACTTCCTCTTCTTTTCCGCATTCTTAGATTTTTTCGTCATTCAAATAAAACAAAAAAATGGCCAGTAAAAATTCGCAAGTAAGTTTAACCACATTCGAGCACAGATCCCTCATCCGATCTTTCATTTCAGGCTTCCAACACCAACACCAATGCGAAAAAATGTGTTCGCCAATTCGTCGAAATGGTGGACAATGTGAGGCGGGTAATCGAGGAGAAATATGATGAGAATATTGAAGCGCTAGATGTGGCGAATGAGCAAATGGAGAAGTATCGGAAAAGGAAGGATGAATTTGCGTCGGAGTTTATGCAACCGTATTTGGAGACGAGAAAGTGTGTGGAAGAGGTGAAAGGTACCATGGAAGTGGCGTTGGGGAAGTTTAGGAAAGATGTGGAAAATATTGAGAATCGGTATGAGGTTGTGAGGAAAACTTTGAAGGATGGACAGCAAATGGTATGTTTTTTCAGTTTGGAATATCTTTGAGACCAGAATTTTTCAGGCAAAACGAAATGATAAAATTGTCGACATGTTGGAAGGAAATATGAAAGAATTTGAAGAGATTAAACGAATGATGGAAGCTGTCAAAAGTATGGTTGTACCAAACTTCGAGCCAATAACATACCCTCGACACTCGGACACGAAAAGCTCGGAATCAACATCATCAACCATCAGTCAATGCAGCGCAAAAGAATTTGTGAAACCGATTGAAACGGAGCTCGCTTCAACAATGGCTCGAATCATTGATGAGTTGAGCCAACTTCGTTACACGTTGCATACTAGGAAATTGATTTCCAATTTTATTGATGATATTATTAGGAAAACTGATCGTGTTGGGAAAATATTGATGGATGAGGTATGAATGAGGATTTTGCAGTTTTGGGACATTTTTTAAAAATTTCAGACGAGACCTCAAACCATGGAGGAATACTTGAGAACTGTTCACTTGTCGGGGAGTGAAGGCTCACAAGAATAGCGGTGTTTGAATAAATGATTTTTTGGAAATGTTTTCAGAACTTAAAATAGAAAAATTAAAATTTTTACTTGGCATTCTCGAAAATCAGCTCGAGATTAGCGGTTGAGGGATCGAGATGAGGGATAAAAGACAGCGTTTATGTTGTTTCGATCCTAACCTGCTGTATGTTACATCGCTCCAGATAGATATTAATAGTGGCTCCGGGGAGCTCAGAAATATGTTTCAGATGAATAAGAGACAAGATTATTTTCAAGCTAAATTTTCTCGGACACTCTTTATCGGCTTTTCCACTGATAACATCGAAAGCGTCGCGACCGCAACGCGTGAGACCAACGGCTGAAAATACGCAAACATGAATTTGAGCGCGTTGCCGCCTTCAACTAGCTGCTCCACACGGGCCGATGAAATGCAATTTTGGTTCTAGGCCAGTTTTCCTAATCAGGATTTTCCTAATAAAATTTTCTTACTTATAAAATCAAACTTTTCCAATGAACTGCTGTAGAAACAAACCGATTCCAAACGCGCTTCTACTGACAAACCTCGATTTTTTGGCATGTTCCGGTACAGGTACAAAAAAATTATTTTTCGGGATTTTCCTAATAAAACGTCCTAATGAAAAATCGAATGTAATCATTTTCCATAGAAATATAATTTAGGTTTCTTGGCCATCTTTCGGTATTTTTCCTTATATGGCCTAGAAACCCAAGTTTTATTTCTTCGGTCATTGTTAATATTCAATTTTTTATTTTAATTTTTATCAGTTTTTCTTATTTTTCCGACTTAAAAATTTATATTTGCTATCAATTGTTAGAGCCGAAAATGCGCGGCCATGAACATTCAGATTGACAATAAATAATCATATTCATCTGGAACCTATTTCTGAGCTCTCCGGAGCCCCCCCCCCCTTTAAAGACAGCGTGTCTGTCATTTCGATGGTGTTTTACATTGCTCCAGATATTAATGCACTTCAAAAAATAAGCCGTAGCACGTCAAGAGCAATGAGCAAAATTCAGATTTTATTATTTTGTTTCGCTAAAATTTCTCCTTCAAAACATCGCTAGTCCTTCTGCCCATAGTCATCAATATTCTTCGGGCATCCATCACGCCCCCAATTTGGCAAATGAATGTTGAAATAATACACGTGATCGAGCTCATCTTCCGAAGTTTTATATTTCGCGCTGCAGAAGTCACCATCAGCTTGTTGACAAATTTCAAAAGGATCACCGATTTTCATATTATTGTTGTACCTGAACATTTAGATGAAATGAGCAGAAGCTCCTAAAGACTTACCAAACTTCATACTTCGGATGATAGAGTTTTAAATTGTGCACTGGGTCGTATGGTCCCAAGTCTGTTATGAAATCATTACGATGAACGATTCGATAAGTGTAGGGGAACTTAAAATTAATTTTGGAAATTTTTGAAATCTTGAGCTCACGTTTGAAGTATGCCACGATGCATAATCATAGTCGCCCAATCTCACAGCACCCAGCAAAACAACCTTTATATTTTCGGGTTTATACATCCCAATTTTGACAATATACGAAGACGCGATTTGCGCCAATTGTGAACCTAACGAATGCCCATTTGCCCATAGTTCGAAATTTGGATACATCTTTCGTAATTTGTTCAAATCTTGATACATTCCAGCTTTCCAAAGACTTTGGAAAGATTCATAGATCATTTTTGCGACGCGACCATTGTTAAAAAATGGGACTGTTCCACTGAAACATTATGAAAAGTTGCTTTCTACAATGTAGTCATCCAAACCCTTTTTTAAAAGCCTCAATGAGATGTGAAGTCTCCAAACTTGACACTGAACCTCTGAACACCATTGCAATCACCTTTTGATGTAAATCATAAGCCAAATATCCTGAGCAAGGATCGTTTGGAAATCCTGTTGAACATTCAACCAAATATTTTCGATAGAATTTCATTGTGGGGAGTTGATTGCTAAAAATAAAGATGTGAGGATCTAGAGCTGTTAATTTGTAGTCTCACTCGAAGCAGACTTGTGGATTTGTGTTCTGAACCGCCGACGCTAAAACCATCTGAACGGTTCGCATAAAAGTGTCGTTGTAGGCATATTCTGTATCGGGAAGGGAAGGACAATTTAAAGAAACGTCTATAATTTCGGAACATGTTGAATTGATGAATGTTGTGTTGCATGATTGATTATCAATACAGTACCTACAATTATGAGCAATATACGTCAAAACTTGATATTATTGTCAAGTTATATATTCTTGACGTTTTGAGGGCAGCTCAACATCACATACGCTCCGCACGCACGCACGCGACGCTGTGGCCGACACTCAACACACTGAAACATTTTAAAATTGATTCTCGAACTTTCGAGTATAGGTCAATTGGTTGGAAAATCAAAACATTTTTAAAGATTTTCGTTTTGCGGTAGAGCGTATTTGCACCGTTCGTTCCTCTAGCGTCTGCGTCTCTCAACGCCGGTTTAATTACCCAAGTTTTAAGTAATCTCAGGCATACCTGAGATTTGGGAAATTGAACCGGCTGCTCCCACATGGAGCGCGGATATATGTTTTTTACATGAAGACGAAATTAGGGCCGGCAACCAACTGGCTCCGGTGATTGACGCAGACGCTGGCGGAATGAACGATGCAAACTTGCTCTACCGCAAAACGAAAATCTTAAAAAATCTTTTTGTCGAAAATCTTTTTGCTGAAAAAATTGTTTGTCAGAAAATATTTTGGTTTTCCAATCAATTGACCTATACTCGAAGTTTCCAGTGTGGTGAGTGTCGACCACCGCGTCGAGTATGCGCGGAGCGTCTCTAAGGTTGAGCAGCCCTCAAAACGCGACAATATAATAAAATCACCAACATCATCTTGTTTCCAGATTCCAGACAATCATGGCATTTATCCAACGAACGAGCAAGTTTCAAACAAAACAACAAAATAATACCAGACCATTTCATAGCGATAATTTAAGACTGAATTTTTATTTGCTCTTTTTTCACAGTCGTCGAAAAATAAGAAGAAAAAAACAAAGACCAATAATACATATAAAGGGGGGGGGGGTATTTTTGTTTTCGAACTTTCGAATACAGACCAAATTGTTTGTTAAAAAATATTTTTAAAATTTCGCTCTATCAAAAAAGCATATATATTATGATATTAAAGGGTGGGTTATAACTCGTAAATTATGTGTGTTTTTTAAAAATTAAAGTTTCAAAGCTACCAAATATGGGTATTTTGTTGAGATCATAGACATCCCATTAGGGACACTTTTAAACATGGGTTTCGGATACGGACGGCGAGCGAGAACTGGAGACAAATGTACAAGCAAAAAATGAGTTACTTCTTATTCGATTTGGGTCGGTGATGCATTGTTGGTTGACACGGTTTCTGGAAAAAAAATTTGCATGTCATATGTTTTTTTTTCAAAAAAAAAAAAGAACTTAAAAGTGCTGAATGTCGTGCGGGATATCGATGAAACTTAAAATACTTTCACACACTGTTAGTTAAACTGACCGTGAGATTAAGGTAATATAAAATTTAAAATATATATAATTGGATGGATACTGTACCACCGATGGGGTTCACAAAACGATAATTGGCGTGGTTTCTCTGCCGCCACCAATACTTCTGAAATTAATTGAAGTGTTGGGGTTAGAAAGGTTTTTGAAGGGATTTCGTTTTTTTTTTAATCTTCATTTTAATTCCTACGAAAACTATCTTGGAGGCTACTTATTTTTGAACTAATTTTTTTTAATTTGTTAAAAGAGGGATAATGAATGTTCCCGTAGTAAAAGCTGAGAAACATTGATCTCGCAACGATCCCGCATGTTGGAACAATTCTTAAATAAAAATTAAAAAGTAGTCAATAAATGATTCTTAAATAAAAATAGAATTCGTACGCATTCCAAATCTGTTTTTAAAAGTTTCTAAAACCACCTAGAAGCCGAGAAAATGATCTTTAAAACAATGGCCTTGAAAAAGTTTCCACTGGCCGAACTTTTTCTAATGAGCTTTTTTGCCTGTTTAGTTTATGAACTTTTACGAAAAATCCTTAAGTGAATTCTTTGTAAGGTATTTTTTGTGCATTTTTCTGGATTCTTCATGTAATAATGCCCGCGGACTAGCTTTTGCAGGTGTACACTTTTTCTAGGCCATTGTTTTGAAGCTCATTTTTTCGTCTTCTAGGTGGTTTTAGAAAATTTTAAAAACAGATTTGCAATGTTTATTTTCATCCAAGAAAGATTTATAAGCTCTGGATGTCCTCCTTTAAACACTATTCACGTTCAGTTTATGAGTTCAATATTTCGTAATCATGTCATTTGTGCGAATTAGGTTCCCACCGCAACATACGTCAACCATATAAAAAGTTTTAAAAAATTAATTCTAACCGACGGTGTGCAGTTTAACATTAGGATAAGGTATCCACTTCAATTTGTGCAAATTAAGTACGTATTAGCTAAATGGCGTTTAGAAAAGTGATCATTTTTGAAAATTTGACTGCTCACCGTCGGCTCCTTTTGATTCATATTTCATCGATTAGAAAAATTTGAACCACTTGAAGAGCGATAAAACAGCGAAATTATATTTATATCCATAATATCTAGAACCAACGTCGCAATCATAAAATAACGACGAGCATCTTGACAGACGTTACGTTACTCACGTTTTTTCATTTTTCATATCTAAAATTTTGAACATAAAACGTGTCGTTTTAAGTGACGCGGTGTGTAAAAAAAGACATTTTTCTGATGAAAAAATGGAGCGAAAATGCAGAAAATGGCGGGCAAATGGCGCGCACTTTGTCAATTCATATTTCGGTGCATTTGCGCGTAACCGTGTACAGAGAACGGTGTTTGCAGATTTTATGAAAAAAATGTTCGTTTTCACACACCGTGAGTGGAAACATATATTGCGGTTTACGGGAGCTCAATCTGCACAATAACAAAATTAGTTTTCAACTCAACAGTCTAATTCATTATCTGGTTCACTATCTTTAAAACTGGGGAAAACGAGTATTTAAAAACATCTTAAAGGAGGGCTTTACGGAGATAATAAATGTACCTTAAATGAAAATAGACTTCATTCTCATTCCAAATCTGTTTTTAAAAGTTTCTAAAACCACCTAGAAGCCGAGAAAATGAGCTTCAAAACAATGGCCTAGAAAAAGTTTCCACCTGGCCGAACTTTTTTCTGTGAACTTGTTTCTTTAATAAATAGTTATGCAGAATGTCTATATAAGTCATTTTTATGTTGTTTAAACCTTAATTTATGTTTTTTTTTTGGATTTTTCATGCCTGCGGACTAGTTTTCGCAGTGGCCACTTTTTCTAGGCCATTTTTTAGGCGCGTTTTCTCGGCTTCTAGGTGGTTTTAGAAAATTTTAAAAACAGATTTGGAATGAGAATGAAGTCTATTTTCATTCCAGACGCAATTATTAGCCTCCTTTAAGGGTTTTCGTAATTTTTAGTTTTTGAGAAAACTCTTTAATTTTAAAAATTTCAGACTGCATTGAGACAATACATAGAGCTTTTTTCTTAAACCATAGAAACCCTTTGGTTTTTTTCACTGTGAATAACAGAATCTACATAGAAAATCTGCGGAAACCTAAAATTGAGATAATTCCATTTTCAGAAAAAAGATGGTTGAGAAAAAACTCTCTGTTTGGAATGAACTAGTGTTTTACCGAAAACCAAACTGAAATTTTTTGAAGCTTACACTTAAAGGAGGACTAGACGCAGGTTATAAATGTTGCTTAATCGATCTGAAATTCAATTTTATATAACTAATCGATAGTGAAAAAATTTGCAAAAAACTAGAAAAAAGGAACCGGAATCGAACCTGGCTACCACTTTGCTGGAAACTTTTACGTTTAGGAGACCAAAGTTCGATTCCGGGTGCCCTATTTTCACATTTTTACTTTTTTGAAATTTTTTTCAATATCGATTAGCTACATAAAATTGGTTTTCAGATCGATAAAGCAATATTTATAACCTGTTTCAAGTCCTCCTTTAAAAAATAAAGCATCTAAACCTCGATAATATACCCCGAAGGCATCAAAAACTCAATTCAAACACCAACCTTGACGGGGTTTTCGATGCATTTCCAGTTGTCTGCGATCTCCACTTCTTCGACATAACCATACGAAACTGTCTGTTGAAAATCAATGTGATAACCCCATCCAAAGTGTGCACCAGGATCCAAGCATACGTGGTAAGCAAAAAATTCGGCCATCTGTTGGGAGACGAAGCGAGACCTACGCGATCCACCGGCACTGGGAAATAGTTGGCGATGTAGAAATATGTGACCAACTCCATGACGTAAAGACTACTTTGCATTGTGACCTGAATTCAAGATTTATCCACTTCAGTGATGTCCCAAAATTATTGCTTACCTGTTTGACGAACGCGTTCTCAACACCTCGTCTTCTTATCTGCTGGGCGGTCTCGAAACAACTCTGCGTTTGACGTTTCCGATTATGCCAATGCATCTGAACAAATGTGCAAGCATTAATTGCGGCAAAGAATACGATCACAATTAGCCCTCTGCAAATTAATATGATAAATTCTAACTCTCAAAGCGGAATAGAAAAACCTGAAAAATTCCGCATAATATACATTACTCATATCACAGGGCGGACTGACGTAGTCTAGCATCCAACGCGGCTGCGAGAAGCCCATTTGACAGTTGACTGAAATTTTAGAAATGTTTCAGAAAACTAAAAAGCTGTAACTTACCAAAAACCAAAAAGAATGAGAATAAAAATGAGACGATAACGATAAGAAAAACTAGGATAATTGTGCATTTGTCAGTGAAAATTGTTTGGTATCGTGTTGGGAAGTAGAATGATATGAATCTGAAAATGTGCATTTTTTCAAAGGATGGCTTTAGAGACAATGAATTTCAAGGGGGATACTTAGGATGACTTGCCAGTTTCGTAATGTTACCTTTAAAGTAAAAAAAAAACAAAGCAAAAAGAGCAAAAGAAGCGCGTTCAAAGTGGGAAAAAAGTTAATTTTACTCTTAATGGACCCTCCATTACAAAGAATATAAATGACGTTAAATCCCCAAAAAATAACATACTTATGTTATAATTTTTTTTTTAATTCATATTGTCCACTTAAAAATTTTGGATCATCCATTTTCTATTGAAAGACCGCGGCGCAGCCGCTCGCAGGTAAACATAGCATGACTTTGTGAGAGACTTAGATTTTCTGGGTAGGTCAAAACCTACTTGCGTGATCAAGAATATTTGAGTTGACAATAGAAGAAAACGGAAAAACGAGCTACCTGCTAAAAATGTCCACCGCGGAAGAATTTTGGTTTCTAGTCCGCGATAGTTTGGGTTCCAAGGCCATTTATCAAATGTTCGCTTTTTTATTGTTTTTTTTTTGCATTTAAAATGAAAACACGTTACAATTTACATTTTAAATGTTAAAAAAAACAACAAAAAAAGAATAAAAATGCAAAAATTTAATAGGTGGCCTAGGAACCCAAACTATCGCGGACTAGAAACCAAAACTCTTCCGCGGTGGAAACTTTTAGCAGGTAGCTCGTTTTTTCCGTTTTTTTCTTCCGTGCATTTTTTTTTAAATTTAAAAATCATAATATTTGAACATACAATTTCGAAAAATAAATAAAATCTACTGAAGAGCTGAAAAACATTGGTCTCGCAACACCGCATGTTCCTTTAAAGGAGGAGTCGATAAATGACTATGGAGTCAACAAATGATTCTTAAATGAAAATAGAATTCGTACGCATTCTAAATCTGTTTTCAAAATTTTCTAAAACCACATAGAAGTCTTTAAAACCAGATTTTAAACAATGGCCTAGAAAAATCTTCAGTTTCCTCCTGGCTGAACATTTTCCAATGCAAATTTTCCATGTTATATTAATGAAAATTTATGAAAAATAATTAAGTAATATCTTTTTAAGGAATTTTTTGATTTTTCTGGCTTCTTCATGTAATAATGCCCGCGGACTAGTTTTCACAGATGGGAACTTTTTCTAGGCCATTGTTTTGAAGCTCATTTTCTCGGCTTCTAGGTGGTTTTAGAAAATGTTAAAAACAGATTTGGAATGAGAATAATGTCTATTTTCATAATCTCACCCAGTTGCATGCATTAGCTAAAGTCTACTTTTAAGGATACCGTAACAAATCGCACCAATTTTTTTTCCTACTCTGAACACTTTTGCTTCTTTTTTTTTTGCTTTGAAGGAAGCCTTAGAAATTACAAAATTCTCCACAAACCTATTCAACGCGATAATAAGATGTGTATAAATCGAAATGTCATAGCAAATAAGACAAAGTTGTGCAAGACGGGCGGCCACTGACAAATTTTGAAGAACTTGTATATCGCTGAAATTATTACACATTTTCATGTTGTCATCATTCCACAGGACTTTTATTTCACTATGAAAGTAACAAAATCCAGAATGGAATGGCATCACAGAGCGAAATCTCTCAAATTTCCTCGTCTGTTTGCTCGTTTATTTTTTTTTTATTTGAAATTTGGTGAAGAAATTCTGTGTTTTAATTGTGAATGGAGGAGAAAAAACCCGACTTACAAAAACAAAACTGGTGCAAAATACAGAGCCCAGACGAGAACGAATGTACCATCACCGAAGGCTTGAAGTTGGAGGAGACGGCCGAACGAGTTTCGGAATACTTGGATGCGGCGGATGTAGTAGAGGATGAAAAAGTTGCAGAAGACGCCGATTATACTGGTCTAGAAATAATTTAGAGTTTCTGATTATTTAAAAAAAATTGAGTCTAAGCCTAGAAAACACGGTCTGAAAAAAATGACCTAGAAAAAATTGAGCGCATGCTAAAGCTAGTCCGCGAGCGTTAATCTCTTGAAAAACCTAAAAAGTGAAAAAAGTGTTGATTTAGTGCTTATTTAATGTTAATTGTGACTGAAAATCACAGATTAGACCAGCGGAGAAAGAATTTTTGGCAAAGCGCAAGTATTTCTAGGCCAAACGTATTTTCACAGCACCTATGCATTTTTAAAAATTTTCAAAAATTTTTGAGATTTTGATTTTTTTCAGGCATCTTTACCGAATATTTTTTTTAGTCCTCTCTTAATTTCTTGAAATGTATTCCTCAGAAAAAATAATGAATTTGTAAACAGCCAGAATTAAAAGTTCTGAAAATATTTTTTAAAAATAATTATGAAAGGGTATTATGAGGGCCTACTAGAAGAGTCATAATTCGTTTCCAACTCTTCAGATAGACGCGAATTTTTGAAAATTTATTATTTGGACAATTATTAATCTTTGTGCGGAATTTGGGCACGTTCTGAGCTGCTCTAGTCATTTTATCAAGCTCCAAAATTTTACTTTTTCTGTGTTTTGAAGCTTCTTTTAAAAAAAAGCTTCAACTCGGTACTATAATTTATCTTGTTTAAAAAATTCAATTTAACTTTTCGTGTCATTTTTTATTTTTTGAGCTTTAACTCTATTATTTAATGATATCATACCCTAAATTCATTTCGTACAAGTGTACCTAATTCGAACCTGAAAATAGCTACTAAAATGTCTAATGTTTGGTTGGATTAAAAGATCAGAGAATAATCTAATTCACGAAATACTGGAATGACTTTTTCTAAGCACCGGAAGTTGATTTTTTCCACGTTTCGGCGTCTAAACTACGGTATTAGTTGTTTACAAAATCTGTTCTATAAACGTGAAAAACCTCTGTCAAAAAAATCGACACGCCACGCGTGAGGACAATGGGAAGGGTTGCGTTGCGTTGTCTTATTATCCCTCACCACACACTATTTCGTCGCAAAATAGGGAAGTTCACGTTTATGAAGCCGATTTTGTGAGACAATAATATTGAATAATGGTTTTTAAAATAAAAAATCCGCCGCTTACCAAAAAAATGACAATGGCTGCTATTCGATCGACATCCTCAACTGGCGCATGTTCCATGTAGAGCTGAAAATTTAGAGCATATTTTTAAAATTTTCGGACAATCTGAAAATTAAACAAAAAATGAATCATTGGTCCGAAGATCGAGTAGGGTCTTTCTCATGACCAGACATTTTTCAAAAAAAAAAAGAAGATTCCAAACTACGCCCCTTTCCCATTTCAGCATCAGATGTATCATGTTACAATGGGGGGAAATGTGTAAGTGGGGACTATGAACTTTAACATTGAAACATTCCTTTTTTTTTTGAAAGAAATCAGAAGAAGAAACCTGGTTGGTAGGCAGTCGGAGCAGAAAATAAACATGTTATAAATAATATGTATCAATTTTATTAGTAAATTGGGTGGAGAAAAGTAAGTATGAATGATTAAATTGTTGGTTTTGTTCGAAACTTTTTTGCATAACTTGTTTAGGTTAATGTGGCGATTTCTGGTCGAACGCCATGTGTTTCCAAGCCTTTTTTGTTATTTTTCAAATTAAGATCCATATTGCAACCGATTTTAACGTTTTTCGCAGCGATTTCTTTCAAATTCCACAAAAATAGGTTTGTTTGCAAAAAAGAAAAATTAATGTTTTGAACTTTTCCGAATTGCCAAAAATCACACACTCAAACTAAACTCTATTATTATTTTTTTTATAAATTTAATAAAGTGTCAACCATTTTCTAGAGCAGCATCTGAATTCAGGGCTAAAATCTACTGGTATACTGTCTTTAACTAGGGATCGTAGCTAATGTTAAAGGAAGACATTACAGATGAATGTATCTGTGACAAAAATAGAACTCGTAGAAAATTAAAATCTGTTTTTAGATTTTTTAAAACCACCTAGAAGCCGAGAAAACATGCCTCAAAACAATGACCTAGAAAAAGTGTATCCGAACCTTTTTCCCTATGAGCTTTTTTCGTGTCCCATTAATAGATAGTTATACAGAATGCTTATATTAGTCCTGTTTTAATGTTTGTTCATCTTAATTTATGCTTTTTCATTTTTTTTTTATTTTTCATGCCTAGTTTTCGCCGGTGGACACTTTTTCTAGGCCATTGTTTTGAAGCTCATTTTCTCGGCTTCTAGGCGGTTTTAGAAAATTTTAAAAACAGATTTGGAATGGCTATTTTCATTATTTTCAGCGCAGTTACAAGTTTACTTAGTTTTTATATATAAAACTACCCCGTCACTCAAAACTCAGAGTACTCTAGGCGGTGTCACAAAAAATCCCATGGAAAGTTAATTGATATAGCAAATAACCAAAGTAACCTAGCTTCTGACTAATATTCAACGCGTTTTTATATTTCAAAAGTTTAGCGTTTTATCTATGCACAATTGCTTTTGCGATAAAACTTAATCCAACAATAGAAAATCATGCATAGCAACTTTGCTCAGTTAAAATTCACAACAATTACAACAGTTTTAAGCAAACTTCACTCTAAATTAGGACTTTGAAAAAAAAATCATGAAACCAAATAGAACAAAAGAAAAACAGGAACTTTTGGTCCAAAACTGAACCCACTTAATTTGGACGTCATAGGAGAATGTTGCAAGTCACAAAAGCACATGTTTCTCACTTGGAAGTTAGTATAGCCTTAGGCGAAACAATCCCAAAAAAGATGAGAGAAGAACAATAAAGAATCAAGTTTTTTTTTAGAAATATAAATTAAATTTAAAAATATATATATATTGACCACAACATTTTTGAAAGTCTGTGATAAGTACGTAACCTCTTTAATTTAGAAAAAAACACGTATATTTAAAGGAGAACTTTACAGAGCGTACAAATGTAGATTGGATGAAAATAGACTTCATTCTCCTTCCAAACCTGTTTTTAAAATTTTCTAAAACCACCTAGAAGCCGAGAAAACGCGCCTCAAAACAATGGCCTAGAAAAAGTTTCAACCTGGCCGAACTTTTTGCTTTGAACTTTTTTCGTGTTTTATTAATTAGGGAGAATTCTTAAAATAGTTCATTTTGATTTATATTTTTGAATTTTTCTGCATTCTTCGCGTAACAATACCCGCGGACTAGTTTTCGCAACTTTTTCTAGGCCATTGTTTTGAAGCTCATTTTCTCGACTTCTAGGTGGTTTTAAAAAATTTTAAAAACAGATTTGGAATGAGAATGATGTCTATTTTTATCCCATTTTTTCCATTGACTCTGTAATGCCCTCCTTTAAAATTTTAGACCTACTGATAATAAGCAAAAGAGAACCACAATTAATGAAACATCATTAAAAAGGTGCTGGTACACAAAGACACGAATTGTTTTAAAACAGTCGTGAAACAACAAAAAAGCGAGGAGAAATGGATGGAAAAAAGCAATATGGTGATGATGATGATGTGTTCAAAATATAATGTACAGAAAAGAAATTGGGAGAAAAAAGAAGAAGGAATGGACGAACATTATGTTTTTATTAGGTGCTTTATTTCACCCATTTCCCTATTTAATTTCAGGTTTGTTTTTGCTCAAAAAAATCGATATTAATTATAGGTTTTAGGGAAATTAAAATAAATTAATATTTTATTTTAAGGGGCTTCTTTTTTTCGATTTTTAAAAATTGTGTCTAGAAAAGTGCAAAATTGCTAGACTTGTAAATCCCTTTAAAACGACCGGCCGATTAGGAAATAAAGGGGGAGATCTTTAAAGAATGATAATAATGGATATATTAATCCATGTGTTTGTAATAAATTCTTAGAAAATCATAATAAACTTAGAATTGAGTGCACATAACTTAAAATATATTTAAAACTAATGTGTAGATAAAATTGTTCAATGATGGGAGGTTATAAACTTCAGAAATCCATTACCCAACATTTTTCCAGTGATTTTTTTAGCCCCGAAATAATTAAAGTTCAAAAAAAGTGGACATATTTGAATTAGACAATTTTCTCGGCAGAAACAAAAGGAAAAGGAAATTGGAAGGAGGCGACGACAAACCGATTCATTTTTGACACTTTTTTGTCGTCAAATATAAACTATATACATAGAAGCAGCGCGGGGCTATTGGATAGGATAGAGGTGTGTTGAAAATGAAAGAAAGTATTGAGCTGGATAAATAAATGGAAATGATGGTGATCTTTAGGAATTTTGACACTGTTTTAGGGTGGGGAAATAAGAATAACAAAGGGTTTTAAATAAGAAACTAAACGTGAACCAGGCGGGACATGGAAACTGAGCAAGCGCGGATTTCGCGAGAAAAAAGCTTGGAGGATGGCTCAAGGGAATTCGAAATTAGGTAAGTACTGAATAAGAACTTTATTTGATTTCCTTTAAGCACCATCGAAATAACAGACACGCTGCCTTTAAAGGGGGGGGGGGGAGCTCCGGAGAGCTCAGAAAACGGTTTCAGATGAATAAGAATATTATTATCTACCAATTTATAGCAAAAATAAATTTTTTAAGTCGAAAAAATAAGAATGGTCTTAAAGGCTGAGTTATGTTCCTTTAAACATGAAAAATGGTATTAAAGGCATGTGGTCACTAAATTTTGTAACTCTCTAAAAATATTCGGAATAAGATGCCGATCACGAATATCTAATTCACTTTGCTCAAAATTTCCTAGTTCTTGTGTTATGCGCCTTTAAAAAAATGAAATGAGTCTTAAAGGTACATGTCCAATAATAGTTTTTAAACTTCTAAATTACATATAATACTTTCTTCCACCTTAAAAATCGAAATCTTTCATATATTTTTGAATTGGATTGACATTTAAAGGGAGGCCGAAGAGCTCAGAAAAGATTTTCGGGGGAATAAGAATATGATTATATAAATTAAAAATCGAATATGGACAATGTCCGAAGAAACGCAAATTGGGTTTCTTGGCCATTTAAGAAAGAAACCCGAAAGATGGTCCAGAAACCAAAATTGAATTTCTTTGGAAATGAATACATTCGATTTTTCATAAAAATTTTATAAGGGCAACTCTGGTTATGAAAAACGCAAAGATGGCCTAGAAACCCAGATTGCATTTCTTCGGCCATTGTCTTCTTATCGGTTTTTTTATTTTTTGACTTAAAGGAGGACTTTACGGAGCTACTGAATGCAGCTTAAATGACAATAGACGTCATACTCACTCCAAATCAGTTCTTAAAATTATCCAAGACCACGTAGAAGCCGAAAAAACGCTCTTAGAAGCAATGCTTTCATAAGAGCGCAACTTTTTCTAGGCCATTGTTTTGAAGCTCATTTTCTCGGCTTCTAGGTGGTTTTCGAAAAATTTTAAAACAGATTTGAAACGAGAATAAAGTCTATTTTCATTTGAGGTGCATTCATTAGCTCCGTATATATTTTCACGGCACACTTTTTTTAATTAATGCAAAAATATTAGAAAAAAAATAAGAAGTTTTTTTTGTTAATGAAAAATATCTGAAAGTTTTGAAAACACAAATCATTAAACATATCTTCAAATGACCACCTCTTTTTTTTAAGATAATCTTGAAAAACTAGGGCGGAGCATTACAAAAGATGACCCCTCTTTTTTTTTTTTTGAAAAAAGAAATCATATTGACGTAACAAACCGCTCAAAATAAAACACGCTCACCATGATTTATGAAGTCCCGTCTCGGTTTCTCTCAGTATCTGTAAACCAGCCTATAAATAAATGGGACACGAGACAAAAAAAACGGTGACGCGAAAAAACGGTGAAATAAATCTGAAATTCAAAATTTCTAAGAATGGCCTTTTGTTTGCGATTTTAATAAAACTACGGTAAACCTATTAGACAAATAGGGGAGGGAGGGAAGACGTCACGGAATTTATAAGAGTTTAATCAAAGAAAATGAAGGGTGTGAAACATCTGACCAATTTTCATGAATTATTCCAAGATTTCCATTAGTTTTGATTATTTTTTAAAACTTGAACTTTTCTCTAACAATGGTAAATATTAGTGGAGTGCGTCGTTAATGTAAGCGCACTTTCCACCATGCAGTCTGTGTGCCTCGATAGCTCAGTTGGGAGAGCGTTAGACTGAAGATCTAAAGGTCACCAGTTCGATCCTGGTTCGGGGCAATTCCCTTTTGCAACTTTTTTTTATAAGGAACAAACAATTTTTCTCCTATTTTTACCCTTATAAACATAAACAAGAAATGAGACACTCTGCCTAATTAAAGCGAATGTCCATTAGAACAGAAAGGAAGGGGGAAAAATTGCAAAAAACTAATTGGTCAGAGCTCTGATTCGAGAAATAAAATAAAAACTTGGAGGGGGTTTTCCGTCACATACGCAGACGATTGTAATTTGATCACGGTGATGTGCAGAGTATTTGAAAAATTAGGAGAACAACAAAACAGAAAAAGAAAGGAGTTTAGACAAAAGTTCAAAAATTTTTTCTTTGGTTTTTGAAGTGTTTCAGGGCTGTGGGAAAGTACATTTAGAAGTGATTCGCGCAATTTTTAAAAACTATGGTTACTCTTGATGAAGAGTTTTTAGAAGTTTTCCCAGGAAATATATATCTTGAAAATATATATTTGATACAATTGTTATAAAAATAGTGGTCATAAAAATTATTATATTCGCTAAATACGACTTCGCAGGGAATATACTAGAATGTCGATAGAAAGACGAATTTTTCACAATTAAATTCATATAGGGTAAAAATAACTGGAACCCTGTCTTTAAGAAAATTGCAAATATCGGAAATAATACGAAGGTTCTGAATACTTTCAAAACTCTGATTTTTGATGGCCCAACCCGCTTTTATGCAGAAAAATGAATCATTTGAAAAAAAACACACTTCAAAAACTCAAAAAATAAGGGAACACAAGATGGTTAATCCAAGGGTCATTATTGTCCATTCGCCGAACAAAGAATACATTTTTAGAAACCCTCGCCGCTTTTTTTTGCAAATCAAATATTTTATGCTATACGCTTCACTTCTACATCCCACCGTCCAATTTTTTGTTTCTTTTTTTCTTCTTCTCTTGTTCTAATCCTCAGAAGCGAAGGAGATGTGTCTGTTTTCCGGTTAGGTTAAACGACTTGAATTTTTGGAAATTTTCACGTATCAGACCTTTTTCTTTGGTTAGAAGTGTGAGATTTACATACGTTATAAGTTTGTCTGGTGAATTTTTGAATGGAACTAGTCGTGAAAGGGAGGGGGGGGGGAGGGAGCCTAAGCTCTCACGAAAATTTCCAATTCATATTAACTGATTAATAAACATCATATACTCTATAATAATAAAGCGTTAAGGGCGCTCGTGTATTAGTATTTTAGAATATTCCAAAAAATTCCAAAGGTCCCAAAAATTCTGAAATGTTCTAGAAAATTCTAGAAGTTTCCAAAAAATTCCAGAAGCTTCCAGAAATTTCCAGAAGCTTCCAGAAGCTTCCAAAAAATTCCAAAATGTTCTAGAAAATTCCAGAAGCTTCCAGAAAATTCCAGAAGCTTCTAGACGCTTCCAAAAACTTCCAGAAGCTTCCAAAAACTTCCAGAAAATTCCAGAAGCTTCCAGAAAATTCCAGAAGCTTACAAAAAAATCTAGAAGCTTCCAAAAAATTCTAGAAGCTTCCAAAAAATTCCAGAAGCTACCAAAAAATTCCAGAAGCTTTCAAAAAATTCTAGAAGCTTCCAAAAACTTCCAGAAGTTCCAGAAAATTCCAGAAAATTCCAAAGCTTCCAGAAAATTCCAGAAGCTTTAAAAAAAATCTAGAAGCTTCCAAAAAATTCCCGAAGCTTCCAAGAACTTCCAGAAGCTTCCAGAAAATTCCAGAAAATTTCAGAAAATCCCAGAAGCTTCCAGAAAATTCTAGTTATTTGTAATTCTCTAGAGCAATAAGCATAGCAAAAAATTGTTTCCCGCGTAGAGATATATTGCATATGATAGATCCATGTTAATATAAAAAAGTTCGGAACATTTTTTTGATCGTGTCCTTGAGTTTTTGAAAATTTTTAAAGTTTAAAGTTGGCTCCGGAGATGATGATCTGATCATAATGAAGTTTTTTCAAGTTCTAAGAAATTTCCTGATTTCCTGAAGTTACTTACATTTTCAGTGAAAAACGTTTAAAAGGGGCTCCGGAGAGCTCAGAAATGGGTTTCAGATCAATAAGAATATGATTATCTACCAATTGATAGCAAAACAAAATTTTTAAGTCGAAAAATTTTTTTAAAAACCCGATTTTGAAAAATTTAAAGAATCGAAAATGGAAAATGGCCTAAGAACTGCAATTTGGGTTTCTAGGCCATATAGGGAAAAATACCAAAAGGTGGGTCCACTGGTTATAAATGCTCCTTAATCGATCTTAAATTCAATTTTATATACCTAAACGATAGTGAAAAATGTGCAAAAAAATAAAAATGCAAAAATAAGAGCTCCGGGAATCGAAATTGGCTGCCACTTTTGCGGAAACGTTTACGTTTTCGAGACCAAAGTTCGATTCCGGATGCCCTTTTCTACTTTTTTGCACATTTTTCACTAGGTATATAAAATCGAATTTCAGATCAAATAATCGGTCAAAATGCAAAAATTAATCTAAATTCAGCACTGCTACAAAAATGTATGATATTCCTTTTAATGTACACTTTTCGTCTTTCTATTGAAATTACAAAAAAAATTACATGTCAATTTTCCTCTCACCACCCCCACTGTTATGAGAAATTTTTAAAATTTATTGCTCCCCCGAAACCATATAAAACAATCAGTTTTTTTTAACACTTTCCATTTCTGAAAATGCATTTCCTAATTCTGACTATTTTCTGCATTTTCTCGTTATTCATCACCCTTGGCTCGACTTATGGGAAAACCGAAGAAGAACTTGAATATATTTTTGTAACGCTAAAAAAGAGGGTTTTTTCAAAAATATATTATATTAAGGAAAATGCAGACCATCTTCTCGGCGGAAAACCTGGTTTCACTATTCGGCCCGCATTACGAAAAAGCAAATATAATGAACGCAATGAAGGGAAAAATTTGTTGGTAACAGAAACAGTTTAAAAAAGGTTGTAAACAAAAAAAATTATTTTCAGAGCAAAAGGAAATATCTTCTAGGTGGAAAAACAGGTTTTGAGATTCGGACCACAGAACCAACAACAAAAGCGGAAAACACAACTGTTCTTGATCAAGAAGGTTTGGCTGTATCGAGAGAGAATGAATAAATTGTGCATTTGAAGTCAGCTTTGAGTTAAAATACACAAATTATAACCCATTATTTATAAGATTACAGTTCAAAATGTCAAGAAACACACAATTTTAAAGGGACTCTTTACTGAATGTGGGTTTCTAGTCATCGTCTTCCCGATATTTGAATACCTATAGAAGCAAACAATTTTTTAGAATTTTTCTTTTGTAGTACACGAAAAACTAAATTTGCAAATTAAGGCCTAACAATTGCAAACCCTCTCACATTCGTGTGCTCTCTCGTACGTGGCCGACCAGTCAGGCCATTTCGCCTCCTTCGATTGTAAATCTGCTTTTTCGTGTACTACAAAAGGCAATTTCGGAAATTTTTTTTTGCTTTTATTTCAAATATAAAAAGAAGAATATGAAAATGAAATAGAAACCCAAAAATAATAAAGAGTCCCTTTAAGGGAGGGTTACGTTCTAAAAATTGACATTAATGGAGGCCCTGAGGGGGCGGAATGAATTGCTTAAAATTGATAAAAGTGTGATTGTTTATAAATAATTGAAAAAAAGTTCTAAAAAAACTCGAAAATGGCGAAAAAATTTTTAAAAACGATTAGATGTCCCTAAAATCCTAGATATCCTTAATAGCCAAAGAAACGCTTTTTGGCTTTCTAGGCCGTTTTTTTTCTCGGCCGTCTGATTTTTTTTTGAAAAAGTGTTTTCTTATTTTTATTTCCTTTCAGTTTTTTTCAGATAAAGTTGTGCATAAAAGAGTATTTTCAAAAAATCACGGCCTAGAAAAGACAAACGACCAAGAGAACCAAAACGCTTTCTTCGGTACCTCTACGATTTTAGTTTTTTAAAAATTTATTGATTAAAAAAATTTTTTTTTTAATTTATTGATTTTTAAATTTTTTAAATTTTTTTAAAAATTTATTGATTTAAAAAAAAATTTTAAATTTATTGATTTTTAAAAATGTTAAAAATTTATTGATTTTTAAAAAATTTAAAAAATTTTTGATTTTTTAAAAATGTTAAAAATTTATTGATTTTTTAAAATTTATTGATTTAAAAAATCATAATTTTATCATTTTTAAACCATTTATTTCGTCCCCTCAGGCCTCCTTTAACTGACTTCATTCATATGATGTTATATACTTTGTAGGTTCATACATAACTCGGTTCAAACGTAATTTTCAGATAATAAATTTTTTTAAATGTACTGTACACAATGAAGAAATATGTTGAAAAGAACAAGAAACCCCTACTGATCTCATTGGTAATTTCGAAATGTATCCAAATTGAGTCTAAGCCGAGAAAACGGGGTTTAAACAAATGACCTAGAAAAAAGTTGCGCTCCTACGAAAGCTTTTCCGCGATCATTATTCTTTTGAAATACCATAGCAATTAAAAAAAAAGTGCTTACTTAGCGTTTATTTAACATAAATTGTAACTGAAAATCACAGATTAGGACAACTACTGTTCGTTTAATTCGATTCCAAAAACGCACCCTTGTTTTCGCAAGTTTGTGTGACCTTTTCCATGTCCGTACGCATTGAAAAAATTATTTTTTACTTATAAATGCATTTTTGGTTCGAATTATGAAAATAATTGTTTTTGTCCGTGCACCGGAACACCCCAAAAAATCGAGGTTTGTCAGTAGAGCGCGTTTGGAATCGGTTTGCTTCTACAGTAAGAACAAACGTTCAAGTATTTCTAGGCAATCACATCAAATCGTATTTTCACAGCTTTTATGGGTTTTTGAAAACTTTCTAAAGCAGATATGAACTGAGTATGAGGTTTTAATTGATTATCTTTAATTCCAAATAAACTTGAATTGGAAGCTCAGAGAGATTTTTTAAAAATAATTTTTGGCACAAAATATGTACCCAGAAACTCAAAAAATCATCGATCAGTATTAAAACAAAACATTTTTCTAAATTTTCTGGGTAGGTCCAAAACGAAAAAAAAACAAGTTCTGTGTTTTTTTCGAACCTCATCTGTCAACGCATCTGTCTAGCATCTGTCATAACATCTGCCTATCAAAACATTGGTTTTTCTAACAAAATTGCGGTAAAAATATCAATTTTTGTAGGAATATATATTTAACATAAATTTCAATTGCTTTTCAAGATATACCTTTTTAGAGTATAAGACATTGTTTTTTTGGAAAATGCTGAAAACAAACGTGCAGGAGATTTTTGAGCAATAAATAAATGGAAATTGTGTTGACCTATAGTAGACATTTGGCCAAGATTTAATTATTTTTTTCCTTTTGGTGGCCTTTTTTATTGCTCATTTTTCAATTTCCTTCCAAGAGAGTTATTTTCCAATTATTTTCCAACATAGTACTTATTTTTTGATTTGAATCAAAAAATTTTGATTACGATCTTGAGGGCTAATTAATGCAAAAAAACATGTAGACATTCAGAAATTGTGTGTTTTTTCTTCTTAGAAAAACTAATTGGGCGGCCTACGAAACATTTTAATTATGATAATTATTCGGAGAACATGTTCAAAAAAAAAAGTAATAAATACATATCTTCCAAGGAGTTCTTAGAAAATTAAGCGTTGGCGCCAATTTCTCGCTTAACTTAAGCTGTGAGAAACCCTGAATGGTCTCTTTCTAGTGAGACGTCAGTAGCCACAAATAACTTTGTAAAAAACTTGAGTCATGTATGAATTTGAGGAAAATTACCAGCTAATTAAATGCTCTCACTTGCTATAGTCTAGCTCGATCCACATGACTTGAATTATGGAGCAAAAATGTTGTTTTGAGGGGGAGTTAAGGCAACAGAAAATATTTGGAAAATCTTGTATATTGTTCGGGAGATATACAAGATTTTTAATTGGTCTGATAATCCGGGTTAATTGGGAAAAACGAGGTGTACGAGAAAATTGAGAAATTTTAAATTATACAGGGAGTTCAATAAATACTGCAGCATGCTTCAGACATAGATATTTACAAAACTTCAAGGCGAAACTCTCTCAAATTCGGAACAAATTTAGTAAAAATATATTTTTACACAATTTATTGAGAAATTCTCAACATCTTGCATTTGTATTTGAACCGGAGCTTGGTATTGTGACGGAGTTCAAGCCCCTATTTGCTCGCGGGTTTCAGTTTACATTTTTGAGCATTACTGGCCACCCAGTTTTCATAAGAAACTGAAAATTGGTTGAATGAAAGTTCGAGTCTTACCTCAAACATATATTCAATTTAAAAGTTTGAAAAAGGTAAAGTAATTTTTCTACAGGCAGAGTTTTGGGGACCTAGTTTTTTATTTTTTCAGTTTTGGATCCAATAAAAAGTGAACTTTTTTTATTCATAAAATGAGCGAGAACTTAATCTAGAACTCTAATTTTTCCGTATTAAATGTAGCTAAGGCTGAACGACAAAAAAAAAATAAAATTATTCTGAAGAATTTTCATTTTTGACTGTTTTTCCAACAAAAAAGTGCAAATTTTATAGTTTTTCATCCAACGTCCAAAATCAGGTAGTAACGGATGATCAAAATTTCCTAAAATTTATTACTACACGTTTATCAGTTGCAAAACGTTTTGAAAATATAAATATAAAGTTTCTGATTAGTTTTTGGATCAGAACTAAAAAAATATGAACCAGTATAAACTCGTGAGCTGCGAGCATGCGAACATGAAGTTGGGTCTGGTTTTTCCTTCACCATTTCTCTAAAAAACGTCCTAATCACATGAAATTTTGACATTTATGAGAAATAATATCAGGGAATTCAAATCAATAAAATTCTCGTAAGAAAATTAATTTTTCGTTTTACCGCAGTAGGACATTCTTCTTGCAGTATTTATCGAACACCCTATGGAAGCTTACGGTAATTTTGAATTGAATTTACCTCTGCTTTTTTATATATTTCTTTTTTTTTAAATTTTTCAAATAAAGATAAAAATAATTCATTTTTCATTAATAAAAAAACTTTCGAAATTTAGTGATCTACTGAAAAATTTGCTAACTTTATCTTCAAAAAAAATGGCATACTGCCTTTAATTCTAATGATGCCCCCAAAACATTTTGAGCTATTTTTATTAGGTTTTGAACACATTCACCAAACAAAATGACGAATTATAATCCCTTCTCAAAAAGTCATTTCAAAGGGGACAACTTTCAAGAAAAGTGGTATGAGTTCATTCCAAGTATTTTGAAGGATAACTTCACAGGCTTCTTGGAATGAATATAATTCAAGAAAAAGTCGGGGCATATGTTAAGCTCGGGTTAAGCTCGGGTTCAGCGCGCAATTTGGAAATCAAGCATTATTTTGGAAAACAAAAAACAAACAAGAATAAAAGGAATTATTACACAAAAAAATATTTATCAATTTTTTTCAAAACTTCGAAGCAAAGTTCTTATCAGTCCAAACTTTAAAATACCTAATCTTGAAAAAAAAATACATTTTAAGCCACGATTTTAGGTATCTTCTTCATAGACACTGGTCAAGAATTCAAAATTCGTCTCATTTTAAATTAATTTTTGTTCTATCATCGGAAAGGATAGAAGTCACAAGGGCTAGCCATCTGAATATGACGTATTTCGATGAGCAACCTCTATTATTTATTTCCCAACTTTTTTTGTCTTCTTTTCCTGATGATTAAAATAGGCAAATGCGTGATTTAAGGTCATTTTTAGTGCTGCGGGTGAACCCGAAATAAAAGGCAAGAATTGTAGGTGTTGACAAGATATTATGGAGACAACGGATTTTTGGTTTTTTTGGGAAATAATGTGAAGTATGTACATCTCCTGAAAAAAATGTATCGTTTATTAAAGACAACGTGTCAGTTAATTTGACCCTACCTGATTTTAATTTTAGAACTTTATCTCATTAGAACAATGCAATTCATGTGAAAGCATATCGAAAAATGGACGACTCAAAAGAAGCAGCAGTTCAATATAGAAGAAATAATAGAATTTGCACCGGATCGTGAAAAGTGGAATTGGCATAATCATTTGAATATGACTACTGTTCGTTCAATTCAATTCCAAACGCGCACCACTGTTTGCGCAAGTTTGTGGGGCCCTTTCCGTGTCCGTACGTATTGAAAATATTATTTTTGAGTCATAAATGCATTTATGGTATCTATTAGAATTATAAAAAAATTATTTTTTTGTCCGTCCCCTGGAACACACCTAAAAACCGAGGTTTGTCAGTAGAGCGCGTTTGGAATCGGTTTGTTGCTACAGTATACATGAATTGGTATTGTTTTTCGTCCTACTGTACTCCCATTTTGAATGTTAGCCTTGAATTTGATTTTAAACTGAAAATGTATATTTAATTCCTTCTATTCTGTGTTTCTAACGTCATAGAACGCACAAACCAAAAACAAACTTTGATTCTGAATGATGAGCTTGAGCAGCGAAACACTGTGGAATCTTCATTGTTTGTGAAAATAAATCTCAAACGTTTGGAACTCATTCCGTCTTTTTTTCATTGGTAAACTCCTAAAAGGCGCTGTCGACAGTATTTCGACGCTTTCAGATATCCAAAAAGTATATTTTTTAAACTATTGTCAACTCAAATATCCTTGATCATTGCGTTTTGAGGGGTGCTCAACCTCACAGACGCTCCGCACGCACGCACGCGACTGCCGACACTCTAACACACTGGAAAATTAGAAAAATTAATTTTCCCGCGAATTTTCCAGTGTGTTGAGTGTCGGCAGTCGCGTGCGTGCGTGCGGAGCGTCTGTGAGGTAGATCAGCCCTCAAAACGCAATGATCAGAAATATTTTTGACAATAACAAAAAAACACCATGTGTTAAAATAAGACAATCTATGAAGTCAAATTCAAATAATCGCAGTTCCGACCGAGTTGCACGATCCGGCGCGCACTCAAATTTTGATTTTTGAAACTTTTTACCGCTGCTATGAGGCATGGATTTATCGATATTTTTTCGTATAAATTGAACTGTACTAATGAGAGAAAGCTCTAATTTTTGAGATTAAAATCAAGTAGGGTCAAATGACACATTGTCTTTAAATGAAGTAGAGAAGCAATGAACGAAATAGACAGATAACATGAAAAATATATTCTAATGTAAAAAATAAATTTTGAGATTATTTGACGATTAAAAGTGAATTTACTATCTCGGTTGGTCGAAAAAGAAGCCGTATCGGTATCTCATTATCTTTGACAGGATTTTTATTTTATCAGCAGTTTTTTGTTGCACACGGCGTTGATTTTTATGATTCAAATCAGAAGCCTCGAAAATAGGTGGAACTGGTTCACGCCAAAAGAATTAGCCCTAATTTCGAACATTATTCGAATGGTCCCAATGTGAAAAAAACCTGATTTTTAGCAGGGAATTTGAGCCGAGTTACGATCCATCAAAGTTTACAATTCCTTACAAATATCCGAATTTAGGAGATGCCTAGCTTATCCAAATTTAGCAAAAATGTTACAAATAGTCCAATTTTCGCATGCTGAGAATGTAAGCCATACTAAATTAATTTTCGAATTTTTAAACATGTTATGAAACTTGAATTCCATTGCTTGGTCATAACTGGTAGTTGAATAGTTTTGTGAAGAAAAATTAAAATTTTAAGACTTTGCTCAAACATCTCAAAAGTTGTCAGAAATATTAATTTATTTCTGAACTTGAAGTTTCGATAAAACATTAAAGCTCAGAAGAAGTATTAAAATGAGTCAGGTCCTTCAAAAAATGAATGCAATTGAACTCTCAATTACACACACACATCAGCACAAAAAAAAATGCAAATGAACGGCAAACACAGATGCTCAAATAACTCAGGAGTGCTGCTCCCGATGGAAAAAAAATGAAGAAGAAAGTGTTTTTTTTAATGGTGTGGAATAACATAAGAGATGATGAAAGGACAATAAAATTAAAATGCAGCAAGAAAGATGATGATGAAGCGGGGCATTAAAAATGGAATCGGGAAAATATGAGGTTATAAAAATATTTGATGAATTTTGTTTTGATGTTCTTCGGAAACGGAATGCACTTGGGATGAAAATAGACTTCATACTCGTTCCAAATCTGTTTTTAAAATTTTCTAAGACCACCTAGAAGGAGAGAAAACAAGCCTCAAAACAATGGCCTAGAAAAAGTGGCCACTGGCGAAAACTAGTCCGCAGGCATGAAAAATCCAAAAAAAAATTATAAACATAAATAAAAATGAACTAGCATAAGTATTCTGCATAAGTATTTATTAACGAAACACAAAAAAAACTCAAAGTTCGGCCAGGTGGCCCCTTTTTCTAGGCCATTGTTTTGAAGCTCATTTTCTCGGCTTCTAGGTGGTTTTAGAAAATTTTAAAAACAGGTTTGGAATGAGTATGAAGTCTATTTTTGTTTAAGGTACATTTATTATCTCCGTAAAGTCCTCCTTTAACCATATCTACCGCTGGAATACTGGTCGACTTCCATTTCAGACTTGCGATGGAAAAAAAGAGTCGGAAACTGCTTGGAGAACTCGTCCGTGGTTGAAAAATTGCTGAAAAAGGTTGATCTTTCAAGAATATGAATCAAAAATTCAAGAAATTTCCAATTAGCTTTAACAATTTTTCAAGGAAATGATTAAAGCAAAACGATTTTGCTCGCTTCGGTGTTCGTTTGATAGACAATGCATGAATAGATTGACAATGCATGAATAGAAGGGATTGTATGAATAGATTTTCGAGATATCTCATTTTCAGTTAGTCTTTCGATTTTAATTAAAATGGTATTATTGTCTCACAAATTCGGCTGCATAAACGTGGAATAGTGTATGGTGAGGGATAATAAGTCAACGCGCCGCAACCCTCCCCATTGCTCTCACGCGTGGCGTGTCGTTTTTTAGACACACGTTTTTTCACGTTTATATAACAGATTTTGTAAACAACTAATATCACTAAATCACAAAAAAAAACAAAATTCTAGTATTTATGACTTGTGTCCACCTTCCTTTCCGATAAAGCCTCTGCTTTTTCCTCACTCCTTATCATTTTTTTTTCGACTTTTTTTCAATGCTTCGAATTTTATTTTTTCTGTTATTTCTTGGAAAACATGTTTTAACTGAAACAACTCCATGTGAGCAGTGTGTCCAAAGTGGTAAAATGTGAGTTTATCGATTCCATTTTCCACTAAAAAGAGATAAATTTTCAGCTTTTGTATTGATGACAATTCGTGCACAAATGTAACTTCTAGAAATTGTAATGCATCGATAAATCTAATATTAAATTGTCCGACTTTCCCTGATCCAAAATATGCATACAATGATACTTTTATGAGGAATGTTCAGATGGTTATAGCAACTGCGGCACAGAATGAGAATCCTCAATTATGCTTCGAGTAAGTTTAAAGGAGGGCTTTTTCAGATTGTAAATGTTCCTTAAGAGAAATTAGACTTCCTTCTCATTCCAAATCTGTTTTTAAAATTTTCTAAAACCACCTAGAAGCCGGCCGAGAAAATGAGCCTCAAAACAATGGCCTAGAAAAATGGGACACCTGACCGTACTTTTCCCTATTAGCTTTTTTCGTGCTTTAATCATTTTTCATGTTTTTTCATGTCAATTTTTTTATATTTTTTTGGAATTTCCATGCCTGCGGACTAGTTTTCGCAGGTGGCGACTTTTCTAGGCCATTGTTTTGAAGCTCGTTTTCTCGGCTTCTAAGTGGTTCTGAAAAATTTTAAAAACAGATTTGGAATGAGAATGAAGTATATTTTCACTTAAGAGACATTGATTATCTCCGTAAACCCCTCCTTTAAGATTTTCAGACAGTCTGAAAGAAAATTTACAGCAATCATTTCCCGACTATGAAACTTTATCGATACGTTACTGTCAATTGTTCATCAAGCTATGCAAATGATACATGTGCTGGATATACAGCATACGATATAACACAAAAAGCAGTGGTTATTTCTTTCAAAGGTGCACACGGAAGTGAGCAGATTCAACAATTGATGAATAGTTTTTCGATAAAGTGAGTGATCTTATAAACTACAATAAAATGCTCACCTTAAATTTTAGTGGAACAATCCCATTTTTCAACCACGGACGAGTTCTGCAGTCAGTTTCAGACTCGTTTTTCATTCTCTGGTCTGAAATGCAAAAAGACTTGAGACAATTAAAATACTTATATCCCGACTTTGAGCTCTGGGTAAATGGCCACTCTTTGGTAGCAGTTTTGGCACAATTCTCATCCGCATATATTTTCAAAATTGGTATGTATCAACCTGAAAATATGAAAGTTGTAATGATGGGGACTTTGCGATTGGGGGATGATGCCTTTGCGTCGTGGTTTACATTGAATGTAAGTTTGTGGGAGCTCTCCAAAAAATGCATTATAATTTTAGTTCCCCTACGCTTACCGTATTGTCCACCGACATGATTCTGCAACATGCTTCCCAACGACAGATGAGGTGTTCCGGCCGCGTACAGGAACCGCGCCGAAGCATGTTGTGTGTTGGTGTTGTGGAACAATTAGGTTTTAAAGACATATTTATTCATAGTTAATAGCACAGTAGGTTTATCAGGAGGTTTCTTATCCCATTCCAAAAATGAGAAGTGATTTCCATCTGTCCTAGTGATCCTCTTGCCATAACTGCCAGCTCATCACGTTTGATTTACTTGCCACATCAATTTCATTATCTTTTCCTTATACCAACTAAAGGTTGTCATTGGCGACAACACTCCGCACACCCGAAGAAGATGGGGCATTATCAGCAGCATTCGATGTTGTTCAGTGGTCCGATGAGTTTTCATGCTGATGATGATTCCATGGAATTGATGATGCAACTGTGGATTAATATGGTGTGTGACGTAAAAGACGTTGAATGATTTCCCGCTCACCGGAGCAATTCCTGGGAGTCGTAGACCCCCAGAGGCGCCCTCGCCATAGTTTTGACCGTCCCGCCGGTGCCGTCTCGGCTTTGGTTTCCTAAATCCGAAATAAACAAGAAAAAACAAGAACAAGAACACAATCTCAGACTTTATTGATTTTGGTACAATACTACTCCAATCTCTCTTCTCTAGACCTCCGCCGACGCCACCTTCTTCTTTCCACACTTTCCTGGGCACAAATGGGGTGGGTGATGCACGTTGCACTCGGTGCACAACTGGCGCCCTGTGCGACATTCCGAATCCGATGAGTGTCTTCCACAGAGGCGGCATAGGTTTCTTTGAATAAGTGCGTCCGATCGGGCCTCCACCGTTGGATAAACATAACACTCGGCCAAGGCGTGATCATATTTGGCGCACAGCGGGCACGGCCGCTTTATTTTACCATCCGCCCCGTTCCCTCCGAGTCCCCTCAGAGCGCGTCCCACGCCACCAACTCGCCCCGGCGAACCCTTCATGGGTGACGTTTTTGCTATCTTCGGGATCCCCCCTGCTTTAGCCTCTCGTTTCTTGACCGGCGTCTGAAATCCGATTATTAGCACAAAGACAACAGGTTTTACTTACGTAATGAGGGATTGCGGGCATACGGGAACTCCCTGCTTGTTCACTCGCGGCTACCATCTTGGAATTGGAATCGTCCACGACCGCTCCGTGTTGGTCCTCCCACCATTTCTTTAAATCATGCAACTGTTGTTGCCATTGTTGTGACATAGCCGCCGCCGCTCCTCTCAGCTCATACGCCTCCGAATGTTCTCTTGCCATCTGCAGCTGCCATAGCTGCACTAACTCTTGCACCGCTTTGGACGTTTTTTCGGCCGCCCTCGCCACTGTCTCCGAGGCTCTTGCGTTGGCTTGAACCACGCCCGACATCGCCTTCAACTGCTCGAGGCTTACCTTTGCCACTCGTTTGGTCCGTCCCTGCTGGTGCAGCACCTCGTCCATAACTTCGCGATCCGTCCACAGAACTGTGGGATCCGCCGGTGGATCGACGACGTCGTCTTCCCCGCCTTTCAACAGCTCCTCTTCCACTGGGTCCACGTCCATGGCGCCCTCTGATTCCTGAAAAGACCACTACTTTCACGGTACGTGCCTTCCCCCCTCAAAAAAAAACTCTTGCCAAAGTAAAACCCCGTATTCCGCAACACGTCCTATTTTACTTTGTCAAGCCTCTGTCCCCAAGACGAACAAGAACCGATATCCCTGCTGATATCAGCTCTTGGCCGCCCCCGCCGTTGTTTGCCAAGCTCAAACCTCATTGCGGTTTGCAATGAGCCTTGGCCTTGGCTGCCCGTGGCGGCTGCACCCGTCGCCCCGCGCCGCTTGCGGATGCTTCGTTCGTCGCCGCCTCCACGTTATTGCCGCTAAGAACGGCAGCATCATGCTCCTCCGCTTCCTTCGATCTGATCTCCAGTGGCACGACCAAACTGAGTGCTCTCCATATCACCGAACCCTTGCACAGCAACTTCACTCGTCGGCAATTTCCATCCCGGCTCCGTACCACTTCCAGCACCTTTGCCATGGGCCATACATTTCGGCTCACGGTTTCTTTGACCAGCAATACTAGTTCTCCGATCAACGGCTCCCTTGCCACTGACCGTCCGTTCTTCATCCTAGAAACCCTTAAATTAACCAGATAATGTTCAATCCAGAACTTCCATACCTCCTCTTTGGCCTTTTCCAGTCCGGCAATCATTTTTCGCGTCGTCTCTTCTGCTACCGAGCCTCGAAAAATAGCGTCGTCCAGTCTTTCCGCTTGTCCCAGCGTGATTTGAGCTCCTGGAGTTATCAAATCTATCGGCCGAAGTGCCACGTAGTCCACCGCGTTCCCTGCATTCCTCGAGATTGGCCGATTGTTAACCACCGCCTCAATCTCCACTAATGCCGTAACTAACGCTCCATCCGACCAGCAGGCTCGCGGAGCAGTCCTGAAAAGCAATGCTTTAACTACGCCAATCAGCCTCTCATAAAATCCCCCTTGCCAAGGGCTCAACGGAGTGATGAATACCTGCTCAATAGACCTCTTTGCCAGAAATTCCTGGAACAAATCATCCTCTTCCCAATTCTCTACCTCATCATTGAGCAACTCCACTCCGAGCTTAAATACTGGGGCATTGTCGCATACTATCTTGTCCGGTTTCGTTCGCCGCCCGATGAATCGTCTCATTGCCATGAGGAATTCCACCGTCGTATTGTCCCGAACTACGTCTAGATATATTCCCCGCGACGACATGCAAGTTACCAGCAATATCCAACGTTTTTCCAGCTCGCCGTTTCTCATATTCACCATCACTGGTCCGGCGTAATCGATGCCCACGTTCCGGAACGGAATTTCCTTCATTACTCGTTCGATAGGCAAGGCAGGGAACTCTGGCCGCCTGAAAGGAAACCCATTTCTTCTCTGACAATGTACACACCGATTCCTCACCTTTCGCACTAGTACCCGAACGTTTGGTATCCAATACTTACGTCGAATCGCATCTCCGACAATGTCCTCGCCGCCGTGGTTTTTCCTTACATGCATGTCTTGTATCAACAGTTCGGCTAACCGATGTCCCGATCCGATAAACGTCGGACGGATCGTATCCGCATCCAGATACGCCATATCCAGCCTGGTTTTTATCCTGATAACGCCGTCCTCATCAATTTCCGACATGGCCTCCTTGGGCAGATTCAACATCCCCCTACTGTCGAGCTCCTTGAGGTGTTCTGTAAGAATAAACTTTCGCCAGAACCTAGCTCTTTTCCACAATCCTCCCCGAAAGCCTGACAGCACCGGGATTCTTCGAAACCTAGCTACGGCCTCCTCAACTTTGAACATAATTCTTACCAATTTCCAGTAGCAGTTGGTGCGACCATAAGGCACACAGCTCGAGTGCGGTTTACCTTCCTCTTCTCCGAGCTCCACTCCTGCCACATGTATTCGGACTTCCGCCAGAATTTCGGGCTCCACGTCTTCCGGCAAACTGTTGAAATTGCGATCCCTGTGCGGCCACTCTCCCGGCGGGTCCTTCAGGAACTCAGGTCCTTGATTCCATAGCGCGCTGTCTTTCAAGTATTGCAACGAACAGCCTCGTGACCCGATATCTGCAGGATTAAGTTTCCCGTCAATGAACAGCAATTCGGTAGGCTTACCGACCTTGTCATCAATCCGACTCATCCCTTCCCTTATCTTTCTAGTCGCGTTATGCACCAAGGTTTTTAACATTCGATCGCTTTTGACCCAATACAATGCCGCCGAGGAATCACACATTAATATGACGTTCTCAAATTGGGTTTCCGATTCTTTCAACACTGACTCCACTAGATTTACTAGGGAACGTAACCCGATCAACTCCAGCTTCGGAATCGTCAAATCTCCTTTAGATGGATTCACCCTACTCTTTGCCATCGCCAGGCGGATGTCTATTTCCCCCGATACATACTCGATCCTATAATATACACAACAAGCGTGGTTTTTCATAGAGGCGTCGCAAAACCCTACCAGCTTCACCGCCTTCATCTCCGCGTCTTTAAATATCCGCCGCGGCATCCGATATTCAAACGGTTCTAAGTCCTTCCGCACCTCGTCCCATTCCAGCATAACGTCGTCGGGTAACCCAGAATCCCAATCTCTTTGCTGAATCCAGAGGTCTTGTAGGAACACCTTCATTCGTGCGACTACCGGTGATAGTATCCCCGCTGGGTCATACAACGCTCCCACCAGCGAAGCCACGGCTCGTTTGGACCAGCTTTCCCCCGACCGTCTGGGAATCTTAATCTCCAACGAGTCATCGGCCGACCTCCATATGAGCCCTAGCATTTTAGTTTCCTCGCCGTCCAACCGATCTTCTGGGATGTTCATCTTCATATTCGCGAACGCTCTTTTCAACTCGTTATACAGCCGCCACAATTCCTCAGCGTCCGCTGTTCCCAAAATCACGTTGTCCACGTACAAGTTCTTCCTAATCATCTTTGCCAAGGCCGACTCCTCATCCACGAAGGGTATCCTTGTGAACCGAAAAACTTCTAGATTCCCATCGTCGGTCCCGAGCTCCGGGTTCTTCCACCACAGAAACCGTAGTACGTCCCTATACTCCGGTTGCACCCCGATGTTGTGAAACGCCTTTTCGACGTCTGAAACCAGAATATACTTATACTCACGACTTCTTAAAAGAATCCCCATGATAGACTGCAATATGGACGGCCCCGCATGCAAACAGTCATTAAGGGACCATTCATTCCTTTGATGCGATGAGCAGTCGTACACAATTCTTACCTTCGTCGTCGCAGACGACTCCTTGATCACCGCAGAGTGAGGGATGTAGTACACCGGTCCCTCCGGCTTCTGGTTCCGCCGGACCTTTTCAATGATGCCCCTTTTCAATTGTTCTTGAATGATCGCCGCATATTTCCCCATCAAGTCCGGGCTCCGATCCAACTGGATCATCAGCGACCACAATCGTCGGCGTGCCACACTGAAATTATCCTTTAACCGACATTCTTTACCATTATAAGGTAAAGATACCTGTGCCGCTCCATCCACTATCTTAACCTCCCTGAGGAATCTTTCCACAATTTCTTCGTTGACTGCTCTCTTGGCCTCACTGAACTCCCGTTCTTCGATTCCCAAGTGATCCAATGACCACAGGCCCTCGACCGCTTGATTCCAAGGCCCAATCGCGTCGTCCGCTCCCATCACGTGACACCACATACGATGCTGCCTGGCTGCTCCCACCACCAGCCCGTACGGTGTAGCGTAAGCGTACCACCGGCTCAGGAGGTCCAACCGGTTGTGATCATCCCACAGCTGCAAGAACAGATCCATCCCTACGACACAGTCGATTTGCCGATCCAGCCCCCATACCGCCGCCGTGACGCCATGTTTTGCCAGGTTAGCCCGCTCTTCCGCGTTGACGTGGCCTGAAACCCATCCGGTTTTAATGTCGGGAACTGTAAAACATACCCATTCCTCCCATCGTGGAGTCGCCGGCGCCGCCGGTTTGGTCCGCACTCGTCGTACGTGAAACGCTACTTCTTGAGACTTCACCTGCACTTCCGAGTTGATTCCTTTCAGCGTCAACGTCAATTTCCTTTTTACTGATCCGTTGATTCGAGCGGCGCACTCCCGCGTCATCACCGTCCTTTCTGCACCTGAATCTACTAAGCCGATGCACATGGGTCCATTCTTGACCCTAAAAAATAGATATAACAGTCCCGACCTGTTTGAGCATTCCAGCCCCGCGTTACTTACCGTTACATTGACCCCAATGCACTCGTGTTGGTCTCTTAGGTCCCAGCTACGACCAACTTCTCTCCGCCTGCTCCTATGACTGCTGGGACCTACCTTACGGCCATTATTGACGAGATGGCTCGATTGCGGCACTAAATTTGTCCTGCTGACCGCCAGGCCCACGAAAGGACCCTTTTCCAGCTCCTTCCGCCCACTCCTCATATGATTCCGATTTTTTACGCGTTTGTTGCTCCCTCCTTCGAGAGCTCCCACCTCCACCTGAACGAAATCTTTGAAAGGAGGACCTCTTAGGCGCCGGTATATTCCTACAAAAAACAAAATGATGACCCTTACCGCAGCCCTCACATATGCCCTCACAGTTTCTTGCCATATGGTCGCCCTCCAAGCATCGAAAACATAGGCCTCTGTGGATCGCGACACTCTTTCGCTCCTCCATTGGCACCGTACACTCTTCCGTGGCATGCGGTCGCCCATCTAACTGGCACTTGGGTCCGCCTCTCCTACCTTCCGCCTTCCAGGGTTGACCTTCTCTACGGTTCCGACTCTGCTGATCCTTGGCCAACAACATATTAATCGCCGTCTTAGGCTTGGTCAACCTTTTTCCGCCTAGCGCTCGAAACTCACTCAAATCCTCTGGTTGCAGCTCCACGTTCGTGACGAACTCCTCCACGTACTGCATATACGACCAGTCCGACCCGTCCGCCATCTGCGCACGCCGTACCCGATCGGTCATCGCCTCCGGGAATTTGCTCCACAAATTCATAATCTCAGATATGTTGTCCAAATCTCGAGGTTGGCGCCTGCCAATTTGCAACGCATAACTTTTAATACTATCGCACAGATTTCTCAACTCACGCTTACTTTCGCCTTCCCTCTGAAGCTCTCGAAGTTTCGTCAACATCTCCCAGCGCCACGACGTAGGATTTCCGAATCGAGCCTCCAGAAGCTTCCACGCTGCTTCATAGTTCTCGCCGTCCGTTCCCAGGTGTTTCAACGCTGCGGCCGCCTCACCGGACACCATGCTAACAACTGCAAGCATCTTGGCTTGGTCCGTCATGTCCCTGTTCCCCTCAATCGCTTCATAGAACATTGCCTTAAAGGCCCGATACTCCGCAACATCTCCTGAAAAGGAAGGCATTGGAAACTTAGGCTTCTTATAGAATTCACCTGCCAACCTGCTGCCTCTTTGTCCAGCCCTCTCCTCCTTGAACACAGACGTCGCTACATCCGTCGTCACCCTGGCAACCTCGCCAACGTCTTTCTTGCCTGTATGCCGGCTCCGCGGCTTCCTCTCAGCCCCCCGTCGGGCCACCAGAGACGAACGTGATGCCTGACTGCTCTCCGACCCTGAAACATACATTCCATTCGTCCTCGACGCCTTCTCCGGTCTCTTATGTCTTTTCTCGAACTTACGTTCTAACGACAAATATTTATCTTCCATCGTGGCGTTAACCTTGTCCAGGCCTGCTTGCAGCGCTTTCATCATCTCTCGGACCTCCTGAGACCCAACCTCTTTCACGGCGGATGACTCCCTGGAATGTGAAGACTCCTTAGGCTTGTTAGTCGGAAACAACTTACCACCCTTACCGGCTGATACTCGTCCTTCCGACGCATTCTGGCCTTTCCAGGCTCGTCCATAACGGGACCCCGTCTCCGACGGTTTTTTAACGTGCCCGGCACGACGACTCCTAGTATTTGTCCCCAGTCCACTGCTACTGGACGACGTAACAGACCGCTCGACCTGGTCCGCCTCGTACAACGACCGTATCTCGTACAGGAATCCGCGCACCTTGTCCAACAGCTTCGCCACGCCATGCAATTCCTGATGCTGCTGCAACTCTTTCCTCGCTGCTGGCCTCCCTTCATCCGTCATGTCCGCCAACGCGTTCCTCACCGCTTCCCTGTTCCTCAGCAACGAGTTCTCCGCCGCAGCGAGCTTCCCACGCCACTCCTCAAACTCCACGCATCTCACTGCGCGCCCCGCCTTCATGACGCCTTCAATAAATTTTTCAAACAAATCACAAACCTTGTTCGCCTTCACCGCCGCCTTTGTGATCGATTGTTTGACCCCTCCGATCACTCTTCCGCTCGCCGCCGCCGCTGCCACCGCTGCCACCGGTGCCTCCACCTCTTGATCCTCCACCCCCGATCCAGCAACGTCCGACCCATCAGATGTTTCCAATTGAAACAAGTTGAATAAGAGATTCTCCTCCGACATAATTTCTCTCCGTTTGTTCGTTTTATTCAGTTTACTGAGTAATGACCTTTTTCTGCGAACATCTGACCCGAACTTCATTCCACCTGTTTCTTAGTTCACGTAACCTCTGATTCCTTCTGTAGTTTCTTCCAATTTCATAACCTTCTGCTATTCTCATTCTTCATTTCTATTCCCCTCCTTCCATTCCTATTCCCCTAATTTTCGACGCCTACCCACGTCCCAAACAGCCTGCCCGCTGCCCTAAATAACCTTTTCGACGCCTACCCACGTCCCAAACAGCCTTTTCGACGCCTACCCACGTCCCAAACAGCCTGCCCACTGCCCTAAATAACTTTTTCGACGCCTACCCACGTCCCAAACAGCCTGCCCACTGCCCTAAATAACCTTTTCGACGCCTACCCACGTCCCAAACAGCCTGCCCGCTGCCCTAAATACCCTTTTCGACGCCTACCCACGTCCCAAACAGCCTGCCCACTGCCCTAAATAACCTTTTCGACGCCTACCCACGTCCCAAACAGCCTTTTCGACGCCTACCCACGTCCCACTTATCTCACAGATGTTCTCTGCCGACGCTCCTCCGACCCTAATCGAACGCATCAAACGCTGCCTTACCACTCGGGAACTTTATAGACTTGGCCTTGCCTATATCGCTCTCTCTTCGCTGACCAATAGTCGGACACGATTGCATGCCCTTCCATTTACCATATTTTGTCGTTTACGCTGCTCTTCCGCCTAAAGGCGACGAGCCTGGTACTGCATACGTTCTCCACCTTCGTGGGCCCTAGAGTCGCAGGTGCTGCGACTTAAACCTATACGCCCCACTACTAGCATTAGTAAATTTATTAGTAACCTATTTTGTCTGCTTCTGCAGAACCTCCGACTTCCTTATGAGCCGATTTTTCAATATTTCCAAGATCTAGACCTGTACACAACAAACAAAAGACCAAGAAACATCATTTATTTTGAATTTACGGATACTACTTCATGTAATCGAACTTGTTTCTGCCTCCTGGTCTTCATGATGGTCTTCACTGCTGTGGTTGCGGAAACATCGGTTGCTGCTCTTGTACCACAAACGTCGGTTGCTGTTCTTGTACCCCAAACGTCGGTTGCTGCTCGTGTACCACAAACGGTGGTCCGTGCTGCCCCGGCCCGTTCTGCCATCCACGCTGAAACATCGGAACACCAACACACGCTTGTTGCGGCACCTGACCCGAGCTTGCGCAATATTGGAATTCTTGTTCCTTCACTCTCAGCTCCTGCCATTTGAATTCAAGTTCAGCTTCGCGTTGCTTACGTTCCCATCTGGAGGAGCATTCGCGAGCAAAATGCCCCTCCTGCCCACACTCGAAGCATCTCGAATTTGATTCCTTCGCCGCCGGCTTAGTCATCAACTCATCAATTTTCGATTCCAACTTCGCCACTTGTTCTCTCAGTCTGATACCTTGCTCTTCGAGACGCCGAATTGTACCCGAATCCGTCTGCTTAGCCAGATGTTGTTGCTCTAGCAAGACCAGCGACTTCCTTGTGGGCGGGTCCACCATCTGAGTCATCTGGGACTCCAGACGCCAACGCCTCCCAACAGCATTCATCACTCCTTCAATCCACACATAACTACCTTCTTGTCTACGAAGGAATCCGGAGACAATGAAGCCGCTCTCGTTCTTCGCGTCCTCCTGCTCCACAACCACTTCTTCTCTCTCGAAGTCCTCCTTTCTATTCATCCTTAAACCTATTGATTTGCGACCACTTCGAGCCGGATGGCAACTATCAACTGGCTATCCTCGTTTGTGGAATTGTTCATTTCTTCAGGTCACGTTCTTGTGCCCTTATTATCACTTTACATCACCATACACGGCTGCTTGTCTGGTCCATTCCGAAATGTCCTCCTCATGACGATCACATCTCACTGACCTACTATTAACTTCACAATACTCGCCTGCCACGACTTTTTGACCTGTAACCTGAAATAAATGCTTACCTTGGTCCCGCTTAACTGCCGCTGAATTTTTTCCACTTCCAGTTGACACCACGAGAGCCATTGCTTCATACCCGAGTGTCCGCATAACTGGCCACTATTCCACCAACACGTCCACCACCAATGATTTCCGAATTCCTCCAGCCTGTCTTGACCCAACTTCTATCAACAGCGGTCGATGCACCAAATGTTCCGGCCGCGTACAGGAACCGCGCCGAAGCATGTTGTGTGTTGGTGTTGTGGAACAATTAGGTTTTAAAGACATATTTATTCATAGTTAATAGCACAGTAGGTTTATCAGGAGGTTTCTTATCCCATTCCAAAAATGAGAAGTGATTTCCATCTGTCCTAGTGATCCTCTTGCCATAACTGCCAGCTCATCACGTTTGATTTACTTGCCACATCAATTTCATTATCTTTTCCTTATACCAACTAAAGGTTGTCATTGGCGACAACATGAGGTGCACAATTTAAAAATGTATCACCCAAAGTATGAAGTTTGGTAGGTTGGAAAAAAGGAAGCTAAAAAGAATTAATACAAACTTCCAGGTATAACAATCAAATGAAAATTGGCGACCCATTCGAAATCTGCCAAGAAGCTGAATGTAGTAGCAAACACATACTTGTGGGAAATCCTGAGGATCATTTAGTGTATTTCAATATAAATTTACCTGATTGGGGGCATGCTGGATGTCCGAAAAATATGACTGGATATACTAAATATTGATTTTTTTTAAATAAATATATTCCTCATGCTCATTTCAAATAAAATTTTCTAAAACCACGTAGAAGCTTAGAAAACAGGCTACGTGAAGAACCTGAAAAAATGCAAAAACATAGGTTAAAATTAATTTAAATCAAGTCAGGGGCATGTAAGTCTGGGTCACCTAAGTCAGGGTCCCCTAAGTCAGGGTCCCCTAAGTCAGGGTCACCTAAGGCAGGGTCACCTAAGTCAGGGTCCCCTAAGTCAGAGTCACCTAAGTCAGGGTCACCTAAGGCATGGTCACCTAAGTCAGGGTCACCTAAGTCAGGGTCACCTAAGTCAGGGTCCCCTAATTCAGGGTCACCTAAGTCAGGGTCCCCTAAGTCAGGGTCACCTAAGTCAGGGTCCCCTAAGTCAGGGTCCCCTAAGTCAGGTGCATGGGGGCACCAATGCAACTTTGATGAAAATAGGCCTCATACTCTTTCCCAATCGGTTTTTACAGTAAATTGCCCCCGTTTTTTGAAATTTTCGAAATTTCTGAAAATTCCAGAAACAATTTTAATTAATATTTTATTTTTTCACATCCCGTATAATCTTGCATTTAATTCCGACAAAAATAACTTCAGAATATATTAATTAGCTTAAATTTTTTTGTTTCTATAGATTTCTCATGTAATAATGCCCGCGGACTAGTTTTCGCCGGAGGCCCTTTTTCTAGGCCATTGTTTTGAGGCGTTTTTTCTCGGCTTCTAGGTGGTTTTAGAAAATTTGAGGAACAGATTTGGAATGCGTATAATGTCTATTTCCATCCCAGATGTTTTCATTAGCTTCGTAAAGTCCTCCGGAATAAAAAATAAATAAAGTAGAAGCAAACCAGAAAAAAAACGATCTTCGCTCTAAGACCCTTTAAACTTTTTCGTTTTTCATTAACGCATTTTATCAGAAACATTGCGAAAACCCATAATCATCACGGACATTTATACCCCATTAGGCAATAATTCATCTGTCGCCGATTCTTTCCCCATTTTAAACATTCTCTCTGCCTTTCCAAACAAATTTGTAAAAGATAATCTTCTCCCAATGTCTTTCCTTCGATTTTTTTTCTTGCGACTTTCATTCTCATTCACTTATAATTCCCCTATCACAGTATTTTTCGCCCCACTCATATGTCTATTTTCGATTCATTCCAATTTCTTCCGAAGTCCACGCCCATTTTGCCAATTTCGTGTGTTTTTTCGGTGAATCATGCAAAAAAGCTACGGGAATTTTTTTTATTAATAATTTTTTGAGGGAAAATCGAAGTTTCTCTCTTTTTTGTGATCATTGATAAAAAAAACAGACGCAGTACATATAAAAATGAGAAAACCCGACCTCCAGCCGCACTACCACTTATAAACGCGCTAATTAGTTATAACATGGTTGAATTAATTCGATGTTGATGTTGCATACCATTCCTTGTCGTTTATGTTTTTGACTTGATTTGTTTTTCACATTTTTTTTTGCTTCCGCCAATATTTTCTATTTGGTGAATTTACGAGGGTTTTCGAAATTTGGTCGTCTTTCTGAAATTCCGCAAGTTTCTAGAGGACATCTCAAGTTTAGTTACGATAGAGAAGGAATCATAATATTATTTTCAGTATAAACATTTTCTTCGATATTTTATATTTATTGAGGAATTTTTAAATTTTATCATTACTCACGATAACTTTGCCGTTTGGGAGTTCCCTACCGGTTTACTGGGACATATTTTCAATAAAATTGAAATTTATTAAAATTTTGATCTTTAAAGGAGGGTTTTACGGAGATTATAAATGTACCTTAAATAAAAATAGACTTCATTCTCATTCCAAATCTGTTTTTAAAATTTTCTAAAACCACCTAGAAGTCGAGAAAATGAGCTTCAAAACAATGGCCTAGAAAAAGTTGGCCTAACTTTTTCCTATGAGCCTTTTTCGTGTTTGGTTAATAAATAATTGTGCAGAATCCTTATATTAGTCCTTTTTTTTATGTTTTTCACTTTAATTTATGTTTTTTAAATTTTTTTTTGAATTGTTTATGTAATAATGCCTGCGGACTAGTTTTCGCCGTTGGCCACCTTTTCTAGGCCATTGTTTTTAAGAGCGTTTTCTCGGCTTCTAGGTGGTTTTAGAAAATTTTAAAAACAGATTAGGAATGAGTATGAAGTCTATTTTTATCCCAGACGCGTTCATTAGCTCCGTAAAGCCCTCCTTTAATTTTGTTGACTATCGTTTGAGGAAAGTAAATTACATATTTTATATGTATGTATAATTAACTATGATCTTCTGCAATCTTCTAGAGACCTAAAAAGTTGTAATTCCCAATTTTCAAAAAACAAATTTTGAAACAGTATTATTTTAGTTATTTTGCATTATGTTCTTTATAAGAAAATGCTCCATATTTAGCTTTTTTTGTTATTTTCGCAAATCCTTGACCTTTAAATGTAAACTGGCAGTTTTCGATTGAATTTTGAAAAAACTTTAGTTGTCCGGATTCATTGATATTTGTGTACTTTATTTAGATTAGCAATTCTTAAAGTGTTTGGTCGCTATTTGGTCAGGATCACAGATTTTAATGGATTTACCAAAAAATTGAAATTAATATAGAAATATTCTCAATTCCAGCATTTCAGAAGCTAAAGAAGTTGTAATATACCCCCATTCCATGATAAATTCAAACCGAAACCCAAAAATTTGACCAAAATTAACAATTTTTCATTAATGCTATCAGTGTGATACCCTGTCGATAAAAGACATTTCTTCCACATGCGAGATCAAATAGTGAAAAAATTGAAATTTGACGACAAAAGCGCAAATTTGCATCGATTTATAGACTCTCAGAGTTGTTATTCTAATTTTCTGAATTTTAATTGTGTTTACTAGTATTTACGCTCTCTTTAAAGCTTCTGATTTCCTATCAAATCAACGCTTTTTGAACAAAAAATTCAAAAAAAAATGCCTAAACTGCAAAAACTACGGGAAATTTTAGAAAAAATGGTGGACTAACTTCCCGAAATTTGGTTTCTCGGGGGTTTACAAAGTTTACACTGGGAATTACTTGCTGAAAATAGACATAAGAAACGAGAAATATGTAGAAAAAAAATGAAATTTGGGTCATCACAGAAGTTTTTACGATAAAGGGATTAATTTCCCCAAAGAGGGACTAACTTCCAAAAGTTAGTCCCCCCTGAAATTTGTGAGTTGGTATGGTTAAAAATATTCGATTTTATTAGAATTCACGGATCGTTTAAAGCCGAAAATTATTTGATTTTCTCCAAATTACCGCCACAATCTTTAGATACACTATTTTACACCACATTCTCTCACTAAATAGCTTTCCACGATTTTGCATGGAAAATATTTTCTTTGCAAAAAGCATTCCACAAATCATCCATTCATGTATTCTCATTGATTAAAATGATTGATTGATTGATGACTTGTCAATTACCCCCATCTCCCTTGTTGATATTTGCATTTTTTTGTTGCCCATTTTTTTTTGATTTGTCTCTTTATGTTTTGATCTATCGCCGAATTATTTCCAAACGATTTGGTTTGAATCCATCCAATTAGATCAAATTCAAGGTAATGGAGGCAGAAAAGCACGGAAGATGGCGACGATTTCGACAACGACTGAAGTCCGATTTGCAGCAATTATGGCATGACTTGTCCGATCCGAAACGTAAGTCGTTTTTTTGCCCCCACCCCTAGACAAATTTATACTGAATCAGTCAAAGAATGAAATAGATGAAATTCATCTGGAAAATATTTCCACCCCGCTAATTTGATAAGGAAGTAAAACATTGTTGTACTTTCGGACCCGAACTTAACGTTCCAATCATGTTTTCGCAATGTAATTTACAGAGATGCGATTTCCATGGCCTATTAATACACCGTTGGAAGTTTATGAATTGGTCGGGGCTGAACGTTTTGATCCCATGTCACATCGATATCAGATGCCCTTTTTTTGGAGGCCTGAAGCGTTTCCGGCGACACCTTCATGGTTAGTGAGAGAAAGGGGGGGGGGTGAAGCTGAATCTTTCAGCCTAAATCATTATTCTGAAAAAATGTAAACTCAACCTGACTTCTCTTAAATATTCTGGAAATCTGGAACGCAACATAATATTTTTGATAGATTGAGGAATCCCTGCTGAAAATTAATTGCTAATCAAATTTTATAATTTTTATTAGAATTTTTCTGGAAAACAACTATAAATATTTAAATTTCCTTTGAATGGTCTTAAAGGCAGCGAAATTGCTGAATGGAAATTTCTAAATTTATAGTTGTTTTCCAGAATTTTTTTTATAAAAATTATCTTTTAAAATTTGACTAGAAAAGATAAATATAAATATTTAAAAATTAATTTCAGGGGAACAATATTTTTTTAAACCTACCGGAATGTCGAATTACGTTCAACTAAATATAGAAGTCATCTAAAATACATGATATTTTTAAAATGACTCTGAAAATCAAAAAAAAATCGATAATTCAGATCATTTTGTTAAATACATATTGAAAATCGACGTGTTTTCTACTTTTGTAATTAAAGACAGTGTGTCACACCCTACCTGATTTCAATTTCAAGAATTAGAGCTTTCTTTCACTGTTTTCTCGACCTACTGGACCCTCGTTCCAATTTTTTCTCACTGAATTAAACGATCCGTTTTAACTGAAAACTCTGATTTCAATTTAGAATTGTAACTACGCTAAATTTACTAAATATTGAAATTTTCTAAAAAAAAATATTGAAATTCGCAAATTTTTCTTAAATATAAAAAAATTTCAAAGGCGAAAAAAATTAGAACCCCTGTTCCAATTTTTTTCCCAGGAGGTCGAGAAAACGGTGAGAGAAAGCTCTAATTTTTGAAATTGAAATCAGGTAGGGTCAGGTGACACACTGTCTTTAATTACAAAGTAGAAAACCAGTTTTCAATATGATCTGAATTATCGATTTTTTGGATTTTCAGAGTCAGTTTAAAAATATCAGGATGAATACGTTCCGGTATGTTTTAGAAATGTTACTCCTCAGAAATTAATTTTCAAAATGTTTATTTCTCTTTATCCTTTTGTAATTTTCATTAGGAATCTTTAAGTTTTTTAAAATCACAGCCTGTTTATTTTTTTATTATTTTTTTTCAAATTATAAAATTTCACTTTTTTTTTCAAATTTTGCAAAGATAATAATTTTTGTAATAAAATATATAGATCTGGAACAGTTATCAGTTCCTAGAAACATTTTAAAGAAAAACCGCAACATTTTCTCTGTCATTCCAATTAGAAAACAACGAAAAACTGTATTGTGTAGCGAGTACTCTTTATGTTTTATAAAAAAAATTCCGAATGCGTCACACTTTTGCAACTTCCAATAATATTTTTGTCGATTTTGTTCTCTAATTTATAGTCTGACTGGAAAAGTGTTCATTTTCTTCCACGACAGATTGATAACATTGAACAGATTTTGATAAAGTATCACTTTTTGACAAAACATGAACTTGAAATTGAAAAAAAGAAGGCGTAAACTTCTGCAAATTAATAGGAAACAAGTCCTGGAATGAAACGAAGATGTTTAGAGATGCAGAATCGATAATGAAAGAATTGGTGCAAATTTCCAGAAAAAATATTTTAATTATTTTCTGAAGCATCATTTTTTTAAACAAAAAATGTTTAGAAAACAAAAAACTCGAGAAGTAGTTTTCTGAAAATCAAACTTATCTACAGGGTGTTCAATAAATACTGCAGGACGCTTCAAACACAGATATTTTTAAAACTACGAGAAGAAACTCTTTGAAACTCTGCATAGATTTAACACAAATATATTTTTATTCAATTTATTCAGAATTTTCCTAATCGTTGCATTTGTGTTTGAATCGGGGTCACGTATTGTAAGCGAGTGCAAGCCCTCTTTGCTCGCGGGTTTGAGTTTACATTTTTCAGCGTTACTGGCCGCCCAATTTTTATAAGAAGCTGAAAATTGGTCGAATGAAAGTTCGATTCTCACTTCAAACATATATTCAACTTGAAAGTTTGAAAAACGAGAGACAATCTTTTTACAGGCACAGTTTTGAGGACCTACTTTTTCTTTTGTCAATTTTGGATCCATCAAAAAGTGAACTTTTCTGCATAAAATGAGCTAATCTTAATCTAGAACTCTAATTTTTCAGTATGTAATGTAGCAAAGGGTGAACGATATAATAAATAAAACAATTCTAGATTATTTCCTATTTTGACTGTTGTTCCAACAAAAAAGTGTGAATCAGATAGTTTTTCATACGATGTCCAAAATCAGGTAGTGAAGGATGATCCAAGTCCCCTAAAAGTTATTACTGCACGCTAATAAGCTCAAAAAGGTTTTTAAAATATAAATAAAAAGTTTCTGATTAATTTTTGGATCAGAACTAAAAAATATGAAAACTGCCAATATGAACGAACATAAACTCGCGAGGTGCGCGCATGCGAACATGAAACTGTGTCCGGTTTTTCCTTCACCATTTCTCTAAAAAACGCCCTAATCACATGAAACTTTGAAATTAATGAGAAATAATATCAGGGAATTCAAGTCAATGAAATCCTCGTAAGAAAAATAATTTTTCGTTGTACCACAGTAGGTTATTCTTCCTGCAGTATTTATTGAACACCCTGTATGATAATTTTTAAATTTCTGAAGTTAAAGACAGGTGTTCAGCTATCAGCAGGCTTGGTCGGAATTGGAAAACGGAAATTCTGATTTTCCGATTTTTTTCGAATTTTCTAAATTTTCCGAGAAAAACAAATAGGAAAAAAATCGGTTATCCGATGTTTTAAATTTTAAAATGTTTGTTTTCAAGAGAAATTACACTGTACTTCTAATTCGTCGTTTTATTTAAAAAATTAATCAATAAATATGCATTAGAAACAAAAAATTTTATGATATTTGCGAATTTTCCGAAATTTTCCGAATTTTCTAATTTTTCCGAGAAAAAAATAGGAAAAAATCGATAATCCGATGTTTAAAATTTTAAAATTTATGTTTTCAAGAGAAATTTGACTGTACTTCTAATTCATCTTTTTAGTTAAAAAAGTAATCAATAAGTATGCATTAGAAACAAAAAATTTCATGATATTAGCGAATTTTCCGATATTTTCCGAGAAAAATAATCGGAAAAAATCGGATATCCGATTTTTTGAAAAAAATTTCGGAAAAAACGTTCATTTCCGATTTTCCGATAAGTTTTTCGGACCAAGCCTATCAGTGAGGTTTTAATTTTGAAATCTGGGATTACTAATTATTTTCTAATAATTGTGCTCATAATTTTAGAGCTTTAAAAATTTAGTAAATCCTTTCTTTAAAATTTCAATGTCTTAAAAAATTCATCAAATCGAAATTATCGATTTTTATTGGAAAAACTGGAATAAATTGAATTTTTTGAATTAGAAAAAAGGTTACTACTACACATTTTTGTATTCTAAATTTACCCCCCCCCCCCCACTTCCGAGCTTCTGAAATGCTGGAATTGAGAATATTTCTGGTAATATTCTTCAGATAATTATTTTTTTTTCTTTTTCAGGGCACTCCTCGTCTGCATAATCGAGTCAAGTTTCGCACTGATATGTTTCCTGGCCGTCATGCTACATTATGCCATATTCTTTCGATCCTGCGATGTTTATTCAAAACCGCTGGTCGTTTTTTATCTCACCGCTTTACAATATTCCATCTTCTATAGTTTTAAGGTAAGTGTTTTATTTTGGGGGGAATTTTTGAGAGATATCAATCTTTACTTAGCATTTTTAAATTATTGTTTTCTGAGTAAAGTGGTGTCCCTTGTATAAACTAGGTTCACAGAGATGCGAGTGGATGTAACCAGCTTTAAACAACAAAAATGAACGCGAATTATTTTCAAGAAGATTTATTAATTAAGAAACAAGAATTTAATACGAAAGAAAGGTTAATTATATTGCAAAGAACAAAATAAAATACTAGCCGCAGCTAGAAACAATAAAAACGAGCCCTAACTGGCTTAAACACGAGCTTTCTTGCATTCTCACAACAAAAACTAATGTGACGCCCGAAAATGTGGCCTAGAAACACACATTGCGGAGGCTAGTCCCCCCGGTTTCTAGTCCTCGGCCATTTATCTCAACATCTGTACATTCGATATTTTGATACCTGTCAAAATGGATAATGTATCAAATTTGTTTGAAAAAAAAACTAGACTTGTTCCTAATGCATTCCTTGGCCAGATTGTAGTCAGATCGAAAAGTTTTAACGGGGATCATGTACACAGTTCATGAAAACAAACATCAGTACGTCGGTTATCATTCAATGCCAGCTTTTGTTGGAATTATATTCTCTATCTTCGGAAAAGTGTCCCCGGGGAGTTTTCTTAAAGGGGAGGGGTCTGGAAAGCTCAGAAATGGGTTCCAGATGAGTAAGAATGTGTTCATCTACCAATTGATGGCAAAAATTAATTTTCAGGTCGAAAAAATAAGAAAAACCGATAACAATTAAAAAATCGAATATGGCCGAAGAAATGCAATTTGGGTTTCTAGGCCATCGCGTTCACCTGCGTTCAAGTTTCTTATGAAAAATCGATAATTTCCAAAAAATACAATATTGGCTTCTGGGTCGGTATTCCTTATATGGCCTAGAAACCCTAATTGTATTTTTTGGTCATATTCAATTTTTTAAATAAATTTTTATAGGTGGTTTTTCTTTTTTTTCGGCTTAAAATGTTGTTTTTGATATAAATTGGTCGATTTTTAAATTTTTATCGGGTTTTCTTATTTTTTGTATTGAAAAAAATGTTAATTGATTGATAATCATATTTTTATTCATCTGAAATCCATCTCTGAGCCCTCTGGAGCCACCTCCTTGATTTTTCGCAAAAATAACAAGTTAATTTATTCCGTATCCAAAGTTATTCAATTCAAGGAACTATTGAGATCTTTTAAAATTTGTAAATCCATCTAGAATTCAGCCCTGAATCCATATTATACGCGAGTTTTTACGTTGCAAGTTCTCAGGATAATTTCGGCTTGTAAACGGCTCGCGTGTTGCGGTAAAACGGCACGCGTGCTTCGACGTACCGTTTATGAGCCGCTGTTTCGGGACGCGAGCTGTTTTCGAGCCGATTTAGCGGCACCGGTACCGTTTCGGAGCCTTTCCGGCGTGCAATCGGTTTGCGCGTCGAATTGGGAGGCGCCGATTACAAGCCGGAGTGGCGGCACGCGAGCCGTTTGATACCGATAATTCCCTGAGTTTAAAATTTTTCGAGATAAAAAACAACAAATTTTCAGGTATTATTCGTGATCTCAATTGTTGAAAGAAACGCTCGTCTTCTCCGTATCCAACTATTCTTCCAATACGCCACGTGTGTATTCCTCCTTCTCGACGCCGCTTTTGCATTGGCTGCTGATTTTGGAGGATATAATGAAGAAGTTTTATATTGTGACAAAAATCCGATTCTCATTCGATTCGTTGCCATTTTGTCACTTATTTTTCTTTTTGTTCAAATGTTTCTGCGAATTATTACCGTACAGGTTTATAATTTTATGTGGGATTGTAGAAAGTTTAGGTAAAAGAATAGTAATACCTATCGGATTCTTTAGAATACGTTTTTTTTCAGAAAAGCACTCCACAACTCACAATGGAGGTATCGCAAAAGAGTGCATTTTACATATTGTTCAATAATGGAGGAAGATCTGAAAAAAGAACGACTACAGGTAAGAAATTATTCCCCGGAATTCGTTCATTTCTGATTTTCAGAGCAAAAAGGCGAACGTGATGACACGGATACGTGTGGAACAGGAGGAAATTCTGAAAAATCTTCAGAAGAAGCAAAATGTTACAACGATAATGGTAACGTCGAATGAAGAGGATGATGGTGCGAGTGGAAGTGCTACTGGAAGTTTGTCGGTAAGTTTTTTTAAAGTTTTAAAGGAGGACTATCTATAAATATTGCTAAATCGATCTTAAAGGCAGCGTATCAGATAAAACTACCAAAATTCTAGGAAAAAAATAAAATAATAAAAAATCGAATGGGTGGCCAGGTATTCAAAAAACAATACCAATATGTAGCCAGTTTCAAATAAGTGTGTTTCGCGCCAATTCCGACCGCTTCGCACGATTCAAATTTTCATTTTTTGCAACTTTGGACCGCTGCTATAAGGCGTGTATTTATTGATTTTTTTTCGCATAAATTGCATTGTGAAAGAGATAATGCTCTAATTTGTAATATTGAAATCTGGTAGGGTCAAATTAATTTATTCACTGTCTTTAAATTTAATTTTATATATCTGAGAGATAAAAAAAATGTGCAAAAAAAATGCGAAAAAAAAGTGCACCGGGAATCGAACTTGGCAGTCATTTTGGTGGAAACTTTTACGTTTTTGAGACCAAAGTTCAATTCCAGGTGCCCTTAATTTCGCATTTGGACTTTTTTTGCAAATTTTTCACTATAGTTTAGTTATATAAAATTGAATTTTAGAATGATTAAGCAACATTTTTCGTCTAAGCTCCTTGTTTCGATTTCGGGAGTTTCCGACTTGTTTTTTCTTGAATAATTTAAAGCTTGTGGGCAAGAAAATTCAGTGTATTTCATCAGAATACAATTTATCTCCGCAAACTTTTAATAAACATATTTTCTGAAAACTTTAATTTAATGTACAGTTCTCAAATACTTCTGAAAACTCCTTTGTTTTCTCAAAATTTCATTAACTCACTCAGCTCCAGATTTTGAATTAAAATAAGTATAAGTTTCGTGGTACTCTCTCGAATTCTGGTCGTCCCTACTTTTTATTCATAGATGCGCTTAATTCATGCTCAATTCCTGCTAAAATTGCTTTAAAATTGCTAAAATTGCTTTTAACCGATCATTGAAGTTATCGTTTCAGACGCTCTCCCAGCAATTCGCCCCAGGACCATCACCAAGCGGTAAACGAAAACAATACTCTCGTGACACACCAGCATCTACCAAAAAAACCAAAAATAACGATGGTTCAACAACGGTAACGACGAGAAAATCACGACAAGCGAATAATCGACGGAAAGGTGGAATTCAAGTGAAATTAGAGGTGAGCACTTTGTGTTTTGTTTCGGGGAGCTCCCCCTTCTTAAATGTATTATTTATTTTGTAGGTAGATTACGACACGGCTCGATTGTTACTGAGCCAGAGCCGAAAAAATGGGAAATTGCCGTCGATTCGAGTCGAAGAAGCGGATGAAGAAGACGATGAATTGGAGATTGTTTGAACTCTTTTTTGGTTTTCTTATTATTAGGAATTTTCTAGATAGCTTTTGAAGCGCTATTCATTCGGGTTTATTGCGTTTTTTTGGAGAAAGGAACGCCGTGTATTTCGGTCTCATTGTTGGCATTTTGTTTTTTGAAAATAAAATTTTTAAACTTATTTTTCTTTTTTTAACTAATTTCTGGAATGAAAATAGGCTTCGGGACCATTCCAAATCTGTTTTTAAAATGTTCTAAAACCACAAAAATGAAAAAAAAACATTAAAAAGGACTAATATAAGCATTCTGCATAACTATTTATTAACGAAACACGAAAAAAGCTCATAGGAAATAGTTCGGCCAGGTGGCCACTTTTTCTAGGCCATTGTTTTGAAGCTCATTTTCTCGGCTTCTATGTGGTTTTAGAAAATTTTAAAAACAGATTTGGAATGAGAATGAAGTCTATTTTCATTGAAGGTACATATATCATCTCCGTAAAGTCCCACTATAATAGTTTCAGAAGGTGTTTTTTAACTTTTTTGAAAACTTGAAAAAATTTCGTAAAACTCTAATAAATATACTAATTTCAGAAGTAGTTAGTTGTTATATTGATTTTTTTATTATTGAAAAAAATAATAATCTAAAATAAAACTATTATTATTTAAATGAGACATTCGTTCACACCACCTAATTTGAATAATCAAAATTATTTGGTTAGTTTTGCTTCTTCACTATTTTTGATGACCGCTCTATTAGGATTATTGATTTTTTTGATTTCACCACTTTTGGGAAATGGTCAAGATTTTGAAACGTGTTATAGCTGTCTAAAGGAAACTGGTAAAAGGTAAACATAATTAGAAATTTCTAGAAAATATTTAATTTTCAGGTTTTGTTTAGATAATAACACCTGCCTGCCATTTGTCCAAAGTTGTAATAAACCAGTGGAGCTGAAATTGAACTGTCCATCCGGATTGAAATCGGTCTATAATGAGACGTTTTTCCATGATCAGGTTATGGTTTACATGATGAGTGTGACAAATGAGAATCCGCAGGAGTGTATTGAGTAAAATAAAATATCTACCGAACTTTATCGATTCATAATTTTATTTTCAGCAACAATATTCCATCGATGGTCATCCATAAAGTTCGAGTGACAAACTGTTCTCGTTACAACAATCCGATTATCAATTGTTCCGCCTATACTGCCATCGATTTGCGGCAGAATGTCATAATGGTTGTTTTTAGAGGCGCTGTTACCGAAGCCCAAATTTCGGAGCATGATATATTATTCAAGAAATTGTAAGTATAAGTACTTTAAAATAATAAAAAAACACCTTTATTTCAGCGGAACTATACCATTTTTCCAAAAAGGTCGAGTACTCGTATCCTTTTATCACTACTTCATTTCACTATGGAAAGGAGGCATCGGGAAGGATCTTCAGGAATTGAGAAACAGATATCCTGGTTATAAGTTATGGGTAGTTGGACACTCGATGGGTGCTGGATTGGCACTTCTAGCTTCTGCGTATATTGTAGTGAATGGTGCATTTGAAGCTGGGAACATGAAAATAGCAACGATGGGGATGCCAAGGGTTGGAGATTACGATTTTGCGCTTTGGCATACGGAAACGGTGAGAATGATTCGGGGGGAGCTCCCGTTGAGTATTTTCAGAGTTTTAACCTGAAGTTTTCACTAGTTTGTTCTTCTTTTTTGATTTTAGAAACTGTCGGTCTGATCTTTGGCCAGTCCTTGCCATACTAAAAGAAGGTCATTATTGAATAAACGTACCTGTGATAAAAATATAGCTCATACTCATTCCGAATCTGTTTTAAAGGAGGCTTTAACGAAGATAACAAATTAAGTCAAAATAGACTTCATGCTCATTCCAAATCTGTTTTTAAAATTTTCTAAAACCACCTAGAAGCCGAGAAAACAAGCTTCAAAACAATGGCCTAGAAAAATCTTAAGTTTCCACTAGCGAAAATTAGTCCGCGGTCATTTTTAAGAATCCTGAAAAATGCTAAAACTTGAGTTAAAATAAACGAATTAAGTATTTTTCATAAAAATACACGGGAAAAGCACATCGGAAAAAGTTCGGCCAGGTGGAAACTTTTTCTAGGTCATTGTTTTGAGGCTCGTTTTCTCGGCTTCTAGGTGGTTTTAGAAAATTTTAAAAACAGTTTTGGAATGAGTATTTTCTCTATTTTCATCATATTCATAAACGCCGTAAAGTCCTTCTTAAACATTTTTTCCAGTTTACCGATGCCATCCACGTAGTTCATGCAAATGATTATGCTCCAAGAGTTGCTGCAATTGATCCTATTTACAAAATTCCACTCTATCACCCAAAATCTGAAATCTGGTGAGTTTTTAAAGGTTTCAAAAAAAGTGTCTGAGATTTGATCTATAAAATATGTATTTTGCGTTCAGGTACAACAATGACATGAAATTCGGAGACCCTTATGAAATATGCCTTCATGCGGACCGCCCATTTTGCAGGTTTTAGTTTTTCATGCTCCTACCCTTTTTTTAATTGAATTTCCCATAAATTTCAGCCCTGGAGCCAGCAGCCAACTTTCAGTGCCCGACCACAAAAATTATTTCCATGTTGACTTGAACACTTGGGCTGATTTCGGATGCCCGAAGAATCGCGAAGCGTTCCTTCAAAACTATACAATGTTTAATTGAAAACATCGTTATTGTTCGCGCCTTGAATTTTTACTTATCAATTTATTTCGAAAAATGTTTGTTGGTATTTAAAAGCTAAATTTGAAACGAATTTATGAATGTTGCTGAAAATTTTAATCGCTTTGGGGTTTGATTACATTTATTTTAACATTGGAACAAAGTCAATGTTGAACTTGTTTAACACAAATTGAATGGAGGTGAAATATATAAAATTCTCTATATTTCTAAATTAACAAATTTTCTTTATGTGGTGCTTAGAGACAAATAATTGCGTTTTTAAATCAGATGCACCTAGTAAGACAGCAGTGAATCTAGAATTAAACTGTCCTACAGATAAGCTGGTTGTGTACATCGATAAGTTCTTCCGGGAGCAGGTTGTTGCGTTCTGGATGGCACCGACAATTGATTTTCCAGAACGTTGTTTGGGGTGAGAATTACCAGATTACGCTCTAATGATAAAATAGATTTTTTTGACTTTGTTCCGCGTTTTGAATACTGATCAACAATATCTTGCAGCTTTCGCTTTTCAATTCTAATTTGCTAAATTTGCTAAAAATATGCTAAATGTTTGCAACAATGTGCCGACGATGAAGCTTTAAAAAAATGCTCAAGATACAATACAGCAAATGTTACATGTGGAGCGATTACAGCGGTTGATGTCTCACAAACAGCGATTTTGTTATCAATCCGTCGAGCAACTACTCGGGAACAGCAGGGCGAGCAAACAATTATGTTCAATGAAATGTACGTATATGAACCCGTATTTCAATGCAGTTCTATTCATTTTAGGGGGACCATTCCGTTCATTGTCGGTCGATTTTCTGTGCCATTTCATGATTATTGGGCTTCAGTTTATAACTGAGGAATCAAAGAAGATCTCATTCAATTGAAGAATAAATATCCAACATTCAAATTGTGGACTGCTGGACATTCAACCGGTGCTGGGATTAAACTGACTTCCGTCAATTTTGCAAACCGTTTGCAAATCGTTTGCAAATGGTTTTAATATTTTGATAAAGCTTTTAGCTTTTTAATATTGAATTGTCGCTTCTTCCCTCAATGAACCAAAACATTACAATTTCATTGGGCATAAAAGAGGGAAGGAGCGACAATAATTTCATTTGTGATGATTTTTTATATTCTTTTTGATTTATTCTTTTTTTATGTATATACTTTTTTCTCTTTATTTTTTCTTTTAAAATAAAGGTTTAATTACCCAAGTTTGAGGTATTACCAACACACACATCCATCTACAACAACCTCAAAGATTATATTTGGAATACAATCCTTTTTATGGTGCATCTGGAGTTTTTGAAAGGACAAAGGCCGCAGATTCGAAGATTTGAAGACCCGCGTGGCAGGATCAATTGGTGCAAAGATTCGAGAAAAGTGCATAAGGCGCTATTCTAGAATTTTTTCAAGAATCAAGAAGTTGATTTATTGGAATTGTGAATTTTTATAAGGAAAATTCAAAATTTGTACTAGGTACAAATTACTAGGTACAAATGCATATCTTGTCTTTTTCAATCTTACTTCCAGTTCCATGATTCTGTCAATGTGATTCATGTCAATGATTATGCGGGAAATACACCGATGGATACAGTTCATAATGTTTCATTGTACCATCCAAAGAAGTTTGGTATGTTGCTTACGCGAAATGGTACGACGAATCGATCCTTATTTTCAGGTACAACAATGAAATGAAACCCGGAGATTTATTTGAAATCTGTCCATTTGCCGACCGCCCATTTTGCAAATAACCGAGCCCTCTAAGTATCCAAAATTGTTTTTATTGTACGACCGAACCGAAACTTTCAATTTATGATCTTTTTAATTATTTCGATATCTTTCTACGAGATTGGGGTTTTTTTGCACGAAGAATCGAGAGCTCTTCGACCCAAGCCTCCAAAGAATGAAACAGTAATTGTGTATGGTGTTGCGTATTGAGTATTTATATTAAACTATTTATTTTTTATTATTTTTTGTCGCTAACTGCGAATAGTTCGTCATTCTTATTTTATGAAACATATGAGGTGAAACATATGTTTTGAATTATGTTTTTAAACATATTTTGTAGACTGTTGCACCCCTCTCTTCCCTCCTCCGATTCATTCTACGTGATGTAGAATCCATCAGACTTCTGATTCCTGTATTCCTTGCTTATTGTCCTATGACTAATATTCGCTGTCGGCGACATTTTTTGTTGAAAATTAATTCTGAAGAAAAAAGTCATCGCGTGACCTTCTTCTTGTCAGTGAGAGGGGTAGGTATTATATTCGCTGCTTACACGTGTATATGTTGGTATATTTTTCTTTAATACGAAATAGAAGTGTTTCAGAAGCAGAGTTCAAGAATGTTGCTGAAAATATTAATAGTATTATTCTCAATTGGAATAGGAAACGGATATAAATTCAATGATTGTTATTCTTGCACCAAAAGAATCGGATTTAGGTAAAACACAATACTTTGTGGAAGATGGATTCAAAATCTATATCATTTTCAGATGGTGTTTGGAAACAAATGACTGTATCTCTTTGCTTGATGACAACTGTGACACCTTAATAAGGTTACCACTGAACTGTCCATCGGATAAGCTGGTTGAGTACAATGATACGTTCTTCCGGGAGCAAGTGGTCGCTTATTGGATGGCTGCCGCAAGTGACCTACCATTTTTTTGTTTGGCGTGCGTTTTAAAAATTTAGGGTTTCAGAAAAATTATTGTTTTTTTAGTAATAATGTTCCAACGATGAAGGTTCATAAAATGCGGCTCACAGAATGCTCGAGGTACAATACACCGAATGTTAGATGTGGAGCATTTACAGCAGTTGATGAAACTCAGAATGCGATTCTGTTAGCGATTCGTGGAGCGATTACAACGGAGCAACAAGAGGAGAAGAATTTTTTGTTTAAGACATTGTAAGAAGCTTTAGAAATAATAGATAAATCTGAAAGGTTTTCAGCGGAACCGTGGAATTTATCTATGGACGAGTATCTGCACCATTTCATGATTATTGGACGTCTCTTTATGAAGGAGGAATCAAAAAAGATTTAATTGAATTAAAGAAATTGCATCCGAATTTCAAACTCTGGATTACTGGGCATTCAACCGGTGGTGCAATCGCTTACTTGGCAGCTGTGGAAATCGTTCATGATAGGATATTCAAACCGGATAATATGAAGATTGCAGTTGGTGGGGCTCCAAGAGCTGGGGATTATGATTTTGCGGAATATTATTCTAATACTGTAAGTTTTAGCATGTTTTGAATCAAACAAGAGTTAAAGAGAGACTATGTGCAGGTTATAAATTAATCAAATCGATCTGAAATTCAATTTTATATAACTATTGTCAACTCAAATAATCTTGATCATTGCGTTTTGAGGGCTGCTCAACCTCACAGACGATCCTCACGCACGCACGCGGCAGCCTCTCAGCACTAAACAATTTGAAAAATTCATTTTCCCGCGAATTTTCCAGTGTACTGAGTGTCCGCTGCCGCGTGCGTGCGTGCGGAGCGTCTTTGAGGCTGTGCAGTTCAAAACGCCATGATCAAGATTATTTAAACTGACATTAAAATTAAAAAATAGTGCAAATTTGCAAAAACGTAGAAAAGGGCACCCGGAATCGAACTTTGGTCTCAAAAACGTAAAAGTTTTTCGGCTACCGTTTCGGTATATAAATTTTCAGACGAAATAAATGGTTTAAAAATGATAAAAATATAATTATTTATAAATAAATGAAATGAAAAATATCCAAAAAACTCGAAGATGTCGAAAAAAAACGATAAAACCGTAGATGGGGCTAATGGCCGAAGAATCACTTTTTGGTTTTCTAGGCCGTTATTTTTTTCGGCAGTCTTTTTTTTTGAAAATGATTTTTTCGTATCAGTTTTTCAGAGAACATTATGCATACAAAAGTATAAAAAAATAAATTTTCAAAAAAAAATCAACGGCGTAGAAAACCTAATCATAGTTTTTCTTTTTGAATTTTTTTTGCAATTTTCGATTTTTTTTTGGAATTTTTTCATTTATTTATAAAAAGCATACTTTTATCTTTTTAAAACCATTTATTTCGTCCCCTCAGGCTCCCTTTAACGAGATATTACTTACAGTTCCACGACTCTGTCAACGTGATCCACGCCAATGACTATGCCGCAAGAGATATGGAAGTTGACCTAGTTCATAACGTTTATTTGTATCACCCAAAGTTCAAAGTTTGGTAGGTTAATGCTACTTACAAAACATCAATTGGTTTCAATTTCAGGTACAAAGATGGTATGCAACTAGGAAATGGATATGAAATCTGTCCATTCGCCGACCGCCCATTTTGCAAGTAGGCGATATCGATTTTTCATCACAAAACCTTTGTAATCATATTTCAGCACTACTGAACCGGAAATGTCAGCTGATGATCATTTGAACTATTTTGATCTTGATCTGCCAAATTGGGGGAAAAACTTGTGTTCGGCAAATCGAAAGCGATATCGGCCAGTGAAAACTGAAAATGCTAACAATAGTAATGAAGAGCAGTGTTTGAAATGTTTGGATGGTACTGATAATAGGTAAGAATTTCCAGAAAGATATGAAAATTAATTTTTTTTAATTTAAGATGGTGCTTGGAGACAAATTCATGTGATTCACCTAACGAGGAATGTGAATTGGCGGTGAAGATGCAATTGAACTGTCCATCCGATAAACTTGTCGAGTACAATGATACGTTCTTCCGTCAACAAGTGGTCACATATTTGATGGCAGCGCCCAATTTTTCGCCACAATTGTGTTTGGAGTGAGTATTTCAAAAAAAAAACGGAGTTTCAAGCGTCATTATTTTTTAGCAACAACGTTCCAACAATGAAAGTCTACAAAGTTCGATTGACGGCATGTTCAAAATTCGAAACGAAGAATGTGGAATGTGGGGGATTCACAGCAGTTGATGAAACTCAAAAAGCGATTTTATTTGCGATTCGTGGTGCGATTACTAAAGAGCAACAAGATGAACAAACTCTAATGTTCACTGTTTTGTAAGTTATTCAAAAATTGAATGGGCTTTACGGTGCTAATGAATGCATCTGGGATGAAAACAGACTTCATTCTCATTCCAAATCTATTTTTAAAATTTTCTAAAACCACCTAGAAGCCGAGAAAACGCGCCTCAAAACAATGGCCTAGAAAAAGTGTCCACCGGGGAAAACTAGTCCGCGGGCTTTAACTCGATGAAATTTCAAAATTTAAAATGTTTTTAACATCTACGAAAATTTTCCTATCACATGGTACCAAAAGGTTTGAATTTCGATGCATATTGAGTATTTTTTTTATTTTGAAAACCCTTTTTGACAACACCAATTTTCGTAACTTTAACTGAGCATAGCTACGCGAAAAATTAATGAAATTTCAAAATTTCAAGTGTTTTAGAATGTACGAAAAAATCTCTATCGAATGGTATCAAAATCATTGAAATCCTGTGTGTCAATCTTGAGATATGATTTATCAAACTTTAATGCACAGCACTTTATAATGTAAACTGCAATATTTTTAAATGCGCATAAAAATTGTTTAACTCGATGAAATTTCAAAATTTAAAATGTTTTTGATATCTACAAAAAATTTCCTATCCAGTGATACCAATATTTATGAATTTCGTCCAAAATTGAGTATTTTTTTATTTTGAAAACCCCTTTTGACAACACCAATTTTAGAATCTTTAATTGAGCATAACTACACGAAAAATGGATTAAATTTAAAATTTCAAGTGTTTTAGAATATACGACAAAATCTCTATCGAATGGTATCAAAATCATTAAAATCCTGTGTGTCAATCTTGAGATATGATTTATCAAACTTTAATGCTCAGCCCTAATTTTCTAAAACCACGTAGAAGCCACAAAACAATGGCCTAGAAAAAGTGTCCGCCGGCGAAAATTAGTTCGCAGGCATGAAAAATCCAAAAAAAATGAAAAAAAAAACATAAAAAAGGGATAATGTAAGCATTTTGCATAATTATTTATTAACACGAAAAAAGTTCATAGGAAAATGTTCGGCCAGGTGACCGCTTTTTCTAGGCCAGTGTTTTGAAGCGCATTTTCTCGGCTTCTAGGTGATTTTAGAAAATTTTAAAAACAGGTTTGGAATGAGAATGAAGTCTATTTTCATGTAAGGTACATTTATTAGCTCTGTAAAGTTTTAAAATCTCCTTTAAAAATCTGAATTTATCTGTTTTCAGCGGAACGGTACCATTTATGTATGGTCGAGTTGTTTCGCCGTTCTTTGATTACTACAAGGCGCTTTATGATGCAGGAGTGAAGGAGGATTTGATTGAATTGAAGAAGAAGCACCCAACTTTTAGACTTTGGATTACTGGACATTCAGTTGGTGGTGCGATGGCTTATCTTACGGCTGCACAATTGATTCATGATGGGATATTCAAGCCGGATGATGTGAAGGTTGCAGTTGTTGGAGCTCCAAGAGTTGGGGATTATGAATTCGCGTTGTGGTATTCTAGAACTGTAAGGTTTTTTTTATTTTTTATAAATTTTTTGGCTTGATTCCCAGTTTCACGACTCTGTAAATGTTATTCATGCTAACGATTATGCTGCAAGGGATACACCAATGGATACAGTTAATAATATTTCACTATATCATTCGAAATCCAAAGTTTGGTAGGTAATTCACAACGTAACGGCATATCGATTAATTTTTCAGGTACAATAATGACATGAAACTAGGAGATACTTATGAAATCTGTCCATTTGCCGACCGCCCATTTTGCAAGTAAGAATTCTTATTTTGAGCCTCAACGCGATTCACATTTTCACATTTTCAGTACAACCGAACCGGAAATGTCAACTTGGGATCATTTGAACTATTTTGACCTAGATTTGAACAAGTGGGGAGATGACTTCTGCTCTTCAAATCGGAATGCTTCACGTCCAACACCGCAGAAGAAGGAATAACTCGAACAGTTGATTTTTGACAATACTCGATTCTTGATTCTTTTGTGTTTCATTTAAAATGAACGTACCAATTTTTATCAGTGGTTTTTTTAGTTGAATTCCATGCATTTGCTTATCACACTGGTTTTTTAAATGAAAAATCTTTATAAAAAGGCCCGTGATGATAAAAACGCGGTGTTTGAAGCTTGAGAATGGTGTTGTCTGCTTTTTTGTCTGCAAATTGGTTTCTGATGCTTGTTGGTCAAGTTGCTGAAAGATGTAATGGATGTTTGGATCAAGGAGGAATGAGGTAGGTTCTGGAAAGGTTTTATGAAAATCAGAAGGAGCTCTGATTTTTTGTTTCGGGAGGAAGAAGCCGATTAAAGAATAAGAAATATTTTAAAGACAGTGTGTCAGACCCTGCCTGATTTCAATTTCAAAAATTGGAGCCTTCTCCAATTTTTTTCATGATTATTTCGTGATTATTTCGAAATTTTAAATTTCCACTTCAATTACTTCAAGTTTTCTTAAATTTTCGGATTTTGAAGGAGCGCCTCACAGATAAGATAAATGACGTCAAATCGCCGAAAAATGGCATATATACTTGTTTTAAATGGGTTTTAAAAAATTATTTTATTCACGAAAGAAAAAACGGAAAAAATGACCCTCCAGCAAAAAAATTTCCACCGCGGAAGAATTGTAGTTTCTAGTCCGCGATAGTTTGGGTTCCTAGGCCACCTATTAAATTTTTGCATTTGCAATTAATTTTTTGCATTTAAAATATAAAACGTAAAGCGTTTATATCGGTTTTTCATTTTAAATGCAAAAAAGCAAAAAATTTAATAAAAATGCACAAATTTAATAGATGGCCTAGAAACCCAAACTATCGCGGACTAGAAACCAAAACTCTTCCGCGGTGTAAACTTTTTTGCAGGTAGCTCGGTTTTTGTTAAATTTTAACCTCATTTATAACATAAGTATGTCATTTTTCGGCAATTTAACATCAAATTTAAACATGACTTACTCAATTTCATTTAGAATCTATGAATCAATACTTTTAGATTAAAACATATTTGATTTCTTCCAAATGCTTTGAGAATTTTGAGCGGCGCTTCCATTTTTCATCTAATTTTCTTTGAAACATAAATAAGCAGTTTTTGATCATTTAACGTTCTGTGTTCTTTTTGTATTTTTTGCAATTGACATCAATCATTCAAAGTTTCGTGATAAAATGTAAACTGTACTATTTTCCAGGCGTTTTTGGTCATTATCGATATTTTTTCTTAAAAATTTAGCAATAATCTGATAAATACGTATTAGTATGTGATCAATGAAAAAGTTTCTAAAGGTTGAAGATCACTTAGGATTATGATTGGGAGCTCTAGAAACTGAAATCGATATTCAGGTTCTGTCTTGATGATCAATCATGCCGTCCTCAATGCTCGAATTGTTCCAATCCAGTGGACTTGAAATTAAACTGTCCATCTGCACCCGCCTTTCGGTACAATGATACGTTCTTCCGGCGGCAAGTATTAACATTTGCTGTTGCATCATCACAAACCAATCCACAGGAATGTTTAGAGTAATTTGAAACCTTCTCATAATTCTTCAACGCTTTTTCTTTGTAGCAATAATGTTCCCTCAATGATCCTTTATAAGATCCGTAGGACATTTTGCTCCGAATCCTATCCAAATGTCACTTGTACCGCTTATACAGCAGTCGATCCAACGCAGAAGGCGATACTGGTTGCATTCCGTGGATCAATGAGTACGGATCAAATAATGGATCAGCATGATTATACGGAGGCTCAGTAGGCATAACCCGTATTTTTCGACGAAAAAATATGCCTTTTCAGCGGATCTCAACAATTTTTCGATAAGGGACGGGTATTAGAAATATTTTATAACTATTTTATATCACTTTGGAAAGGTGGACTTGGATCGGATTTATCACTTCTTAAACGTCAATATCCGAGTTATAATTTATGGATTGCTGGTCACTCTTTAGGTGCAGCTTTATCCCTTGTCGCCTCTTCGTATATTGCAGTGAATGGGATGTATAAAGGGGAGAGGATGAGGATCATGACCATGGGAACACCAAGGGTTGGAGATTATAATTTTGCGGAATGGCATGGAGAAACGGTTAGTTTTCGAAGTTTGTTAAATGAGGACTTCATATAGTGAAATTGTGACAAAAATAGAAGTTGTTCTCATTCCAAAAATGTTTTTAAAATGTTCTAAAACCACCTAGAAGCCGAGAAAAAACGCTTCAAAATAATGGCCTAGAAAAAGGGGCCACCTGGTCGAACTTTTTCCTATGAGCTTTTTTCGTTAATAAATAGTTATACAGAATGCTTATATTAGTCTTTTTTAATGTTTTTTTTTCATTTTAATTTAGGTTTGTGCATTTTTTTGGATTTTTCATGCTTACGGACTAGTTTTCGCCGGTGGCCACTTTTTCTAGGCCATTGTCTTGAAGCTCATTTTCTCGGCTTCTAGGTGGTTTTAAAAAATTTTAAAAACAGATTTGGAATGAGAATGAAGTCTATTTTCATCCCAGCACTCATTAGCTCCGTAAAGCCCTCCTTTAAAAGACATTTCACCATTTTGGGAGCTCTCAAAATTCTATTATTCCAGTTCACCGACGCTTTTCACATTGTTCATTCTAATGACTTTGTTCCAAGAGTCCCAGCCATCGACCCGAAATACAATATCCCCTTGTATCATCCGAAAACCGAAGTTTGGTGTGTTATTTTCAGCACGAACTTTTTTTTTAAAAATCCGATTTTTGAAGGTACAATAATAATATGGAAATCGGAGCGGATTATGAAATATGTGCTGAAGCGGACCGCCCGTTTTGCAGGCAAATTTTAGTGTGATTTTCATTGAAAATTGTGAACTTTTTTAGCACAAAATTCAGTGAACTATCAACACCTGATCACATGACCTATTTTAATATTGACATGCAGAAATGGGGAAAAGCTGGATGTCCGAAGAATCGACACGATTTTCAACCGAATGGAACTATTAGCTTTTTTTGAAAAATTAATATTTATTTTGAAATATAAATTATTATTATTGTTGTTCGGTTTCTGGATCTTTGACGGGGGTCTTCGATTTCTTCTTTCGATCCTGGATTTCCTTCAACGCTGTCACTAGCTTATCCGCATCGATCATTCGACCTTGTTTTGAAGTCTGCGCCTGAGCATCCGCACGTTCCTGGTCTTGACGCTTTTGTTGTTCGGCTAGGTCTCTAGCCCGCTGCTCTCTTTCCTCGATATCCTTCCTGACAAAAAAAACAATCGATAATTTAATTAGAATATAAAATAAAGTTACAAAATCTGATCCTGCTCCTTTTTGATCTCCCAAGGATCCTTTTCTGGTCCGTTTCTTCGAGGATTGTTATAGCATTTGTTGGCCAGATGTTGTCTCCAATTCTGGAAAATGGCGGCTTAAAGGAGGACTTGGTTGAGCTGAATGCAACTGGGATGAAAATAAACTTCGAGCTCATTCCAAATCTGTTTTTAAAATATTCTAAAACCACCTAGCAGCGGAGAAAACAAGCTTCAAAACAATGACCTAGAAAAACCCTGTTGCGAAAACTAGTCCGCGGACTTAATTACGTAAGGAATCTTAAAAAATCAAAATTTTAAGTTTGAATAGACTAATTTAAGAATTCTCCATAAGTATGTATTAATTAAAGACTAGGGAAAAGTTCAGCCAGGTGGAAACCTAGGCCATTGTTTTTGAAGCTCGTTTTCTCGGCTTCTAGGTGGTTTTAGAAAATTTTAAAAACCGATTTGGAATGAGTAGGAATTATATTTTCATTTAAGGTACATTTATTTGCTCGGTAAAATCCGGAATTAATTCTTTTTTGACAAAAATACGATCGTTAAAAGGAATTTTTGAAAATTCAAAAAAGTCTGAAATATTTGGCAGTAGTCTAAATTTAAGATTTTTAAAATATTAGAATATATGAAATTCTGACTTTCAAAAAACTGGTTTTGCTGTAAATTTGTCTACCTCTTCATCATCATCCACCGCAATGGTACAAAGCGGACACCATTGCGCGCCAGCAGGTGGTTGCCGTCCTCGACACATTGGATGCCCAGCACCCGACGCCTGATCATCTTTACTAACCGACAAACCGCAATTCCGACAATTTTCCATAGTTCCTTTCAAAAAATCGCATCGATAGATCAAATGTTCGGTTAGTTGAGAGACAAGTGTCATTTTTAGGCAATATTTGCAGCACGTCATAACTTTGCAATATTTTGCGTAGTGTTGTTCCAAGCCTCCAGGTCGGGCGAGACCATTTTCGGTTAGTTGGCAGTGTGGACAGCGTCCAATAAAAGTAGGGGCTTGATATGGATCATCCTGAATTTCCTGATTGTCAGTGAATGGATCTTCAGGTGGAGGTTGAACAGTTTCCGACAAGCGTTTATTTTTTCGAATAGATTTTGGTCTTTCATCCTCGGTGGGTTGTTTTCGAATACTTTTTTGAGAAGCTGGTCGTGATCTATTACTCTGTCGACTTGGGGTTCTTTCACGGGCTGGCGTTCTGAAAATCATCTCATATATTAGGTCCTAAACATGCCACTTACGCAGCTCTACTCTTCACTTTCATTGGTGTAATAGGTCTCCAATTATCCGGAGGCATGGGATTCTTATCAGGTGTCCATTTGGAATCCACTCCGAACGCTTTCATCGTCTTATCATCAATCATCAAATCCGAGTAAGTGGTTTTAATAGCATCGGATTTTACAGTCTCCATTTGTTTTGCAATGTTCTCAGCTTTTGCGGTATTTCCCCGAACGAGTGCGTCGGATCTTTGAGAGCTAAGATCAATCAATTGTTTCTCTGTTTGTGATAATTGATCACATGCTGATTTACAGAGATGAGATTTGACGGGCTCGTCGCGATCTTTGTGCTCTAGAGACATTACGCGAAGATGGTTTCGAAGAGTTCGAATTGAGGCAAGAGAGTCGGAACCCATGTTGGTTGGACGTTCGGTAATACCTTGCATTTGGTAGTCGTTTGAAGGACTGGAAATACGTTAAAGACAGCGTGTCAGTTAATTTGACCTGATTTAAATTTCAAAAATTAGAGTTTTTTTTTATTTTTCACCTTAGATTTGGATCGTATTAACTGACAAGCGGCCTATTTATTCTCATCAAAATTATGGTTAGTCATTGTTGTATGATAATAATGATGACATCATAAATGATATCATCATTGGACATTCAAAAAAATTGTTCAAAAAATGAAACTTTTTATCTCGAGATTCTCTTCATTTGGTGTCTTGTTTTTGGTCACTTCTTTTATTATTGTTTATCACCTACATGTATCATTGGTACTTAAGAGGTCAATTGTAATGACTCTTCCATTATTTTTTAGCAGTTGTTTTTATTTTTTTTTTAAATCGTTAGTGTCGTTATACAACTAATTTTTTGGCTAATTATTACATAGATAATTATATTGATTCCGCTAATTAAATAACTGTAGACGACAAATAATTAGCTAATACCAGTTGAGTAATAATTAGCTAATTAGCAGTTGAGTAATAAGATCAATTTGATAACAAATATTTGAAAGTTCTTATATAATTTTTTTTAAACATTATTGAATTTATTGTATTGCCAAGATAAAACTTTCTGGCCGCTCGTTTTGCGGAGTGTCGTTGGGAATTTCCTCGCAGCGCGACCGCAACGCGCAAGACCAACTGAGAAATTTGAATTTGAGCGCGTTGCGGTCGCGTCGCGAGGAAATTCCCAACGACACTCCGCAAAACGAGCGGTCAGAAATTATTATCTAGACAATAATTACCCGTAAATGTGATAATTATCATCAAACTAATTATAAGTGAATAATTAGCTGGATTTATTAATAATTAGCTATCCACAATTAAAAACTAGAATTTTGAGCTGTTGAATACAACTACGATGAAAATAGAGTTCATGTTCATTAAAAATCTGTTTTTAATATTTTCTAAAACCACCTAGAAGCCGAGAAAATTAGCTTCAAAACAATGGCTTAGAAAAAAATTTCCACATGGCGCGGACTAGTTTTTAAACGTTTTCTAGGCCATTGCTTTGAAGCTCATTTTCTCGGCTTCTAGGTGTTTTTTGAAAATTTTAAAAGTAGATTTGGAATGAGAATGAGGTCTATTTTCATCCCATTTACATTCTGTAGCTCCAAAAACAAATCCACCTTTAATGGAATCACAAAAAAATCACTATTTCCTCGTGGGCCCATTTCTGCATTGAATTTCACTGTTTTGAATTTTTTTCATACTAAATATCTCCTTAAATTGCATATTTCATGATTTTAAAAAAATCTGAAAATCTTTTTAAAAATCTAAAAATTTCTCAAAAAAACTCACATCCCATAATCTCCTTCACTCTTGTTTCTCTCTTTCTGCCCCTCTTCATCCTCATCAACCGGCTTGAAATTTCCAGGTTTTTGATTTTCAGCTCGTTTCCCATCACCACGTCGCATTTTATAATCGTCATATTCTAGATCGAAATTTCTGGACATTTTTCCAGAAGAAATATGTTTTTTGTTGCTTTTTTCGTTATTGTTTCTCTTTGCGTTTAAAAATTCCTTTTAAATAATTTAGATTCTTTGTATTTCTTCCCATCTCAAACATCGAAAGCATTCAAAAGATGAAAAAAAAAGATACACATGTTTCCAATAACAACCAAAAATCCAACAAGTCACGGAACAAATTTTCTGTTTCCTGGTTTTAATAGAAGGGATTGGGATCAATCGAGAGGGAAGGGAATGGAAGATTAATTGCACCTAATGAAATCATAGAGGAAAAGCTATTGGGGAGAGTGTATTGATCAGGAGTCAAGATGTGGCATTTGTTGTTTTTTACTTTTTTTTAGTGAAAATTTAAAAAGAAAATAGTCTGCTTGTTCTTCTCGGAATCATTGATTTATTAAATATGGGACACTTTTTTCGAAGTGTGTAACGTTCTAATAAGTTTATCATTTTTCCTAAATTATAACTTATTTAATAGAGAAAATAATTGGCTTGTTTGGTATTTAGTAGCTAGCAATTTATGATAATAACAAAATGAAACGCAAATTTCGAAAAATATACAATCCTTAAAAATAAAGGCTTATTGCTGCTGGCTGTAATTATTTCGAATAACGCTGTACATTCGAATGTTCAATCTACATGAGTTTTATATTAAAGGATGGCATTACGGAGCTAATAAATGTACCTTAAATGAAAATAGACTTCATTCTCATTCCAAATCTGTTTTTAAAATTTTCTAAAACCACCTAGAAGCCGAGAAAACGCCCCTCAACCAATGGCCTAGAAAATGGGCTACCTGGCCGAAGATTTTCCTACGAGCTTTTTTCGTGTTTCGTTAATAAATAATTATGCAGAATGCTTATATTAGTCCTTTTTTATTGTTTTATTTTGATTTTTCATGCATGCGGACTAGTTTTTGCGGGTGGCCCCTTTTTCTAGGCCATTGTTTTGAAGCTAATTTTCTCGGCTTCTAGGGGGTTTAACAAAATTTTAAAAACAGATTTGGAATGAGCATGAAGTATATTTTCATTCCAGACGCATTCATCAACTCCGTAAAGCCCTCCTTTAAACAATAGCTCATAATTTTCGCTATCGATATATTTAATCAAAACCAGTATTTTCCAATTTTACAGCTCAACTAAAGTTTTTAAAAATCACCCTCAACTATTTTGAACCATTGATTTTTAGAAGCTGAAAATATTCCTTTAAAATATTAATAATACCTTTATTTCAAAATGAGCAAAATTTTCAAAAAATGTACTATATTTCTGAGCTCCAATATTTCCTTGGTTCGTTGAACGTTTGGCCATTTAGATCATCGTCTTGTAATATGTTTTTTTTTCTATTTCTGATGAGTCACCAAGAAATGATACTTCGAAACAAAACTTGTTTTTCATAAATTGTTTATTTTTATTTTCTCTACCCCTATTTTTCATAGTCGACAAAAATGCATTCAAAAATGACTCACAATGTTAAAATTCTTGGTACGCCCTTTTCTACTTTATTTCTTGGAAACTTTAAAAGACTACTTATTTTTCCTAATACTAAACTGTTCTCTCATAATTTTCAGAAGATGCTGAAACTTCTCGCAATTTTCTGCCTTATCGGCACTTCTGCAGCCCTCGTTGGAAGAACTCAATCGGCTGGAGTTCGAGGAAAATTGATTTGCGATGGAAGACCAGCGGCTGGAGTCCAAGTCAAGCTTTATGATGATGACAGAGGTAACCTTAGACTCTTTCAAATTTCTAATCATCTTTATTATTCCAGGTCTCGATGCTGATGATTTGATGGCTTCCGGAAAGACCAACTCTGCTGGAGAATTCGAAATTTCCGGACATGAAGATGAAATGACACCAATCGACCCAAAGTTAAATATTTACCACGACTGCAATGATGGAATCAAGGTTTTTTTCAAGCAAGCACCTTGAAATATCTATTTTTCAGCCATGCCAACGCAAATTCACCATCAAAATCCCGGATGGCTACATCACTCAAGGAAAAGTTGCCAGAAAGATCTACGACGCTGGAACCATTCAACTCGCTGGCTCATATCCTGGAGAAGGACGCGATTGTATTCATTAAATGTTTATTTTAATTTTTTTGGACTTTTTTTTACTCGAGAAAATAATAAATAGTTTTTTTCAAAGTTTTCCTTTTTCTCCAAGGTATACTGTCCTTTTCAAAGTACGCAAACACGGCGACGACGAATTGCACAACTGCCAACTCTCACATTATTTATTTTTATTTTTCAATTAAAACTCGTTTTTATCGTTATTTTTCGCATTTTTAGAAATGGATGAGCAAACGAAATCAAGCTTGAGGGAAACACCGCTTTGTAGGACGAAAGCTGGACCACGTGATGGAGATTTGTGGATTGAAAGGCTGAAGGTAAGATTTTTTTTTAATTATTTCGTCTAAAATGTTTTTAAAAAAACTAAATTTTCCGTTGCTTTCTTCTCAGAAAAATGAGTTTTCAATCGAAAATTAAAGTATAAAAATATTTTTTAGCATAAAGTATGATTTCTAGATTTTTCAACGAAAAATTCAAAAATTATGAAAAAAAAATCGGTTCCATAAAATTTTCGAAATGAAAATGAAAATCCCAATATTCAAATGGTCTATCTCGATTGAATACAAGTATTTTTTTTAGAAATTAAACATTTTATGCTCGAAATTTTCAGGAAGAATATGAATCCATCATCAAAGCCGTACAGAACAACAAGGAACATGACAGAGACTGGTTCAAGTAGGTTTTTTAAACATTAGTTTGTCCCCCTCACAAATCCAAAAAATTCTCAGACTTGAATCCAACGGCGATGGTACAAAATGGTTTGGCAAGTGTTGGTACTTTCACGACATGCTCAGATACGAGTTCGACGTTGAATTCGACATCCCAATCGCCTATCCAGTTACAGCTCCAGAAATCGCGCTTCCTGAATTAGATGGAAAGACAGCAAAAATGTACCGAGGTGGAAAAATCTGTTTATCCGAACATTTCAAACCACTGTGGGCTCGAAACGTTCCAAAATTCGGAATTGCTCACGCATTTGCACTTGGACTCGGACCATGGCTTGCTGTTGAAATCCCAGATCTCGTTGAAAAGGGAATAATTAAACCAAAACAGTAAACCTTTTTGTTATATAATGTATTTATTTATTATAAATTAATGTTTTTACATTCAAACATAACATCTTATTATCCGTATTTGAAAATTGCAGGCACATGAAATATGAAAGGTTCGGTTATTCTTTCTTAACAGATTTAATCTTGGACTTCAAAATGTATGATTTGATGAAGAAATGAATGAAAAGAATGGCAAAAGTGATATAAATTGTGAAAGCAAGCCAGAGATTAGCCATCGATTGCTGGCACGGCAATTTTTGCCCGGTTTTGATTTGGTAAACAGCCCAGGAGAACCCAACACCGGCCAGCATTTGGATGGTTTGGACGGTTGTCACAGTCATTGATACCTAGAAAACGAAAAATAATTAAATTATTTAGTTTTTGATCAAAAATTACCCATTTCGGCATTCTGTAACCCATTGCTGAAACCGTATAATATGTGTACATTAAAGAGTGTGCAAATAGATTCATAAGGATGAAAAATCGGCCAGCTGCTGTGTGTTCAGCACCTGAATGGACTGTATAAATCAAAACGGCAGCATGATGATAATAATGGAGGAATATGAGCGGCCTTTTTCTCAGAATTATGAACATCGTGTCACCGAGTTCAACGATTTTTGAGATGGCGAAGGCGAAGCTCCAGAAGGCGGCAACATCGTGCGGATGGCAGGAGAAGCAAAGGGTTCGGTAGAGGCCGTTGACGTAGAGGGATCGTAGTGGGTCCTGGAAATTATTTGAAATTGGAAAAAATGGTGTTCTTAGCCATTTTTTTCAAAATAATGTTCAAGATTGGCTGTATAGAATCTAAAACTTTCTAAACATGTCGTGGGGCCGTGAAAACACGGACGAATACAATGGCCTAGAAATACCTTTGGCCTAATTTTGATTTGGTTTCTTAGGTCATAATTTGGAGTATTTTTAAATGGAAATCAACTTGCGACATTTAAAAAAACGTTAATTTTCAGATTTAAAAAATATATAATCAAAAGTATTTCAAGATCATTGCTTCAAATGTCGTTTTCCGGATTGCTCGCATCCTTTTAAAAATTTCAAAAAAGGAGCTGAATTAAGTATACACGGTGGGATAAAGTGAACACCGAAATCGTCATTACGAACGAGGCATTGTGTGCATTTCACCGCTACGGCAAACTGCACAAAAGTTCAAAAAATTTCCAATTGCATGTTAAAGGAGGGCTTTATTTAGCTAATGAATGCATCTGGGATGAAAATAGACTTCATTCTCATTCCAAATCCGTTTTCAAATTTTTCTAAAAACCACCTAGAAGCCGAAAAAATGAGCATCAAAACAATGGCCTAGAAAAAGTGACCACTGGCGAAAACTAGTCCGCAGGCATGAAAAATCCAAAAAAAACATAAAAAGGTCTAATATAAGCATTCTGCATAACTATTTATTAACAGAAAACAAGAAAAAAGCTCATAGGAAAAAGTTCGGCCAGGTGGACACTTTTTCTAGGCCATTGTTTTGAGGTGCGTTTTCTCGGCTTCTAGGTGGTTTTAGAACATTTTAAAAACAGATTTGGAATGAGAATGAAGTCTATTTTCATTTAAGGTGCATTTATTATCTCCGTAAATTCCTTCAACGCAAGGAAAAATGAAGTTTACACCTTAAAAACAAGAAAATATGGCTTAATCAAATTTTTTAACACTCCGAATCAATACAAAATTGCGTCCCTGAATAGCTGAGTAAAACGCGTTTTGTGAAACCGTGCCTCACAATTGCAAAAATGCCACGCCCAAAAAACGTCCGTTTTTCTGCGTTCATTTTTTTCCATTGTTTTTAAGTCCTTTTTTAAACGTATTTTTCTTCATCAAACCACCGAATTTACTAATTCGAAAAGATTTACAATACATTTTTGTGATTCACTCACCACAGAGAACCTGATCGTGGCAACAATACTAAACAAAGCAAGAGCGCCATTCCAGAGAACGAGGGGAGTTTTCAGAGAGAACGGCTTGCGATTTTCCATAAACTTTTGGACTACTGAAAAATATTTGATTTGTTTCAAAGTTCTAAAAAATACTCACTTTTGATCAAAATAAAGTAGACGACTGAAATCGTTATCGAATGATACCAATATTTTTGAAATAAATTCGTCCAGTAGCGCGGATTTTCAACTTGCTCATAAGGGAAGTGATATCTGGAAATTTTTCAGATAGACTTTTACATAGCGATTTGTGCTAGAAGAGCTCCCGCGTTTCTACCTAACATGTTATCTTATAAAAAAACTTACGGATACCGCCACTTATCGGTCATATCGGTATGATTTGGCCCATAGATTGAGAATGTGTTCAGATCTTGCCAGAATTCGGCGAATTCCATTCTGTAAATTATATTTTTTGATCATGTAATTTTTAATTGGCCGTTTTCTTGGATTTTTTTCGAGTTAAAAATTTTTTTATTCAATCTGGATCATTTCAAACAACATCCTATAACCCAAATTTTTAAGTACTCTAGAGTATACCTTATGCTTTTTTTTTAATTTTTCATCCATTACAGGATGGCATCAGAGACATGGGATGAAAATAGACTTCATTCTCATTCCAAATCTGTTTTCAAAAATTTCTAAAACCACCTAGAAGCCGAGCCTTCAAAACAATGGCCTAGAAAAAGTGTCCACAGGTGAAAACTAGTCCGCGGGCATTTTTCCGAAATAACGGAGTAAAATTCAACAAAAAAAGTTAAAATGAACTAATTTAAGCATTTTTCATTAATATAACACAAAAAAAAGCCGATAGGAAAAAGTTAGGCCAGGTGGAAAATTTTTCTAGGCCATTGTTTTGAAGTTCATTTTCTCGGCTTCTAGGTGGTTTTAGAAAATTTTAAAAACAGATTTGGAATGAGAATGAAGTCTATTTTCATCCCAGCTTCCTTCATTACCTCCGTAAACTGTGTTCCCTTAAAAACAGGGTCCCATAAACTTTGTGGTTTTCAAATTTTAATATTTATTACAATTTTTCGCAGAGAAGTTGACACCTTGTCTTTAGCAAACCTTGTAAAAAATATACATATAGTTCGGCGCATTGAAACATTGTTTTATTCAATATTTTGTTTTCCTATCAAGATATTTCTGCTAAACCACGAAGAAAAAAAAACTGTGACCCTCCATACGCCACATTAAAATCCTCATTATATTCATCCATCTTCTCTGGTTTTTAATTTCCGTCCGAAAAAAGATACTGTTTCTCTCAAATACCAAAAACCAACGATTTGTTCTTAGTAACTATACATAACATAAGTTTAGTTTGATCCCGGAGAGACACGGATTTAAACAAGAAAAAAAAAACATCAAACACCATGCTTGGAAATCGAAAGTTCTCCACAACATTTGGTTTCTCTGAACTCTCAACGTCTTACACGCTATCTAGCATGGAATTTTTTATAATTTAAAGCTTTACTTACGTGTCCTTGTCCATTTTTAGCTAGGAAATATATAAAGTTTCAGAATTAATTATATTTTTTTTAAATCCAAAGAATATATAAGAGTTTATGGATCACGAAGATATCTTCCCTTCGTCGAGAAAATATAGAAGAAGGTGAAGAACGCTACATGTACAGATTCCTCGCGCTCTCTCTCCCTTTCCTTCCAATTCAATATAAAACCGGTCAAATGTCTCGGACATCCTCACTTCTCCGACATTTCTCGTTTTTTTTTAATTCTTTCCTCCTTTCCTTTCGGGATGTATAGCTTTTCTTCGCGGAGAAAATTGGATGAAGGATGTTGGATCAAGATTTTTAGCTGATTGCCAAGGCTTATCACTTGTTTGGAGGAGGTTGGAAAGAAGAAGAAGAAAAAACGAGAGGCTATTAGCATTTTTTGGACAAATTATTTGGAGAATGTTTTGAGAATAATATTGGTGGTTTTGTAATTCGTTAAAAAAATAGGCCAAAGAGGCGGCTGGCTGTATTCTAAAAAAAATCGGTCCTCATTAATTTTTTCATTTTTTTTGGATCAAGTTTTCTGAAGCAAGTAAATATTTTATTCCCAGTTTAGAGTTGAGCACTTTTCATGAATAATCTAGGAACTTTCAGTCATTTCCGTTTTTTTAGCTATAGCGTGCTATAGAATTACGTTGACTACTTCAAAGTCGTATATTATGGGCCAAAATGTTTTCCAACCAAATCTCATGATGTCACAGTTTCTATTATTTCAAGACCATTCGAAGTTATATAATTCCTCACAATAAACCCCTTGTTTGATATAGGATTTTCTAAAAAAAAAATCAGATTTCTCAGTGATGTTAAAGGAGGATGCACCTTAAATGAAAATAGACTTCATTCTCATTCCAAATCTGTTTTTAAAATGTTCTAAAACCTCCTAGAAGCCGAGAAAATGAGCTTCAAAACAATGGCCTAGAAAAAAGGGCCACATGGCCGAACTTTTTCCAATGAGAATTTTTTTCTTACAAGGGAAGTGCGCGAGGTAACCATCGCCAATCGAGTTGAGACCTATACCATTCGATAGAGCTTTAAAAGTAGGTCTAGAATCCGTTTTAAAAGTCTGCCATTTCGACCGGTGACCCGGTGAAAAATGGGCTCAAATTCTGAAATACGAGGTGCGCGCTTATAAGCGTACGGGAACCCTCCTCCACCATGTGGCTGCGTTTACTATTAATATTATGAATTGATTTTCAAGACATAAAGAAAACACAAAGAAAAAAGTTTGCAAAAAAAAATTACCAGCCAGTTGGAATCGAACTTTGGAAAACATTTTAATAGGTAAGTGCATAACCCACTTAACCACGCAGCCACATGGTGCGCGACAGTTCCTGTGCGCTTATAAGCGCGCACCTCGGATTTCAGAACTTTGAGCCCATTTTTCACCGGCTCACAGGTCTAAATGGCAGACTTTTAAAACGGATTCTACTTTTAAAGCTCTATCGAATGGTGTAGGTCTCAACTCGATTGGCGATGGTTACCTCGCGCACTTCCCTTGTTAGTTATGCAGAATGCGTATATTAGTCCTTTTTCATTTTAATTTATGTTTTTAATTTTTTTTTTGAATTTTTCATGCCTGCGGACTAGCTCACACCGGTGGCCCCATTGTCTAGTCCATTGTTTTGAAGCGCATTTTCTCGGCTTCTAGGTGGTTTTAGAAAATTTTAAAAACGGATTTCGAATGAGAATGAAGTCTATTTTCATCACATATGCAATCATTAGCCCCGTAAATCCCTCGTTTAACGTCAGTTATATTCTCTGTTATGCCCCCCCCTCCCTTTAATATTATTGACCAAATTAAAGATTATTCTGAAATTTCAGATTTGGTAGTATCTTCAAACTCATACGAACGAATCTTGAGCCTTTTGGATTTTTTAAACACATTTCTCATGGTTTTATGAATTCGAAGGGAGATAATTTTTTAAAAAATAAATTTCTAAATTTTTTCTAACAATATTTGACACTCGTATTTGCCAAAAATATATGATTTTAGTCGTCATTTGATTCAATGAAACGCCTCTTCCTATGATCAAAATTACACAATTAGAAATAGGAGTTTTCCCCTTTTCACATCCATTCTTATGAGAATTTTTGAGAAATTTATTGCTCTCCCGAAACCGCCGTATAAAAACAACCGATTCCCATTTTCTCGACACTTTATTCCCATTTCTAAAAATGAAATTCCTAACCCTGACTATTTTCTGCGTTTTCTTGTTATTCGTCGCAACCGGCTCGAATTATATCTTCGGACAACACAAGAAGAAACATAACAAGGAGGGAAAATTTCCAGTAAAAGAACAGAAACACGAAAAAGTATGAAAAACAGATTATTTTCAGAAGTGGCAAGGGATTCTAGGCGGACAAAGAGGTTTTGAGATTCGAAACCTGCCACCAGCACCAAGAAGAGGAAACTTCAGTCATTTTAATCCGTATATGGAAGAATAAATGGATCGTTTTTTAAAATTTAAATTAGGATTTTACAAATGTAATTACGAAGAAAATACCCATTCCAAATCTGTTTTTAAAATTTTCTTTAAAAAAATGTAGAAGCCGAGAAAACAAGCTTCAAAACAATGGCCTAGAAAAAGTGTCCGCCTGGCCGAACTTTTTCCTATGAGCTTTTTTCATGTTTCGTTAATGAATAGTTATCAAGAATGCTTATGTTAGTCCTTTTTTGAATTTTTCTGAATTCTCCACTTAATAATGCCACGCGGACTAGTTTTCACCGCTGCAAATTTTTTTCTAGGCCATTGTTTTGAAGCTCATTTTCTCGGCTTCTAGGTGGTTTTCGAAAATTTTTAAAACTGATTTGGAATGAGAATGAAGTCTATTTTTATCACAGATACATTGGCTTTGAAATGTTCACCTTTAACGAGTTTTAATAAATACCGAAACATTGAAAAAATCGTCATGCTATGGGTGGACCAAATATGACCTCACACTAATCTTTCAGCGTACGAAACCACACGACAAAATTTGAATTTCAGTATATCCTGATTTTCCCTTATTTTCAGATTTTCAGAGTTTCACATTCACTAAACTTTTCCAGTTCTCGCACGTTTCTGATATCAAAATGAACCGAGATTGTTCTTGAAATTTAAAGGGGATTGATTCTGCGGATACGATAAATGTATCTACAATGAAAGAAATGTTGATTCTCTATCGAACGGTCCCCAAAATCGTAGAGTATCACAAAAATAGTAACAGGTTTTTTAAAGAGTAAGTTATTCCCGCACTTGGGTTTCTAGGTAATTTTTTACTGTTAATTTTTTTTATCTCTTACATTTGTTTCGCATTAAAGACAGTGTATCAGTTAATTTTGCCCTAGCTGCTTTCAATTTCAAAAATTAGAGCTTTTTCTCTTTTGTGGAAATAATACGCAAAAAGCTCATAGGAAAAAGTTCGGCCAGGTGGTAACGTTTTCTAGGCCATTGCTCGGCTTCTAGGTGGTTTTTGAACATTTTAAAAACGGATTTGGAATGTGAATGAAGTCTATTTTCATTTTAAAAAAAAAGTTTGTCTGAAAATCGTGTCAATCGGGTCAATAACCAGAAGTTTTGTTGTTACAGATATTGTTAAAGACGCCAGTTAAAAATTTCGCCGCTACGGCGACAAGATTTCAAATAACCGCGCTTTATAGATTTTCATGTGCGCTCCACTGAACAGTAGTCCGTTGTGTGCGCGGCAATTTGAATTTTTGAATTTTTTGTGTATTTTTTTCAAATTTCTTTCGTTTTTATCCGATTTTCAGCGTTTTTTTTTTGCTAAACGTCGTTAATTATTTTTAATAAGTGTCAAAGTAATTTTTCTTACAGATTTCATCAACACAATTCATCATCGGAACAAAAAAAAATCAATTTTCCGAAAAATGGATCTGTTTGGCATATAATTTTAGATTTCTAAGACTTTCATTATCGTTTTTTAACAATTTTGGCTCGTTTTTGAGTTTTCTGGAATTAAAAAATAAGGTTTTTGAAAAAAATGTAAAAAAAATTCGGACTAACTCTCTTCGTACAAAACGCATATTTTTCCATGATTCTTTGTTACGTTTTTTGTTCATTTTTTGGTCACAAAATGTTTTTCTTGGTACAATGCGATTGAGAAAAAATCGAATCTTCTTTCACCATAGGTACGGTTATTCCGTTCATGGAAGAATGTTCCCTATTATCATTGAATTCAAAAATTTGGAGTTTTTATCTTATTAAGGGTGCTAACCATATTTTCAACTCGAGAAAAAATCCAAGAAAATCGGCATCAAAACAAGACCAACCAAAGAAGAAAAAAAGAAGAAAAACAACGAACCGTTTATCGGATGTCTTGAATTTATACACCCCATCCTCGGGGCGGCAAAATGGGGTTACCAGTTATTTAGCAAAGAATACAACAAAAAACCAGTTAAGTATGCGGAAAAGCGAAATTAAGTCAAGTCTAGAGGAGGAGAAGAAGAAGAAAACAACAACAACAAGATCCAGAGAATGTTTTTTTGGGGAAGGAAAGAAAGAAAGAAAAAAAAACGGAACACAATACATTTGGATGAATTTGGAAAAAAAACAGAAAGTTCTTTTACAGTATATGATGAGGGGGAACAAGCTGAACAAATTTGAACTTGTTGAAAAATTGAAAAATAATAAATATTTTGAGCTGAAAATTTGGTATAAAATGGGTGGAAAATGGTAAAGTAATGAAGAATGGTAGTTATACTTTTGTTTTTTGCAGTTCTGTTCCATTCCCAAGACGTGGATTGCCAAAGAAGTGAGTTTTTTAAAAATATTATTTTGGTGCTTCAATTTTCAGAGCCCATTTTTGACTATTGATGCATCTTCTCTTAAACGTTTAGTCTGGCTTAAAGACAAATAAATTTTCACAAATAAATTGTAAAAAGTCGAAGCTCTAAAGCAGCTGAAAATTGATTTTTTGAAACTAATTGTATTTCATTTGATGTCAAAGTCTATCGCTTTACAAGGGAAGTATACGAGCTAAGGACAATTGTTTTTAATGGGAGGTAGCTCATTGGAAAGATCATATTCTTGTCTACAAGGTACCGCTTTCATTTTTTGCCGACGGACTCCTAGGAGCTTTTTATGGTTCCTCAAAGTTTTTGCTTTCATGCTTATTGTGATGCTGGTTGAAAAGTGCTGGTGAATTACCAAATAGATGTGAGAGGGAAAATGAAGTAAATTTGGGCAAAAACTTTGAGGGACCATAAAAGGCTCCTAGGAGTCCGTCGGCAAAAAATGAAAACGGTACCTTGTAGACAAGAATATGATCTTTCCAATGAGCAATCTCCCATTCAAAACAATTAACATTTGCTCGCATACTTCCCTTGCTAGATTGAAATTTTACCCAATAAATTCATAATCGAAATTTTGCAAAATCCAAGAGATCTGGACCAGTTTTGTGATAATTAATCTTTAATGATGTATATAAATGAAACACGAAACAGCGGGTTTTTCATCGAAGAGTGTTATAATGTGGTATACCGTCTTTAATGCATTTTGATATTGCCAAGATGGAAAGCTCATTTTTCGTAGGGAATTTCCACGCACCGCGACCGCAACGCGTTGGAAGGAACTGATGGGGATAAGTGTCCTTTTCGAGGAGTACTAGAATTTTAATTTGTAATTCTTCAGAAATCGTCGTTTTTATAGTTTTTTTGCTTGTGATGAAGAAATGAAAAAAGGCAAGAAATACAAAAATTATTTTTTTATTAAAAAAAAACAAAAACCATTTTCTCCTTTATCAATCAACGCTCATACTTTTCCACTTTCCGATTTATGAAAATAAAATCAAATGCAAAAAATACGAAGAAAAATAATTTTAAAAAACGATTTCTGACGAATTGCAAATTAAAATGCTAGTACTCCTCGAGAAGTGCATTTATCACACTCAGTTCCGTCCAACGCGTTGCGGTCGCGTTGCCTTGAACGTCTAGCTGGCGTAGCCGAAAATCAGCGGCGAAGGAAATTTAACTAGGCAATATGAAAATGTTGAACAAATTCCGGTAAATTATTCAAAAAAAAACACTAGTTTTATTTCAGCTGTGGCAGGATACCGTCCTCGTGCAACTCAGCAACCCATCCAGACAAGCCAAGTGAAACCAGTTCCTAGTATTCCCTCCTTACCCCCTAACATTGTCGAGATTCCATCGCAAACCGCTCCAGTCAGCGGCAACGGAACCCTCCACGTTCTTGGCCGAATTCCCACCCAACTAGGATCATCGGTTGGAGCGATCAGCAATCGTGTCGGCCTTGAACTCGATCGCGGTGTCAATCGAATCGGACAAGGTGTTGGGCAGATACCGCGAGCGTTGGCTTCCGCTGTTGGTTCGGTTGGTGATGCGGTTGGTGGAGGAGTCGGCGGAGTGGCGGACACTGGATTGGATGAAACTATCAAGGTGGCTGGATCTGTTGGAGATACAGTGAGAGGGATACCTATAGCTGCTGGGCAGGTGCTTTCTGGTTTGACTAGAGGTACACAACAGCAAGGATCTGCGACTGGAAGAGGGAAACGACACGTTCAGAAATATGTAAGTTCGTCGTTTTCAAGAAGTACAAATTAGGATTGTTCAATCTCGCTATTGTCAACTCAATTATTCTTGATCATTGAGTTTTGAGGGCTACCCAACCTCATAGCCGCTCCGCACGCACGCCCGCGGCTGCCGACACTCAACACACTGAAAAATTGGCGGAAAAATGAATTTTTCAAATCTACCAGTGTGTTTAATGTCTGCAGCCGCGTGCGTGCGTGCGGAGCGTCTGTAAGGTTGGGCAGCCCTCAAAACGCAGTGATCAAGAATATTTGAGTTGACAATAGTAAATTTAAATTATTGTGGAAGAGGAGAGATTTTCTTGATTTTTTGGGCACTTTTTCTGTTAATCGATTATTTTTCGATAATATTTGATTTCTGAGAGTTTTAAAAGTTTTCATTGCTCTTTCATAACAATAAATAAAAACCGTTTATTTTACAGGAGCCAGATTTCTGTGAAATCGTTGCCAGAAAGCGCACCCTGCTCGAAAATGTTCTAAAACTTCCGAACGCTGCGGAACTTTGTAAGAAAACCTCTTTTTTATTCGAAAAATAAATTTTATCTCCTAGACGGTCCATTGATTTCATCCTTAACATCGTTTGTCAACAATGGTGCACAACTTTGTGGCGGTGGAATTGTTCCAGTTATTCTTCCGAGTCCTGCAACATCACTTCCTACTGATATTCATTCTCAATCCACGACTTCTGAAAATGAAGCTCACTTCACTTCGATTCAACTCTAATTCCTGTAAAAATTTAACTAACAATCCTTGTAAATAAAACTTCATTTTCCATATTATAAGAAATTATATTTTTTATCATTATCAATCGAAATCCTGCGAAACATCTCCTTTTCCCGAATATGCATTACCACATTGAATGTCATCGTCAAATGCCAGACATGAATTACGAGTAAAGCGATTGAAAGAAAACAGATTGCAATTGGACCGCCTACTATCGTTTGACTTGTTCCGATTGGGATGTAGTTGGATAACAAGTCGATCGCTGAAGAAAGATTGATGAAGATAAAAACTTTTGAAATCTATCGAATACTTTCAAAGAAAACTTTTATGATTTGACTGGGGGTGAGGTATTTTTGTGTTTTCCACCAAAAAAAAAACAATTCGCATTTCAGAATTTTTTGGTTTTTTCGGTTTTATGGCTTTTTTGGAATTTTTTGGCAATTTTCGAGTGTTTTTTTTTAATTTTTTTAGATTATAAACAATAATACCTAATTTTTCAACCATTTATTACATAAATGTTTGTGAAAATAATACGCAAAAAGCTCATAGGAAAAAGTTCGGCCAGGTGTCTACTTTTTCTAGGCCATTGTTTTGAAGCTCCTTTTCTCGGCTTCTAGGTGGTTATAGAAAATTTTAAAAACAGATTTGGAATATGAATGAAGTCAATTTTCATTTAAAAAAAAGTTTGTCTGAAAATCGGGTCAATCGGGTCAATAACCAGAAGTTTTGTTGTTACAGATATTGTTAAAGACAGGGTGCCAGTTAAAAATTTCGCCGCAGCGGCGACAAGATTTTAAATAACCGCGCTTTATAGATTTTCATGTGCGCTCCACTGAACAGTAGTCCGTTGTGTGCGCGGAAATTTGAATTTTTGAATTTTTTGTGTATTTTTTTCAAATTTCTTTCGTTTTTGTCCGTTTTTCAGCGATTTTTTTTATTAAACGTCGTTAATTATTTTTAATAAGTGTCAAAGTCATTTTTCTTACAGATTTCATCAACACAATTCATCACCGGAACAAAAAAATCAATTTTCCGTAAAATGGATCTGTTTGGCATATAATTTTAGATTTCTAAAAATGTCATTATCGTTTTTTAACAATTTTCGCTCGTTTTTGAGTTTTCTGGAATTAAAAAATAAGGTTTTTGAAAAAAATGTGAAAAATTCAAATTTTTTTGCTTCCCGCCAAAAAGCGTACGTGATCGTACGGCGGGAATTTGAAAATAATTTTTTTCGTCTTCCGACCGCTGCTACAAAATGGTTATTTTTCATCAGGATTTCGCATGGAATATACTAGAATGTCGATAGAAAGGCGAAGTTTTCACAATTAATATGGGGTAAAAATAACCGGCACCCTGTCTTTAAATAACACATTTAAAAAGTATGTCTGAAAATCGTGTCATTTCTAGAAACGTAGATCCCAATAACCAGAAGTTTTGTTGTTACAGAGATTGTTAAGGTTCATCGAAGTATTTTGACAGAATTTCCTGATGCACTATGTTCGTAAACTTTTTGAATTTTACCTGATGCACTGAAAACAGTGGAGAAGAACATAACAAGAGGAACACTAGTCCAGATCAATTGCATCGAAAAATTTAAAAGAATAATACTCGTGACCTCGAAGAAATATCCAACCGCTAGAATTATAAAAAATGCTGACTGGAAAAAAAAATTATTTCGAAATGTGAAAGTGTATATCAACACACTGTACCAACAATGATATTGATGGGGCTCCGGAAGCAAATATAAATGGAATCCAAAAAATTGCAGCGATGGCGAAAATCACCGAAAAATACTTTCGGGCGGAAAAACAGCCCAGAAATTTGGGTTCCGAGTCCATTTAACTTTCAAAAATCAAAAAGACAGTTTAGATGTTCGAGAATTATTGTTTTAAAGGTAACAGTTTCCTGAATTTGATTGTTTTAAAGACGTTTCTTGTACATCTATCTTATCAGACTGGAATATGCTGATAAGATGGTCTGATTACGAGGGAAGAATGATGTTTTCTACATCGGTTTAAAAAATCTGAGTCATATGTGGTGCATTTTGCCCTTAAAGACAGGGTGCCAGTTAAAAATTTGGCGACAAGATTTAAAAAAAAAAGGTGACAAAATTTGAAATTACCGCGTTTTATGGATTTTCATGTAATCGAATGATATATAGAATATTAAAAACTGAAGGGACCATAGTTTCAAAAAATAGCCAAACATGCTAAAAAATGGCACTTTTTGGCCAAAAATGCACATTCAAATGAATGTCCGTTTTCATAATTTTCTTCCGTTTTGAAAGAAAAATCGAAATTTTTTTTTGCTATTTTGCTTCCACTAAAAACGGTCCAACAAGACTATATCAATGCACAAAAACCAAATCACCAAACGGCTTCATTCAATTAAAATGGTTGTGGAAAATAAAGAAACTATTTAGTTTCATAAATAAGATTTTTATTAGCTCTGAAATTTAACGCGAACAAACTCAAAAACAGATAACAAGGTTTAAAAAAACTTTAGATTAATACGTAGTTCTACACTTTCAATTCTGTGTTGCATTCCAGATATAGCGGTGGAGCGCTTCCAGAACATGGGATCAGGTTTGAAGTGGTTTCAATTTCATTTTCTTCTAGTTTTTCTTCTTTTCGTTTCTTGATTATTGACTTGAACACTCGACGGGTCAAGAAAAAAAGTACCAATTGAAGAACAGCGAGCGCCAAAGATAATAGACTGAATAAGAACGAATGTTTGCCCGCAAATGAAGACAATCCATAATCTATAAATGTAAATTACTCAATTAGATTGATGCAACTCACCTATTCCGATGGTCAAAAACACCAAGTATCCCGAAATTGAGACAAAAATGCCGCAAGCGAGAAAACAAATGTTGACTAAAACCAACCAATAGACCTCATATTGAATCCCAATGGCAAATATCACAAGGAGAAATGCCTTAACAAAAAAACACACTTTTTAAAATTTGCTTCTAAAAACTTACCAGACCTAAACATTGAGGGAAAAGAACAGTCAGTGCGCTGAAACCAACAGCAATGAAAAGATTGATCAACATTGCCCATCCTTTATACGGGAGTGACAAAAACTGTCCATCAGTTTTCTTTGACATTTTGGGCAGATCTGCAAGACTATTTTCAAAAAAAAATTATAAAGCGCCATGCATCAGAAGGGTAGAGAAATCGGGTTCGAGACTCGTTGGAAATGCTTAACAGTAAATAAACATTTAAAACATTTAATATAAAACCTGGAGAGGATAATACAGATCTAAACAGTTGGATAAATTTTATCGCATTGTGTTATATGCAGAAATTATAAAAAATTCTGGAAAATATTTATTTCGAAATGTGAAAGTGTATATCAACACTGTACCACCAACGACATTGATGGGGCTCCAAAAGCAATTTCTTTATCGGTTTTCTGTTTCCTGAATTTAATGGTTTATAGACATTTCTTGTTTGTCTGTCTTATCGGACCGCAAAATGATGACACTGGAATAATGATGTTCGGTAATAAAATGAAAACTGAGTAATATCAGTGACGTGTGGTGAATTTCTGCCCTTAATTTTTAAAAAAAACTGGCGACTCTTTCGGTTCATTTAATTGTTTTTATTATCCGGTTCGAGACTGCTGGAACGTCTAATATATCAACACTGTACCACCAACGACATTGATGGGACTACAAACCAGGCTTGTGCGGAACCGGAATCGGAATATTCCGAAATTCCGATTCCGAGACGATTTTCGGAACTTTTTAGGTGTCGGAAATTTTTCCGATTTTTTTTCGGAACCTTTTTCTGTCGGAACCTTTTTCCGAAAAAATGTTCGGAACTATTTTTCCGACGGAACTTTTTCCGAAATTCATCGGAAAAATCAGAAAACAAAACCAAAGTAATTTGCTTGTTTTTTTCACCTAATGGACCTGTTCAGTTTGAAAAAAATCCGAGAAATACCGAGAAATTGCAGTTTCTCGGCATTTCTCTGCCATTTTTCTCAGTCATATTGAATTTCTCGGTAATTTTTGATTTTTTTTCAAACTAAATAGATCAATCAACTTTTTCTGCTTTTTTTTGGTTGCTTTCCCCCGTTTTTTCTTCAGGGTTTCTTAGATAATGGGACATTTATTTGAAAAAAAGCAGAATGGAACTTTTTGATAAACGCTTTTGTTCGAAAAATGCGAAAAAAAACCTAGAAAATGAAGGTTAAACATTTTAGTTCCGAAATGTCCGGGTTTTCCGAAAAAAAAGTCGGAAAAAAAGTCGGTACCATTTTTTTCCGAAAAAAAATCGGAATTAAAATTTGGTTCCGAAAGTTCCGAGAGGCCGGTTCCGCACAAGATCGCTACAAAAGCAATTTCTTTATCGGTTTTCTGTTTCCTGAATTTAATGGTTTATAGACATTTCTTGTTTGTCTATCTTATCGCACAGGAAACTGATGCCACTGGAATATGATGTTTGGTAATAAAATGAAGCCTGAGTAATATCTGTGACGTGTGGTGCATTTTTGCCCTTAATTTCAAAGATAACAATTTAACAGAAAAGAAACGAACGTCACTTGGTCAAAATTCTGATCGGTTTTTGTCAGATCTTTGGGGCACGTGACAGTTCGGGAGAAAATCGGTTCGGGAGAAGGACAGTTCGGGAGACGACAGTTCGGGAGACGACAGTTCGGGAGAAATTGAAAATTTTTAGAGGAGGAAAAGTGGGAACTGAAATGAATGGAAAAATACCTTGAAGTTATTGAACTGATTCCTAGTTCGAAATCAACGTTTTTTTTGCAAAAAAATTTTATCCCAAGTTGTTTTTTCCTCCTCTAAAAATTTTCAATTTCTCCCGAACTGTCGTCTCCCGAACTGTCCTTCTCCCGAACCGATTTTCTCCCGAACTGTCACGTGCCCGATCTTTGTGATTAGCTGAATTTTTTTGAAGTACGAAAAATACAGTCTAAACTTTGAAAATTTATTGTTTTTGCCATCAACAACAAAGAATAAGCAAGAAGAAGCCAAACCACCGCTCTTATTCCGAAAATTAGAACAAAGTAATTTCGAACAGAGAATATTCTCAAAACTTGCGGCACTTTCTGTACATTTAGTTTGAAGCCCGATTTTGAATCCATTTTTTTTCAATAAAAAAGTTTAATTTCAAATATGTTGTTTCGATAGTGTATTTTTATGAGCAAATGTATTTATTTGTTTACAAAGTGTTGGTTTATCATATTTTTAAAATTAGGCTTGAAGCCATTGAACAATTTACATTGTTTAAAAATAAAAATGAGTATCATTAATTTTAAGTCAATTTTAAAGTTATTAAAAATATTAGTCAAGAATCCAATAATAATTCACAAATTTTCCATTTCTCGATTACGAGTCGCTTTTTCTATCGCCAGTCGGAGCTGTTCCTTTGTAACTGTGTATTTCATGAATTTCCAGGAGAAAAGTCCAATTATACAGTGAGCTGAAAAAGCGGTTCGATTCAAAAAATTGTTTCTTTTGGACTTACAAATGGATGTGATTGCGACGAAGGTATAAATCCAGTAAGCACAGGATACGATACTATACGAAAGGAGGAAGTCGCGAGTTTTCTGGCATTCGTTGGTGGCGGTGCATACTGAAAAGATGTCTTTCGGATTTACTTAAGGCAGAAACTGAAATGTTTTCAAATATTCACTTTTCATTCAGATGTGGGAGTCAATTATTGAATGGAAAAACTGATCAAAGGGAAAATTTAAAATAATTAAGTCAAATGAAAACAGCTAGTCTGACACTCACCGAATTTTTACAAAAAATATGAATGAACTCAATAAAAAACTTAAATATTTTAAAATTCAAAATTTTAAACTGAACACTTTAGATATTAAAATTAATCGATAAATCGTCTGGTAGACATCCTAATGTTTTTAAAAATTCTTAACCCATTGTCTCAAATCTTCTGAAAATGGGTTTCTTGGATTGTTTTTTTTATTTCTTATAGTGGTCAATATTTAAAACCCACTTACGTGGAAAATTCAATATGAATAAAACCGTGATCAGCAGTAGTAGCACCATATATATCATACTTGTGACTAAATGTGCGAAAACAGCTGTGAAGTATTCCTTCACATATCCGTAGGTGAACAAACAATTCAGAAGAGCAATGCTCACGAAAACCAATGCGACCATTCCTTTCGATGTAATCGCAAAAATCAGCATTGACACAATATCAAAGACTAGGAGAGCGACCATCACCTTCTGGAAATGAAGTTTTCTAAAAAAAATAAATAAATTTGAACAATTACCCATGCTTCCCAGTTATAATGCCGGAAGGTTATTGTGGGCGGCAGAATCTCACACATTCCATCATCTTTGAAAAGCATAGACATCTTGGTTTCTGACATAATTAAATATATAAAAACGATGTACAAAAAAAGTAAAAAGTATGTTTCATAGGATCTGCCGTACATAGAATAGTTGTGGAAAATAAATGAAACTATCTAGTTCCATAAATAAGATTTTTATTAACGCGAACAAATTCAGCAACAGATAACAAGGGTAGCAAAAACTTTAGATTAATAGTTCTACACTTTCATTGAGAAATCTGCGTTGTTTTCCAGATGTAGCGGTGGAGCGCTTCCAGAACATGGGATCAGTCTTGAAGTGGTTTCGATTTCATTCTCTTGTGGTTTTTCTTCTTCTCGTTTCTTGCTTATTGACATGAATACTCGACGGGTCAAGAAAAAAAGCACCAATTGGAGAACAGCGACCACCAAAAATAATAGACTGACGGCGATCCATATTCCGATGTCGCCCTCGTATGCACGTGATCCAGCCGATACCTTATCTAAAAATGTAAATTATTCAATTAGATTGATGAAGCTCACATATTCCTATGGTCAAAGATACCAAGTATCCCGAAATTGAGAAAAAAATGCCGCAAGCGAGAAAATATATGTTGACCAAAACCAACCAATATACCTCATATTGAATCCCAATGGCAAATGTCATAAGGAACAATGCCTAAACGAAAAAAAAAACGATTTTCAAAATTTGCTTCTAAAAACTTACCAGAAAGAAGCATGGAGGGATAAGAACAGTCAGCGCACTGAAACAAACAGCAATGAAAAGATTGATCAAGATTGTCCATCCTTTATACGGGAGTGATAAAAACTGTCCATCAGTTTTCTTTGACATTTTGGGGAGATCTGCAAGGCAATTTTTAAAAAAAAATTCATAAGAACCATGCATTAGAAGGGTCAAAAGCCATAAAGAATTTTCTTTAATGAACCAGTTAATTTAATACGTTTATTATAGGATAAAAAATCGGGTTCGAGACTCGCTGGAACGTGGAATGGTTAACAGTAAATCAACATTTAAAACATTTAATATAAAAATGGAGAAGAAAATACAGACCTAAACAGTTGGATAAATTTTATCGTACTGTGGGTTATATGCTGGTGGTTGAGCCGGCTCATAGATTCTTTGAGTAACGTGGACGTGAACGTTTCCAGCAGAGTTCTTCTCTTTGATGTGCTTCAAAGCCGTGATAGTCATGTCAACGAGGCAGATGTAAATAATGAGGAAGCAAACTGATGCAATCAATGAAATCGATCCGGTCGATACCAATATTTCTCCTCCAATTTCAATGGGAATTGTCTTTGCCGCTGTAAAATGTTTTATGCTATTGTCAAGATAAAAATTTCTGGCCGCTCGTTTTGCGGAGTGTCGTTGGGAATTTACTCGCAACGCGACCGCTACGCGCAAGACCAACTGATAAATTTGAATTTGAGCGCGTTGCGGTCGCGCTGCGAGTAAATCTCCAACGACACTCCGCAAAACGAGCGGCCAGAAATTATTATCTTGACAATATTAATTACTAAATTCAAGGAAGATATAGCCAATAAATGTACCTGTTAAATGAAAATGGAATTCGTACTCAATTCCTAACCTGTTTCAAAAATTTTCTAAAACACCCCAGAAGCTGAGAAAACAAGCTTTGAAACATGGGTTTTCTTGGCGATATCGAATATGTTGAAAAAGGATTTGGAATGAGTGCGAAGTCTATTTTCATCCCAGTTGCACTCGTTAGCTCCGTAAAATCCTCATTTAGCAAAAACTCACTAAAGAATGCGATAGCGCTCAAGATAACAGCTCCGATCGGCGCGCAAAGACCAATGAGTTGAAGAACAAGATGCAAAATCAAAATGCAGGTAGACTCGTAGAAGTATCCGAGAGCGAAAAACAGAGATACGGACGCCTGAAAAAAAGAATATATATATATAAAATTTTCTTCGGTTTACCGTAATTCGAAGTGGGATGAAAAACGGGGGGAAACCAACACCCAAGAAACCGAAAGCAAGTGCAATGAGCAGATAAACAATTCCAAGATAGGTGCTGATTGAGCATCCACTTGATTGAGCATCCACAGTATTATTAACGTGAGCTGGCATTTTTGCGCTGAAAACTGTACAAAACCTGAAGGGAAAATCGGTTTAGAAAACAACAAGAAATCAAAGAAGTTCGAAAAGAGCATCAAACTATCTTTCCGATTTTCAAAGGAATATCATAGTTACGAGAAAACTGCTAATTATTTAATGTTTTCCATTTATACATCTTCAAGAATTAAACAACTCCAAAATTTTGAAAATTCGTTTTTAGGCCGAAAAATTACAAAAACAAAAAAAATGAGTGTACGCAGATTTTACGCTATGTTGCGTACTTGGCGCCGTGCCAAGTAGTTTACCGTAACCCATCTGGGCGGTTTTTCAAAAAAAAACATTTCTGAATTTTGGTTTTCTTTGAAAATGAACTAATCATATAAATGTGGTGCAGAAAAATGGTTTTTAAAAAAATGAGGCTTTTTCAAGCATTACTTTTCAAAAAAAAAAGAATTTATGATTAAAATATCAAGATATTAAATTTTGCACGAAAAACACAATATTTATGAATTGAAACGTTCTCCTTTATGAAAACTTTATTTTAAATAGAAAACAACTGGAATAACAAATTAACAAATTAACAAACTATCAACAACAGCAAAGACAAATTTTGAAAAAATCAAAATTTCGAAGAAACCATTTTCGGGATCCTTGACGGAATTCTTTTCGCGCCAGGCGGTGAAATCGATTTAACATCGCTTAAACGTGCCTTCTTCAAAGAAATCATGGGAAAAATCATCTCCATGTGCCATACAACGAGGAGATCGGAGAAAAACGCAGAAATTAGTATACTTTGAACTTCAGCGAATCCCAAAATACCCTCATTTTTGTTCGAAAATGCTAAAATTTGGCGATTATTTTGGAATAGAAGATGTGATATTAAGTTTACCCAAATGAACAACATGAATCCAGCTATACAATCTGACAAGAAGAAAAACTGCCTGAAAAGAAGGTTTTGTCGAATTTTAGGGCTTTTAAGGGTTTAGTTTATACATTAATCCCAAAGTGTGTCGCAATAATTGGATAAAATTCGATAAAAGTTGCAGAAATGAAAAGAATACAGTAGAGAACCTAAAAACACTTGTTTTGTTTTTTTTTCAAAAAAAAAAATGATTACCATGCTAAACATCAAAATATTATCTGTTGGGGTGAATGGTGCAGGTCCGATAAGCATTTTTGACAATTTTTCAAAAATTACCAAATGGACCAGAATGATCATGCTTTTTCTCCAAGCAGTGAGGCCCGGAAGCGACATATTCTGAATTTTAAATTAGAATTTTTGTGGCTGAAAAATTAAAGAATAGAAATAATAACTGTAATCAGAACATTTAGAAATAACCCCTTAAAACAGAAATATAGAAATTTTATTAGAACTCGACCATGCAATAAACAATATTAGAAACTTAAATATATTTTTAAAATTTGTCGAAAAAATCAAATATACTCATTATTTTCTCAATTCATCTTCCCACACAAAATGACGAGCAAGTTGAAATTTACGCTGCTCCTTTTGACTTTTCACATATTTCAAAACCGAAATCGTCATTTCTATATGCCAGAAATATGAAATAAGTGAAATCAACGCTATCACGAATCCATAAAACGGTCCAATTTCCAGATCATTCTTTTCAGAAACTTCGAATTTGTATGGATGTCTGGATGCTGAAATTTTATTTTATTTTTTTAAGTCAGAGTTTTTAATCGAAAACTATACCAATTGCTTTGAAAAGGAAGAAGAAGATGGAAGTGATTGGTAATATCAAGATAACAATCTGAAAAATGGATTTTTTTTTAAACTTTCGACATAAATGTTTTTTTATTACCTGAGCAGCAAGATGTGCAAATATGATATATACATTTTTCATAATGTAGCCGTACAGGAAAACCAGTGACAGAATTGTCTGAAATTTTCAAAAATCAATAGGTGCTCAGAAATTGATACAAAATACCATAAAAACCGACGGAACTGCGAAAATCGAAGACGAATTGAGGAAAAGAATCGCCATAACCGAAAACATGGAAGCAATTGATACTTGGACAACTGCCAACAAATCCTTCGTCAATAAAAGTCCAAATGTCAGCGGTGCCGAAGGTATTGGGCATTGCAAATATGAATAAGTCATATTTAAATAGTTTGCTAAACTTCGATTATTGGCAAATAAACAAGTTTTTTGAAATATTGCTGGATCAGAACCATAGATGATGCGTAAATAAATCAATCTCTATTTTTAAATTTATTGAAAATGGTAACAAAAAATGAAATTAACAGTTTTAATATCAAAGTTACAAATAAAGATGAAAGTTAATGGTTAAGTCTACAATCCAATAGTCTACGTAACATTTCTAAGTTCAAAACTCTTCAAAATCAGATACTTCTAAATAATCGGGTAATGCCATCATAGGCGTTCTCATTGTACTGGTACAATCCCTGAGTGGTATCAAATTCCGGTTCAGCCAACAAAAGATCTCTTTTAACAATTGCGTATTTCACAACGGCCCAACTGATGTGAAGATAGTAGCAGTAGACTGAAAATTGGAATTTCAGAAGTTTAACCAGGGAAAATTAATAAATACCAAGGAGAAGAACCAACGAGAAGATGAAAATTCCGACGGACGATTCCAACGATTTCATGAAGTGCTCAGAAGAGGAAAAGGCACTGGTGAAGTGGCAGATGTCTATAAAATGTTCATTTTCAGTTTATTAAATGCGCCAAAACATAAGCAAAGTCGAATTATTGCACCAATCAACAAATATACGAGAATAAACGCATGTACGGCGAAATGTGCTTTCAAAATCTGGACACTTTCCACAGCGATTCCAACGTAGAATAATTTTGTGACATTGATCTGAAAATCCTAATTCTCGAAATATATTTTTTAATGCTTCCTACCAGAACAACGCATGGAACGATGAGAATGTCTCCAATATTGAAGGCTAAGATCAAAAACCCGATGATGAGGCACAATTGAACTGCTCCGACAATGAAACAGGATGGGATGTTCGCCATTCTGAAAAAAAACATTTTTAATTACTTAAATATATAGAATTTTGAAAGGATTAAGATAAAATACTTATAAATTGGCATCAAAAATTAGAAACATGATTCATCAAGATCTGCGGACAAACGCTTTAATATTTTAATATAAATTTAAGAATATAAATCAAGAACACAAAGGATTTGAACTTTGAAGGAAAAAAATTGAGAATTACCGTAGTCTAGGTCTTGATACGAGATAAAAGTTTGAATGGTATGTCCCTTTAAAAATACAGCAGCCTTAATGAGAAAATTAATGTTTTTCGTCATTTTTTCCACAGACAGTTTATTTCATACCACGGTGGGATACCACGGATTTTGGCTAGTAACGACCTTAACTTTTTTTCACCTGGAAAGGTGTAATGACCTTAACTCGAGGCGGGTTCGAAGAACAGTGATGAAACAATTGGTCATATATTCGTTTTTTAAGCGTTTTTCAGCGTTTTTGCTGCACTTTTCGTTTTGTAGTCGCCTTAACTTTTTTTTAAATTTTTTTGGATCGAACTTAACTCTGAGATTTCGAAATGACCCGATCCCACCTATGGTTTATTTCTATTCATGAATTAAAAAGGTTAAAACATTCAAGGAAATTTTTTATGGAATTGTAGATATACCATCACGAAATTTTTGAATTTAAAGCAAACAAAGGATAAAAGGATTTATTGAAGTTCGTAATATTATAGTTTTAAAAAAACGAGTTCGGTGGATGAGAGCAGAAATAATTAATACAGGACTCGTTTCAAAATTAACAATTTGAGTAATCGTGAATTCCAAAGGCTTAATTATCACGAACTTTTATTTTAATTCAAATTCTGGCGAGAACATTGTTCGCATTACGGAAGGCTGAGATCTTGATGAGAGTTTTCTCCAATCTAATCATGACCAAAGTGAGCAGCATACGAATGAACCAACCTAAAAAATGTAACAATTAAAATGTTTTTAAAAAAAAGTTTTGAACACCGAAAACGAAGATTGTGAGGTAAATCGCAGCATTTTTGTCGGTCACAAAGTCGTAGACATATTTATCGGTCGCCATCGGATACACTTTCTCACTGAATCCTCGGCGAAATTCTGGAATATAATTATAGATTCATCAAGAGAAATTCTATTATTACCTGTGGCAGTGAGTGCCTTTGCGAAGATGTATTCCAACGAGAAGAGAAAACAGACTATCTGAAAAATAAAAATTTTCACTAGAATTCTCCGAGAAATTATGCACCTGGAACGAAAAGAGAATATATTTCGTTGTCATTCCGGAATAATACTTTTTTTTCGCCGAATCATATCCAATACACAAAATGATTAACTCAACCGCAGCCTGGTGTAAAATACAAGTTATTTCGATGTCTGAATAAACTTACGACTAGATTGAAGAAACGGTTTGAGCTAGACATTGCGAAGACGATGACAATATCACTGCTGATAGCAGCGAAAATCTAAAGTCTTCTTATTTAAAACTTATTCGACATTTTTTTAAAAGATCTTACCGAAATATTGTGCAACAATCGAACCACCTCATTTTCGATCAATGGTTTTTGTGTTCCAGAATAATGGGTCATTTTTTGAAAAACTGAAAAATTCTAGTTTCTGCTATGATTTTTAGTTTCTACATGCGCACAATACAAAAAATAAGAAAGTTTCAGAAAAAAATGAGGGGAATTTCGTTTTCAAAGACAATATAAAACTATCCCCTCATTTCAACAAATAATGAAACCGAAGACACATTTTAGACTTCTTTTTCGTAAAACAGTCAGAGTAAAGAAATATTCGAAGTGATCTTCATATATATTTTTTTCAGAATAACAAAAATTGAAAGAAAAACTGAACGAAAAAAACATTTAAAAGGCATTATCTCTGGCATAACGTTCAAGAACCTTTTTCTTGTAGATCAATCTGATAGCGAATGCGGTGGCGACGGTACGGCTGAAGTAGACTGAAAAGATCCAAATTATTAATGAAAAATAAATATTTATAAACTCTAAACTTACGAACGCTGCTGACCAAAAGTAGACGAATGAAATTCGGATCGTTAATAGATTCAATTTGAAGTGCAGAATATCCGAATTCTTTCAATTGTGCAGTTGTCTCTTCTGGTTCTATAAAAACCTCGATTTTATTCATTCAACCTTAAAAAGTTAACAAACTCGAGACAAAGCATAAATATCCAAGTAGTGCGAGAGCATGAATGGAACAGTTGAAAATCTGGTAGCACAGGTACAAAACCATCGTCGGAACGTGCTCAGCAATGCAAAAAACCACTCCGACGATCTCAACCAAACCCTGAAAGTACTTAAATTATATAGATTCTAATTTTTAACTTAATCACCATTATCATATAAAGTGCATCAGTAGAAAAAATACCATAGATTCCCAAAAACAATCCAGTGAATGTGATGTACCACTGGAATAAAATTTGCATTTTCTAGGACGGAATTTTTGGTTAGATTCAAAGTATATTTTTTTCGACACATTAAACACACAATTTTATGTGGCAATGTAAGCATAAAAACCGTTTAAAAAACGAGGCAGCTTCCTTTTTTATAAATATTGGTAGCTTTTCTAAAATAGTTTATTAACTTATCTATAAATTCGAAAAGTTCATTATTTTCGCGGAGCCTGGTAAATTATTCAAATCTCCTAAATATAAATTAAACTCACAATTGACAGAGGCATCTTCCAAGTGAAAACATCCTGGACAGTCTTTTCAGAATCCTGAAACCCCGAAAATTTTGAACATAATAGTATTCTTCTTAAACCCACCAAAAATGGAGCTCTTTGCTGTTGATGGTGATCCATCTCGCTGAAAACATATTTTTTCTAAAAATTGGGACTCAAGATATTAAAGATAATATACTGAAGAATTACAACAAAAAATTATTTAACAAACAATTGATTCGTAACAAAAATTTATGAAAATTACAAAATTAATAACAAACAAACAGATGTTCAGCATAAAACAGGGTAAAACTAGTGTTTTCAATACACTATAAAATTATTGGAGAAAAATTAGACTTTGTCCACAACACTTCTAGAATTGATATTTTTCTCAAGGATTTTCTTCTTATATATCAAGGAGATCGAATATCCGGTGGCAATTGCACGACTGAGGAAGACTGAAATTTTTCGAATTTATAACAAATCTATAAATTCAAATATAGATACTCACGAACGATCAACACCAAAAGAACGCGAAGAAAACGCGGGTCACTGACAAAGGCAATTTTTCTCACTTGAAGCTGCGAAATTGTTTCGAATTGTTTTGGATCTGAAAAAAGAATCGTACAATAATATTTCGAACCATTTAGAACCGTACATAAGACCACAAATGCACAGAAAATGAATGCTGCGAGAATGGAGACACAGTTGAAACTCTGTAAATTTTGAAAATTTTTGTAATGCATGAACTTCGAGAAAAATAAAAATTTGAATGGAAAAACAGTCAAAAAAAATTATTTTTTAAATTTTTCCTAAGTTTATGCATTAAATATTTCGCTAATTTTAGAATTTTTTGCATTTGGCCATAAAATCTCCCTTGTTTGATTACCTGAATGCACAGATAGATGGCCATTGTTGGAAGATGTTTCATGAGACAACAAAGAACTCCAACCAGCTCGATAACGCCCTGAAAATTATGCAAAAATTAAAATGTTCCATTTTATAAGCTTACAGCAATCATCAAAATAACATTACATGATATTATTCCAAAAAATCCCATAATCAAGCCGGTGAGTGCAATGTACAACTGAAAAATTGAAGTTATTCGGGAATGAAACCTGAATTCCAATTTACAATTGAAAGCGGCCACTGGACGAAAGGAAAAGTGAAGATGAAGCTGACATTTGTTTTGAAACTATCCTAAAATGAAATAATACATATTTTTTTGACTCGAAATTGAAAATAAAGCTCACCCAGAGTGTAAGCTTTTGCGGCTTTGAATTTTTATTCATTTTCTTTAAAAATTGATCTGAAATTGATCACTTGTTGTGTTACCGATTTTCTGGAAAAATTTCATATTTTATCCTAGTTTCTTTACTTTTAAAAATATCCTCGTAATTTTTAAAGAAAAAAAACAAAAAATTCGAAAAAAAATTTTTATTTTCAAAATAGCGCGACATACAGTAATCCTATGCGTTGCGAGATGCGCTGCTTTTATTTAAAGCACGCGCCTTTGAATACTGTAAACGAATATTTTTTGCGTGTGCCTTTAAATTGAGGGGTTACGGTAAGCACAAAAAAATTCGATTTTTCACGGATTTTTAAATTAATTTTCAAGCGGATCATTAAAAATTTGTCAATTTTTTTGAAGATGTTACATAAGAATTAAATTTACCAGGATGAAACCATACTGTAAAACAAAACCTGAAAAATTGTATTCCATAAAAAGTGCAAGAAATCAGAAATCCCCTCACAAAAAGCTTTCTATCAAAAAGCTGACCACAAAGAAACACCTTCATTACCAGGCAAGAAAAGAATCATATCGATAACAATAAAACCAAGTTCCCATCCCCCTCATTCACCATTTTACACTTTTATACAGTCAACTATATATTATGCTAATGTTTTTTTCCTCCCCTTATATAGTAGTAGTTTATATTATTATTATTATTCTTCCTCTTCTTATTATGCTTCAATTCTAATAAATATATATATAACGGAGAACCAGTCTAAAACCAAACCATTACGCCATTTTTTGACTACTGTCATCGCTGCCCTCACAGTTCAAAAAAAGTTTCTTCATTTCACAATGAACTGTTCTCTGTAACTTTGATGTTATTTATGAAAAATTATTGTTTTGTTCCATTTCCAGACCCCCTGATTTCATCTCCACAACGGTTTCCTTTCCTTTTACACAACTTCTTCGTTTTTCTGATTAGTATTTCTGATTTTACATTGTAAAAATGTGAACGCTTGTCTTTTTTTTAAGATGATTTGTATTCTCAACATATTTATATCTGTTTATAAATGTGAAGAGGCAGGATAACAATTATGAACGTTCTTTTTCATGTATTACATTTAGATTTGGTAGGAGGTGGCATAACACTTCTAAATGACTAATACATGTTTCTTCATTACAAGGATTCATAACACAAATTTTCTGCTTTTTTTTGCTTAATCTTTTTGGTCAAATTTGTTTTGTAGGCTTCTTTGTTTTAAAGGAGAACTTTACGAAGATAATAAAAATATTTATTAATTTACCTTAAATGAAATTAGACTTCATTCTCATTCTAAATCTGTTTTTAAAATGTTCTAAAACCACCTAGAAGCCGAGAAAATGAGCTTCAAAACAATGGCCTAGAAAAAAAGGTTTCCACCTGGCCGAACTTTTCCAATGAGCTTTTTTCGTGTTTCGTTAATAAATAGTTATGCAGAATACTTATATTAGTCCTTTTTTAAAATTTTTTTTGGATTTTTCATGCCCGCGGACTAGTTTTCCCCGATGGACACTTTTTCTAGGCCATTGTTTTGAGGCGCGTTTTCTCGGCTTCTAGGTGGTTTAAAAAAATTTTAAAAACAGATTTAGAATTAGAATGAAGTCTATTTTCATTTAAGGTACACTTATCATCTCCGTAACGTACTCCTTTAAAGCATTTTTCTTATTAAAAAAGTAAAAAATTTTAAATGCAGGAAATCATTTTGCTATCCGTTCGATATGAGAAAACCTTTATAGACCTGAACTTCCGTTGTATTCTGCTTCTTAATAGTTGCGGTTTTCTCATACAATAAAATAAGTTTTCCAGAGAAAAAAAGAAGCATTTTAAAGATAAAAGATTACACATTTTTTGAAGCCACACCTATTTTTCCATAAAATCTCAATTATTTCGGTTTTTTTTAAACTTTTAAAACTTATGCCCCTTCCAAATAATGTGTAAAGAACATACATTCCAAAACAAAAAACAAATGACAAGAAAACGGCGCAAAACGCAATTGTTTTGTTCACTTATTTGCCCTTTTCCTACCTCTTGTCCTGTTCATTTTGCTCAAACAAAATCGCCGCTGTCCACTTTTCTTTTCAAGAAATTTCTCCGCTTGTTTTCTCCCCCCTTGTTGTTTTTTCTTCTTGAAATTTTAATTACAATTATTTTCAGACAATGAAACGGTTACTAATTTTAATGTTTGCACAAGTGTTGGTAGTGGTTTGTTGATTTTTCTTTTTCACAGAAATTTTCCACTACTTTTTTCTCAATTTCAGAATTCTGTGTTGCCTGATGATTCACCATTTCGTTGGAATTTAATACCAAAGAAATTGCTGAAAAGATTGTGCAATTTGGATGATTCATTGCCAATTTGTGCGTGGAAGGTACTTAAAACCAAATATCTGGGCCTAATTTGTTTCCTATGAGCTTTTTTCGTGTAAATAATACGTATTTATGGAGAATACTTATATTAGGCTATTTTAATTTATGTTTTTTATGCATTTTTTTGAATTTTTCACATAATATTGCCCGCGGACTAGTTTTCGCAAACTTTTCTAGGCCATTATTTTAAGGTGTGTTTTCTCGGCTTCTAGATGGTTTTAAAAAAATCTAAAAACAGATTTGGATAGCGTATGAGGTGTATTTTCATTCGAATTGCATTAAATAGCTCTACAATGAAAAAAATCGTTTAAAAAACCAATTTTCTCAATAATTTGAATTCAATAGGCTTTAGAGTGAAAATTTCTATTAAAAAACGTAATCTTAAACAAAAAAAGAAGAAATTTTAATTTTCCAGCTTATTTTTGTTTTTCTTTCATATTTTCAGCCTTTATAAAATCACAAAGATCTTGAAAATTCAAAAAAAAAACAATAATATAATTTTAGAGCTCTTCGAGCAGTAAAACTGTTTTCATAATTTTTTTCAAATGTTCACATTTTAGACTACTGAAATTTCAGCTTTTTAAAGCCATTTTGTCAAAAAATATTTCAATTTTTCATAATTCGATTCAACACTATGACAATATAATTTTTCCAGCGCCACTTGCCGGCATCCAATGGTAAGGAAGTCTACTCAAAATGGCAAATTTGTCGCGATCATCCGGAATTGAATATCTGTAAATGGCAAAATGGTGGTTTTGTCACCATTCCACAGACGGAAGAATCTTTGGCTGGCGCCACCACCACAACTGCTGTGCGATTGGAGAACTCTGCTGAAGCTCCGCCAACTTCTGCATCAGCTTCAGAATCGATATTTGTGGTGAGTTGAGCAAAAATTCAATATTTCAATGTTTTATCTATTTATTTATGCACCGCAACATAAATTTTTTAATGACTTTTAAAAAAAAGTCATTTTATAAGATTTCAGAAATATTTTTTACTATAATGACTTACATGAGGACTTCGTAGAAAAAACGTTCCAATAAATATTCCTTGAAAATAGACTTCATTCTCATTCGAAATATATTTTTAAAATTTTCTAAAACCACCTAGAAACCGAGAAAATGAGCTTCAAAACAATGGCCTAGAAAAAGTGTCCACCTGGCCAAACTTTTACTATGTGCCTTTATATTTCTGGAAATTGCGTAAATTAGTTTCTTTTAACTTATTTTTACGCCATTTTCTGTTTTCTTCAAGTAACAATACCCGCGGACTAGTTTTCGTAGCAGAAAACTTTTTCTAGGTCATTGTTTTGAAGCTCATTTTCTCGGCTTCTAGGTGGATTTAGAAAATTTTAAAAACAGATTTGGAATGAGAATGAAGTATATCTTCATCGCAGTGCATTTATTAGTTCCTTCTTTGCGAGATTTAAATGAATTACATCGGCATTTTTTTGAGAAATTACTTTTACAATTTTTTTTTTCGAAACCAAGGTTTCATACGTTTCAATAATTGATCAAAAGAAAGTCTTCTTTTGAAAGTTATTGTTGTGTCCGTGTGTGTGTATTGTCAATTCAATTATTCTTGACCATTGCGTTCGGAAGGCTGTTCAACCTCTCAGCCGCTCCGCACGCACGCGGCGCGTTCCCCGACACTCAACACACTGGAAAATTTGAAAAATTCATTTTCCCTCCAATATTTCAGTGTGTTGAGTGTCGGCAGCCGCGTCACGTGCGTGCGGAGCGGCTGTGAGGTTGAGCAGCCTTCCGAACGCAATGATCAAGAATAATTGAGTTGACAATATATAGAATACGGGAAATATATCTTGGGTTATAACCAAGAATGCTACAATTCATTTATCCTGCAGAGGGTATGTATACCCTTGATTTCGGTTCACGTTGACTGTTTAGGATCATAATTGCTAGTTGGCAAATCATCTTCTTGTATTTATACACAACAGTTATTTAAGCATTGAGACTTTCTTTGAAACATTCCCAAATTTGATCATACGTGGCCTCTGGCCTCTGATTCCCTTTTTTATTAAATTAAAAATAATTTCACATCCCTGAAAAATAATTCCAATTATTTCCAGAACGAACCCAACATGATGCTCTCCTCAAAATGGTCCAACCGTCAAGACATGGAGCAAACCCTTAAAAAAGAGCTCAACTCACCAGAACCACGTTTCGACGGTCAATTACGAAGTCCTTCTGAAAACGAATCAGACGACGTGCCAACCGAAAATTTCGACGAGACTATAATGTCAGCGAATGAAGGGGTTTTCAGCATCTAGCCATCTGAATGCCTTTTCACAATTAATAATACGGTTATTTTTTTCTTCTTCTTAAAATTCTTATTCTACTTATTTGCAAAATAAATCTCAGTATAAAAATCGTATTTATTGATAAGCTTCTGGTCCGTTTCAATATTAAGCATTAATTTAATTTTAACCCGCAATTATCGATTAAATTATCGATTAAATATCGATTAAATTAATTGCAAAGAGCCCGGGCCAGAAAAATACATAAAGTGAAAAAATAACAAGGAAAAAGCAAAGATGTATGTACAGAGAAAATATTGTAAGATCAAATTAAACAGACTTGTCGCGAAAAAAGTTCGGCCCGGCCGGCCTTTGGGCCCTGTGACAGGCCAACGGCCTATAACATTATAAAGTTCGGCCCTAGGCTCAGGGGCCTTAAAAAATTAAATAGTAGCATGATTAGGATGATTATAATCAGTCTGGTCTTCTCCATCAAGACCCGCTAATCGAAGGAACGTCTCTTCCAGCGAAGATTGTGCCAATATAAAGTCCTTAGCCTGAAATTTTCACAATTTTTCTTTTGAGAACTTTCTACAAAATCCCTCACATTCAATAACTTGGCCAAACTTTGAACCTGCTCAAATTTGCTCGACCATCGATCTCCCGGCTCTTTTGGAATCTGCCATTTTAGATTCAGCGTTTTATTGGTCTCTGCCGTTTTCAGCATAGCATTCGGTATATATTTATTCACTTGTTGACAAATGTCATTTCTTTCGCTTGCGTGATTAATCGTCAATGTCATTGTGTATGTGTTGCCATATCTGGAAAATGGGAAAATAGAAGTTAAATGTTGATTCAAATTATTTTGCGCATTTCTCAAAATCATAAAAATTCAAAAGAACACTTCTATAACTCTTTTTCTTTTGATTTTAAATATTAACAAAAATACTCACAATGATTTCAACTCCTGCCCACTTCCAATCGCGATCAAACTTCCCTTATTCAACACCGCAATTCTCGAACACAACGCTTCACACTCATCCATTGAATGCGACGTCAACATCAACGCACTATTCGAATGTTCCCGACACCATTTCAACAATTCCCAAACCTCTCTTCTCGCTCTCGGATCAATTCCAGCCGTCGGCTCATCCAGAATAATAATTCGAGTCGGCGCTAATAAAGCAACTCCGACCGAAATCTTCCTCTTCTGTCCACCACTATAATATCTCACATGTTTATCGCCATGTGCCAACATTCCAACACATTCCAGAACAAGCTCAGCTTTTTCCTTGAAATTCGAGAAACCGTGCATTTGGGCGAGAATCTGAAGAATTTGAGCGCGTTTTGTGGTAAAACAATGATAGAAATCGAATACCTCTAAACATTCTCTTCCAGTCAAATCCAGCATCAATGCGTCAAATTGTGGGCAATAACCGATGGACTGAAAAATCAGAATTTTTTCGACCTATTTTCAATTTCATTTTTTTTCGTCATGTTTGAAAACCTATGGAAAACCATAGGTGGGATACCGCGGATTTGACCTAGTAACGACCTTAACCTTTTTTTCACTTGGAAAGGTGTAACGACCTTAACTCGAGGCGGATTCGAAGAACAGTGGTGAAAAAGTTGGTCATATATTCGTTTTTTAAGCGTTTTTCAGCGTTTTTGCTGCATTTTTCGTTTTGTAGTCGCCTTAGCTTTTTTTAAATTTTTTTTTGGATCGAGCTTAACTCTGAGATTTCGAAATGACCTGATCCCACCTATGTGAAAACACATTTTTTCGGTAATTTCCCAATTACGTACTATTGTCAACTCAAATATTATTGATCATTGCATTTTGAGGCTGCTCAACCTCACGGACGCTCCGCACGCACGCGACGCGGTGACCTCCCACTCAACACTGAAATATTGGCGGGAAAATGAATTTTTCAAATTTTCCAGTGTGTTGAGTATCGGCAGCCGCGTCGCGTGCGTGCTGTGAGGTTGAGCAGCCTTCCGAACGCAATGATCAAGAATAATTGAGTTGACAATAAAAACGACAAAGTAAACCGCTTCCAGGTTTCTTGATGGACTAAATGGCGAGAGAACACACAAACGACAGAGACGCAGAAAATTTGTCCACCATGAAACAAACCGGGAACTGATTTTCTTTATTTTTCGCGTACGGCAATAGGAAATTTCGAAAAAAAAAGGCAAAGAATATGAAAATTAATTAAAAATTGGTTCGAAGTCCCTTTAAAACTCTAATGTACTTCTGATAAAGTAAATGTTACCCTCTCTTTAAGGTATATTTACAGAAAATAAGAAAAAAACTCACAATCAAATCCGTTACATCAGCTCCTCCAATTCTCGCCTCTCCACTAGTCGCAAACGCCTGCCCAGTCAAAATATTGAAAGTCGTCGTTTTTCCGGCACCATTCACTCCTAACAATCCAAAAACTTCCTTTTCATTCACCGCCAAACTGAGATCGTTCAACGCCGTGAAAGAGCCAAAATTCTTCGTCAAATTTTTCACAAACAACGGATAGTTCGAGCAAACTCCACTGTTTACAAAGTCCCTTTCCTTTTCAAGATTTTCACAGTGCGGTAGGTCGCTTGTCTGCAAATTTAAAATTGTAAGAATTCAAGAAACACTGAATTAAATACCGTAGATGGTCCGACGACATGCGGTGTTCTTCGAATTGTCAAAGTTTGTGAAAGGAATCGTCTAACAAACTTAAAGTTCAAAGTGATAAACAATACTATAGAAAATGCTCCAAATATCGCCATGTATGCCATATTCTTGCCTTAAAAGGGATTTTTAGTTAATTTTACCCTTAAAAAACCAACCAACAAAATCCCATTTCAACAAATCTGCACTATCGGTATATGATCCATAAATATTGATTTGGAAGATAGCATTAGCAAACGCATAAGACGGTAAAATGAACAATAGGGTATCAGCTATGATTTCTCTCAATTTTTCATCAATCGAGAAAAGAGCAATAAGTGAAATAAAGATCAACGCAACACCGGTCATCACAACTTGCCAAACGATCAAAAGAACATTAGCTTTCGATGAAGATTCGAATAGGAATGAAACAGCGTAGACAAATGGGACACATGCCACAAAGTAAAGCGCCCAAAACAGTATTATTCTGAAATTATTGAAATCAGAAAGAAATCTCCTGTTTTTTTCGGGAAAAAAACTTACACAAACAAGTGATTGCTCATCCATTGGAAAATCAAGAATATAATCAAGAACATGGAGCAAATAATTATATAAATAATCGCATCATAAAACAGTGATGCCAAATAGAAGGTAAGTGGCGAGATTCCAGTCAAAAATTGTTGATGTGCAAACATCGACGTTCTCTCCTCAATCAAGAACATGGCAAATGTCGAGGTGACCATGGCGAAGATTAAAATAAGCATTGGGGTGAGTAGAAAATCGATCAATGAGCTTGGAACACCCTGAAAATGTTGGAAAATCTATTTTTTCAATAATTTGCAAATATTTTGCAAAAAATATCCCCTGAAAATAAAATGTTTGGAACTTCTTGCAGTTTCAAAAAAAAAAAATTTTAAAGGAGGGCTTTACGCAGATTATGAATGAAGTTAAAATGCAAAAAAATCATACTCATGTTATAAATGGGTTTTTAAAAAATTTTTTAATTCGTAGAAGAAAAAAAAAACAGAAAAAACGAGCCACCTAAAAAAAGGGGGACCGTGGAAGAACTTGTGTTTCTAGTCCGCGAACATTTGGTTTCCTAGGCCAACTATTAATTTTATTTTTCGTTTTTATTCATTTTTTAAAATTTTTTTGGCTTTTTTGCATTTAAAATGAAACAAGGTTATAATTTTGCATGAAAAACAAGCTGATGAATGTTTTTTTTTAAATTTCAGTTTTCATAGCCGTACTTTTTGTTTTTTCTGCTATTTTTTTCAGAATGGGAAAAACTAGTGTTGTATTTGTGTAGAAACTTAATAATTGCAAAATTTTGCATCACTTTTTGCGCTGTTTTTCATTTTAAATGCAAAAAAGCAAAAAAAAGGTTAAAAAATGAATAAAAACGCACAAATTTAATAGCTGGCCTAGGAAACCAAGCTGTCGCGGACTAGAAACACAAGTTCTTCCGCGGTCCCCCTTTTTTTTGAGGTGGCTCGTTTTTTCTGTTTTTTTTCTTCTACGAATTAAAAAAAAAATTTAAACCCATTTATAACATGAGTATGAGTTTTTTTTTGCATTTTAACTTCATTTATAATCTGCGTAAAGCCCTCCTTTAATTAATTGATTGGTTTCCGTTTTTGTACTCATTTTGTTTTCAAATATCAAAATCCAAACCTTGTGCTCCGCTTCCACTCCAGCGTAAACCACAATTCCAGTTTCAATCGTACTATTTCCAACATTTCCATTTGCCAGTCTCGCCCGATTCAATAAACTAACAAGCGTCGGCAAAACATGATAATTTCGTTGATTGAACAATGCAATCACTTCTTCTGTCGAATTTCTAGTCATTCCAAATCCTCCTGGTGGCATTTCCTAAAAATTTCAACTTTAAAAAAAATTCAATCCAACAAACATCCAACCCCAATCAATCCTTTCGTAATACTCATCAACGATTCCGTTTCCGAATACGTTTGCAATGCAAATCCCGGCGTCAATCGAATAATTTCCAAAAAATCCCTCGCAAATTTCGATTCTGTTCCATTATTCAATCTCCAAATAACTCTCGTCGGTTCCAATTCATCCGCAGTCAATCTTCTACTCTGATCAACATTTTTCGTCGACAATTGTGACAAAGAAGAAACGAAAAACAAAAGAAGTATTGGAATGACGACTTGTCCGATAAATTGCGTCCAATTCCGACGATTGTAGAGGAACTTTTTACGCAAAATTGATAGAGCTTGAGCAAAAACTTTCGTCGCGCCCGTTTTATCTGGTTTTCCTGAAAAAAAAATGAAATGTTATGTTTTTTCGGCCTCTGAGGTTTACATGAGACCTATCTCTTTAGTAAGAGATTGGGCTGTAGGCCAAGAAACTGCGAACTTTAGCTACAAACAAGGGAAAAAGATATAGCGCGTCAAAATCTGAAAAATTTGAACTTCGAAGAGCTGTAACGTGGCTCAAACTCAATATTTCTGGATGAAATTTTTAGATATACACAGGAGTTCCATTATTAACTAATTTTCCAAATTTGAGCTAATTTCGTTGAGATTTGTTAAAAACTCTTTTTGGGGAAACAAAAATGTCTTTTTTTAAAATCTCAACCAAATTAGCTCCAATTTGGCAACTTGGTCAAGAATGGAACCATTGTGTTTACCTAACAGTTTAATCCAGGAATATTAAGTTTGAGCCAAGTTATAGCTCTTCAAAGTTCAAATTTTAACAAATTTTCAGATTTTGATGCGCACATAAATTGTTCCATTGGCAGCTAAAATTCGTAGTTCCTTAGCCTACAGGCCGAGCTCTTTCTCAAAAAATACTAAACATTACAAAAAACTCACTATCTTCCGTATTCATCAACCTTCGATAGCTGTCCGAACTCTTAGTACTCGTTTGAGTATCATATCCTGGCGGCTAAAAATATTCGCATTTTTCAAAAAAATTTCCATTTTTTTCATAGTTTACCTTCAAATTAACATCACTCTCATTTCTCGCATGATGACTCAATCGACTATTCTGCCTAGATGCCATTTTTTCATCAACCTTATCTCCAATTGTGATGAACACTTGTTCCAACGTGTTCAACGACAATCCAAAACTGGTCATCACCAAAATCGCGAGCTCCGATTTCAATTCATTCGGAATTGTGGCCAAATGTTCAGATTTGAAGCTAAAATTAAATGTTTCTTCAAAACAAATAATAATTGTTAAAATAATCACTTTCGTTCCTGAATCGCTTCCAGCGCTTTGAACAACGCCGCAAATTGAAGTTTGTTATTTTCAGGCAACACAATTTCCACTTGCAATCCGTGATCCGATCCCAATGATGCGCCTTCAACAAAATGTCGGCATACTGATTCAAGAACGTTGTGCATCTTTTTCTTGCTGTTCACATCTTGTCCCATTACAACTGTCAACAAGTAGCCGGTTCCGAATTTCTGTTTCAAGAATTGAACAGATCCTGATGCCGCCTTTTGTCCATGTGACATGATTACAATGAAATCTCCAAGTCTTTCAGCTTCATCCATATAATGTGTTGTTAAGAGAATCGTTCTGTAAATTAATGTTTTATTTATCTATTTGGAATTTCGAGGGCTAAGCTCCGATAATCTTTAAAATCTCACCTGTTAGCCTTCTCTTTCTCCAGTAGAACTTGCACATGCTGTCTCGCACCAGGATCCATTCCAGCAGTCGGCTCATCCAACAAAACCACATCAGACTCTCCAATCAACGCCATACAAACACACAATTTCCTCTTCATTCCACCGGAAAGATTCATCGAGACTTCATCTCGTTTCGCATCCAATTGAACATCGACCAACAAGCGAATCATTTCCTCTTGAAAATCCTTCTTCTCATTTCCACCTTTCATTCCAAAAATCAACCACAAATGCTCCTCAACTGTCAGCTTTTCATACAACGGATTATATTGCGGACACAATCCGATATGTTCACGAGTTTTCGTCGTCTGTCTACCAACATCATATCCACAAATCGTTATATTTCCATGTGTCGGTTGAATAATTCCAGCAATGCTGGCAAATGTTGTACTTTTACCGGCGCCATTGTGTCCCAGAAGAATGGTGACTTGTCCACGTTTTGCATCAAATGTTAGGCCATCAACCGCTCTTTCGCCAGTTGTTGACCAGATCTGAAAATTGGAGTTTTTTAGTGTTTTTCAATAAAAATTTCAAAAAAAGCCAACCTTGACCAATCGATTAACCGAGATATCACTTCTTGCATTATCCCTTCCACCATCAATCTCATTCGATCCAATCAACAAATCCATATCATTATTAGGAACCGGCAGTGATGTTGAAGCTCCTCCAATAGCACTCATCTGAATCTTGAAACTCGATTTAGAGGTGCAAAACCAGAAATAATAGAATCCAACCTGTTCATTATTCCTCGTATTCTGAGCGGTCACACCATCAACCTGCGTATAATCTTCCAACTTCTCTCTCTCGCCGAAAAACGACTTCAGGCTGAAATCCGCCGAAGTTCTGACATAATCCACGATCAAAGTAAGCGCAAACATCCAAACAATATCAAAAACCATCATAAACAATGAGAAACCGAGTGAGAAATGAAGTGTCGAATCAGCAAACATATTGAAAATGTTCAATTCTCTTTCCCTTCTCATATAATCTGATATTGCTTCAATCGCCAATGTGAATGCTCCATTAATGTTCAATGCATAGACAAAACAATTCCCAATTTTTTCAATAGACGGCATCAATTTGTATCCAATTCCAATCGATATTCCCCACAGGATCACGATTGCTAAATTGCTCATTTTTCTAGATATAAAATGAATTTCGATATTTATCTTAAAATACTAATTTTTTTGATAGTATACATCAACTAATCGAAAAAAGGAATTCCTTTAAATACTTAAACTGAAAGCCAGGTTGCTAAAACATTTGAAAATCAAAAATTCGCTCACCTTTAATCGCCGAGCTCGTATTATCAAAAAACGATGCCACCAATGCTCCAAACACCACAGCACCCAATCCAAAAAGCAAAACAGTCAAGATAAGTGCCATCGGGCTCACAAACTGCAATTTTTCAGCTATAATTAAAAAACCCCATCATATATTATACCAACCGTCATCACAGGCAACAACCAAACTGTCGTCAGCACAAAAACGATTGCAAATTTCACAAAAGCAATAAAAATGTGAGCCGCATAAAACATTAACGACGAAAGACCCATCGCTGTCAAAAACGGCTTAACCGACGCGTTTTCAGCGGCGATTTCTCGAGTGATGTGAACGACGTTGACAAATGTAATAAATGCCCAAATGGTTGGGAAGAAATTGATGAATGCCGAGATTGAACTGGTTTTGTATGGTGGTTCGGGAAGTCCTTGGAATTGAAACAGTGGTTCGGATGTCTTCGAATCGGTGACAATATCAATAAATGTGGTTTCAATGGATTGTTGCAGTGAAAGGAACGCCGTTGACCAATATGGTGGTTCACTTGGGATTCGTGAACTGAAAAATTAATAATTTCAATTATTTCATTAAAATTAGTTTATATTGAGTTGTTTTAAAAATTGGAATCCACATTTCAGCTGAAATTTTCGTATTCTATGAACAATCGATATTTTTTCAATACTTTTTGTATTTTGTAGAAAAAACGTCTTTAAAAATTAAATATTGAGTAAACAAGATACTGTTTTTTCTAATCACCGGTCATTTCTTTCAGGCTATATTTGGCCTATATTACTTTCAGGCTATATGTCTTTCAGGCTACATGTCTTTCAGGCTATTTTTGTCTTTCAGGCTATTTTTGACTTTCAGGCTACTTTTGTCTTTCAGAATACGATTTACTGGATATTTTCAAACGGAGAAACGTTTTTTTTGGCTTATTAGTCATAACCCAAATCTGCGAGATTAGAAACTGTCGCTTTATAGGCTGAAAGAAAAAAAATAGGCTGAAAGAAAAAACTAGCCTGAAAGACATGTAGCCTGAAAGACTTTATAGCCTGAAAGACATATAGCCTGAAAGTAATATAGGCCAAATATAGCCTGAAAAAAATGACCTAATCACCTCTAGCTTCTAGCAGCATTACTCAATTATTTGCTTGTTTACTTAACAGGGCGGTGACTTCATTAGTACAAAAATGTTATATTTATATTCAATTCAGTGACAAAAAAACTATTCTTGACCATTTTTTCAACTTTTTCTTTGATTTTTCAAGTTCGCAAATAATCTAATTTCTTAAAAAAACAATGAATGAACTCCCTTTATAAGTATCTCTCTCGAAATCTTAATTTATTGTATAAATTTTGTAAAATAAGATTGTTGTCCTGTATTATAACCGTATTATATTTTACTTGAAGTAAAACGTACTTTCTAAAATAGAGTTCACATTTCTTCAATAAATTAATTTATTTCATAACTTCTGTTTTTCCCGATGTTTCGAAATCCCAAATCAATTTTGAAATCTTGGTTGTTTTTATTACGAAACAGTCATTCCTCTAATTTTACAGTTTCATCTCAATATTTTAATCATTTCAAACCGAAGAGTTCATTGTTCAGTCTTTGATGTTTATTTTCGATAAAACTAAAATAATATACCCCTTTCCCGACGTTTCTCCATACGGATTCTCCCAACTTTCATCCAAATGCCAATTCTTTTCCTGTTGTGCTTCTCCAATCAATATCCTATATTTAAGCTGTTTAGAACTCGTCTCAATTGTATCAAAGACCACTCCTCCAACATATCTGCAATTTGGTTCGTAATTTCAAAAGATAATTTCGAAAACTGTTATTTATCACATTATAAGCTATTTATCATCATTTATGAGCAATACCTGATAACGGTATTTTCAAATGCAAAATAACTATTCAAAACTCACTTATTAATTGCGCAATACGAGTCATTTGATTTCGGCATATCATTCTTCAAAACTTTCAACAATTCCTCCTCGTTTTCTTCTCTTTTCACATCAAACGTCAGCCGTCCATCTGTATATTTCTGCCTTATTGTTCTCATTATTTCATCGACAAGTGGAAATTGCTCTCCATTTTTTGTGCTGCAAATTTCAGGTATTTATTACTTTTAAAATAATAACCTTTTTTCAAATTATACAAATTTTAAGGAACCAATTGATAAAAATTGTTTGTTAATTTCATTTTCAAAGTAAATTAAATAAAATTATAGATTCAACAAATCATTTGGTATTATTTTTTTAAGTGTACACAAAATTTTAGTTTATGAAGAAAATTCTGGCATTTTCCAATATTTGTAATTTCATAACCCGTTCGTAATGTGGAAGCGCCAACAACTTATTTTTTCTGAAAACCACAAAACAATTAGGTTGCTTAAAGGGATTCTTTACTGTTTTTGGGTTTTAAAATATTTTTTCGAAATTTCCTTTTCCAGTACTGAAACACATCCATTTCCAAAATAAGGCGGTGAATGGCCTAACAATTGCAAACACTCTCACATTCGCATGCTCTCTCGCGCGCGGCCGAGCGGTTAGGCCATTCGCCGCCTTACCCTGTAAATGTGCTTTTTTCGCGTACTAGAAAAGGAAATTTCGATACATTGTTTGCTTCTTTTCGATAAATTTTTCTGTTTTTTTTCTATAGGTTTTTAAATACTGTGAGGAAGATGAAAATGCATTTACGGACACTTGACAACTGCATTGATTTAAAAATGAAGTAAGTTATATATTATTATTCTTTTATTTAATTATAATTTATTTAAACATAGGATTAATTTATAGATATCCAAGGGGATCTAACTGAAGAGCCCCAACCCCTTGGTAGACCGTCTTAGCTTAGGGGCGAAACGGTCGACTTTTATTTATTTCAATTTATTCATTTATTTATGAAATTGAATGCAAATTCAGTAAAGAGTCTCTTTAACACTCGAACCGTCAAATAGCTGGACTTTGTTTACTTTTGATAAACCCAATTTCAAAAACAAAACTTGAAAAAGTATCACTACGACCATTCTCAATGACTTTTCTAGTCAATGTTTCTCAAAGATATAATTCAAAAATAATTGCCAAATAATTAAATGAGAAGAAATTTAATTTTTCTTTCAAAACATATTTCATAACTAAGAGTTTTGTGCGCTCCTTCATTTGAAAATTTGTTATTGTCAAGATAGCAATTTCTGGCCGCTCGTCTTGCGGAGTGTCGTTGGGAATTTCCTCGCAACGCGCTCAAATTCAAATTTCTCAGTCGATCTTGCACGTTGCGGTCGCGCTGCGAGGAAATTCACAACGACACTCCGCAAAACGAGCGGCCAGAAATTATTATCTTGACAATAACTAGTTTGAACGGTGCGTCATTTTCTACCCGATTTATCATTAAATTTTTGAAAATTTTCAAAACCCCTGTTCAAAAAATCTTATCATTAAGCGTTTTTTGTCCTGTTACAAGATATACGCAACTTGTAGGTGCTTTAAAATCAATGAGAAATTTGATTTTTCAATGTCAAAATTGGAATTAAAATACAAGAAATGCAAAAAAAAAGTGCATCCAAGATGAAAAATTAAGAAAAAACGTTTAGTCCCTTCGATTGCAGGTGCTTTTGTTATTATTTTCATTTTTGCCGTATTTATTGGTATCATAATTCAAATTTTAAATCAATCGAACAATATTTGAAAACTATATTTTAAAAACGATTTAGATTCCTCCGTGATATTTTTTTTTCTTATTGCCAACTCAATTATTCTTGATCATTGCGTTCGGAAGGCTGCTCAACCTCACAGCCGCTCCGCACGCACGCGACGCGGCTACCGACACTCTCACACACACACACACACACACACACACCGGAAAATTTGAAAAATTCATTTTCCCGCCGATATTTCAGTGTGTGTGTGAGTGTCGGCAGCCGCGTCGCGTGCGTGCGGAGCGGCTGTGAGGTTGAGCAGCCTTCCGAACGCAATGATCAAGAATCATTGAGTTGACAATATATAAAAAACATTTTCAACATTTCAGCATTGGAAACGGTAAAATCTTAGAATTTAACAGCTTGTTTTAGATTACTTTGACTTAACTATTTCATAATTATTTAAAACATTTTATAGAACCCTTTCGACAGTCATAATTCCTATTTTTCTCTCTTTTTTCGATTATTTTGTTTCATTTTTAACTTTTTCCTCTTTCTATCATTCATATTCTTTCAAAATCCTACGCGTATCCCAATAAGACATTCGGCCTCAAACACCATCGTTTATAAATCGATTTCATAAATCCTTGCTCATAGAAAACATCTTCAATTGTCCCTTTCACCGAAAACGAATCATACTCCTTTGCTGGCGAGTTTTGTGTCGAAACTCCCTGAAAATTTTAAGAGATGTTAACTTGTTCATGTTAACTCGTACAGTTTATTACTTTTTTTTTAGATAAAATTATAGTTTTAACACTATTCGTTTTTTCCCCTTTTTTTCAATCATCAACCAGGTCATAAGGAAGGTTTGATAACAATTATGAGTAACTTTAAATTTTAAAACAAATATTTTGCATAGTACATGTACTAGTTTCACTGTACTAAAAACGATGATACTATAAACCCTTCTGAGCCAAAAATAAGACATCAATGTTTGTTTTAAAATTCAAGCCGCTTTCCAAAATAGATGATTCAACTTTAAAGTTCCATGACTCATACACAAATGTCACAAATATTAAAAACAAAACCGAACCAAAAAATTTAGTGTTTTTTAAACTTCTGAAAACTTTGACTAAATGCAAGAAATATCAAGAAATTCAATTAAAGGAGGGCTTTACGCAGATTATAAATGAAGTTAAAACGTTTAAAAAAATCATACTCATGTTATAAATGGGTTTTTAAAATTTTTTTTAATTCGTAGAAGAAAAAAAAACAGAAAAAACGAGCCACCTAAAAAAAAGGGGGGACCGCGGAAGAACTTGTGTTTCTAGTCCGCGACAGCTTGGTTTCCTAGGCCAACTATTAAATTTATTCATTTTTTAAATTTTTTTTGTTTTTTTTTGCATTTAAAATGAAACAAGGTTATAATTTTGCATGAAAAACAAGCTGATGAATGTTTTTTTTTAAATTTCAGTTTTCATAGCCGTACTTTTTGTTTTTTCTGCTATTTTTTTTAGAATGGGAAAAACTAGTGTTGTATTTGTGTAGAAACTTAATAATTGCAAAATTTTGCATCACTTTTTGCACTGTTTTTCATTTTAAATGCAAAAAAAAACAAAAATAAATTTAAAAAATAAATAAAAAAGCACAAATTTAATAGTTGGCCTAGGAAACCAAGCTGTCGCGGACTAGAAACACAAGTTCTTCCGCGGTCCCCTTTTTTTTTTGAGGTGGCTCGTTTTTTCTGTTTTTTTTCTTCTACGAATTAAAAAATTTTTTTTTAACCCAATTATAACATGAGTATGATTTTTTTAAACGTTTTAACTTCATTTATAATCTGCGTAAAGCCCTCCTTTAAATATCTGTCTAACAATTTTATCTTGATTTTTTCTAAATAAATCCATTATTTTTTGAAATACTGTTCGTTCAATTCGATTCCAAACGCGTACCACTGTTTTCGCACGTTTGTATGGCCTTTTCCATGTCGGTACGTATTTAACATTTTATTTTTTACTTATAAATGCATTCTTGGAATCTATTGGACGAATTATGAAAAATAATTTTTTTGTCCGTGCACCGGAACACCCCAAAAAATCGAGGTTTGTCAGTAGAAATCGGTTTGCTTCTACAGTAATTGTAAACATTTTCGCTGAGCCTTGATTCCAAATAAATATCCTAGATTGGAGTCTAGTTTTTATATTCTATTTTATTTATTTTATAAAACTTAGAATTTTTTTAAAAATTATCTGTTTCTAGCTTCTTTCAACGTTTTTTTGTTTTTAATCAAAATGAGCTTATCACTATTGATATTTTCGTTGTTGATAATATTTAAAAAATAAAAAAAAACAAAAACATACGTGAACAACCAGATAAACAATTGGTGCAAGGAGCAAAGACGGTATAATCAGCTCAAAAAACGTCCAAATCTTGTTCCTTCGCAGAAGTACCCAATCCTTCCAAAGCAGTAAGCTGAACTGCTTCAGCTTTCTCATTTTCTCTGACAATCCGTTGGGTTTACGGTTGTAGTCGTTGTTGTATGGATTGAACGGAACTTGTTCTGAAATTCTTAACATTTTCTTTATTAACCCTCTTTGAAATTAATTTCCCTATTTAGCTAATGAATTTCAGATGTTTTGAAGAAATGTTACCTCTCTTTTTCAGATTTTTTCGTAATCGAATAAAATTATTTACCATTCTTTTCCAATTGAGTAGGATTCAGCACCACTCCATCTTTGTTCATAATTCGATACTTTTCAATAATATGTTGTTATTTTTCCACACTTTTTATTGATAAAGCTTATAAAATTCCAAAATATTTGAACAGCCTAAAAAGCATACAATGCTTTGTGCTTTACAACAACAAAAAGTTTTAGATTTTAAAAAAAAGCAACAACAGAAAATAAATCGCTAAAATTGACGCAGGTGGATATGTTGACGCAAACAATTAAAAGTTTATCAAGAAATCAAGTTATTTTAGAAAAAAAATGATCAGGTGAATTCTGGAAATAATTACAGCTTTTATACAAGTTTCTCTAAACTTCAAAAAATAAAAAAAATAAATTGAGGTTTCAAAAATTCTGCGGAAAATGCAATATCGACATTGTACAGTTTTCTCCCGCTTTTGTGTTTTTCTTATTATTCGCAACAATAATTCTTTTTCATAAAAAAATAAGATATTTCCCTTTAGAAGAAAAAAAATGGAACAAAGTGTTTCTTTTTTGAAAAGTGATTCATATCAAGTAAAAATACTTTCCTCCCACGGAAACATACCCCAATCCAGTACAGGCTCTTGACTGCCCGTCGATCCCGTTCCATTTCCACCATTGAAAAAGAGTAATATATTATTTAAAAATAAGAACCGGAACATAGAAGACGTTCGGTCAGTATAATGTTTTATCACGGGTTATTGGCCAATGAAAAATAATTTTTTTATAATCACACAATCAATTTTATCAAATAATATAGTCACACAATAATTCACGTGCTTCATTTTTTTTTAAATTTTCGTATTAAAGGAGGGCTTTACGCAGATTATAAATGAAGTTAAAATGCAAAAAAGATCATACTCATGTTATAAATGGGTTTAAAAAACTTTTTTTTAATTCGTAGAAGAAAAAAAAAACAGAAAAAACGAGCCACCTAAAAAAAGGGGGACCGCGGAAGAACTTGTGTTTCTAGTCCGCGACAGCTTGGTTTCCTAGGCCAACTATTAACTTTATTCATTTTTTAAATTTTTTTTTGTTTTTTTTTGCATTTAAAATGAAACAAGGTTATAATTTTGCATGAAAAACAAGCTGATGAATGTTTTTTTTTAAATTTCAGTTTTCATAGCCGTACTTTTTGTTTTTTCTGCTATTTTTTTCAGAATGGGAAAAACTAGTGTTGTATTTGTGTAGAAACTTAATAATTGCAAAATTTTAGTTTTTGCCTGTTTTTCATTTTAAATGCAATAGTTGGCCTAGGAAACCAAGCTGTCGCGGACTAGAAACACAAGTTCTTCCGCGGTCCCGAGGGTAGGCCAAGTGTTTGGAGGCACAAGTGTTCGTGCGTTGAAAAAGTTAGGCCACGCACCCTGTAGAAGCGTTTAGCCTGAAGCAACACGAAAAATTAAATTAAATCATTAAATGGGAAATCGAATTCTACTTCGACTATTTTTTTCAACCATCGAAAATGGTTTATAAAAAAACGAACAAATGTGCCTCCAAACACTTGGCCTACCCTCGGGACCGCGGAAGAACTTGTGTTTCTAGTCCGCGACAGCTTGGTTTCCTAGGCCAACTATTGCATTTAAAATGAAAAACAGGCAGAAACTAAAATTTTGCAATTATTAAGTTTCTACACAAATACAACACTAGTTTTTCCCATTCTGAAAAAAATAGCAGAAAAAACAAAAAGTACGGCTCACGGTGGGCTAAAGTGAACCGACTATAACTAAGAAAATTCACTACGACAATTAAAAATTGAACATAGAAAAAGGGGCGTTTTTAAGGGCGTGGCATTTTGCAATCGTGCGGCACGGTTACACAAAACGGGTTATATTCAGCTATTCAGGGACGCAATTTTTTAATTCGGAGTGAAAAAAATTAGATTAAGCCGTGCTTTATGTATTTAACGCAAAAACTTCATATTTTCATTCGCTGTAGGCGTTAAAATGCCATTTGTAAAAAATGCCTAATTTTGCATGTGTGCAATTTGTCGTAACTGTGTACGCACACAAACACGTTGTTCGTGATGACAATTTCGGTTCACTTTATCCCACCGTGGGCTATGAAAACTAAAATTTAAAAAAAAAACATTCATCAGCTTGTTTTTCATGCAAAATTATAACCTTGTTTCATTTTAAATGCAAAAAAAAACGAAAAAAATTTAAAAAATGAATAAATTTAATAGGTGGCTTAGGAAACCAAACGTTCGCGGACTAGAAACACAAGTTCTTCCGCGGTCCCCCTTTTTTTTGAGGTGGCTCGTTTTTTCTGTTTTTTTCTTCTACGAATTAAAAAAAATTTTTTAAACCCATTTATAACATGAGTATGATTTTTTTTGCATTTTAACTTCATTTATAATCTTCGTAAAGCCCTCCTTTAATATAAAATGTTCAGCGAGTTGAATTTTTTCAGTTAAAAATCAGCGTTTCTTCAATTTCTTACCGTATCTATATCTCGTTCCCATTAATTGCGACCACGCATTTTATATAAGTGAAGTTGAAAAGTAGTTGAGATCTGAAAAATTGTTCATTTATTTTATTTCTGGTAGTGTTGTTCGCATTTCAAGAGTAATTTAAAATTAGGAGTTATTTTAACTGTTTAAATATGTTAAGAAAGGTTGGTGTTTTTTTTAAACTTCTACTTACTTAGACTGTTCTCTAAGGAAACTGAACATAATAACAATATATCAGAAAACGGCCATCGTTCTCTACTAAAATGAACAGGAATTTTCAAACTTCAAAAAAAGAAATAGTGGAAGATATTAAAAATTAGTTTCCTGGAGAAATATGACGCAAGAGTGTGAAAAACAAAGATTGAACCAAAATTTTCGCATTTTCGGGAATTTTTTATACAAAATTTGAATACCGTAGGTTTCTTAATATACTTAAGAAATAGAACTTCGATAAATCGGAATTTTCTTTTTGAAAAATTCTCGGGTACATGCTTTTTTTTAAATAAAGACATTAAAGTTTCAAAGAAAATACGAGTGTGATAAGAAATTAATTTCAAGTGTCGAAATGTTTTCTTTGATTTTCATGGTTCTATTCATTGTAGAAAAAAATGTTATTCACTGGTGTGTGTTGCAAGAATTCAAAAAAAGAGAAAGAAAACTGAAAAATTCGCAGAAGTACAGTTATTTAAAGGGACATCCCGGTTTTGAGTTTTCGCTGCGCGACCCGAAAATTTACATTTGTGCGTTTTTAAAAAATACTGTATGAATTGAAGAAAAAATAAATTATTGACAATTTCAAAGGATCTTGTTGAACCGTTTGCTTAAAGTCGTTTCGTTTTTCGACAAAATTTAAATTTTTTTGAATTAAAAAAAATTTTGTTCGAAGAAATAAAAAAAAACAATATTTGAGCACAGTAATAAACTTTCAAAAATGAGTCATGCTATTTTTTACATAAAACTGAGTAAAATTGAACGTCTGTTACGAAATCTCAAAAAACATGGGGAAAAAACTCGTTAGCCGCGATCGAGAGGAAAACAAGGGCAGATGGGGGAAACCCAGACAAAATCGAGGGATTTGGGACAACCGGTCATTCATAACGATGCGAATTGACGAAGAAAATCGATATTACTTTGTTGAGAACTTAAAAAAAAATAATATAGCGGGAGTTTCCCACAGAGGCCCATAGTTCGCGAAACTATGTGTTTGTTGATTTTCTCGTGCACCATTTTTTTTCTCTTCTCTGCGAGAAATATTGATTTTAACAACAAAAAAAAACAAAAAATTTCAAATAAAAAATGTATCTACTGTAGAGATCCTGGGAATTTTGTAGAATAATATTATCCTACAGAAAAGACTCTGAAAATTAGTAGTAGATATTTAGACAGAATATATTTATGAGAGACCATGTGGTGCGCAATGGAGCGCACATGCTAAGTATCTATTCTGGGGGAACGACGCCGGAAACTCCCACTGTACACAACGAGCTTTTGAAAGATTTGTTTACGGTTACGTATTTTATATGTGAATTTTTGAAAATGACGGTTTTAAAGCAATTTCTGATAGAATTCTAAAGCTAAAATACACAAGAATCTAAAGTTTTGTGAATAAAAATATTTCATGCGTGAAATTATTATTTGCGGTTCTTTTTTTTTAGTTTACGATAGTTGTGTTAATTTTTTTTCACAATGCCCTTTTCCGGTGCTATAAAAAATTTTGTTTGAGCTGACTCATAGTTTATTCACATGACGTTATGGTCAGTTATTTTTTATTATTTAAAAAAAAAGATGAATAAAAAATTGTTATTTACATAAATACAAAAAAGCGAACAGCTCACAATTTTTGAAGCGGAACGACAAAGTTTTGTTTTTTTTTGCTTTCAAAATTTAACTGAGTTCAGAAAAGCCAATAATGTTTAAAAACCAGCAGCATCAGAACTTCTACGTGGTTCGGCTTTTGGATTACGGTCCGCTTTTTTAACGCCTTCCGCGATTTTTTGTCATAAAATTATAGTCATATACATTGTCCGTAAACTTAGAATAGTTGTTTTAAAAAAAATAATATTTCGTTAAGTAAACCATTAAAAAACGGCTCAAATAAGAATTTACGGAATGCGCGTCGAAGGCGCAGAAGAAGCTCGCCCGCAGTTCGCTTCTTCCCACGTGAACCGATGCGAGTTCACTTCTTTTCGCTATATTTTGAACGTAGGTGGGATAGAGTCATTTCGAAATCTCAGAGTTAAGCTCGATACAAAAAAAGGAAAAAAGTTAAGGCGACTACAAAACTTAAAAAGCAAAAACGCTGAAAAACACTTTAAAAAGAATATATGTCAAATTTTTTATCACTGTTCTTCAAATCCGCCTCGAGTTAAGGCCGCTACACCTTTTCATAGAAAAAAGTTAAAGTCGTTATTAGGCCAAGACGAACTCCCCGCCTCCTTACCAAAATGTTAGAAGGATATTTAACAGCTGATAAAACGTTGGCGTAAAAAAACTTTACTTTTTTTAAATGCCAAACTGCACAGGGTATTAAATGGCTCGCGCGCTCCACATCGGCGCGTAATCGGCTCAGATGCGCGCGCAATTTTGGCTGTGAAACGACTCGCGCGCCGACTGAATGCTCATAAATGGCTTGCGTGCGGACTGATTCGGCGCGGAAGCCGTTTATGAGCCGAAATTCTCCTAGTGGGCCCATCCAGAAACTAAAATCAACGCAAAAAATAGCGAAAAATTCAATGCGGAAACGTGAAAACAATATTAGTTGTTTACAAAATCTGTTATATAAACGTGAAAAACCTCTGTCAAAAAAATCGACACGTCACGCGTGAGGGCAATGGGGAGGAATGCGTTGCGTTGTCTTATTACCCCTCACCATAAACTATTTCGCAAAATAGGGAATTTCACGTTTATGAAGCCGAATTTGTGAGACAATAATAGCAAAAATAGGACACGTGACAGTTCGGGAGAAAATCAGTTCGGGAGAAAGACAGTTTGGGAGAATAAGGACAGTTCGGGAGAATTTTAAAATTCTCTTGTTTTTTTGCATTTGCATTTTTTAAACTTAAATTTTCGGCATTTCGAAAGCTTTTGCACCAAAAAAAACTTATGAAATGACGAAACTTTTAGTTTAAAAAATGCAAAAAAAAAAGAGAATTTTAAAATTCTCCCGAACTGTCACTTTTTCTCCTGAACTGTCCTTATTCTCCCAAACTGTCTTTCTCCCGAACTGTCTTTCTCCCGAACTGATTTTCTCCCGAACTGTCACGTGCCCAAAAAATAATGGAATATTTCAGGGCTGGGGGGCGGCCGGCTTCGGCCGCCGCGGCATTTGAAAATCGAGACAAGCCGCGGCCGCGGCCGCGAAATAGAGTAACAACTACGCGGCCGCGCGGCTGCGGCAGCCGCGGCCGGCCGCAGTGCAATGCACACCATCACAAAATTGCGGAATGCACACAAGTTGACGAGCAAAATTTTTTAATAATCGAGATTTTCGAAACTAGTTTTTAATGAATAAGGTAATGAAAATAAAGTAAAAACATTGAAAAATATTCAACATTACGCAAAATATCATTTTCAACATTTAAAATTTTTTAATAAATCATTTTTCGAAGATTTCTCATCCCAACTCCCTGAAAAAAAGGTTAAATCAGTACAATGTGTGCATTTATTAAAAAATTTTCGTGTTTTACAACGCATTTTCTTAAAAATACATTCTCCTATCGAAAAACAGAATAACCACTTTCAAAAATGCGGCTGCCGCGGCTTTGGGCCGCGAACGCGACGCAACCGCTCCGCAGGCCGCGGCTGCCGCGGCCGCCGGCTGCGGCGGCTTTCAGCCGGATTGGCCGCCGTTTCCCCAGCCCTGGAATATTTTAAAAACTCAATAAAACAATAGAAACCACGCTGTCCCTTTAAGTTACCGTACCATCGAAATTTGTGTGTTCCGTTCGATTTTTCTGTATTTTTTTGTTCTAAAACAGTTTTTTCAATGAAGTAAAAAATTTATTTGCCAAAACCATCAAATATTTATACAGAAGAAATTAAAGGAAAAGAAATTTATTTCGAAGAACCATCAAAAACAAACTGCAAAATGGTCAAATCAAGTTTTGCCATTCTTTCTTCGTGTGCTTTTTTCGCCTTGCTCTGTGCCAATGTGCTAATCAATTTGGCTTTGAAACGAGTGGGAGAATCTGTAATTCTTTTTCTTAAAACGGTTAACTAAGGCTGCAATTACTTGGTCTTGACAAATTATATGTGTGACGTTTTACCGCGGCGGCCAATTTGATGAAATCCGCATTGTGTCGAATTTTGTCACGATGGCTTTCATACTGAAATAAAAAGTTATAATTGTCGAATCAAATTAAATAATTACCGCCGATCGCACCTCATCTCCTCGAATTCGTTTCATAATTTTCCTTTCATTCAATCGATTGTTTATCACCTCCAATAATTCGATTCTTCGCTTCATTTTGATTCGAGAAATCCGCCCATTAAACTCCCGTTTCTTCGCAGAGATGTGTATTTTTCGAAACTGAAAAAAACATTTTCATTAATTATTCCATATTAGAAAAGTGTCACATATTTCTGAAGGGTAAGCGCCGCCCGTTCCCTCTTCTCCTCTCCAATTTTCACCTCCAACTGATCATTTTCAGTCATTTTTTCGCTTTCCACCTTCTTCGACTCGTTCTCCATAAAACTGTTAACCTCGCGAGCTGGAAGCCGAAGAAGTGTCTCGAATTTTTGTTTCTCATAATTCTGCAATTTTTTGATGTTGTTTTGAAAAAAAATGAGAAAAATATTTAACCTTCGACACTCTGAGCTCTTTGAGCTTTTCCAATAGCTCATCATTACGCTGTGATATTTCAGTCAATCCCTTCCATTGAGAGCTGAAAATTTGAAAAATATGTAACTTATTTATGGAATAAAGAAACTCACATTTCTAATGCTCTCATCGATAAAATAATATCTTTGTCATTTTCCGGAAACTCGGTAGATATTTTTTCCTTAAAAAAATCGATATATACATATTTTCAATTTTAAAGAAGAAAACATACCATTTTTAGTCAACTCACTCCTCGTTAACAGCTATTAGCAGAAATGTTCTTCAATAACAAAAACCCTTCTCTCTGTGTTATTATTCCCCCTAGCCAGCGTCGATGTACTCATTTCGAATGTGTTGTCATAGCAACCGCACTTTTGATACTTCTTATGTTATTAATGACGCCCGAATAGCAGCTGAAAAGTGCTATTATTGATACAAATTTCCGTGATTAACAACAACCCATTTTGTTTGGTTTCATCGAATTTGGGGGTGAATATAATCTCTTAATAATTTGTTGATGTTTGAGGCTTAATTGGGGTTTTACCTGACTTGTTGGAAAAAGGAAAGAAAAGAGGGGACAACCGATTTGGGTTGGGATACAAATTTTTTCCAGTGCTCTGAATTCGAAGTGGTAAATTGTAATTAAAGAAACAAAACAATCTGCCGTTGTAAGGCTAAAAAAATTAAATAATTAAAAAAAAACAAGAACGACGTGATTTTAAAGACATATTTCTTTTTCACTTTTCTTCTTGATAATGTAATAAATTTATTTATTTTCTACAATAATTTCCATGAGCTCTAATAGATTTACAAACGATAAATCAGTGTTCTGATAGAGTTTAAAAAATAAGTGACACAGAGTCTTTAAGACGTTACATCTGTGAAAAGCTTCATCATTTACAAGGGGCGTTATTGAAGTGTTATCTCCGTTCCGGAACAAGATAAATTTCAACCAGAATACTATTCTTTATCGCTGATGACGGAAACCAATGTCAGTAAACTACCTGGGTCAATATCTATTCATAAACATTACATTAAAAATGACTATCCCTGATTTCTTATTAATTCTACTCTTTTTTACCATACCAACATACTATTACAACAAAAATATATATTTACCTATTATCAACTTTTAGTTACCAAAAAATACACTTCCGGCTTATTTGTCCCATTTCCATTTAAACCATATTTTTTAAATTTAGAATTTAGATAAGGATTTCCTTTTAATTCGCCGATTGGCACACTGAAATGGCTTTGAAATATTCAAATAGGTTCGGGAGATAGCTTCGCAAAAATCGATCTTCACCAGACCGGAGTCGAACCAGCATCTGACAGATAACATGTCTGCTGCACTACCATTGTGCTACCGGTGACTCGATATTCGCTCAGCTAATTGACGATCTCGTCTTTTCCCTGTGTGCCGCGGATTTGGTTTGCCCACCGCTCCGCATTTATAGCAGAGAACGGTTCACAGGCCCATTCGGGATGCACTGTTGGGCATCCGCAAGATATATAATTTAGAATTTAGATAAGGATTTCCTTTTAATTCGCCGATTGGCACACTGAAATGGCTTTGAAATATTCAAATAATAAATTATTAAAAATAATAAAAATAGATTGCGCTGAAAACGACAGAAACATTGGTTAAAATCTAAATTTTCCCAGGCCTTATTTGTATACAGGATCTGTGAAAATTTTTTTACTGTTTTATTTAATTATTGCAATTCTTAAAATGTCACTTTTTAAAGACAATATACCACTTTTTTAAAATTTTATTGTTTGTACTATTTTTTTCTGCTTTTGAATCGTAGATTAATTTTTATATTCTGTGCCAATTAGACCGGGGAAAAGTATGGTTTCAAACTGAAAGCTTGTATGAAAAAACACAGAATTTTCATCTGAAAATCGTTTTTAAAAAACTATCCGCGATTTATTATTGAATCGACTCGTTTTTCCCGTACCAACCCAATATTACAACAAAAAAATAGTGCAGCTTACAACAAAAGTACAAATAATACAAGCAATGTGAACGGGAATTTTCAGGAGGGACTAGCTTTTGGATGTTAGTCCCTCGAACGGAAAAAAACTTCTGTGATGATCCAAATTTCTTATTTTTTTTTCTTATTTCTTGTTTCCAATGTTTTCTTCAGCAAGTGATTTAGCGGAAACTTTGTAAAGCCGAGAAACTAACTTTTGGGAAGTTACTCCCTCAGAAATTGCCCTCCATTGTTTCTGAATTTTGTCGATTTTTTGCACATATTTGTACCTTAGGGCTTTACGGAGATAATATATGTAAATACCTTAAATGAAAATAGACTTCATTCTCATTCCAAATCTGTTTTAAAAATTTTCTAAAACCACCTAGAAGCCGAGAAAATGAGGTTCAAAACAATGTCCTAGAAAAAGTTTCCAACTGGCCCAACTTTTTCCTCTGAGCTTTTTTCGTGTTTCGTTAATAAATAGTTATGCAGCGTGTTTAAATTTCTCCTTTTTTAGCATTTTTTTCATTTAAATTTATGTCTTTTTGGATTTTTCATGCCCGCGGACTAGTTTTCGCTGATGGCCCCCTTTTCTAGGTCATTGTTTTGAGGCGTGTTTTCTCGGCTTCTAGGTGGTTCTACAAAATAAAAAAAATGATTTGGAATGAGTATGAAGTCTTTTTTTTTTCTATTTTCATCCCAGACGCATTCATTAGATCCGTAACGCCTTCCTTAACCCATTTTTTTTAAATTTTTTGTTCAAAAACCGAAAATCAAGAGTGGTTGCGAAAATGATTAAGAAAAAGAAGTATTTATATATTTTATTTACCATCTAATAAATCCAAACAACAAAAAAAAAAGAAAATTTGTACAAAAATTGAAAAATCTATTCCAAAAAAAAACGAAGTTTACAATTTACTAGTCATCGGTTTCAAATATTTCTCAACATGTGGAAGACCTCTATGATTGAGTGGACTTGCTTGTGCCCATTTGAATAGATTTTCATAAACATGACCATCACGACGTCCGAGTACCTGAAACAAGAAATTGAATGAGTTTTGGAAAATACTGGTATAGGTTACCGATCTTAGTTCTCTGTCACTGATATCAAATGAGTCAACAATTGAGACAGCCAATGGCCGGATCTTCTCCAAACTTTGATAAATTGTTTGACGGAGATCGGAAAGCTCTGCTTGTTTGAGGTATCCGTCCTAAAAATCAAATAGGATTCTTGTTTTTCAAAAAAAAAGCTGAAAATCTCACCGCTGTCAAATCGGAAGCCATTTCATTCAATTCATAAGACAAAAACAGGTCCAAAAGAAGTTCAAAAACTTGTCGAATTGACTCATCTTTTATAGCTTCAACCCTTTTGACAAATCCATTAGCGATGAAAAGTTTTGTATGAGCTCGGGCAGCTTTTGTCATATCAATCGATCGATTAGTAAACGCGTAATCCTTATCAACACCCCTTTGTTCTTCCTCCTTCATTTGATGATATGCATTGAAGACCCGACGGCGAGCAATATGAGTAAAATGAGCAATCAATTTGGAATACTTGTCTGAAAGTATCTTAACTCTTTTTTAAAATTAAAAAAAAATTACCATTTGTTGGAGCATCCTTCTCCACCAAATAAGCGACAAGTGGAGCAACGACTGATCCTTCTTCAGCCCTGGCGGCAGCTTTCATCAAATATCGGGAGAGTTGGAGAAGCATAACAATGTTTTCTCCTTCATAAGTGCAAGCTCCAACAGCGGCGGCTGAAAATGTTGAGTAATATTTTTTAAGAAAAAAAGTTATATTAGTGGGATATTTTCGGATTATCTAGAAAAATTAATTTTGTATTTGTATACCTTAAAGACAGCGTATCAGTAATTTTGCCATACCAGATTTCAATTTCAGAAATTAGAGCCTTCTATCATTAGTACAACACAATTTATGCGAAATCACACCGATAAATACACGCGTCATAGCAGTGGTCCAAAGTTGAAAAAAAAAATCAAAATTTGAATAGATCATGCGAAGCGGTCGGAATTGGCGCGAAACACAATTATTTGAATGTGGCAACATATTGGTATTTTTTTGCCTTGAATTTGGATCGTTTTAACTGACAAGCTGCCTTTAAAGATAGTGTATCAGTAATTTGGCGGCCCCTGATTTCAATTTCAGAAATTAGAGCTTCCTCTTTAGTATTATGAAATCAATGTGAAATCACATCGAAAAAGGAGTCCGTCATAACGGCGGTCCATAGTTTGAAAAAAAATCAAAATTTGAAAGCGCGCTGAATCGTGCAACGCGGTCTGAATTGGCGCGAAACACAATTATTTGAATATGGCTAGATATTTTTTTAATGTGTTATTTTTAATTCTTCGAATAAAAATTCAAACATACTAAAAAGTGATGGTAAATTACTGGCATCCGAATAACCATGTCCACCACATGCCTGCCTCGCTTGATCGATTGACTGCGACGCCTGATGTGTCACAACCGCTTTCAGCCCGCAAGACAACGCATGTAAATCAGCAAAAAGTTCCGAGTTTCCAGCATTCGACAAATCTTTCAAACAACTCTCGGTCATGGACCGAACCGTTCCAGCGGCGGCAGCAAACGCGAAATGTCTCGCCAATCCAGGGAATAGACGATATTGTTGGGTTGGATAATCAAGGATCTGGACCTCTTTTTCACTTCCTGCCTTGATTTCACCTTGACGACGAATGGCTGAATATCGGATGGCGATCGTCATCGCCATTGCCAAATATTCCGATTGATGGAAGATCATTTCCGATCTCATGTATAACATTGTAGTATAACCAACTTTTGGATGAGCTGGTGCTGTATAAACCCCTTCTTTTGACACTTTACTATGTTTCATTAACATATTTCTTCTTGGAATTCTATAGTTATCAAAACCCAAATATCCATTATCTACACAATTAATCCCCATCTTGGTTCCAATGTCACCGACTCGAATTCCAGGCAAGGCTGTGAATCTGAAACATCTTATTAAGTTTCAGTAGTTCCCGCATTATAAAATTTACGTATTAGGATCGCGAATTGGCACGAAAAACGGGTGAAGCCCATAGTTCTTCTCATCGATTATCAAATTCGCTACAAGAACCACATGTGTACAACTGGTACCCAATCCACCGGGCCACCATTTAAGAGCAGTCGTGGTTGGGGTATGGATCACAAATTCTTCGGTTTCTTTGTCATAGGTTGAGGTTGTTTCGATGGCGCTCAAGTTTGTACCTGCAATGAGTTATTTATTTATTTTTAGAAAAAAAAAATGGGAGGCATCCCCCCGATTCTCCGGTTTCCAAAAAATTTGATGTTTTCCACGTTTTATGCAGAAAATTATGTCACTGAAACATGGGGATTATTTGGAGAAATAAACTAGAGCAAAGTTTTTTTCTATTCGCTGATAAAAAATGTGTTTCAATATTTTTTTAATTGCACACCTTTATCATCAATCATAAGCGGACAAAGTTTATTTTGGGAAAATGCAAAAAATGACGATATTTTTTTCCCGGAATTGGGGAGAGAAGTTCGAAAAAAATTTTTTTTCCGGAATTGGTTTTTTTAAATCGATGAAAGAAACAGTTTACCGCCGGTTTTTTTAGGAAGAGATTGAGCACATTTTTCTTACAGGCTTAGATAATGCGAATTTTAGCTGCTAATATGCATCACACGTCAAAATCTGAAAATTTGTCAAAATTTGAAATTTAAAGAGCTGTAACTCGGCTCAGACTCAATATTTCTGGATGTAGCTTTCAGATACACATAGTGGTTTTATTCTTAACAGATTTGCCAAATTTCAGTTGATTTGGTTGAGATTTTGTTTTTAAAACACATTTTTTAACCCCTGGCACAGGCTATTTCCCCAAAAATGTGTTTTTTTAAATCTCACCCAAATCAGCTGACATTTGGCAAAACGGTTCAGAATAGAACCATTGTGCTTAACTGAGAGTTTCATCCAAAAATATTGAGTTTAAGCCAAGTTATAGCTCTTCAAAGTTCAAATTTTGACAAATTTCCAGATTTTGACGCGCTATAAGTTGTTCCCTTGTCTATATTAATCAGCTAAAATTTGAATTTTCTTAATCTCCAGGTTGAGCTCTTTTTTATAAGACCGGTCTAATGTAACCATCTTAGACCGCGTTGGTGCACTTCCCTTGTAAAGAGCAAAGTTTTTAAGAGATATGACTCAAGCTAAATGTCAATAGCAAAAAATTTTTAAAATTTAAATAGAATTGGACGAAAGATATCAAAACTCGTTTATTTTTTCCATATTTTCAAAAAAAATTTTTTTTGGAAACCTCTCTCACAAAAAATCTTAAATGAAATCGAAAATCCAAAAATGTTCCATTCTCAAAGTTCAGATTTTTATCGTGCTTCAATTAAAATAATCATTTGATTGTATTTTCTTTTGTGTACGTATAATTCGGAAATTATCAAAAGAAAAAAATACACTTTTCTTTTGGAACTGTTTCAGAAATTTAAAAATCAATCATATGAACATTTTAAAGGTGATACGCATGTCATTTTATGAAAAATTCAGACAACAATCAGGTTCGGTAACCAAATGACAATGAAAGGTGTCATAATCCAAAAATGTGTGAAAACCTCTTCAAAACTTGTCAAATTTCCAATACACATTTTAAATGTTCAAATAAAGCGCCAATTAAATTTTTTTCAAATTCAGATGATCCCTGTTCCCTTTCTATTTTCACTCACCATGTCCCAACTCTGTCTGAGCATAAGTCCCAATAATTTTCCCTTGAATCGCATCCCACAACCACCATTCAACCTGTTCCTCATCCGCCTGATTCTGAATCGTCGGCACAAACATCAAATTATGCAACGCTAGTGGGAAACCCTCAATTCCAATGACATCCTTCCACAGACACATCATGTCATAGTTGCTGGTAACATCCGCAATTTCAGCGACGATGTCCATCATGTTTTTCATCTGGAAATGTTAAAAATCCGGTGATTTTGTACAGTATTTTCTTACCCTTCTGCTAACATCCTCAATTCTTTCAGCTCGATCTCTATGAGCTGATGGAACGGATTCAAAAAGATGATAACGTTTGGTGACCTCAGCTCTGAGTTCTCTAACTCTTGCCAATTTATCCGCTCCGCCACGGATTTCAGCAGCCATTAAATCAGTGTCAAAAGTTCTAAAATTCAAAAATTATTCCAAATAAACCACTGATTCTTACGCTTTGAATCTCTCATCCGTCAAATCCTGGTTGTCACCCTCACAAATCAACTTATTCAAAGGCATTATTGATCTTTTGTTCTCTGTAAATTATAAAAATTGCAAACGTTTTTGAAACCGACGAAAAAATTGATAAAAGAGCACAATGACACGTAAATCATTGTGAATTGATGGCTTACATCATTGGAAGAGAACGCTCATTATCAATGATGGGAGGTTCTTTACATATTTATATGCAAATGATAAGGAGAGAGGTGGGAGAAACCGGAGCCAAAGATTTTGTGACGTAAAGAATCAGTTGGAGCTGTTCTTCCGTGTTTAGTATGTTCGTTGAATTTTTAAAGACATTGTGCCTTTTGTTTTAAAGGAGGGCTTTTCGGAGATAATGAATGCAGCTGGTATGAAAATAGACCTCATACTCATTCCAAATCTGTTTTTAAAATTTTCTAAAACCACCTGGAAGCCGAGAAAATGAGCTTCAAAACAATGGCCTAGAAAAAGGGACAACAGGCGAAAACTAGTCCGCAGGCATGAAAAATCTAAAAAAAAATGAAAAACATAAAAAAGGACTAATAAGCATTCCGCATAACTGTTTATTAGCGAAACACGAAAAAAGCGTTTAGGAAAAAGTTCGGCCAGGTGGCCCCTTTTTCTAGGCCATTGTTTTGAAGCTCATTTTCTCGGCTTCTAGGTGGTTTTAGAAAATTTTAAAAACAGATTTGGAATGAGAATGGACTCTATTTTCATTTAAGGTATATTCGTTATCTCTCTAAATCCATCCTTTAAAACCAAATACGCTTGATTACAAAATTGATATTTTTTACTAATGCGGTGGAAGTTATGCAAAACTTCATAGTAAAACCGTTTTTGTTTGAATTTTCTAGTTTTAATCGGAAAATGTGGATCATAAATAACTTTTTTTCGACATTTGTCAGCGGGAATAGTAGGCATTCGCTAGGGGACTTCTGAGTATCTGCTGAAGTGTCAATGCTTCCTACCCAATGCTTCCTACCTACCCTTAAAGACAAGGAACCTGAGAATTGAAACCTGATAATTTTTGAGCCCACTGACTATAAATCGTGGGTTTTAGACGACTTCCTGATTGTAAAATCTATTTTTAAGGTGTCTATTCATTAAAATACATGTAAAATATCAATGATACAAATTCGGTGCAAAAATCAAAGCAAGACAAATGGCGATATAAAATCCGGTGAGAACCAAGCAGACCCAAAACGAAACTTTATAAAGTCTTGATGGTTTTGGACCTCGGAGTAGGATAAATGTGAATAGAATTCCGGCGACAGCTCCGCCAATGTGTCCATACATCGAAACCTGAAATTAGTTCAATGTTTTTTGTTTTGACATTGAGTTAAAGACATTGTGCTTCAGATTACTGTAGTAAAATTTTTATGTTTTCTCATTCCAAAAAAAAAAACTTAGATGTCTTACTTTTAAAGGAAATACACTTTATCATTGGTCATTTAAGAGTTTATTTGCTCCTCTGCAGTAAAAATTTGATATAATAACAATTTACGTAAAATTCAGTCGATATCTCTTGTTTGTCTTTAGGTAAGACAACAGTTTGGACTATCAACCTGGTAAAAACTTTGTTTTTTTGATGTTTGAAGGTGGATTCTTATCAAAATGCAAATAAACTATTGTCTTACAAAAATTAATTGCCAAAACTTAAAAAGGGACTTTCAAAATGTATAAAAATGGTTATTTTTGCTGAAAACATAAAACTTTAGTGTTATTTCATAACTTTTGAAATTTTTTTCAATAAGTGACACCATATCTTTAAATTAACCTCAAAATTAATTTAAAGAAATGGTGACACTTATTGAAAAAATTAACCTCCAACTTAATATCCTACCTTATCAGTATGAGCGGAATGAAACCTTTGATAAGCGGCCAACGCGAAATCCAATCCTCCAATCACTAGCATAATCGGAAGCCTAATTTTGACATTTTCCATATTCCCAAAATTAAAAACCAGTGTGATAATATGCGAAAATAGAATAGCGAATGCTCCCGCTCCGCCGCCGCACAAAATAGTTGTTGGATCGAGAGCCAGTGTGAGAAGTGAGCCAAAAATTACGCCAATTATATAAAGACACCAGATTCTCCAAGTATGCACCAGTTCTAATGGAAGGCCGAGGAATAGTTGGACGAGGATGTTGAAAATGACGTGGAAGAATCTGGAAGTTAAGAGGGTTGAAAGTTTTTGAAGGATTTTCAGTAGAAACCTCACCCAACATTAATTAAACAATAGGTCAAATATCTCCAAACTTCGCCATGATGATGTGGATTGACAATGAATGAAGAAAGTGCTGGTACTGGACCAGATATCCAGATACCTTCTCCAGAATCCGCCACGTAATATAAGTAGAAAATGAGCTGGAAAAATGGGCGGATTTTAAATTTGAAGTGAAGAACATGAGATTTACAAACGATATTCGATGGGGGGGGGGGGCTCCCGAATGTGCTTTGAATCGATTCAACTTTTTTTTGGGTTTTTCAATATTTGCTTGTTTATTTTGAATCGAAAAATATACAAATTTACAGCAAAATTATGCGGCTGAGTAATTTAGATTAGAAAATTCAAAATTAAGCTTTTCAAAAAATTATTTCATGATCATTTTCACACGAAAAAAATTTGTTTTCAGTTATATATATATATTTCATGAAAACCTTTACAACGTCGGATGCTCCCGAATGTATTATAAGAAATTATTCGCATGAATTTTATTGAATTCTGAACATTCATATCGTTTTCAAACAGAATGGTGCTAGAATTCACCGAAACCGAGTTAGTGAAAACGTTCAAGAAACTTATGAACTTTTCAAAGTGAAAATTCAATGTTTAAATAAATTCCAAACGGGACCTCCCGCAATGTTTCTCCACTAACCTGAAGGATAGAAAGAACAATCATGAAAAATGGCGGTGGAATGCATTTGTATCTGAAATTCATCATTTCTGCTTCTGTTTTCAAGCCTAAACCAAACCTCTGAAGATCACTGAAAACAGTGATTCTCTGCTGTTTTGGCGTCACAAATTTCGCTGCCCTAAACAACAATTCACGCATTTTAAAGCCCTTACAACGGCTCATCTGAAAATAATCATATTATGAAATTGAAAGAGCGTTTTTGAAGTCTAACCAAATAACAGAAATCCGTGAAATCCACCGGTTTTCCATCTCGCATTTCAAGAAGAAGTGACATTTTTTGAAGTTCATAATGATCGAAACCGAACGAGTAGGTGGAGTTTCGAATGGATTTCTGGAGATCTTCACATTGGATTAGGCCGTCGTGGTCGGTATCGAACTGGAAATTATTTTGAATTAAAGGAGGGCTATAAGAAAGTTATAAATTTTACTTAATCGATCTGAAATTCAATTTTATATACCACGCACAAAAATTTGGTTTCTGTTTTTAACGTATCATAAAATTCAAATAATATTGTTTCCCGCCAAGCAGACAGCGTCGTACAAACATTGAATCTGCTTTTGTGGAACTAGTGTTCTTTTTTTCAACTGTGCACTCTTGTGAATTCGTTATTTTTAATTAGGAGATATTTATTTTATTACAAATTATATTGGAATTACATACAGGCAAACTATCTTTTTGCAATTATTTAGAGTTAAATATAAGTGGTACGCTGTCTTTAAAGGAGCCTGTTTTAAATATCGTTCAATCGATTCAGAATTTAATTTAATGTACCGAAACAAAAGTAAAAAAAATTGCAAAACATTAGAAAATGGCACACGGAATCGAACTTGGCTTCCACTTTGGTGAAACCTTTTACGTTTTTGAGACCAAATTTCGATTCCGGGTGCCCTTTTCTACTTTCTTGCAAATTATTTCAATATCGTTTAGGTATTTAAAATTGGATTTCAGATCGATTAAGCAACATGTATAACATGCTCTTTTAATATATAATGAAAACGGAGTTAAAGACACACTCCCACTTATTTAAAGGCAGCTTAAAGGTAGTTAATTTAAAATTCAATATTAGATCCATGATCCGTTTCCGTGAGCTTTTTTTGTGTTTTTACCATAAAAAGAATTAACTAAAATAACTATGAATGTATTTAAAGGCAGCTGGTCAGTTAATATGATCCAAATTCAAGGCAAAAAATCAAAATTTGCAGGGGAGCCCTGGTGGTCCAAAGAATAATATCAATATGTAGCCACATTCAAATAATTGTGTTTCGCGCCAATCCCGACCACATTGCACGTTCCGGCGCGCATTCAAATTTTGATTTTTCGACTTTGGACGGCTGTTATGACGCTGGTCAGATTAACTGATCAACTGTCTTTAAACCCTAAAAGCATTCAATTGTTTAAAAAATAGAGCTTTTTCTCAATATTCTAATGTAATTTATGTTAAGATATTATCCATGGAACACCGGAGCGGTTCAAAAACGGCGGGAAACAAAAGTTATTTGAACTTCGTTACATATGACTGCTCATTTGTTCGGTAGTTGTTATAAACAGGGCTGGGGAAACGGCGGCCAATCCGGCTGAAAGCCGCCGCAGCCGGCGGCCGCGGCAGCCGCGGCCTGCGGAGCGGTTGCGTTGCGTTCGCGGCCCAAAGCCGCGGCAGCCGCATTTTTGAAAGTGGTTATTCTTTTTTTTCGATAGGAGAATGTATTTTTAAGAAAATGCGGTGTAAAACACGAATTTTTTTTTAATAAATGCACACATTGTACTGATTTAACCGTTTTTTCAGGGAGTTGGGATGAGAAATCTTCGAAAAATTATTTATTAAAAAATTTTGAACGTTGAAAATGATATTTTGCGTAATGTTGAATAGTTTTGAATGTTTTTACTTTATTTTCTCACGGTGGGAAAAAAGCTACGCGCAACAGTTGAAATAGCGTCCTAACTGCGAAAAAAGGAGGGCGGGGCTTAATTCAAATTTTCGCAATCTTGCCGCGCACTTTTTTGGCTATTTCTTTTTTATCCGACAAAAAACCAATAAAAACAATAATTTTCGGATTTTTCGCAAAAACTACATTTTTTTTCTTATTTTCAATCAATACACTTTTTTTGCCATGTCTTTTTACCCCTTTTCCAACCAGAATTCATTGAAAAAAACGAAAATCTGATTTTTCCATTGAAAAAAACGATCTTCACTGAAATTTTTTTAAATAATTTAATCAAAGAACTTTCTTAAAAATTTAAACACGAATCGGTTATACATTAATTATAACTATATATGATATGATATAAATACAATATAATGAATATACGATGAAGTTTTTTTTTTCAAAAAATTAATATAATTTTTTAAAAATACATTAATCACATTCCTTCTTCGGCTGTTTTGCTATTTCAATCAATAGAAATCATTCAAATAATCAAAAATTGCTATTTATTGATTTCGCTGAGCTAGCGTCTATCGAACTTGAGTGGTGGACTAGAAATTTAAATTTCCGCGCTAACGTGTGGCCTAGGTTTCCACTTTTCTGTGCGCTACAGAAAACTAGTCCAGGACAGTTTTGCGTAGCTTTTTTCCCACCGTGTTTCTTTACCTTATTCATTAAAAACTAGTTTCGAAAATCTCGATAAATAAAAAATTTTGCTCGTCAAATTGTGTGCATTCCGCAATTTTGTGATGGTGTGCATTGCACTGCGGCCGGCCGCGGCTGCCGCAGCCGCGCGGCCGCGGCTTGTCTCGATTTTCAAACGCCGCGGCGGCCGAAGCCGGCCGCCCCCCAGCCCTGGTTATAAATATATTTTTGATTCATGACTGGCATTTAAAGGCAGCTTGTCAGTTAATACGATCCAAATTCAAGGCAAAAGATCAAAATTCGAATGAGAGCCCAGGTGGTCCAAAGAACAACACCAATATGTAGCCACATTCAAATAATTGTGTTTCGCGCCAATTCCGACCGCGTTGCACGGACACAGACCGCGTCGCACGGACACGCGCGCATTCAAATTTTTATTTTTTCAACTTTGGACGGCTGCTATGAAGCGTGTATTTATCGGTGTGATTTCGCATAAATTGCATTGTACTAATGAGAGAACGCTCTAATTTTTGAAACTAAGATCAGCTAGGGTCAAATTAACTGAACAGCTGTCTTTAAATTATCTTAGCTAGTTGACAGTGAGTCTTTAATTGTAAATTTTGAAGACCAGTTCAAATTCTAAACAATTTAAGGAAAAATACCGAAAAATGGACCAGAAACCAAAATTGCGTTTCTTTGGAAATGTTTGATATTTCATAAGAAATTTCTATTAGGAAAATTTTGATTAGGAGAAGCGCAAGAATGACCTAGAAACCCCGATTGCATTTCTTAGGCCACATTCGATTTTTAAATTTTTATCGGTTTTTCTTATTTACAAATTTTCAACTGATATTCTTATGCATCTGAAACCCATTTCTAAGCTTTCCGACCCCCGCCCCCTCCCTAAATCAAATTCCAGAAAACATACCGCCCGAAAGATCCTTATCCACGACGACGCTTCGATATCATTAACCGGCGCCGATTCTCGCCATTTATCATCCATTTTCAGACTCCCAATCCGGATGATATGAATATATCTTTCTTCTTCTTGTTGATTTTGGTCTTCTATTTTGTTATCGGGTGGCTGTAAGTACATAAATAAATAAAATTTGAAAACAGTTTGTAAACCAATAAAAAAATTCGAAAAATCTCTCTGATTTTTGAGGTATGTGTGTGTGTTTAAAAACGAGACTATAATTGGGTGCTAGTGAAAACGCAACGGATTAATCGTCGATGTCGATAAAGGTAGAATTTTTGGTATTTTATGTTGTATGTTTATATTGAAATAATCGGTGATGAAAATAATATTGGATTACTTAATATTCAATGAAAATTTGACTGGTTACATAAAATTTAAAAATTTATTAAGAGGGGACAAATGAAACAAATTGTATTTAATTTAAAGAAACTAAAAACTACTGAAAATCTATTTTTATTTCAATGTTTTTTTGTGTGTGCCAAAGTTTCTAGGCAACCAATAGGAAAATGCACTTACCATTGTTGTCTAAAAAATTCTGAAACTTTTCCCTATTTTTTTTTGTTCGAAAAATAGAAATGGAGACAACAAGTATAGTTTTGAATATAAAAAAGAATGCAACAGTCAGTATTTGAAAACAATAACAAAATTATTATAGATAAGAATCATTTTTTTGAATATTTTCAGATGTATTTTTAAGGGACTGCCAAATGTAAACAATACTAACACATTTTATGTTTTGACGTCTTGAAAAATAAAATAAAAAACAAAGAAACAATGGATTGAAATTTAAAAGGAGGGAGAGATGGGCTCCGGAGAGCTCAGAAATGGGTTTCAGACGAATACGATTATCTACAAATTGATTGCAAAAAATGATTAAAAGAGGACTTTACGGAGATAAAAAAAATGTACCTTAAATGAAAATATACTTAATTCTCATTCCAAATCTGTTTTTAAAATTTTCTAAAACCACCTAGAAGCCGAGAAAATGAGCTTCAAAACAATGGCCTAGAAAAAGGTTCTACCTGGCCGAACTTTTTCATATGAGTGTTTTTCGCGTATCGTTAATAAATAGTTATGCAGAATGCTTATATTAGTCCTTTTTTATGTTTTCTCAGGTTTTTTAAAAGGATTTTTCATGCCTGTGGACTAGTTTTCGCAGGTGGACACCTTTTCTAAGCCATTGCTTTGAGGCTTGTTTTCTGGGCTTCTAGGTGGTTTTATAAAATTTTAAAAACAGATTTGGAATTAGTATGAAGTCTATTTTCATCTCAAAATGCATTAAGTCGAACCTTTAACCTTTAAGTCGAAAAAATAAGAAAAACCGATAAAATAATGTTATAAAATCGAATATGGCCGAAGAAATGCAATATGGGTTTCTAGGTCATCTTTTCCTTTTTCCTAATCAGGATTTTTCTAATAAAATTTCCTTTTGAAAAATCGAAAAATTGCAACTAAATACAATATCGGTTTCTGGGTAGGTATTCGTTATATTGCCTAAAGCCCAGATTGCAATTCTTAGGTCATTATTGGAAAATCGCAACGGTGCGTGGAGCATGCGTGTGCAACATTCAGTTATCAGTAATTTCTGAACATTTTCAGATTTACGTTAATTAGTGCTTTGTTAATTTATTGGCAATTTTTGGGTTTCTGTTTCTTTTTATAAATAATGACAAAGGATCACTGCTACCGTGTAACCTATATTCATGGCTTGATATTATACGGCAGCTCGCATGCATCACTCAAAGTTGCGATTTGCCTGTGATTGTCCATATTCGATTTTTTTAAACATCAGTTTTTCTTATTTTTACTTTATTTTTTGTTAGGTATCATTTGGTAGATAACCATATCTTTAATCATTTAAAACACATGCCTGAGCTCTTCCGTGTTCCCGCGAATTCTCCCCCCTTCAAACCGAAAGAATGCCCTTAAAATCCCCCATATTTTTGAAGACAATGCCATCATAATTTTCCACTTTCGCCTCATAACAAATTCCGACTCCAGTTACCAAGCTCTCCTCTCTACCACATCATCTTTTGAAACAATTGTTCATTTTTCTTGCAAAACGGGGGGATGGGGCAAATGATTAGTTATTCATTTGTTCATCGAAACTGAATAGTATTTTTGCTCATCGAAACTGAACAAAGTTGTTCGTTTAAAAATTACTTAGTTTTAACAATTTGTAAAAGAAAAAATCGGTTTCATCGCTTCTGGCAAATTTCCAAGACCAACGCAGGTTGTCTCGCTTGCACGCGATACTTGGCAATTAGCCAAAAACGCTAATTTTTCTAGTTTTTTAAACAATTTCGAGATTTTGCTCCCATTTTTAGGTGAGTTCGAAATGTTAAATTATGAGTTCATAATTCGTAATAAAATACTGATTTATTTCATCACATCTGTTGCAATTTATAAGTGGTAAATGTTCCAATATGTATACCAACTGTTCGGTAAGTATTATGTCACTTGTCCGTTTTTTTTTAAATTATCTTTTCGATGTGGTGAAATATACTCATTCAAATTCTTAACTTCCTTTTTAATTTATAACTTTAAAAAAAAACGAGAAATTACCTTTTTTCATATTTTCTCACATCAAAAAATGAGTATTCGGTTAAAGGAGGGCTATATATAATATATAATATAATATATAAATTATAAATGCTGATTAATTGATCTGAAATTCAATTTTATATAAGTGAAAAAAATTGCAAAAAAGTAGAACAGGGCACCCGGAATCGAACTTTGGTCTCAAAAACGTAAAAGCTTCAAAGCGCCAGCCAAGTTCGATTCCGGGTGCCCTTTTCTACAATTTTTTTGCTATTTTTTCACTATAGGCGTATAAAATTGAATTTAATATCATTTTAGCATTTATAGCCTGAGTATAGACCTCATTTAAACATTACTCTATATTATTTCGAATTATCTAAAATTAAAATATTTTCAGCTAATTATTTGAAAAAAGTTTAGTCATTGAATTAAATTGAATTTTTGATTGATTGAGATTTTAGGCCACCTTTTCCACATATATGATTCCAAAGCTCAAAGTAGTCATGAGTAGAAAATTAATGTTTTCAAAGCCATGTTCAAAAAACATATCGTCCGAAACAATGTTCAATAATAAATAATAGGAAATGTTCGTTCTTTGCCTGAAAATTTGAGCCAATTTTCATACATGGTTTTCAGTGCATAAATACTTCTTGGTTAATTAACTTCAGAAAACGACACGGTTTTTTATATGGTACGTGTTTTTTGTGCTTGAAATATCTATTTTCTAAATTGATCAATAAGCTCACACGTAGTTTTTTAAATAAAACTCATTCCAAATCTGTTTTTAATTTTTTCTAAATCCACGTAAAAGCCGAGAAAATGTACTTCAAAAAATGACCTAGAAAAATGTTCCAACTTTTTCTTTGCTCTTTTTCGATTATTTTTCACATAATTACGCCCGCGGACTAGTTTTCGCCGGTGGTCCCTTTTTCTAGGCCATTGTTTTGAAGCTCATTTTCTCGGCTTCTAGGTGGTTTTAGAAAATTTTAAAAACAGATTTAGAATGAGAATGATATCTATTTTCATCCCAGACGCATTCATTAGCTCCGTAAAGTCCTCCTTTAATTAAATTTTTTTGATGAAAAATTTAGAAAAAAACTGTGCCAACAACTTTTTTGCTTCGAACCCCTTAAAAGCTCAAAATATACTTCATACCGGGCGGGACAATCTGGGCGAATCAATCGATAACTGTTTTTCAAACTGTTTTCTCGATAACTGTTTTCTTTTAGCACTGGGACGTATTTCCTGCTCCGGGAGCTCCAGAAAGTAACATACATTTTTTGTAATTTTTAAGAGGCGTCAAATTTTTAAAAGTCTAAACTCAGTTTTTTCCGATTTTTTAAATGTCTGTATGAAACTTTTTGATAAGGTTTTTTAATTGCAAAAAATGAAGTTTTAAAATATTAGCTACATTTTTTTAAACAAATTAAACTTTTCAAATAATTCAAAAAACCTAGCACCAATTTTTGATCGAAATGAATATTCTTGAATCCGGAATTATTCTAGTTTATCAAAAACGAAAATAATGTCAATTCTCTCCTTCACAAACCTAACCAGACACTCATCTCGATTTATCACCCAATTTTTGTTGCTACAAATTTTTTTATATCTCTTGTTCTGTCTCATATTTCGGAAAAAGACAATTACAAAATGTCCACCTTATTATTATTATTATTTGAAAAACATTTATATCATATAAAATATAATATATATAAAACCAACCGGTATTTTGGTCATTTGCCAGTCGAAATGCTTCATCTTTTCCTTCCCCCCCCCCCATGTCTTATCTCTCCAACAACATACCTTTATCATTTTTCTTGTCTGATTTTTTTGTTTCATATACATAAAGTGAGAAAGATTTCGGAGAGAGCTCCAAGAAACAAAAAAAGGCGGTGCTATAAATAGACGTCGATTTTTCGATCGATAGGTCATATGAATTTAAATTCAATTGAATAAAATCTATATAGAAGTGAAGCTGAAAAGCCTTTAGGAGATGTTTAGGATTTTTTTATAATTTTGAGGAATTCGTAATGATATTAAAAACATTTCATAAACCAGTTGATGACGTTTAAATAAGGTTTTCGAACATTTTCTGAAACTTCTGTACTTTACAAGGGAAGTACATACCTCAAGCATTTCTGGCTGATTTTAATGAGACATAGAAAGATAATTTTAGAGAAACTGCTTTCAAAAAGAGCTAAGCAGCAGTTTGAGCATGGTTTTTTCAAGCTCAAAATCTGAAAATTTGCAAAAAATTGGACTATAATGTTTCTCAAAAGAGGGGTTTCAGAAAATTTCAATAAAATTTGCTGAAATTTAGTGAATTAACTAAGAATGGTTTCTTTGTGATAACCTTAAAATTTTATCCAGCTTTATTAAGCTTGAGCCAAGTTACAGCTCAGAACTTCACGGATACCACAAAGAAGCCATTCTTATCTGGTTATCTGCTAAATTTAAGAAAATTAGATTGAAATTTTCTGACAACGCCATTTTTGAGAAACATTACAGTTCAATTTTTTTTGTAAATTTTCAGACTTTGAGCTTAAAAAATATGCTCAAACTGCTGCTAGCAGGTTTTAAATGCAGTTTCTCTACCAGCGTAAAATTTTTTTTCAAATGAGCTATGTCTCATTGAAAGATCCAGGAACGATCTAGGTACTTCGCTTGTGCTTCCTTTGCCACCGAGATGGGTTGAAAAAATCGATATCTATGAACAAGATGTCGGTTCTAACTTTCAATTAAGCATTGAGCAGGAAACGAAACAGTGGTCTAGAAAAATTTTTAATTTTCCACCGGCGAAAATCAGTCAGCGGGATTTATTACATGAAGAATCAAGGGTTAGAATTTACAAATTTTAGAATTTTCCATGAATATTCATTAAGATAACACGTCGAAAGCTCGAAAAATGAAGTTTTGCCCAGATGGAAACTTTTTCTAGGCCATTGTTTTGAAGGCGCTTTTTCTCCACTTCTACGTGGTTTCAGAAAAATTTAAAAGCGGATTTATAGTTTGTATGACGCCTATTTTCCTCTCAATTACATTCATAAGCTCTCTAAAATCTTCCAGTAATCTTTTTGCTGAATTTCGAGAGATTTTTAGATGTTCTCGTCATTTTATGAGCGTACAAAGTTTGTAAATTTCTAAGTCAATTTTAATCACACAGCTTTGGAAACCAACTCTTTTGAAGTGCATCTTTTCCATATTTTTCGATATTTTCGTTTCGTATTACAACAAGAGAATATTATTACGTCCCTTTAAAAATGGTCGAAGTTCAATAGAGCGCATTTTCTTTTAAGATATGCCGACAGTCATTGTTAGCCCACTAACAAATGTGAAACTAATAAAAATACATATTTTTGGTACACAAAAACGTATGTATTTTGTTGTTGAAAATTCCTTAGAAGTCTCCAAAGTCCTCCAAAAAGTTCATAACTTTTACCCTTGCTTAATTTTTAAAGATTCTCTTAACTATCCCTGATTTCCTATTAAATCGATTCTTTTTGACAATTCCAACCTGCTACATATTACAACAAAATATCAAACAAATTGTTCAAATTACAAAAATGATGAAAAAATACAGGAAAATGGACGGGAAACTTTGGGAAGTTAGTCCCTGGAACGTAAAAACTTCTGTGGTGATCCAAATTTCATTTTTTTAAATTTCTTGTTTCAAACTACCATATCTCACGATATACACCTAGGATTGTGATGCTTTTGGACGCATTCGATTCGCATTAAAATTTAGATATTTTTAGAATTTTAAATGTTGAAATTTCCTCAATTTGAAAAATTTTAAGAGCAATTTAAAATATCAGTTGAGTACATGTATTTGTTTTTGCCAGTGGTTCTCAGCGGAACCTTGTAAAAACGAGGAACTAACCCTTGGTAAGTTAATTCCTCAGAAAACGCGATGTTTTTGTACTTTTTTAGCACCTAAAGCATTTTTTAAAAATTTTCGTTGTTTTAAAAGTCGTGTTGGTATACTCAAAAATCGTCGATTTGAAAAAAAATCAAAATTGGTTAAGAAACCCTTTAAGCAAGAGTTACGGTATTCATTAAAATATATTCTTGCCAGTATTGTTGTTTTTTTAAAGTTATTTTTCAATTCTTGATTCTGATTCAAGAATTTTTCCCATAAACCCATATTTTTTGGCATTTCGATTCGATTCCCCAACTCAAAATTGAGTCAACAACAGCTTCTTGTTTTTCAACACCTTCAACACCAATGTTCAAAATTTGTGACCACAATATCAAAACCACAAATTTTTATCCTTCATAAAGTGATAAATAACAAAACTAATTCAAATTTCTAATCGTTTCTTTCTCCCCCGAAAACAACGAAAAATTTTGTTTTAAAAATTTCTCAAAAAACCAACCGTATGAGGTGGTGCAAAATTATCGAAGCATCATCAACATAACATAGCACAACACATGTATAAATATTCGAAATTTTTCAAGCAACAAAATGCAATATTACGAATGTTTATATATTTATTCATTTTTTCTCCTCTTTTATTTCATTTCATCGATTTCTTTCTGTAATTCTATGTATTTTGACCCCCTAATAAATATAATTTGATAAAATTTCATTTGACAACCAATATCTTTCAAAGTACATGTTATCATCATCCAGAAATTTCACTTAAAAACCTGTTTGAAAAGAAAAAGCTTCACATTTTTCAATTTATACATTAATTGTGAAATATATTGAAAAAAGTTCAGAAGTGTCTAATATAGACCCATTTTCGGGAGGGAAGGTGTCAAAAGGATAAGCTTCGCAATCAAAGTTTTTTTTTTAAATATTAGGAATATGTAAGAATTTTCTGATCAATTTCAGAAAATAGGTTGATTTTTTATGATTATCTTATTCTCATTCCAAATCTGTTTTTAAAATTTTCTGAAACCACCTAGAAGCCGAGAAAACACGCCTCGAAACAATGGCCTAGAAAAAGTGGCCATCGGCGAAAACTAGTCCGCAGGCGTGAAAAATCCAAAAAAAAAATAGAAAAACATTAAAAAAAGGACTAATATAAGCATTCTGTATAACTATTTATTAACGAAACACGAAAAAAGATCATAGGAAAAAGTTCGGCCAGGCGGCCTCTTTTTCTAGACCATTGTTTTGAAGCTCATTTTCTCGGCTTCTAGGTGGTTTTAGAAAATTTTAAAAACAGATTTGGAATGAGAATGAAGTCTATTTTCATTTAAGATACATTTATTAGAGTCCTCCTTGAAAAATTTTTTGCAATAACAGTAACATTGTTCAATTCTGAACTCCACACAATCGAATATCGAAATTTAATATTTAAGTAGCCGTCTCTCTTTAAATTACGTCTAAGCTGATTTTGTTTTTAAATATCATCCTTTTTAAATTTTCAGGACTTCGTGAAATCAAAATAAAACTTTTCAATGATTTTTAAAAAAATTTATCGCGTAAAAATCAGCAGAAAAAATCAGGATTTTTTAAAGTCACCGTATTTACTTATTGATTTGTCTTGTGGAGTTTTAGATTTTTCTAACTGGATTCGAATTGAAGCATTAAATTTAAAATGCATTATTAGATCTATGATCCATGTTCGTGGGAATTTTCAGGATTTTACCATAAAAAGAATTCACTAAAGTAAATGCGTGTATTTTTAAATTAAAACCATCTCTACATTGGATTGTACCTTGACATTCAAATTTTTTTCCAAAATTTTAAATGAGGACTTTACAGAGCCAATAAATGTATGAAAATAGAATTTGTTCTGATTCCAACCCAGTTTTAAAATTTTTTTAAACCCCGTAAAAACTCACAAAACAAGCTATAAAACAATGGCCTAGAAAAAGTTCCGACATGGCCGAACTTTTTTCAGTGCTCTATTTGCGTGTTATAATTATGAATATTCATGGGAAATGCTTAAAGTGGTCCGTTTTAAATTTCGGTTTTCTATTTTTCTTAATTCTTCACGTAGTAATGTCCGCGGACTAGTTTTCGTCGGTTGAAGCTTTTTTCTAGGCCATTGTTTTGAAGCTTGTTTTCTCGGCTTCTAGGTGGTTTTAGAAAATTTTAAAAAGAGATTTGGAATGAGAATGAAGTCTATTTTCATCCCAGTTGCATTTATGAGGTGATACCCTTCTTTAAGATGGCAAGTTCTGAGTCAAAATTTCAAAATGTCCTCCTTTAACACCTTCAACCCGCACATCTTTTCATCAATCATTCTGTTCCATTTTCTCTTTCAGCATTGTCTTCCCCTCCCTAACCAATTGAAAAATAAATCATAAAAGTCAATTCCATTAATTCCTTTTCAGTTTCTATTTATCATTATGGATAAAAGAACAAGTTAAAGTAGTTCTCATAAATCTGTTCTTCTCCTTCTTCTTCTTCTCCTTTTCCTTCTCATCTGGATATACATAAGTACAATATATATATCTCGACAACGAAATTCCCGTTTTTATCATAATAAGTATTTATGGTATAAGATGACCAAAATGCCTACAACCCCTCCCTTTTGCTACCTTTTCCCCAATTATTATGTACATATAAGATGATCAAGATGAAGCCAAAAAGCCTAGCAGTTAGATAATGATGTTCTTCTCGTGACCAATACAATTGAAACACCACGCACTCACTCACCTTGTCTTTGTACTTCATTCCAAGTTTTCATCATGTACCGTATAACAGGATTTTTGGGGATGTCATCTTCTTCGGGAAACGAGAAAAGGTTTCGATTCGGAGATTTCGTGGAATGAAGAATAAGAAGAGAAGCATGTAACAAAATTGTTGCAAACATACATAATAAGGTTACTGTAGATTTGATCGCTTTCTGGTTTTTCACCTTTCTTCAATCGGGTAGTAAGGAGATGATGGGGGGAGGAGAAGCTGAGAATTTTAATTAATCAAGAAATGAGGTTGAGTGGACACAAACGAAACTTTGACCTTTTTAGTAGGGAAAACTGGAGGAATTTGGGGGGGGGGGGGTGCCCATACTGTAATAAAGTAAATTTAGATGCACAACAAAGTTATGTGCTCATTTTGGTATCTACTTATTTATCTATTTTGCACTGGTGGGCACCAATAATCGCACATCCAGCTTATTTGTTCCATTGTCATTTAAAACATGTTTTTAAAGACAGTGGATCAGTTAATTTGACCCTACCAGATTTCAATTTCAAAAATTAGATCTTTCTCTCATTAGTACGACGCAGTTTATCCGAAATTACACTGATAAATACACGCTTCATAGAACCGGTCCAAAGTTTAAAAAATTCAAAATTTGAATGCGCGCCGGATCGTGCGGCGCGGTCGGAATTGGCGCGAAACACAATATTTGAATGTGGTTACATATTGATATTGTTCTTGGATCACCTGGGCTTCCATTTGATTTTTTCCTTGAATTTGGATCGTGTTAACTGACCAGCTGCCTTTAAAACGTATTTTTTAAATCAAAAATTATTAAAAATAGTACTCGATTCCAAACGCGCACCGCTGTTTTCGCCTGCTTGTATGGCCTATACCATGTCCATACGTATTGAAAATTTTTTTTTGAGTCATAAATGCATCTATTGGACGAATTATGAAAAATAATTTCTTTGTCCGTGCACCGGAACACGCCAAAAAATCGAGGTTTGTCAGTAGAGCGCGTTTGGAATCGGTTTGTTTCTACAGTACAAATGGATTGCGCTGAAACCGATCGAGATATCGATTAAAATCAAAATTTTCCGAGTCCTTATTTGTTCTGTGAAATCGTACGTACTTTTTTATTTAATTATTGAAAATCTTAAAATTGCACTTTTTAAAGACAGGGTACCACTTTTTTTTAAATTTTATTTTTCAGTTTTATTTTAAAATTTATATTCTGCTGTCTGTTAATTAATGACACTTTACATTTTTTTTGTGCTCATTGTTTGTGCTCTTTTTTTGCGTTTGAGATTAATTTTTAGATTCTGGCCCAATTAGATCGGGGAAAAGAATGGTCTCAAACTGAAATCTAGCGTAAAAATCACTGAATTTCCATCTGAAAATCGTGGTTTTACAGGATTTTTTCTAATTCTCCACGATTTCTTATTAAATTGACTCTTTTTGACCATACTAACCCAATATCACAACAAAAAATCAAAGAAAAATGTGCAAGTTACAAAGGAGGGCAAAAAAATAAAATGGACTGGAATTTTCGGGGGGACTAACTTTGGAAAGTTTGTCCCTCGAACGTAAAAACTTCTGTGGTGATCCAAATTTCACTTTTTTTCTATTTCTTGTTACTTACGTCTTTTTTTCAGTCAGTGGTTCTTTGCGGGAAGTTTATAAAGGCGAGGAATTAACTTCTGGAAAGTTAGTCCCTCTGCCGTCCATTGTTTCCGAATTTTGTCGACGTTTTTCCATCTTTTTTTTTGTTCCTTACTACTTTTTTGTCCTTTTTCTTTTAAGGCTGGGCTGGTATGCTCAAAAATCATCGATTTGATAAGAAATCAGGAGTGGTTCAGAAAACCAACTCGAGTCGCAATGATCCACCCCTCAAACTCGGTACAGTATCTCAAACTCAACTTCTAAACAAACATAACCCAAAAAAATAGTTGTTTTTTTTTTCATTATGAATTTCACTTCTTTTCTCTCTTCATTCCAAAAAGGGTAATTTCAATCAGCTTTCCCCCCCCCCCCCCTTTCCTCAATCTTCGTTCGTTTTAAACACAAAAGGGCAATTCTCATTCCTTTTCTAAAAGTAGTATATCCTCCCCCCTTTCACCCGCGAGAAATAATTGAAAGTGAACGTAGTTATCGTCGTCGTCGAGAGTGGCGCCTGAAGAAGGATCGACCGCGCCGACGACGCTTATTCGGGAATTGTTTTGTTTGTGACTTCTTCTTTTTCTTTTTGGTCGAGAAAGTGAAAGATGACCAGTAGGTACAGTAATCCTTTCACTTTTTCCGGATACCTCGGGAAAAGGGCATGTGAAAGAAGTGGGGGGAGGAAAAAAAGTAGGAGACGAGTCATCTCCTTATTCGATAGGTAATCGCCGGGGGAGAGGTTTTCACTTTGTGACCTATTTTCGCACTTTTAGTTTTCTTGTTATTATTGTTGTTGTACTTACTTTCAAAAAAGGTAATTGTATTAGTACTGTTTTTGAAAAATGTGTTTTTTTTTGGTATTTTGTAGGTTATTGTGGGGCTAAAATAATAGTTTTTTTATTTGTATCCGAAATTAATGCGTTTTGGGTTAGTTTGAAATAATTTAAAATTAAGCTTAATCTGAAACTAGAAATGGTTACCAACCCTATTTTTAAAGTTTATTTAATAAATATAAATAAACCTAATATTTTGAAAAAAAAACTAGTAAAAGCAAAGATCAGTGTGTTTTTTTTATTCATTACCTTATTCGCTTCGGGAGCTCCCGGCCACGGATGGGAGGGAAATTTTCCGCTTTTAAAGTAACTAGCCGGGAAATTGTTTGTATAGAAAAAATCAGGATTCTGTTATTCAAACAGGCAAAACTAGAAAAATCAACAAAATTTAACTAAAATTGATTAATACGTCTTCAGAAGTCTCAAATCATAAACTTTCTAACTTTTCTTTTTTCAAGCTCGGCTTTTTGTGATTCTAAAACATTTTTGTTTTCTTCGAAATTTTTCGAAGATGAAAATAGACTTCATTCTCATTCCAAATCTGTTTTTAAAATATTCTAAAACCACCTAGAAGCCGAGAAAATGAGCTTCAAAACAATGGCCTAGTAAAATCTCCGGTTTCCACCTGGCCGAACTTTTTCTAATGAGCTTTTTTGTGTTTTTTTAACAAATTTTTATTGAGAAGACCTATACCATTTTAATTTACTCTGTTTCATTTGTTTTTAGAATTCTGGCGTAATAATGGCCGCGGACTAGTTTTTTAAACACTTTTTCTAGGTCATTGCTTTGAAGCTAATTTTCTCGGCTTCTAGACGGTATTAGAAAATTTTAAAAATCAATTTGGAACGAGAATGAAGTCTATTTTCACGGAGGAATATTATTTCCTGAAAATTTTCCCGCTTCCAACCACTTTTTGCAAGTTTTCTATCACAACTCGATAATTTCTCGTTTTTGGAATCCTATCCAAAAACCTTCCAGACATTGTTTACTACTTTTTTTCTAAATATACAACGTTTTTTTTTGGAAAAAAAAGCAGACAAATTTTTTCCGGATCCCATTTTTAATCTTACTTCAATTCCACGTCTAAAGAATACTCGTTTTGCCACGTCAAAGTCCTTAAAGCGAATGTACTTCCTAAAAGTTCTAAGGAACTAAATTAAAATGTCTGAGATAAAAAATTTGGTCTCTCAAAAAATAGATTTCAAAAATCGTTGAAATTTGACAAATTTAATGTTGCGGAACAAAGAAGTTCCAAATTTTTTGGAGGGCGGAGCGTTATGTGATTTATTGCCGAACATGGATTCATCTCTTGATTGAAGTTCATTCGGAACATTCGTTTTTTTGGACTTTTTGTGTATTCTAATACTTCATTTCTTAAACTGTAAATTTACTTTTTTTGCTTATCCACCTATTATTTTCAATATTTGTTGCTTAAGAACATTCCATCTCATTCCCCAGAAAATCACGTAAAAAGTTCAATGTTCGTGTTCACAACTAGACATCGTTGCACTTTTTCCAGAAAAAAAAAGAAATACGAAAATTTGTTTCCAAATGCTCCAGTTTTTTGCCCTCACTTCTCTTTACAATTATGGTTTGAACGAATACAAATTTTCATTACGGTGTACTTTTCCCCGTTCACTCTGAATCACGTTGCTCGGTCCGGGGGCGTGGCTTAATTTCAGATGTGGATAGGATAAGACTTCTTGAAATTTTTATTTTACTTTTGTGGACTTTCTTGAGAGTCGTTCAAGTATTCTTTCTTATATTTTCTGAAAAACTGGGGAAAAAATTTGATCTTCGAACGATGGAACTATTTAGGTGAGTTGCATAATATGCCAGATTAAAATTCTCATAACTTTTGAAAGAAAAAATCAATTAAGCTCTTTTCTATCTCATTTTGTAGAGTTTTTCTTTTTCTATAAGAGCATACTATTCTTCTTATATAAACCCCACGAAATATATTGATATTTGTGTTTTAAACTACTGTCGAAGCAAACCGATTCCAAACGCGCTCTACTGACAAACCTGGATTTTTTGGGGTGTTCCGGTGCACGGACAAAAAACTAATTTTTCATAATTCGTCCAATAGATATAAAAAATGCATTTATGAACCGAAAATAATATTTTCAATGTGTACGGACACGGAAGAGGCCATAGAAACTTGCGAAAACAGTGGTGCGCGTTTGAAATCGAATTAAACGCACAGTATAGAACTTTAACCCCCCCCCCCCCCCCCCCCCCCCACACGCTTTATTGACAATCATATTATTACTATTACTTTATGATTAGTACTACCGAAATTGTTACCTCAAAACAGTTTACTCAAGATCTCTCTCTCTCTCAACCAATATCGATAAACAAAACCCCCTCTCCACCCCCCCCCCCCCCCCACTTTTTCAAAAAAAAAACCTAACAACTTTTTGCAACAATACAAAAAACCTTTTTGCGGGTTTTGGGTCATTAGGTAACATGTTCTTTCGCCAACCAAAAAAAAAATTTCGAAGAAAGAATCTCTGAATTTGATCAGTGATGGAAGACAACACCCGAAAAGTGTATAAAAAGTAGGTCACAGCACTTTTTTCCCACTTCTTAACCCATGTTTTTCATTCTTGTGGTTTTTTAAAGAGAAGGGAAAACGAACGGAAGAGAGTAGATGGTGATGATGGGGTCGGGATTTATAATATTATTATTTTTATTATGGATAACTTCACTTCTGACGATTAAAACCAAAGAAAAAAAAATGATAGTTAGGATGTTTTTGAGAATGGCAGGGCATTTTGAGATCACTGACATGTTGGCATTATGAGCTAAAAATTAGGACACCATTTTTCGGGAAAAGAGAAGATTCAAATCGGTTACAATCCCGGGAAAAAAACTATAAATCCGGAAACGTTTTAAAATCAAATTTTCAAATGGTAAATGAACAAAAATATGAGTGGAATCTTTTGTAATGCCATATGAAATTTTAGAATCTTATGAACCTTCTGGATTTCAATAGAACCTTCTGGAACCCAACAGAAACTTCTGGAGTTTTATAGGAATTTCTGGAATGTTTTCTATAGAAAATTCCAGAAGGTTCAAAAGAATTCTAGAAGGTTCCATAAGATTCAAGAATTTTCAATAGCATTCGATAAAAGCTCACCCACAGAAGAATCTACGTCATAACTCATAGTTTTATTCATTTACAATTGAAAATTTGAATTTAAAACGTTTCTGGTATTGTAGCTCTTTGTCCGGGATTGAAACCGATTTGAATTTATCTCGTCCTGAAAAGAGGTATCCTCACAAAAATGACTATGCTTTAAGAAACGGTGAAACAAAGTGGACATCTCGAAAAATGATTTATGTGCGGTTCACCTTTACGACAAATTGCATACACGCGCGAAAATATTCAAAAACATTTTTCGAATGGCATCTTAACACGTACATGAAAATACGAAGTTAAAGACAGTGTATCAGTTAATTTGACCCTACCAGATTTCAATTTCAAAAATTAGAGCGTTCTCTTATTAGTGTAATGCCATTTATGCTAATTTACACCGATAAATACTCGTCATAACAGCCACCCAAAGTTGAAAAAATCAAATTTGGAATCCGCGCCGCTGTCGTGCAACGCGGTCAGAATTGGCGCGAAACAAGATTATTTTCTTTGGACCACCTGGGCTTCCATTTGATTTTTTGCCTTGAATTTGGATCGTGTTAACTGACCAGCTGCCTTTAAAGTGTACCTAAATCAATTTTTTTCATTCGGAATTAAACAATTATGCCCCCTGAATAGCTGAATATAACGCTTTTTATGAAACCGTGCCGCACTATTGCAAAAATGCCACGCCCACTTTTCTACGTTCAGTTTTCAGTTGTCGTACTTCATTTCGTCCCACAATGAGATTAACGTAATAGATAGAAGCTACCGTAATAGTCCCTTGGATTTTTCAACAATGTTTCAAAAAAAACCATTCGAATGTATCGTGTTGCTCTCCTCTCTCCTCCTCCCCCCACCCGCGAAAACAGAACCAATGATTGATGAAAAGCGAAAAAGTTTCTATAAATATCTTTCAAGTTGTCGTCCCACCTTCCAAAACACTCTCATTTCCAAAAATGAATGTGTATAGTACATAATACTTTTTTCGGGAAAGCGATAGAGTGGAGCAACAACCATCATCCAACCAACCACACGGTATATTATGGGGGGCCAGACAAACAAAAGCACCAACCAAACCGGTGGTTGACTGACTGACTGACCACAACCCGGAGGGGGTAAAACGGGTAAAACGGGGAGAAAGGGGGGGGAGTGATCTAAGAGCTGGTATTTTACCTACTAAAAGGTAAACTTTACGAAAAATAGTGTCACGACTTTTTATTGCTTGCTTACCATTTTGAGTATTGTTGCGAAAGCTGTATTGTTCCGCTTATTTCGTATTTTTTAAAGGTTTTCTCAAATTTAATTTGGGAAAAATTCAAAATTCGTGGCTTGAATCGAACTTTTTTCACTGCCAGACCAAGTAACCTTTTAGTAAAAATAATATTCCAAATTGTAACCTCATCTCCGCTCAAATTAATCCATCTTTCTCTCCGAAAACACACACACACACAAAAAAACCAGGAAAATTGCCCCCCATCTCGGTTTCGGTTCGCCATGGTTACTTCTTTCAATTTTTCATGATGATGATGATGATGATGAGAAGCACATTAATATGCACTTTTGACAATGAAAAAACTGCTCATGTTATGTTTTTTTTTTCTTCGTTCGTGTTTCACATTAAAAAGTACTACGGTAGAGTGTTTCTTGGAAACATTTTCGGGATTGTATCTTTTTAGTCGTTTTTTGTTGTTGCTTCGTTTTGGAATATTGTGGTTTTCGAGCACATATTTTTGTAGGTGGTTTTCTTGTGATAGTACGGTGTGTGAAATATGATTTATAGAAAGGAACATGGACTTTTATGTGACGATTTGGCCAATTTTTGTCAGAGAGTGCTTTTTGACGTAGAATCTTGAGGGATTTAGGCCTAAACATTTTGAAATTGGAGTCAGTAAGAGCGCTCCATTGAACTGGGTGTTAGAATTCAATGAAAATTAGCCATTTTTCAAAATTTTAAAGGTTCAAAATTCCAATAATTATCAATTTATTCATTTTCTTATTTTCTGCACCAAAAACATGGAGGGAGGGGGGGGGGGGGGATAAGTCGTACATTCGCTTTAAAGGCAGCTGGTCAGTTAACACGATCCAAATTCAAGGCAAAAAATCAAATGGAAGCCCAGGTGGTCCAAAGAACAATACCAATATTTAGCCACATTCAAATAATTGTGTTTCGCGCCAATTCCGACCGCGTTGTAGGGTCAAATTAACTGATACACTGTCTTTAAGGACTTTGACGTGCAAAAACATTAAGTTTAGTGAACTTTTCTGGAATTTAAGATTAAAAGTGAGATCCTGAAAGCATTTGCCCGCTTTTTTTTCAAAATTTTTTGACGTGGCATTTCAAAATTTAGGAATTTTGAATTATTAGCTTTTGACATGGTAGTTAAGTTGTTGCGAGCAGCTTCACAAATATTTTAAGGTGTTACCAGGTCAAGTAGACCGGAAGCCACATCCCGACCGATCAGAAATCTCACTGGACCTTTTATTTTAATTTTTGAAGTCAGATAGGTTCAAATTAACTAAAACACTGCCTTTAAGATTAAAAGTGAGATCCGGAAAACATTTGCATGTTTTTTTTTCAAAATTTTTTGACGTGCCATTTAAAAATTTTGAAATTTTGAATAACTAGTTTTTGACATGGTAGTTAAGTTGTTGCGAGAAGCCTCATAAATATTTTAAGGTGTTACCAGGTCAAGTTATAATTGAAATTTTTTCAAAATCTTGATTTTTGAGACAAAATAGATCGGAAACCACATCCTATCAGATCAGAAATCTCACTTAGAGCTTTGGGGAGCTCCCGAAATCTCAATATCTAAGTGATGACCTTTAGTTTTGCCAATTTATATTCAAAATAGAGCTTCTTAAAGGCAATGTACCAATTAATTTTAATGATATTTATAAACCACTGATAACGTTTTTTCAAGTGACAGGAGCTTCTGAAACTTTAAGCCTACAGTAACCACCTTGAAACTCGTATTTCTCTAAACCAGATCCTGTTATCTTTAGTTGACTCCCCCTGCACTTGTCGAAATCAAAGCAACAGGTACATATCCAAATATTGTTATCTACCGATATTGTCTCGAAAAGCGCATCCCTCACGCGACGACGAGAAAGGGATATCCCTTTACTCGTGTTGATTGGTTGTATTGAGAGGGGGGGGGGGGGGGGAGGATCCGCACTAACAGAAGCTTGTATGATTGAAAATGATGATGACTAGTGATGGCCGTCGGCGATTAAGTGAAAAAGAAGAACGAAATAAGAAACAGGTACATACCCACACCGGGGCAAGAAAAGTAAGACAGATATAGATAGATATGGTCTCCTCTCTCCTTCTCTCTACTTCAATTGCCCTTTTCTTGAAAATGTGTGGTAGAACAAGGGTAACAGAAAGAAGAAGATTCATTTAGTCCACAATCCGGGAAAAAAGCCGGCGGGAGGAGAAGGCGACGACCGACAAGTAGTTGTATTGGGAGATAAATGTTGTAGATGGCCTATTTTGCAGATAAGTCTATATACATACATGAAAACTGTCCTTTGTCTTTTCGAATACAACAAGTGCGCAGCAGCAATTGTGGATCTACTTGATATCCGAAATTTGATTTCATTTTTCCCCTCCACTTCTCGCCCCGCCCTTTATTTGTATCCACCTCATTTTAACTTTATGAAACTTGCGACCTGTTTAGGAAGAGGGGGGGGGGGGGGGACATGAAAATTTAGGCGTAGACAATACAAACAGTTCCCGGATCCAAAGATCCAAACCGCCCTTTTTATCTTTTAAGGAATGGAATTAGTTCATACTCTTACCGTATAGTTCGTTGTACTATTCGGTTTTTACCTTTCAATTAAAATGCTAATTCTTTTTTCGAAATGTTGCAAAAGGCTTTTTCAATTTATTCATATCAATGTTTTTTGTTTCCTTATTTGGAATTCAACTACTTTTTTAAACTTTTCCAAATTTGCTCCTAAATTCCATGCTTACAGTAATCCAATCCCAACATTCATTAAAACCAAAACCAAATTTCTAAACTAAGGCTAATAATAACAAATATATAAATAAAAACTTTTTGGTGTCCGAAATATATACTATTTCAAAGTTCGACGTCTCTCCTTGCAGTTCTCTTTAAAAAGTGCCCCCCTCTGGAAGCGATTGCTCAATTGTTTATGATGTAACCAACTCTCGTGCTCTTCATTTCATTCCTCCCAAGCTCCTGGACGAGAGCAGAGTAGGAGTAAAAGAGCACGACCGTCGCTTCTTCTCTCCCAATTATTTGATATTTTCCCAACAAACTGCTCGCTCTGTTTCCGAGATTACTTTTTTGTGATTCTTTTGCACTTGTTGCTGTAACACGTTTTTTTTAGTGGTTCCAAAAAGTGAGGAGCCAATTATTTTTCCAACTGTTCGATTTTTTTTAAAACATTTTGCACTATTTTTAAAGGAGGACTTTAGGGGACCATTACCAAACTGAGCTACCAATAACTTTGGTAAAAATAGACTTCATTCTCATTTCAAATATGTTTTTAAAATTTTCTAAAACCGCTTAGAAGCCGAGAAAATGAGCTTCAAAACAATGGCCTAGAAAAAGTTTACACCTGGCCGAACTTTTACCTATGAGCTTTTTTAGTGTTTTATGGAGAATTCTTATATTAGTTCATTTTAAGATTTTTTTTTTTGGTTTTTTCACATAATTACGCCCGAGGACTAGTTTTCGAAACTAGTCCGCGAGTGGAAACTTTTTCTAGGCCATCGTTTTGACGCACATTTTCTCGGCTTCTAGGTGGTTTTAGAAAATTTTAAAAACAGATTTAGAAAGAGAATGAAGTCTACTTTAATCTAAGATACATTTTATGATATCCGTACAGTCCTCCTTTAACGCAAAGATCACTACAAATCTCTGGAATAAGCATGAGATCTACAGATCTCTGGAATAAGCATGTTCAACCCTGTTGCATTCATTAGCTCGGGGGTGCCCCTCCTTTAAGATGTCAAGTTCTGATTCAAAATTGTGCAAATCTCCCATTATCCAGATCAAAATTGTTTCTTTTCATTATGCAACCATTATGTGTATCATCAAATTTTTACAATAAAATCCCCCCTCCGATCTCTCTTCTTCAACTCAAAGTTTAACATAAATATATATAACGTAACCAATTCATTTCTCATCAAGAAGATTACTTCGAGAACTCTCCGAGCACAGAGAGAGAGAGAGAGAGAGGCATATTAAATGTATATTCTTCATTTTTCTTTTGGCCAGCGGCGGGCGGGCGCCCAGCGGATTTTTCAATTCATTTCAATTCGCGTGTCTTCTCTCGCCGGACATCACATTTTGAATTTCTTTCGGAGTTGTTGGATGGAGATGAGAGTGTAAAGTTACACCATCGGGAGAGTTGTAGTGGGGGGCAGACGAAATGTATGTGATACATCTACACATACATATCCTAGTACTTTCAAGCACTTATCACAATGGATATCAAAAAGAGAAAAAAAAGGTTTTTTCCTTTGGATCAACTTCATATATTTTTTTTTCTTTTGACCACTTGAAAATTGACCCCAAGCTCTTGAACACAGTTATTTTTAGAACATGTTTTTGGTTTTTTCGGTTATCTATTTTTTGTGCTCATTGGTTTCTCGTCGAGAGATGATATTAGGTTTCTTGTGGTCACTTCTAGAAGTTTTTTTTAAAGATTAGGCTGAAATTTCGATTCAATGTTTTAAATTGTTTCTAATGGTGAACATGTTAATCTGATGTTATCAAAACGTCTTTCTAGAGGTGATGACAATTGAAATTTAAAATTTAAAGGCAGCTGGTCAGTTTAACAAGATCCAAATTCAAGGAAAAAATCAAAATTCGAATGGGAGCCCAGGTTATCCAAAGAACATTCAAATAGTTGTGTTTCGCACCAATTGCACGATCCGGTGCGCATTCAAATTTTGATTTTTTCAACTTTGGACGGCTACTAATGAGAGAAAGCGCAAATTTTTGAAAATCAAATAAGGTAGGGTAAAATTAACTGACCCACTGTCTTTAAAAACTAAGGTATCGAGAACCTTCAGATTTTGGAATCTACTTGGTCGCAACGAAAGCCAGAAGATTCTGAATTTAGATTCTTGTGATCAAGCCGATGATAACTTGATTTAAAGCTTGCCAGTTAGTGCGATCCTACTAATTCACGATCAAAATTTGAATGAGAGCCCGGATGTTCGAAAAAAATCTAAATAAATATGTAGCTATTTTCAAATGATTATGTTTCGCGCAAATTCTGACGGCGTTGCGCATACCGGCGCTCATTAAAATTTTGATTTTTTTTTTTCAACTTTGGGTCACTGTTATGACGGACTCCTTTTTCGATGTGATTTCTCATAAATTGCATTGTACTAATGAGAGAAAACCCTAATTTTTGAAACTATTATCTGGTTGGGTCATATTAACTGGCACTCTGTCTTTAAAACTTTCACGTGGTGACAACGAGACTTAAAATTAATCGGAAACGTTGCAATTTTCGAAACCATGAGCTTTGTAATGATTTCATTTCGTGTGTCATCTTGACTTTTCTTGACTTGATCTTGACTTGACTATGCAAAAAATTTTGAAATCTTTAACTTGAGAATTCTTCAAAATCCCCATCGATGCTTTATAAGATCTTCATCTAAACTTTGCCGAAGCACTTGCAAAAACGTTTCACAAAAGAAAACTCCGAGATTCATTATCTCTCCAGAAACTTCTTCTCAAAATGTACAGTATCCTCCCTTCATTCATCTCGATTCGCCCTCTCTCTGTCCACTACATGTATTCTACAACTAATTAGCGTACATCGCCCTTTTGTGTCGGTATGCATGTATGGTAGGGAGGAGGAGGAGAAGCATCGCCTTCGCAACAGTTTCATATCCATCAAATGGTCTCTCTTCTCCGAAAAAAAAAACTTTTTTGTTGTGTTGCATTGTTAAATAGGAGGTGGTTCTTCTTCTCTCCAAGCTTCATCTTCAATTCTTTACCGTACTTTTTTCCCGAATATTTTTCTGCTTTTGAGAAGTTTTTGTTTGGAGTTGTTTGACTAGGAGTGGTGGTCACTCCTCTCTCTCTGCCCCGAGGTGGTTCGTGACTTGACTCTGACCTATTGGCTCTGTGTCCAGTCAGAAGTGAAATACAGTTTTGAAATTTTCCGCGCGAGCCGATTAGAGAGCACGCGAAACTAAGAGAGCTCCTCGAAACTTTTGCTTTTGAAACTGAATGTTTGCGCGTTGTCGGAGCGGAGCACAGCGAGCGGCAAGCGGTGTGTCTCCAACCAAAAGTATACAAACTTTCTGAAAATAGATTGCACAATACCGGCTCTTTGGAGAAGAAGTTGATGGGAGGGGGGGGGGGGAGGGAAAAAAATAAATGTAGGCGGAGTTTCGACCTTTCATAACAACAACACAATGCAACTGTTTCTAGTTGAGCCTTTTGCTACTGGCTCTTTTCATGTTTCTGTTTTCGGGCTTTTATGTACCTAATGTTCGTGATATTTATTTTGTTGCCTTTTACTTTTTTTTCGAGTTTGGCGAGCTTTTGTATTAAGAAATGCCACTATTATTTCATGTTTCTTCTATAACTTTTATTTTCTACCTATTTTCTAGTATTTTGAACCATTTTTTCGTACTCCTATATATTTCTGAATTCATCCGTAATTCTCCCGAAATTGATTTTCAGAGTTTTATTTTTACATTTTATTCTATTTCCAATTCGCTTTTAATTATTTACCTACAAAAATTTTCCAAAAATTGAATTTTTTAAATTTTCGAGTTCTACCGCCATTCTCCCGCACTATTTATACATGTTTTGAATTCTCCCGCATATGTTAATTAGTTGCGGAATATTTTCTTCTATTAATTAAACTTTTAAAATTCTGAACTATCACATTAGAAAAACCATAAAGTTGAATATTTCTCTGCCCTTTTCGCTCAACATACCATTATCATCATAACCCAAATTCCAAAAACCAAAAACTCTATATTGTAACTATTTTTATAAAGAAACAAGCCGTCTGTCATATTAATTTCCTCCACCCGATATGCCCCCTTTTCACAAAACTTACTTATCAGCTTTTTCAAACACACACTTTCCCCTTCTTATTACCATTGTGTGTGCTCTCCGAAAGTTCTTATCATCAACCAATTTTTATATTATGTTGTGTTACTATATTTCACTATCTGTCTTATTCTTTTTCAATTGTTTCCTTAGTTTAACTTTCTGTTGTTAGTTTTTAGAAAAATACTATGTGACATTTTCTATTTGTGCGAAGGTAACCTAAGATGGATTTTCCCACAAAATATCCATTTCTTGGGTGAGTTGGAATAGGTTAAGTTTTATGAAAAGAAGTTTTCAAAATTTGAATGATCAAGTACAATTTTTTTTTAAATTAAGTTTTCCTCAGTTGAATAACTCGTGAAAAGAATGAATAATGCTCAAAATTTTTAATTTTCTGGAATTAATCAAAAAATAAGTGTTATTTGAGAAATCCGAAAACCTGAATATTTCAATATTCAAATTTAGAACCTCAAACTCAAAATTTTGATCTCTACAGTTTTCGGGAGCTTCCGCGATCTCAAAACTCCAAATTTTTCAATTTATAAGCTCCAGTTTGCAATCATCATTCTGTTCATTTTTCAAACCTGTTTTATATTCCTACCCCGATTTTTGATTCTCTGAACGTTGTCAGCAGCTCCCCGAGTTGCCATGTACCCACACATCTCCATACTTTTGTAGTCCATGAATATTTACATTTACTACACTGTCTCAAACCAAACATGCCCCCCCAAGTTGTTGGTTGTTCGTGATATCTATTTTGAGAGCAGTTTTCTATGTTCTGTCATTTTTTTTTGGAAATCATCATATCAGTTTGTTTTCGCCCGTTTCTTGAGCACCATAGGATTATCATACAAGTTTTTTTTGCTCCACCACAATATGTCCCCCATCAGTCAATAAAAATAGCCATCCACTTCGTTTACAAACAAATATGAGAATGGGGGGAGCTTCCAAGCACACACCAACTTGTTGAACCTTGAAATTTGCGCAACTTTTGAAAACTGTGTGTGTGTGTGTGACTCGACGGCCTCCGACGTTTGCGTACTCTCTCGAACCGGTCATTCGAAATTATTAGCGAGTGAGCTCAACATCAGCAGCTTCGAAAAGTTTTTGTTTGATTTTTATTTTCGCGAACGGGAGTGCTCTGGGGGGACAATGAAAAGAAGTATAGATAGTACTTTCTCTCTATTTCTCCGCTTTTTCTGATGACAGCTTTATTTCGTCTTTTTCGGGAAAAATTTGGTTCATGAATGATAATGACAGCTGGCGCACGAAATATGTGCTCTGCCGGCGGCCGACTTTCAATAATCAGTTTATTTATTTTTGGGTTCTGATCTCAATCCGTTCCTTATACATATTATCATTTGATCTTCACTACCATTTATGGTAAAACGTGTTTTTTCAAAAAAACGTTTGATTTAAATTTCAGAGTCCATGCAATGACAGACTGCTCATCAACTTTGGCCGCACTTTTACCGTCTACAGAATATAATCAATCTGCGACGGTTTTAGTGAGCTCTGATAATGATCGAGCATCTTTTACTACCACTTCGGAGTCGAGTCCGCCTTACAGTTCGGAGCATCATTCTCCAACTGATCAAAGGATAGAGACACCTACTTCGGATTCTGGAAATCAGTCATATTCCCCTGAGAATGTGGCAACAAGTAAGTCAAGCTGCCTTGAATGTCTGTGTGAAGAAATAAATTCTATTGATTTTGCAGGCTTCGACAGTAGTGAACGTGACGCATCTCCTGATAATTTATCCATTTCTTCTACAAATATTAATGATATTCCTGAAAAATCAATAGATCTTAATGTTAATGAAGATTTACAGCGACGTAAGTTTTTTTTTTTGAATTTTCGTTGTGTTTTGTGTCAATTTTCTTTATACTAAAGAAGTTTGAAGCTAAAAATTGCAAAAAGGTCAAAGCCCTTTCATAGCACTTTAAATTCATATTCCATGACTACGATACTTTAAAGAGCATCACATCCTACAGTATACTTAATTATCACGAAATATAACACAAAAAACCCAAAATGTACTATCATTTCAGAGCTGCTACGATTTCAACAAGAGTTCAAAGATTCAATGATAGAAAGCAATCAGAACACGCTGAACATGAGTCTAATGTCAGCTGCATTCAATCAACAACTCTTCAAGAACACCTTCGCCAACGCGTTGGCACCCCAACTCCCAGTGAACCTTCAAGCGGGTCTTTCAATCAATTCTAGTCCATGTTCAACACCAGTAGCCGCTGCCGTCGTTTCGGCGCCTGTCGAACAGACGCCCACGAAACGAAAACGCCAGCGACGCAACCCGGTTTGGCCGTATTTTGATGTTATTGATGGAACGGCTCGGTGTAAACAATGCTTGTATAGTACAAAAAGTGTGTTTAGTACGAATTTAAAGGTTCATTTGAGATCACATCATAGAGCCGATTATGAAAAGGTTTGTTTTGTTTATTTACGGTTTTATTTTTTGAGAAAAAATTGGTTTTTCCAGGTGATTATGGCTGAAGATGCTCTTAACTTGAATGCTCTTCTGCTCAGCGGAAATACTTCCAAATTGTTCAATGTTGATGCTAATAGAAAGCGAATGCCACCTATGACTAGTAGCATTTTGATGACTATTAATAAGCGTAAGTGTTTTTTTTTTGATTACGTAATAAATTTTTTTTAAATTTCAGTTGCCAACCAACAACAGAACGGTGAAGACAATCCATTAAACGCGGTTCTTCGTCAAACATTAGCCAATAATGGACTTCAACAACACCTTCAACAAGTTCAAACGCAGCTTCAGGCTGCACAAGTCGCAGCACAGAAGCATCAGCAACAACAGAAAGCTCAGGCTCAGGCTCAGGCTCAAGCTCAAGCTCAAGCTCAAGCTCAAGCTCAGGCCCAGCAACAGCAAATGAGTAATATTCCACAGTTTGCATTAAATGCAGCTAATCTGGCGGCTTTGAATCAATTGGCCCGGAATCAGATACCATCAACACAACAACCTCTTCCAAGCATTAGTCAAGATAACATTATGAATCATTTGAATTTCCCGCCACATCTCAAAAATGGTAGTTAGTTTAAACCGAATATACTGAAAATTCTTTGGAACAGTGAGTCAAATTACAGAAATTATCAACGCGCCACACGGCACCGATTCAAATGGGGTACCGCAGCCAAAGAGAAGAAGGCTTCGTCGTCACCCGGTTTGGATGTTTTTCCGCGACTTGGAGGATAGAATGGTTGGATGTATAAATTGTGATTTTAAGACTGGGTCGGCGTTCTCGACGAATCTTAAAATGCACCTGAAGGCGCATCACAAGGATGATTATGAGAGAGTACTGCAGTTGGAAGAGGAGATGAGACTGGAAGAGGGGTGTGTTGGACCGGCGAATAAGTTCAAGACGGAGTTGATTGATTATATTAGAGGTGGCGGAAACGCGGCGTCGACGCCTACAACACCTACTCCGGGTGCGAATGGTTTTGGTCAAGGACCGAAGGCTTCACCGTTGGTACAACAGATAATCAGTCAAACGATGGCCAGGTCACAATCCCCGACACAGAGTATTTCAATGGGAAAAACTGTGAAAAAGGAGATGTGAGTTTAACAAGAAAAACTATATTTGAACTTAAAAATCTCTTATTTTTTTCAGTGACGATGAGAACTACATGTCACCGACTGAAAAGCTGGCAGCACTCGTCGGAATCAACCATAACGAAGAAAAGCCCGAACAACAATTAATGTCATCAACATTCGAAGAACTGCGACAAGCCGCCGAACGTCTGTTCGCCGGCAACAGTTTGGGCGCAATTTTGGGCGGTGCACAGCCAACTGTGCAGACCAACACGAATAACGTCGATTTGAACGGAAGTGCGTTGTCAGTTGGGTCGGAGACCAAATCAACTTGTTCCACAAATGATAGCGACGATCGGAAACAGGAAAGGGATAAGGCTTTGGCAAGGTGAGAGAGTGGGTTGGGGGTTTTTCGAAAAAAGGAACTGGTTAATCATGTGAATTAAACCAAATTCCGATGTAAATGATCTGGACAATCTAATGGAATACAAAAAATAGTGGACTTTTTTTGAAAATTGAACAGTATAAGACTTTTAATTGTTCGTTACACGGTGTGCTAAAGTGAACCTATTATAACGAAGAAAATTCAGCACGAAAATTGAAAATTCGTGGCATTTTTGAAATTGTGCGGCATGGTTTCCCAAAAAGCGTTATATTCAGCTATTCAGTGGCGCGATTTTGTAATTCTAAGTTTTAAAAATTAGATTAGGTCATAATTCATGTTTTTAACGCTCAAACTTCATTTTTTCATGCGTTGTACGCGTTAAAATTCAGTTTGTAAAAAATTCTATTTTTTGCGTGTGTGCAATGTGTCGTAACGGTGTACACACACAAAGCGCACACCGTATTCGTTGTGAAGCCCAAAATATTTAAGTAATAAATGCTCTTTAAAAATTCCATAAAATCAATCTTTAAAAGAAAATCTTTCCAGACTATGGACCGACAATGAAACTCTCCTAACCAACATTCATTTCCGCGATTTTGTGCACACATTGGCTCCAGAATATGAAATTCCAGATGCGGATTTGCTAGCTTCTCAGATGGAAGGTTCTACACATCTGAATGCTTTGAAAATCGAGCAGTGATGTTCTTACATCAAAAATAATATATCTTATCTTCATTCTCTTGAAACCGGAATTTATTTTGAAATTTTCTTTAGAAATTTCTTTTTAGTAAATGCATTTTAGCATTAATTATTATTTTTTCCACTTTTTGGGTTGCAATATATTGTTTTCATCATCAAAAGTCTTTCAAAAACAACATTCGTTGCCGCAATATTTTATTTTTTTTAATTGAAAAATTAGGACAAAATAAGACTAAAATTAAATAATTCCGCTTGTACCTCTAATACATTCAATTTTGTTTCTCACTCATTCATTTTTGTTTTTTTGGAAATTTTTATCATCATTGTTTAGCATCCCCCGTCCCCCCATTGTTTATTTTTCCATAATATATTTCGGTGATCCGGCCCAGAGAAGAAATTTTTTTAAAAAAAAATCCTTGTTTGTAAATTCTTGACTAATAATAATTGATAGGAGCACATTCCTAGGACCCAATAATTCTTTCAGAAAAAATGGTTTAAATTATTAAAATATTTCGTTTTTCGTTTTCTCTTTTTCTTAAATATGAAATAAAAAATGTTTGGAACGATTTTATTCATTCCAACATTGCTCAGGGGATTGCTAGGAAAAGCCATTTCGTATGAATCGATAAATAAAATGTTCTTCTTATTTCTTGCGTATTTTTTTTTTTGCATGATTTGTACTTTTTTTTTTGTCTTTTGAGTTCGTTTTTCTAAATTGTATGTTTTTTTTATTATAAAGGGCTTTTTCAGCTTTGTTAATAGTGACGAATAAGATTTTTAAAAGAAGTTACAAAAATACGGCAATTATTCAGTCAAAACTATATGTTTAAAGGTGCACGATGAAAAAGAAATGGATTTGAACATTCTCTTAATTTTGTAAAATCAATAATTAAAAATTGATTTTAAATGAAAAACAGAAATATTGAATTTTAAATTTTAAAAAACATTTTTTAATTTTATAGATTAAATATATTATTTTTTCTTACATATGAAATAATTTCTACGAAATAATTCTTTTAAAAATCGTAAATTTTAAAAATGAAACAAAAACGAATGTTTCACATTTTTGTAAGTAATTGACGATTACAACCGGTTTTAGAAAGAAATTCGGAAGTTTTGAACATTACAATGTTAAATGTCAATTGTTATTTCATTTTACAACTTTAATTCCTGAAATAAACGCGGTTTTCAATGAAATTATCAGTAATTTTTAAAACGTAAACTCAAAAATTTAAACTACCGCCAACAACGCGGAACTTTCGTTGCGAGAAACGCGCGGCAATAAGTGTGTGTGCCTTTAACCCCATCACGCTGTGTGGCTTTTTTCGCGAATAATTCTCGTTTTTCTGTTATCTTCGTTTTTTTGCGTTATTAAAGTTTTTTTCGCCAAAAATTAAGAAATAATTATTCTTCCATTTAGTTTATTTGGTTTCGCGTCAGAAATGGAAAAAATTATTAAAAGAAATGGTGTATTTTTTCAAAAAAATTTTTTTGTTCGTTATTAGTCATTCATTACGAAACATTTTGTTGAGGAAGCCATTTCAAAAAAAAAAAAGAAATAAATTTGCCTGTCAAGCGCACAAAACGAAAGAAGGATTCTGATGCGGAATCAATACTTTCTGTCTAATTTTTCGAAAAATTTTACTTTTTCTTGAATAAATTTAATTTGGAAAATTATTTTCTTATTTCAGAGGTAATGGAACAGTCATCACTCCTTTTGAAAAAGCAGCTAGCAGGTAAAACAATTACAAATTCCAAAATGAGATGCTAATTTTAAATTTTTGTAGAATTGAGAAGAGTACCGGTTGATGGATTCTCCGCCGGTCTGGCCGATGATAACGATATCTACAAATGGGAAGTTCTCGTCATTGGACCACCAGATACTCTTTAGTAAGTTCTTTATATTGTTGCAATTAGACTAACATAATCTCTTTCAGTGAGGGAGGATTCTTCAAAGCAATTCTCGATTTTCCAAGGGAATATCCCCAAAAACCACCAAAGATGAAGTTCACCTCTGAAATCTGGCATCCAAATAGTAAGCTTAATATCTATGTGTTTTGAAAAAATGATTATTTTTCAGTTGATAAGGAAGGAAACGTCTGCATTTCTATTCTTCACGATCCAGGAGATGATAAGTAAGAATTTGATCAATTTTTCGTTTTTGAACATATTCAACATTTTCAGATGGGGATACGAACGCCCAGAAGAGCGTTGGCTACCGGTACACACTGTTGAGACTATCCTCCTATCAGTTATTTCAATGCTCACCGATCCGAACTTTGAATCACCAGCAAATGTGGACGCAGCTGTAAGAAACTCCAATAAGCTTTAAAAAAATCTAAAATCTTAACATTTCCAGAAAATGCAACGTGAAAACTACGCGGATTTCAAGAAAAAAGTCGCTCAATGTGTCCGCAAAAGCCAAGAAGAATAAAAAGATCTGAAAATGAAAGTAAAGAAGCCCGAAGCATACAATTTAACTCGTCGTTCATATACAATATCCATTTTTGATCTAATTTTTGTGTCTTTTTTTTCTAAAGTCGTCTCTTCTCTTTTATTCAATCACCACGTGTTCCACACCGTCTTCAATTGTCTGAAAAGTCCCCTGAAATTAAGAAAATGTCAGATTTTTAAAATCTTGTCACAAAAAGAATATTTTTCTTGCTACCCTCTTTTTTTAAATTATAAAATTTCGATTTTTATTGGTATTGATTTTTCTATTGTGCCCAAATTTTCTTTTTCTTTTTTGAATATGAAAAAAATTTCTGAAATGTTTTGTTTTTTGAGATTTTAAAATTGGTTTAAAAAACCCTGAAAATAGTATTTTAAATTCTCCACATTTATATTTGTAAATAAAAAATTCAAGATGACAAAAGAAGAAGTAGAAGAAATAGAGATTGATGGTGAAGAAGCGGTAGTGGTTGAAGAGGAGGAAAATGATCAGATTCCGAAAAAGAAGAAAATGGAGATTGTAAGCTTGATTTTTACTGAAATGTAAAGAAAAAAACGTAAATTTTCAGCTCGACAAACCGAGTTTTGATAAGGATCCGACAAATTTGACGCTGATTTTATACGAAGAAGATCATACGATTGGAAATTCGATTAAACATATTTTGAGTAGGATGTACGTTTTTTTGGAGATTTTATTGAATTAAATATCAAATTATATACAATTCGGACCTTTGAAAATACTTTGAGTTTGGTATTTTATTAAATTAATCTATCAAAACATGTTATTTTATAAAAAAAATAACGAAAACTCTAAAATGGCGAAAAGGGGTCGCATACGAATCGAACTTTGGTGTCAACGCGACCAGTTCGATTCCGGGTGCTCGTTTTTTTCGCATTTTAATGATTATTAGCACTATTTTTTAGTATATAACATTGAATTAAACAAAATATGAAACCTGTGTGAATTTCTCCTTTAAAATCGAAATAAAGTCAAAGTTATGCTTTTTTTCAGGGACGATGTCGAATTCTGCGGTTACAACGTTCCACATCCGTTAGAAGACAAAATTCTACTTCGCGTTCAGACGAGAAACGGTGTGAATGCTCTTCACGTCCTTGTCCAAGCGTTCGAAGATGTGGAGAAGATTTTCAGCACAATTGAGGAGAAATTCATCGAATCTTATGAAACGAGCCATGCTTGAAATATTTTGTCTTCTTGTTTTTGACCGTTATTGTTATCCTTGTTCTTGTTATACATATGTTGTTATGAAGAAAATTATAAAATTTACAAAATGAGTGGGATTTTGGATGGTTTGGTGAACTGTTCAAAGCAGCTTGTGATGGTTACCTATTTTTTGCGAATGTTAGAGAAAATGATTATGTTTGGTTCCAGCATGTCTGGAACGGGTGCTCTGATGACTGTCCATGTTGGGCAATGTGGTAATCAATTGGCACAAGCATTTTGGAAATCTATGGTTGAGGAACATGGAATTGATGGGTAAGATTAATGAAAATAGGTTTTGTAAATGGAAAAATGATGAATCACCAAAGAAAATGACCTAAAATCGAATGATGATACGAAAATCACATTTTTTCTTGAAGTTTCGGGTTATCTTTAAGTTTTTGGAATTGTTTTTCAAAAAGTCGGAAATAGTAATAATTCGAAGTTCGTCAAAAAACAGAAATGTCATGTCGGTTTAAATAAAAAGGGAAAAATCGGGGACTCCCCGATTTTTTAAATTAGGATTCGAAAGAAACATAATATTACTTAATTGACACTAAACGGTGAAACGGTGAATTTTGGAAAATGAAATGTGTTATATTTAACTCGATTTAAGAAATTCATTCCATTTTCTCAGACGCGGCCAAATGACACACGAAGAAGATAATAACGACAAAAAGGACGTGTTGTTCTACCAAGCCGATGATGATCATTACGTTCCACGAGCTGTTTTAGTTGATCTTGAGCCAAGAGTTATCAATGGAATGATGCAATCACCCTCGTTCTCGAATCTTTTCAATACTGACAACATTTTCTTGTCTGATCATGGTGGAGGTGCTGGAAATAATTGGGCTAGTGGATATTGTCAAGGAAGGTTAGTTTTTGGAAGATACTGCAATAAAACAACGAAAAAACATCATTCAGAGAGGTTCAAGAAAAAATTATGGACATTATTGTGAGAGAGGCTGAAAATACCGACAATTTGGATGGTATTTTGTTCACACACAGTGTTTCAGGAGGTACTGGATCGGGAACTGGTTCGTTATTGTTAGAAAGGCTGAGAGAGATGTAAGAAACTCTAAGTTTTCCAAAAGAAAACTACATTTTTTTCAGTTTTCCGAAAAAGGTCATTCAAACCTACAGTGTATTTGCGAATAGTGAAGGAAGCTCATCAACTGATGTTGTCGTTCATCCATATAATTGGGTATTGTCAATGCAAAGATTGATCGAGAATCCAGGTAGAAACATTATTTTCAAAGTGCTAAGTAGATTTCATTGCTTTTTTCCAGACCATGTAATTGTTTTGGACAATGCTGCCCTTCACCGCCTTGCTGCTGGAAAATTCAAAACAGATACGCCAACATTCGATCATATCAATTCACTTGTTGGCAGAATCATGTCCACATCAACTGCCATGTATCGCTTCAACTCGGCAATCTGTCCATCGATTCGATATTTAGATTTGGCACCGTTCCCACCAATGCATTTTGTGCAATCGGGTAAATTTTAAAAATATTTTTTAAAATTTGCAATTTTCAATTTTCAGCCATTTCTCCGGTTGTTGACCCGAATGAAAACTTCACTCGAAAAACGTCAGTAGCGGATGTGACTAGATTCTTATTGAAACCGACATCTATGATGGTTTCAACTGCTTCGAGAGTTAGAGCAAGTGATTGTATGTTATCGTCTTATATGTTCCTTCAAGGACAGATTGAAGCACATACTTTGATGGCCGCAGAGCAGAATGTTGATGTAATGATAATTTTACTAAGTTGAAAAGAGATCTCGAGAAAAAATCAAAATTTTTCCAGTTCTCCATCCGACGACCACCATTTTACATGTTAAAACCATTGAGAATGATGCATGCGCCACTGTCGCCGTATGTTAAACATCAATATAAGGTACTATTTTTATTTCAACCGAATCTTGAACAAAATCAAGTTTTTAAGGTATCTGGATTGTTGCTCAATAATAGTACAAGTGTTGCGCCGCTATTTGACTCGCTGCTTACGAAATACGATCGGTTGAGGTCGAAGAGAGCGTTTGTTGACAAATTTGAAAAGATTGTGAGTTTTCTGTGGATTAAACTTTCAACACTCAAAGTTTGAGAGAATTTCAAACTCTTTTGTTGTTGAAAAAATAAGCGATGTTAAAGAAAAGGTGTCAGAGAATATTATTTTCTAGAAATTAAAAATAAAATGTTGAATTTTGAAGATGTTGAACGTTTTCAGTTTATTCTGAAATATTTTGTATTGAAGAAATTGTTTTTAATCGCAAAAATCCCATAAATTTAGCAAGAATCATATTTTTTTTCCATTTCAGGACAATTTCTCACTAGACATGATGGATGAAGCTGTACACTGTGTTCAAGACCTTCTTGACGAATACAAGGCCGTTATTCAGAAAGACTATCTAACCAGAGGTCTATAGATTTTCATTTATTTCCGCTTTGATTATTTTCTCGGGCTTTACATGTTTCCGTTGTATTTAAATATATTGGTGAAGGTTTTTTTGGGTTCTCAATCACTTTTATTTATGATTCTTTCTTTTCTTTTTTTTTAAATAGTAAATTATTTTGATCTCTCGAATTGGAGATCTATTTATTTGAATGACAAATTACATGTATTCATATTATATAATTTTTTCCGTTTATTTGTGTAATGTATTATCTTCTAAAAACAATATTTTCAAAACAGAAACAATTTATTTTTGGCGCCTATTTAAGGATTTTCCGAAAAATCAGAACTTCTGATTCAGAAATCCTGATTATAAAAAAAAACAATGAAAACAAAGAACATTCTCACCGATTTTGTACTATTCAGATGGGAAAAATATTACGTGTGGGGAATAATACAAAAATGAAGACACCGGGATTAAAAAAAGAGAAAAAACGGCAGAAAATAAAATTTTTTTGGTATTTAAGAGACATTTGTAATTTGTAAGAGTGTTTAGGCAGTATATTGAATATAGATGGGGAATAAGTTTTGAAACAAAACCATTTTTTTGAGATTTTTTTTTTGCTTGAGAGCGGCTTTTGGGGCGGGTGCGATTAGAATTTATATAGATTTTTTATAAGAAAGAGAGTTTTTTGGTGGAGAAAAATAGGATTTTTGGGCAAAAAGGGCGCGAAAATGGGTGAATTTTGAATTTTTTCTGGAAATTTCGAAAAATCGATAATTTCAAAAATTATCGATTTTTTGAAATTATGCAAAATCGATTGCGAATTCCAAAAAAGTACGGGGTTTCGGAATTTATGGAAAATTTTACATTTAACGTTTTTGCGTAAATATTTAAAAAATTCTCAAAAAAGTTGAAAATGCGAAAATTTGAAACAATTGTTTTGCATTTATCGTTAATTTTCATTTTTTTGTCAAAATCGACAAATTCTTAATTTAAAGGAGGACTTGGCCGAGCTGATAAATGCACATTAAATGAAAATAGACTTCATTCTCATTCCAAATCTGTATTTAAAATTTTCTAAAACCACCTAGAAGCCGAGAAAATGGTATTCAAAACAATGGCCTAGAAAAAGGGGCCACCTGGCCGAACTTTTTCCTATGAGCTTTTTTCGCGTGTCCTTAATAAAAAGTATTGCAAAATACTTATATTGGTCCATTTCAAACATGGACTTTTGTTTGGATTTCTCACATAATATCGCCCGCGGACTAGTTTTCGACGACGTACACTTTTTCTAGGCCACTGTTTTGAAGCTCATTTTCTCGGCTTCTAGATGGTTTTAGAAAATTTTAAAAACAGATTTGGAATGAGAATGAAGTCTCTTTTCATCCCAGATGCATTCTTTAGCTCCGTAAAGTTCTCATTTAACTTAAAATTTTCGTTAAAAAATGTAAATTTGAAAAAATTAAAATTTCCATCGAACTCATTAAAAAATCGATTTCTATGGATTTCATGGGTCACAAAATATTGAGAAATCCTAATTTTGAGTTTAAAAAAATGTTTTCGTAGCCCCCTTCACTCTAAAATTGTCCAATTTTTTTCAACCAAAAAAATCGCTTAAAATTGTAGTAAAAAGTGATAAAATATATGCGAATATTTAAAAAAAAATCTTGCCCTGAATTCCTTAAAATTTCTGACGACAAAAAGTATGAGAAGATGAAGAAAAAAATGAAAAAAAATAACAGTTGACAAAAAAAAAACAACACGATTCCTAGTAATAAAATATTTAAAAGAAAAAAACACGAGAACCATCAGTGACATAGAAAAAATGAGGGCAGGACTGAAAATAAAGAGAGAAATATAATTGTGATGTAAAAATAAAACGAAAAATCGTACTTTTTGCCTATTTTGAGATTAAAAATATGAGTTTTGATTAATTTAGCATCTCTAGCCTATGAAAAACATTTAGAAAAAATATAAAAATCTTCTTTAAACCTCTTTTTAAAAATAAAAACCGGTAGCAGCACAAGAAAACTGTTTTTTTTAGCATCAGCGGGATGAAGTGTAAGGTGAGAAAGTAACCGGGAATATTGAAATTGTTTTGAGGTGCTGAGAGAAAAAAAACAATAAAAAAGAAAAAAACAAAACCGAGGTTGGTTTTTGTGCTAAAAAAAATGCAAGTGCTTGACCAAAAAAAAAGAAGAACAGGGTGTTAAGGATTTTTGGAAACAAAAATGAGTAATATTTGAAAAAGACATTTTCTGGTACGCCATCAATCGTTTTTTTTTAGCGTACGAGTGAGGTTTGAGAAGTTGGTGGTGGTGATGGTGGATGAATGGCGTTGCCTTCGAGAAGATGGATCGCGTCGAGAATGGTTTGGAGCGAGTGGTGAGCGGCCATTGAAGATGCTTGGGTTCTCCTGAAAAATTGTGGGATTTCGATGCCTTTGCTTAAATTTGTGAGAATAATTTCTAAATCAGAGCGTTGTAGTGAATACCTTTCTGATACTATTGTCAAGATGAAAATTCCTGGCCGCTCGTTTTGCGTAGCATCGTTGGGAATTTCCTCGCAACACAACCGCAACGCGCGAGACCAACTGAGAAATTTGAATTTGAGCGCGTTGCGGTTGCGTTGCGAGGAAATTCCCAACGACACTCAGCAAAACGAGCTGCCAGAAATTTTTATCCTGACAATATTAAATTGCAATTTATGAAAATTTGCAAGTGGTATTTTCCTGTGATCCGATCCGGATTTTCGGATCTCTCAATCCGATCCGGCTTGATCCGGATTGCGATCGGATCGGATCGGATAAAATTCGTATCTAGAAATATCAAATGTTAATTTGCAGAATAGAATTTTACTATTTTGCTAGAACTTAAAAATTGCGGCCTATTTTAAAAACGCTCATAAGAAACAAAGTATTTGATGATCAGAAGAAAAAATACTTTAAATCACATATGTACATAAATGTATAACATAGCCCATTTGAAAGAGAATTTTACGCTGATAAAGAAATTGTTTTCAAAAACCGCCGAAGTACGATTTTTCAAGCTGACAATCTGAAAATTTGCAAAAAATTGAAAGTTGAAGACCTGTAACTTGGCTTTATCTTAATGTATCTGTATGTAACTTTGAGGTTTTGATACAGCAATTATTCTTTGTAGATTTGCCAAATTTGAAATTTTTTTGGGTTAAATGGCATTTTCAAAAATATTAAACCAAATTTATTCAAATTCGGCATATAAACTAAGAATGGTTTGAGTATGAGAACTTCAAATTTTTACTCCGCAATTTTGAATTTAAACCAAGTTATAGCTCTTCAAAGTTCAAATATTCAGATTTCGAGCTTGAAAAAATCATGCTCAAACGTCTGGCTAACAGTTCCTTCATCAGCGTTAAAATTTCCTTTAAAATGAGCTATATCTCAATGAAAAAGCCGGAAACGCTTCAGACACTTCCCTTGGTGCCCCCTTCTAATTTGTTTTCAAAAATAGACGGTCATATTTAAGTTCTAGAAAACGCGTATTCATGATTTTTATAGATCCTATCCGGATCGATCCGAAATCCGATCCGGTTCAGATCATTGGTACACTCCCTTTAAAAAACTGTATTTAACTCTTTTATGACCAAATTCCTATTAAAAACTCACATAAACGCGGATGGATGACTATGTTGTTGAACCGACAAGTTGAGTAAAGGATTGTTTGTACTTTGGTTATGACTCATAACATTTGAAAACAATATGTTCGCCTGTTGTTGTGGTTGCTGATGGTTCTGCGTCTGTGACGTTGAGAAAATCATCGGTGCCAGTGGATGATGGTTCACTGTCAACGGTGACGGAGTAGATAAGCATGGCGATGTTGTTTCAACTGAAAATTTAAAAATCATTCGCAAATAAATGAATGACAAATAAAAGCTTTAAATGAAAACTAAAAGCTCACCGCTTATCGGAGCCAAAGGTGTAGGCCGAATAACCGTTGATTCAAATGCTGAATTCGGATGATTGACTTTCAACAAAGGAGTTGGTGTCGCTAATCTTGAGGCGGCTAATGAATCCGACGAACTTGGTGAACCATTCAAATTCAACATTGACATTGGTGAAGTTGTTGAATCGTTGCATAATGATGGCTTTCTTTCCGGTGCATCCTGAAAATTCGAATTATTTAATGGTTAAGTGACGACGGCACGCTAGTTTGAAATATATGAGCTCTTTTAAAATGTATTCTTCTTAAAGAAGGACTTCACAGAGTCAATGAATGTACCTGTGTTAAAAATATAACTTATACTCGTTCCAAATCTGTTTTTAAAATCTTCTAAAACCACCCAGAAGCCGAGAAAACGCGCTTCAAAATGTAATAATGCGCGTGGACTAGTTTTCCGTCGGTGGAAACTTAGGCCATTATTTCGCAGATTGTTTTCTCAGCTTCAAAGTGGTTTTAGAAAATTTCAAAAACAGAATTTAAAAAAAATTTCTAGTTTTATAAAAAAAAGCAGTAGCTGTGGATTTTGAAAATTTTAGTACCGAAACATAATTCAAGGATTCTAATAAACTCAAAAATTTTGAATTTTAATAGATACGCAAATTTTTATGCAGATTTTAATTTTTTAAAATTTTTTATGAGGCGTTCGATTTTATTATAAACGATTGTAAAGGGTAGAAACCTCGAATTTTCTGTAACAAATTAAACCACTCACATTCAATGTATTCGACATAGATGGCGCCACATAACCATGATTTCCAAACGAAAAAACCGTCGAGCAATTAACAGTCGGTGTTGTCATCGGTGTCCTAGGTATGACGGGTGTTGTCCCATTTCCCCCACATTTCCCTTCCACGAAAATGGTCCCATTTGTCCCAGCGGTTGCAGTTGTTGTAGTGGTAGTCGGAGCCGCCGCATTTTTCTCAATAATCTCTCTTAATTTCACAACTTGCTGCTCCAACATCATCCGTTTCGTCCGTTCATGTTCCAGCGATGCTTCGAGTTGCATGATCTTCTGCGAATCGTCATCTAATTTCGGTTTTTTCGCCTCACATTCTTCGGAGAAAAACGACGATGAATCGATGTTCGGATTGAAGTTTTTGTCTTTTAACATTCGATGCACCATTTCGGCGGTTTGTTGGAGTATTGCCGCTTTTGACAGTTTTTCACCTTCCTGGAAAAATGGGCAGCATTTTTGAGTTTTGGAAAAAAAATGATCTTCGGGAAATCGGGAAGAAAATATTGTTTTTTCAGTAAGAATAAAAATTTGAAAAACTTTTTTTCATAAAAATGATCCCGCGATTGAATAAAAAAATATCGATTTAAAAAACCTCACCTTTTTTGGCAACAACGCTCGCAACGCCATAAAACCCGCATTGATGCTCTGCATCCTTCTCCTCTCATTACAATTGGCAATCTGCCTTCTCAACCTCCGATCCGGATCCGACGACGTGATCGGCGACAACGGAGCAGCCGGCTGCCCAATCGACGATCGATTCGTAGTCGCCAACAACGGTCCGGACGACGGAATTACGACACTACGCAGTGACGCAACATTTGCCGCCGCCGCAATTGCAGCCGCCGTTAACGCGTCATTTTCGGCGTTTTGGTGGTGGTGTTGTCGCTGCGACGAATTTGACAGATTTGTCAAATTGAATTGTGCATTTTTGACGGCATTCCATTCAGGAATGATGGCGGGCAGTGCACCGGTGCCCGAAATCATTTCCTCGTCCTCTTCCATGAGATCGAATCTGAAGAATGTATTTTTGATTTGTGAGCTCTTTAGGTTCGGATTCTATCATTTTCACTTGATAATCATTTTTTTAAATATTTTAGAGTTTTTAGATTATCTTAAAAATCCCAATTTTCTGACATTTTCTAAATTCGGAATCTAGCTTTAGATTTCTTAAATTGTGAAAAATATTTGTTTTCTTGCAAATGTAATTCGGATGAAAATAGAGAAAATTACCAATCCAAATCCGTTATCAAAATTTTCTAAAACCAAATAGAAGCTGAGAAAACTCGCCTCGAAACAATGACCTAGAAAAGTCTTCAGATTCCACCTGGCCGAACTTTTTCCAATGAGCCTATTTCATGTTAAATTGATAAATATTTATCGATAATACTTCAATTAGATAAGTTTAATCTTTTTTTTGTATTTTTCTGGATTATTCAGGTAATTATGCTCGCGGACTAGTTTTCGCAAGTGGACATTTTTTCTAGGCCATTGTTTTGAAGATCGTTTTCTCGGCTTCGACTTTATTTTAGAGACTTTTAAAAATAGATTTAGAATGCGAATGACATCTATTTTTATTAATACATTCGTTCGTAGGCTAATTTAATGAATACTTTTATATTTATTTTTTGGAAATTTTCAAAATATGGTCACTTTCTAACAAGTTTAACTGACTTTGATGAAACTTATTTTACTTGATAGCCAATATTAGCAGCTTTTGACTGATCAAAATTCTGTTTAGGAAACGTTTTGTATATGAACTTCGAAAAAAATTTCATATCATTTCTTTCATTGTTTCAGGAAAACTACTTTTTCTTCGATACTGTTTCTTATCTATTACTTTCAAATAATTACACGAAACTATGTCAACAAGTTAAAAGGTATCAACAAGTTATAATTTTCATCATTATTGTAAATCATGGCCCAAAAAAAAACGTAGAACCCGAACGGTGCAACTGAATTCACGGTTTTGAGGGATGTTACAAAAATTGTGAGATTTCATAGAACAAACGTTTTTAAATCTATTTTAAACAAAGTAAAATACTATTGTCAACTCAAATATTCTTGATCATTCAAGTTTGTTTTGATCTACCCAGAAAATCTAAATCTCTCACGCAGTCGTGTTATTTTTACCTGCGAGCGGCTGCGCTGCGGTCTTTTAGTAGAAAATGGATGATCCAAAATTTTTAACTTGACAATAGAAGAAATTTCCCTCATTCCAAACCTGTTTTTAAAATGTTCTAAAACCACCTAGAAGCCGAGAAAATACGCCTCAAAACAATGGCCTAGAAAAAGTGGCCACAGCCGAAAACTAGTCCGCAGGCATGAAAAATCCAAAAAAAAACACATGAAAAAACATTTAAAAAAAGGACTAATATAAGCATTCTGCATAACTATTTATTAACGAAACACGAAAAAAGCTCATAGGAAAAAGTTCGGCCAGGAGGCCACTTTTTCTAGGCCATTGTTTTAAAAGCTTGTTTTCTCTACTTCTAGGTGGTTTTAGAAAATTTTAAAAACAGATTTTGAATGAGAATGAAGTCTATTTTCATTTGAGGTACATTTATCATCTCCGTAAAGTCCCCAACTCCAAAATTACTTTAAAAACCCACCCATCCTCATTGATAATTTGATCTTCATCTGCGCTATCCGAACGAACCATTTTTTCTCTATTTCTACCTGCAAAAAAAATTTCCTTTTTTCTTCACGGTTCAAAAACTAACTACAATTTCTTATCGTGAATTTTTTCGTGAAAATCAAACCCCAAAACTTTTGGAGGAAGCTTTTTCTGCTTCTCAGCTGTGATAACAGAGGAAAAGCAGAAAGAGAACAAAGTTGAGAGGTGATAAAAAATTGTTAAGCTGAATCTAGGCACGTGATAATGTTTTAGTTCAAAGAAAAATGTTGCATTTGAGAATTAAAAAAATAAGAAATAGCATTTTTTTCAAAAAAGAAAAAACTTACGAATTAGTACTAAGGGACCTAAGAAGGGGACGATGGGAGCCGTCTGGATTACCTGGAATTCGAGAATTTTATATTAAATGTTGAGAAAAAAGAAGAAGAAGAAAAGCGATAACAAATTTAGGAAGTTAATGAAATATGGAGTATGTTGTAATGGTTTACAGACAGATTTTCAGAGAAAGCCTTTTCAAATTCAAATTTCGATGGGTTCAGTGAGCCGGTGCTAAATCTTTATCTTTATCTTTATCTTTATTCATGACACAAATTGAAATATACAGAAAAGAAGCAAAAAAAAAAATGATGAATAAGATTGATGAAGTTACCCGCAAGAGTAACAGGGACTCATAGTTATAAAGTTATACAGCATGACGGTTAATCTTAGAAATGACTAATAGGTGGACAAAATCTTGATATGATAAAAATGAATTGATATTGTTAGTAAGTGAGTTCCAGTGGAACATAGCAATCAAAAAATGTATTGCAGTGAGTGCCAATAAGCTTTAACATCATTGGTTTACGCTTGTTAGTGGACTAAAGCTCTGTTGGAATATCGCTGGTTTTTGCATAAAATATAAGTATGAAACTTGCAAAGGCCAAATAACATCTTTAAAATACAATAAGATATGGTTAAAAAAAAATTTTTTTTAGCTCATGTGGCTTTAACATTAAAGAGAAGCTGGATGTTAAAGGTTTTTTAAACACTCCTGATTTCCTATCAAATCGATATTTTTTGAACACACCAACCCATCCTTAAAGACAGGGGATCAGTCATTCTAACCCCCATATGCGTTTTATTGTAAAAATTTCTTCTTATTGGATAGAATACAACGTATGCCATAAAAAAAAATTCCGGCGTCAAACGTTCAATTTAAGGCAGCCGACCAAAATTGAAAAATTGTTAGCTGACACACTATCTTTAAAAAAAAGGTTTTAAATGTTTAAGATACAAAAAAAAGTGCAAAAACATCGACAAAATACAGGAACAATACGCAAAAAAAATTTCTGAAGGACTAACTTCCCAATTTTTTTTTAAATTTTTGTGTTGCAATAGTGGTCCAAAATGGTCGATGTATTAACAAATCACGGACAGTTATTTAAACCTTTAAGGGGTTTATTTTGTAATAAAAGTTTGAGGTAGAAACAATAAAGTCTAATATTTGAAAAAATGAAGCGTAACGAAAAATGCAATGAGTATAATCTCTTAAAGACAACGTGATACTTGCTCAAAACACGGTTTTAAAATATTAATTTCGATTTGACTTGAGCTTTTTTGATTTTAAAATTGGTTAGAAAATAGCTGATTTTGGGCTGTTTTCTCGATTCGCAGACCAATATGGATGAATCGAGAAATGCTTCCAACATGAAGACGTCATTTACAAGCAAAATCGGATCCTCAAAAATAAAACTTTCTCAGTAATATGACACTTAAAAATAACAAATAAATATCTAAAAGTCTGGAAAAAAGGCTCAAATTATATCTAAGAGTGTTTCTATTTTTTGTATTCTGAATATAAACTTTTAAAAATTGAACAAGATCAAGAAAAAATAGTATGAACTCATTTTTATATTTTCACACAATAATCGTATTACTTTTTTGACATTTTTCAGTAAATTTCGCACTTTTTGAAAAGATTTAATTCGGATTTCATATTGAGATAAAGCTCTAATTTTTAAATTAGGATAAATCGTTCAAAACACTGGTTTGAACGATTTTATAAAAACGATGGTTTAAGTAGATAATCGGCAAAACTAGCATAATTTTAAAAAAACAAGTAAGTGGTCGAACTTCAAGGATCAGATAAAACCAGGAGGGAGATCCCGCAATCTGATCTTCAAAAGTCAAGAAATTGAATATGTATGATTCTAATCAAGATTCAAATCACAATTTTTAGACATTTTTTGCAGAAAATGGGAATAAAAACTATAAAACTATTGGTTTTCAGAATTGAATTTAAAAATAATACATTCAAAGAAAACGGCACATTGAATTGGCGATAAATTGAATAATAGAACTCATAGAAATACTCAGAATATAAAAGAGTAAAGAAAAAGTTCAAGATGTTTCGAATACTTGAACTTTGAGACGACGAAAACAACGCAAAAAGAGAAGAAGAAAAAGCAAAACATCTGAGAGTCACCTGGTCAACAACAACGTCGCGAAAGAAAAGAAAAAACTCGACGAAACAAAAAATGAAGAGAGAAAACAGCTGCAAGTGCCGCTGATGACGATGGGGGAGACGGGGTTAACGACCCCCGACTGTCTTTGTGCAATTTTTGAGCAATAGAAAAAAACGAGAATTGCGTAAAAAAAAGAAATGGAATAAATTCGCAACAATTTTCAGGAGAAAAAGTTGGAAATTGGATTGGTTCAGAAAATGAGAGTTGGAAGTTCAATTAATGGTTTTAGTCAAAAAGAAGTACTAGGAGGTTAATTTTAACGAAGGATATAATATTAGAAAAGCAAAGATATATGGTAAATTTATGGAAAAATTAAACAAGAACACTACAAAAAATCTGTTTAAAAGTGTATAAGGGATGAACCTTTCAAAAAAATTAGCCCATTGCTCATTTTCTTAATTTTCAAGTGAATTCTATGAATTATTAAAGGAGGGTGTTACAGAACCAATTCATCTGGGATGAAAATAGACTTCATTCTCATTTCAAATCTGTTTTTAAAATTTTCTAAGACCACGTGGAAGCCGAGAAAATGAGCATCAAAACAATGGCCTAGAAAATGGGGCCACCAGCGAAAACTAGTCCGCGGGCATTATTACGCGAAGAATGCAGAAAGTGCCAAAAAAATTAATTAAAAGGGAGTAATTTAAGCAATTTTCATAAATATTTATCAAAATGAAATGGAAAAATGCGCATAGGAGAAAGTTAGGCCATGTATAACCATTTCTAGGCCATTGTCTTGAAGCTCATTTTCTCGGCTTCTAAGTGGTTTTAGAAAATTTTAAAAACAGATTTGGAATGAGAATGAAGTCTATTTTCATTTAAGGTACATTTATTGGCTCTGTATAACCTTCCTTTAAATGAAATTTTTAGTCGTATAATTGATATTTTAAAAAGTTTTTAGATCTTCGTAAATTTCTTGAATTACTGTAATTATCGAAATTCTGAATATTTGAATTTTTTAAACATTTCAGAGTTTCGGAACACGTTTTTTGAATAATATTTTATCTTTTTTTGTCAATATTTTTTTGCAACATTCACTGGACGACAATTTGCGGAAACCCAAAAGTTTTTTTTCGATTAAACGAGCTAAAGCTTGAAGGATTATGACGTTTTGGTGGCGAGTTGCAGCTAAATAGGATGGGATTTCGATAGAAAACTTAAATTTATGATAATTTCAAAAAATTTCAATAAAGACAGACAAATTTAAGAAAATTGTAAACAACATCAAAGAGTGCAATTTCCAGAAATGAACTTTTCAAAAAATCCGAAAAATCAAGAAAAAAAACCTCGGGCAAATAAAAAATGGGGAAAAAATGAACCGAGGACGGCAGCAGCATCAGCAGGACAGGACAAGAGAGAGAGAAAGAGAAACAGCCAACCGATGGGGCCATAGGCGCCCCTTAACGAGAGATAAAATGGTCAAGAGACGGAGACACACAGAGTGGCGAGAAGGAATTGATGAATGGAAAAAATTGAGGGGAAGGACGAACACTTTTTGAAGAGGGTTGAGAAGATGGAAATGTTAAAGGCCAGTCAGCCGGGTGTCTATATGTCTATATGTGTTTGTGTGTGTGTGTGGTGCGTGTGTCTAGAGTTAATTTGAAAAAAAAGCCCAGAGACAGCGAACGTTATGCGTTTGGTTGTATGTGTATGTGTGTGTGTGTGTATGTGCGCCTCCCTTTCTCGTCGCCGAATTTTTTTTTCGCTTCCTTCAATTTTTTTCAACCACTCTTCTTTTTCTACGAATCTCGCCTCTCGTCTTCACCGAATACCAACATTTGCGTTGTGTCGTCGACCCTACGGGAGTGTTGAGGGGAAAAAGACAACACATGTGTTTGGGAGAAAGGAGATACGGAATAAAAAATGAGGGAGAAAAAAATTGAGAATATCCTCGCATGCGACATATGTTTTTTTTTTTCGTTTCTCGTGTTGTGCCCCCTGATGATTTTGTTGCCAATGGGATTTTGACCCCGGACGGAACGAGAAATGGGGGGAGGGGGGTTTGTTGTGAATTGCAAACAAGTGACTACATTGTAGATTTGCTATGCGAAACGTGAGGGTTTCAGATTTACTTGGCTATTTGCCAGCTCTGAAATAGAAAATGGAACAATTAACACATCCAAACATGTGACTTTTTTGAAAAAAATTAGAAAAATCAGGAAATTAATTTTTAAGGACAATGTTCAAGTTCAACTGAAGTTTAAAAAAAGAAGTAAATAGAATACTTATTTAAAATCAGGATGTCATTTGTTATCATGCAAATTTAATAGAGAAATTGAAATAAAACTTTAAAGAAGGATTTTACAGAGCTTACAAATGTAATTTATATGAAAATAGAGAAAATTACCATTCTAAATCTGTTTTTAAAATTTTCTAAAACCACATAGAAGCCGAGAAAATGAGCTTCAAAACAAAAATGGCCTAGAAAAAGTTTACACTTGGCCGAACTTTTCACTATGAGCTTTTTTCATACTATTTGTGAAGAAATTCTTAAATTACTTCCTTTTAAATTATGTTTTTCCGTTTTTATGGATTTTTCGCGTAACAATGCCCGCGGACTAGTTTTTTCTAGGCTATTGTTTTGAAGCGAGTTTTTTCGGCTTCTACGTGGTTTTACAAAATTCTAAAAATAGATTTAGATTTAGTACGATTACTATTTTTATCACAGATACATTAATTGGCTAATTTAATTAATACTTTTCAATTTTTTTTGGAAATTTTCAAAATATGGTAACTTTTGATTTAGATCCCATTTCCTACCTCTATTTTTATCACAGATACATTCAGTGGCTCCGCAATATCCCCCTTTAAAGTTTAACAACTTGGCAAATCGCCAAAGAATGATAACATGAGTTTAAAATCGGTTTGTGTGATAGAGCTATAAAATTTCAAGGGTTAGTTGTTTCTAATTTCTAGCAAAAACCTTTTTTATCACAAAAAAAATGTTGTTTTTCGCGTCACGAGAACCCACGAGACTATTTATTTCATTGTTTTTGTTTATAAAAAACAAATTAATTTAATTTAATTACTGGGTTCAAGACACAACACAAAGAAAAAATTTCTCCGAATTTTTCATTGCAAAAATTCATGTATACACTGGTATAAACACATAGTTTGACGATGGTTTCTTTTTTTTACACCAAAACCGTATCTTTTTACGCGCAATTCGCGCGAACGTTCTCGCTGCATTGAATGTAAAGGATTGATGACGTTGTAGAGACTGTTCAATGCAATATTACTTTTTTTGTACATTTTTGGAGAGAAGAACTGCAATGAATGGAATGATGATGGAAAGTTGGCGCGTTGCGAACTGCAACCTGGAAAATTTGTAAGAATGATACCAGTTCGGAACAACACAACTTTGGAACTCGAAATTTTTCAGGGATATTGCTCGAATATCGGAAAATTGGAAGAAAAACGTCGGAACGAGCTCCAGTTAACGAGCGATCTACAACACTTCGAAATAAGTACTGACCCAGGATGTTAGGAGCACGAAAATTGAACTCGAAACACACACACTGAAACCCGCAGCTCATAATGTGATCGGCCGCGAAATTTACAGACCGCGGTCATTGATTTTCGAACCAGCCAGAAACCGAAATCAGAAAATTTTTTGAGAAGCCCCCCTCCCCTTAAACTTTATTCCAAATAAGGATGTTCTAGCGAGAAGTGAAGGATTTCAGACAACCTGAACTTCGAAGAAAAAAATCTGTTTGCCACTTTTCCTTCTTACTCCTTCTAGAACACCCTGGGGGCTTCCCAACAAGTTAGCAAAAACCAAAATAAGCAACATTATTTAACAATCCGCCTATACCAAAATGTCTTCTCCATTCCATATTTGGGGTCCTGACTCCTAGTGGTGTTTGTGGTCCGAGTTATCTTCAGGAAGATGACTCAAACATGATATTCCTTGCACGTGCAAATTTTGTACCGAAGGTTGAGCCGGTCGCACAGGTAAGGTGGTTGTGGAACGCTTCCCGGTTGTCCTACCCAGTTACACAATAGTTGAAACAATGGCAAATTGGCCTGAAGTTCACATGTGCGACGAACCCATCGTATGAGAGAGATTTGATATAATGATGGATGAAATGAGCTTCCATGTACATCTCCATCTAATTAACCATTAACACCTTCTGGATGTGGAGTTGAGCTATTGGTATCAACCAAACCTGGAAATCGATCCGGAAGAATATCAGTAGAACGGCTTGAGGTACGGCAAGACTTTGATCTAAAAATTACCATATATCAACTTTAATTATTTTCTAATAAATTAATAACTTACACTAGATTTACAGCACGATAACAAAATCTTCGAAATAAATGCAATGTTATCAAAATCAAAAGCAAAATCCAAGCATGTGTTGTTCAATAAATCTGATTATACATCTAGCCAATGAAACTGGATCGCAAATTGAGAAAACTTCAAGGGAAATCTGAAATAATGGTTTTTATACCATTTTTTTTTTAAATTTAATTTTTACCAAATAGTTTTTAATTGTGACATTCCAACTTGTCGTTTTCAGCATTCGCAACTGATGACAGAAAAACAGTGGATAGAGAATGCATCTGAAAATCGAAAAAAAGTTTTGAACATCGCGAAAAATGAAACTAACCTTATTATTTGTGAAAGCCTGTTATGAAATCCACATTTGCGTCGTTGGTGAGTTACAAATTTGGATCAAATATCATAAAATCATCTCGCAGTTATATCGGTATCATCATTCGGTCACGTCGCGTCGATAATCAAACTCATTCAAAACTTGAAAAGGAGCCTATGAATCCGTGGCGTGTCCTCTCCAATTGTTGAATTCTAATCCGCCGCACAAGTTGCCGATTGAATGTTATGCAATTTTGTCAGCGTTGATTTTTTGATCGATTTCGGCAAGTTATCGTTGTTCTGAAATAAGGAATAATGTTCATGTTCTTCTAAATTCAAAGCATACCACTCGAGAAATCGGGCTGAAATCAGAAATTCATGATGTTTTGTGGTGTTGAATTGTTGATGGCGACTCGAAAAACCTGAAATTTATTAAATTATGATTGCTTTAAAGATCTGATAAATGTTTACCTTTATGTGACATCCGTAAATCCGAGCGATTTTTATGGTAGTTAATGGTGGCTGATTTAGAGGTGACGGTTTCAAAAACAGCCATTCGTTCGGAACATCGGGTGTTGATCCCAGCATGCACCTGAAATCAATGTTTCAAATCGGTGATTTTATCTTTTAATTTAAGTTTAATTCAATGTGCTTGAAAGCCACGCATCTGTTAAATATTCAGCTTTAGAGAACACAAAAGTGTGCCAATTTTCAAAAAAAAAAACTAACCTTCAGTGTTCAGACAGGAATTTCAGCAGCCTTCATGTCGAACTGCACACTATGGTCATTCCTTGATGATGCAGATGCCTTGGAACTTGTTCAATTTGCTGGACGTCAGGAAAAAATGTAAAAACTCGACAAGATCGGTCAAATGGAAAAGGGTTTAAAGCAATTTTTTGGAGACTTATGACTAAACTAATTTAAAACTAAGAAAAGAACAAGGTAAAAATCAAAAAGTAAAGAAACTAGAGAAAAGCGCGATTATGCTAGGAGAGTCGTCGTAGGAACTATCAGGTTGCAAGCAACCCGCTTACAACAAAACTCCGAATCCTTATCCACAGCTGGAAAACTCAATTGTGTTTCTTTTTTCCTAGTTCCAGCCGTGTCCCAAGCACTTCTCAACACTCCAAGTGGCCTCTGCGCCACATAAGCTGATGCGTCTTCACCGCGTCGCTCCAAAAGGTCTCCCAACCCCGCTCCCCCCGAAGGAGGATACGCGTCATCTAGCCGACGTGGTACGACTTCGAGCCTCCGTTCCAAAGAGTACTCTTATCCGGTTCCAATAACCGAACGGCTCAGCACCAGCACAGAGGACGCCACCCTTTGTGAAGAGGTTACCCGGTCTTGTTAAATAACTGCTAAAACACTAATTCTTAAAGTTAGAAGTTATGGAGAAAATTTGGCGGCGCGGGCAAATAAAAGAGAAACGCATTATATAATTTTGATATTCCGGACCGATCTTGTTTTATTAATACAGATTTCAATGGAGATCTGGAAAAACAAGCTTATAATTTTGTTTAATTTGGAGACAAATTAAAGAAGAAAGAAAGAGAGAAATCCTTAAACACGGAAAAATAAAATCGAACAGCGATTGATAAACGATTATTAGTTTATTCAAGAAAACAATACTGAAAAACTAGAGAAAAACAGTTCGAAGCATTTATTTATTTCTTACTAAATTAATCTCACCTTCTCCGAAAAAAGTAGTAAAAAGAAATGAAGAAAACGGTTACGTGTCCAAAAGTTATTTATGGACCTATTCAGTTTGAAAAAAAAATACAAAAAATGTCGAGAAATTCAATGCAGAAATTGCAGAGAAATGCCGAGAAATGCAGAGAAATTTCTATTTCTCCGCATTGTTTGAACTGGTTTTCTTCAAGACCCAAACGATTTAATCTGTGTCCCTTTAAACAATTTTATGGAAAATGTTTGTTTTCGTGTCTATGATTGTGGAAATTTTACCAAAAATTCAGTAGTGAGTCCCAATGGCCCTTAGATGCCCAAAATATCTGATTTAGACCCAAAAAGACCGTCTGGGTCGAAAAAAAGACATGTCGAGAAATGCAGAGAAATTGCTATTTCTCTGCATTTCTCGACATTTCTCTGCAATTTCTGCATTGAATTTCTCGACATTTTTTGTATTTTTTTTTCAAACTGAATAGGTCCATTAAAAAAAAGAATGCACGCGCAAATAATCAATAGAACAAGAATAGCTGGTCACCACCCACCAGGTCACCCGCACAACAAAATGAGGTAATTTTGGATGGATAGCGGCGTCCGAGAAATAGTGAGAGATGCAGAAAAAATGTTAGTCTTCGCGGGAGGTCAAATTGAAAATTAGTTTGACCGTAGTGCATTAATTTGAGTTGCAGGCCTGAAAATGTGTCCATTCCCAAAATCCACCAAATGCAAGGAAATGTTGAACCTTTTGGTGTTCCACCCCGATAATTTTTTTAATCAGAAAAGGGCAAGAAAACAGGTAAAAATATTAGTATTAAATACGTATTGAAAAACTGCAAAATTAAAGAAGTACAAAGGATTACTGTATTTTTAAAGGGACAAATCAATTTAAAAAATGTCGTCTCGAGACCTAGCCTGCGGTGATCTTATGATTTATTTATTTTTTTCCCATGGACCTATTCAGTTTGAAAAAAAAATACAAAAAATGTCGAGAAATTCAATGCAGAAATTGCAGAGAAATGCCGAGAAATGCAGAGAAATTGCAATTTCTCTGCATTTCTCGGCATGCCATTTTTTTCGACCGAGACAGTCTTTTTCGGTCTAAATCAGATATGTTGGGCCTCTAAGGGCCATTGGGACTCACTACTAATTTTTTGGTAAAATTTCCACAACCATAGGCACAAAAACAACCATTTTTCATAAAATTGTTTAAAGGGACACAGATTAAATCGTTTGGGTCTTGAAGAAAACCAGTTCAAAAAATGCAGAGAAATTGAAATTTCACTGCATTTCTCGACATTTCTCTGCAATTTCTGCATTGAATTTCTCGACATTTTTTGTATTTTTTTTTCAAACTGAATAGGTCCACCATTTATTTTCATTTTCTTTTTGTTCTTGCTTTATTGTCTTGAATTTATAATAAAATTTTAAAGAATTTGCCTACAAATACATATGAGTTATGTTTTTATTGTTTTGAGACCAATTGATACAAATTCTATCGTCATATCTTTTAAATTTCGTTTTTTTTTCTATGAATTTCGTTAAATTTTCAGAATGGCGAACTTCTACAGTCCAAATAAATTTGACCCGGTATATTTTCTTTTATTACATATTTTTCTCATAATTTATTTCCTAGGATGCACCGATGACCTGCCGCTGTATCCCAGCCCGTTTCTTCGTCGGAGCAGTTCAATTGTGCCTCATTATAGGATTTTTGATCTCAGCCTTCAATGTTGAAAACATTTTCATCGTTCCATGCGTTGTTCTGGTAAATAGGAAACATTAAAAAATATATTTAGAAAATAAGGATTTTCAGACCATTGTCACAACATTCTTCTTCTTTGGAACCGCCATGGAAAATGTCCTAATGTTGAAAGCACATTTCGCCGTTCATGCGTTTATTCTCGTCTGTTTGTTGATTGGTGCAATAATTCGACTTTTTTGTAAGTTTTGGCGCATTAAAAAAACTGAAAATGAACCGTTTATAGACATCTGCCTCTTCACCAGTGTCTTCTCCTCTTCTGAGCACTTCATGAAATCGTTGCAATCTTCAGTCGGAATTTTCATCTTCTCGTTGGTTCTTCTCCTCGGTATTTACTAATTTTCCCTGGTTAAACTTCTGAAATTCCAATTTTCAGTCTACTGCTACTATCTTCACATCAGTTGGGCCGTCACGAAATACGCAATCGTTAAAAGAGATCTTTTGTTGGCTGAACCGGAATTTGATACCACTCAGGGATTGTACCAGTACAATGAGAACGCCTATGATGGCAAGGGTACCAGACTCTACCCGATTGTTTAGAAGTATCGGATTTTGAAGAGTTTTGAACTTAGAAATGTTACGTAGACTATTGTATTGTAGACTTAACCGTTAACTTTCATCTTTATTTGTAATTTTGATATTAAAACTGTTAATTTCATTTTTTGTAACCATTTTCAATAAATTTAAAAAAGATATTAATTTATCAATGCATCTATGTTTCCAAGCCATCAATATATTTTACAAAAATGTTTATTTATCTGTAAAAAAATTAAAGTTCAGCAAACTATGACTTCTTCATATTTGCAATGCCAAATACCTTCGGCGCCGCTGACATTTGGACTTTTATTGACGAAGGATATGTTGGCAGTTGTCCAAGTATCAATTGCTTCCATGTTTTCGGTTATGGCGATTCTTTTCACCAATTCGTCCTCGATTTTCGCAGTTCCGTCGGTTTTTATGGTATTTTTATCAATTTTTGACCGTTTATTGATTTTTTTTGAAAATTTCAGACAATTCTGTCCCTTGTTTTCCTGTACGGCTACATTATGAAAAATGTATATATCATATTTGCACATCTTGCTGCACAGGTATTAAAATAATATTTCTTCAAAAATAAAATTTCATTTTTCAGATTGTTATCTTGATATTACCAATCACTTCCATGTTCTTCTTCCTTTTCAAAGCAATTGGTAAAAATTTCTATGAAAAATTCTTATTTAAAAAATAAAATTTCAGCTTCCAGACATCCATACAAATTCGAAGTTTCTGAAAAGAATGATCTGGAAATTGGACCGTTTTATGGATTCGTGATAACGCTGATTTCACTGGTTTCATATCTTTGGCATATAGAAATGACGATTTCGGTTTTGAAATATGTGAAAAGTCAAAAGGAGCAGCGGAAATTTCAACTTGTTCGTCATTTTGTGTGTGAAGATGAATTGAGAAAAGGGAGGAATAATGAGTATATTTGAATTTTTCGAGACATTAGAAAAAATATATTTAAGTTTCTAATATTGTTTATTGCATGTTCGAGTTCCTAATAAAATTCTATATTTCTGTTAAATAAGGGGTTATTTTTTCAAATGTTCTGATTACAGTTGTTATTTAAATTTTCAGCCTTAAAATAGCTAAGAGGAAAAAGAAGCGGCTTAATAATTTGGTGATTTCCGAGGTAATCATTTCGGGCAGACAATCTACATATGTTCACCGTAATGTCTCGTCGCAGTGTTTGCACTCATTCTACGAAAGAGCGTTTGTGTTCGCATCACGTCGTCTCTTCTATTTACGCGCTCTTCAATTTGTTGGCGTCTTGTCAAAAAATTCAAACATGTATTTATGATGCATCAACTTATTTGACGAGTTTTCATCCATTTTTATTGAATTTCTAACCTTTTATAGACTCAATTTTATAAAATAAATTTTCTCACGATAAAATTTGAATTTTCAGGGCGTCAATGATGCAGCAAAGCCCAAGAACGCCATATATTCGTGAAGTTCCAAATTCTCCTGGTAGAGTTGCACTCAGAGAAATAAATCAACACGAGAATATCCGCTATAACGAAACAGCCGAGAGAAATGTACCTCGAAGAGCTAGTTATTATGTCTCGTAAGATTTAAAAATTTTGAACATTTTAAAAATATTTTTTTTCCATTTTCAGAATTCTCAGGGAAAATCAAATTCAGAAGGATGTTGACGAATTTCTTCCGCTTTTGGACAGAATAAAAGAGGATGCATATGCATGGAGAGATAGAGGGAATGAAGTTGAAGCTAAAACGATGTTTGAAATCTACAATCTGTCTGTTTTTAAATAATGATTTTTCATTGAAAATTCAACTAAATTTTGCAGGGGAAAAAAGAAAGCCGACGAATCGACAAGGGACTACATGATAAGAAGGGATAGATCAGAACGAATGGAACAGACAAGACGAGCAGCTGAACAGGAAAGTCTATCGGTGCGTTTCCAAATTTTTTAATTTATGCAAATATATTGTCCACTCAAATTTCTTGATCATTGCGCTTTGAGGGCTGCTCAACCTCACATACGCTCCGCACGCACGCAAGCGGTTGCCGACACTCAACACACTGAAAATTGGCGGGAAATTGAATTTTTCAAATATTTCCAGTGTGTTGAGTGTCAGCAGCCGCGTGCGTGCGTGCGGAGCGTCTGTGAGGTTGAGCAGCCCTCAAAATGCAATGATCAAGAATATTTGAGTTGACAATAATAAAGTAAATTGCTCCTTATTTAGAATTTTTATTTAATAATCGTGAAAAATTAGTTTTCTGTGAATGTGACATTTGGCATTAGGTTATAAGTATAGATAATACGATGAGAGATGTTTATTTTGCTGATCAGAACAAATAAAAAAATACAAAATTCTAAATTCTGAGCTAAGTACCTACATGTAATTGTGGTGTAAAAATTATGAATGTGTCCCCACCCGAATACTACATGAAAAAATGATAAAAAGTAAATTTTTCAAAACTTTTCTCATTCCCCAATAATGTTTCATTATCTAGGATAGAGTTTTCACTGGAATTTCTTGAATTGATGTTCAAAAATAATACAAAAGTTTATTTTTCAGATGCGCGACAGCCGGAACCTAACCGCTCTCCATCAGTCACAATCAATCCACCACCGTTCTAGCATCGCACCGAAGGGCAGAATTTCAAATGCAGACGGCAGAAGTTCAGATGAGGAAGATGAAAATACGTCAAGAATGGTTGAAAGAAGGAGACGACAACAAGACAGTGATGAAGATGACGATGATGTGGATGATCGACGTTCTTATGGAAACAATCGTCCCTCTTCCTCTTATCAACATCATGATCATGAGAGACAAAGCTTCCAGAATTTTAGTAGCAATAATCGAAGTGTTTCGACTGCTCAGCATAGAGGAAAAATTATTCGCGGAAAGAACACTGTCTCCAAAAAGAAAAATCGAAGATATCGACCGTCGGAAAAGATTTTGAGAGAAATTCGCCATTATCAAAAAACCACGAATTTGTTGATTCAAAAGGTGAGGCTAGTAGTAATGCAATTATATCAACAAAAAGACCGTTATCTAGATAATCTAGACTAGATTTAATTTCTAATAAAATTCGACATTTTTCCAGGCTCCATTCCGCCGCACCGTCGTCGAAATCATGCGTGAGATTGGCGGTAACGATTTTCGAATTAAAGCCGACGCACTGGCCGCCCTTCAAGAAGCCGCTGAAGCCTTCCTTATCAACCTCTTCGAAAGCTCCTCTCTTTTGGCAACACATGCGAAACGTGTCACTGTTATGCCGGCGGACATACAGCTCTACAGAAGACTATGCCTAAAGTATTGAAAAGTTTACCCATTCCTTGTATTATTCCCTCAATATTTTTGTCTATTTTGTGCTGTTACTCGAAGCAATTTTTAAAAATTCTCACTTTTTTTTGTCAAATAATGATGTTAGCTCTTAAAGCGTTTTTAAAATTAAAATGTTACTTTTTTTTATTATACACTTAAAATTTATACAAGATTTTGTCACAATTGTAATACCCGGAGAACGCTGAATGTAATTGAAGTCGCTATTATATTATGTTTAGATTTTTGGGTCGATTGAAAAGATGAATAGCAACAATTTTTTGATAAACACCTTGTGAACAACGATGAATCATTGGGCAATTGTTGACATTTGTAGACCAGTAATTTATGGCTCTGAAAAGCAGATTCTCTCTAAAATTATTTATAAGAAATAATAACGTACTTCACAAGTTTCACCGCTTTTGAAATCCGTCCTAACTGAGCTTCAGCCAATGCAATGTAAAGATAACAGCGAGCGAGAAGTGCAGGATCTCCGAATTTTTTTGCCAAATGGATTTGATGTTGCGTTATTTTCGCAGCAGTTTCAGCCTGAAATTCATCTTTAATTTTAGGATTTTTCAATTCACGGCTTACGAATTTAGTATCAAAGTCTCCCATTGCTGAATAAGCGCCACCGAGTGTTGACAAATTCCACATTAGTTTTTCAAGGTCCAACATACTTCGAAACAAGAATTTTATTCGTTTTTCCCATTCGTAGTCCAAATTTTGAGGAATATTTTTAGCGTTTACTGTTATTATCAGAGTCTGAAGGAAAATTTTAATTTCCTAGTTTGCTCTTAAAATCTCACATTTTCCTTTGGTATTTTTTGATAATCTCGTATTTCTTTGTATATGGAAGCGGTTGGTGATTGTAACTGCTCGAGAAGACTGTGAAACTGCTCGATTTTTTGCAATTTGAAATGGAATTTGGAACGACCTGCAAAACGCAAATATGTGGCCGAATATTGCAAAATTTTTTACCTGATGGGATGGCAACTTGAATGTTCTCAAATTTAAGCATCTTGAATTCAGAAAAATATCGAATTGAAACTAGAAAACGAAATTTAAAAAAAAATTGAGCAAAAATATTTACAAGGACTAACTTTTGCAGTTGTCGGATTCTAGGCCGCTGTCGGAAGTGCGCTCTACTGAACTCATGAGTACGCGCGAAATTGAGGGATTTTAAAATGTATTTCTTTTTCATTTTTCATTTAAAATTGAAAAGTTTCGTTTTTCTAGATGTCCTACAACACTTTTCGTTTTGATAATGATTTGACAGCATATTATAAAAATTTATTCCCGTTCAAACCATACGTGAAATGGCTGCAATATGGAGAAAGTGAGATAATTTCATTTTTTGTTAAAATTGTTTATAAAAAGTGGAGTTTCAGAGCCGACTGAGTATTTCAACCGCAGAGAATTCGCATTCATTTTGGCCGATGATGTGCATTTGAGGTTTTTTCAAAAAACATTTTATTAATAGCTTAATTGACAATTTTCAGATACAAAAGTTTCAACGATGTTTTGTCATTCCAAAAAGCGCTTTGCTCAGCGAATCCACATAAATTAGACTTGGGAGCTGTTTATAACTATCAACCAAGTGAAAACAAGAAACATTCAGATTTTCAAGCGATGGAAAGGGAATTAGTGTTTGATATTGATTTGACGGATTATGATACAGTTCGAACATGTTGCAAGTATGTTATTATAAGTTTTTGAAGGTGTTAAATAATTTTTTCCAGAGATGCAAAAGTATGCCCAAAATGCTGGAAATTCGTCGTAATTGCTGTGAAAATTCTGGATCATTTACTCGAGGATATGTTTGATTTCAAATCAAGGATGTGGGTGTTTTCTGGAAGACGTGGTGTTCATTGTTGGATTGGGGATAAGACAGCAAGAAAGTTGAATAATGCTGCGAGGTCGGCGATTGCAAATAGGCTGAATCTTTTCAAGGTATATATTCATAACTTATTATATAATGAAAATTAAATAATTTTCAGAAAAACAACAGATGTGAGGTAACCGAAGTACGCAAAAAGGTGACTAAATGCCCACCAATGGTTCAAGCAGCGTTGAAGATAGCGTTGGATAATGGAGTATTTGAACAAATGGCTTTTGAGCAAGGATGGCTTGAAGATCCTGAAGCTATTTTCGAATATAAATACATTAGTGGTCAAGGAAAAGAACAATTGACAAATGAACTTCGGAAGTGAGTTTTGAAACGTTTTAAAAAGAAAATGTTGAATTTTTCAGTGCTAACACACCAGAAGAACGTTGGAAAATACTTCTAAGTATGTATGATGAAGAAACAAGGAATAATATGGATGAAAGTAGTAGACCTCAGGTTATTTTGTTTTAAAAAAAGCACTGGTTTGAGATTTTTTGAATTTTACAGCTAAGTTATGCCAGAGACCGCAATATCTTCACATATTTTGTACTTCAGAGATGTTATCCAAGATTGGATGTGAATGTATCGACTGGTAAATATGATTAATATTGAAACCCCGTTTAAATGGTCTTCAGGAACTAACCACTTGCTCAAATCACCGTTTTGCGTACATCCAAAGACTGGAAACATTGCTGTGCCATTGAATGTCAATGAGATTGAAAATTTCGACGTGGAAAATTGCCCAAGAATTGAGTAAGTTTGGTCATTTTGATGATTAATTAACATATAGCCAATTTTCAGCCACCTTGTTGCGGAGCTGAAAGATGTTGATGGAAAAATAAGCCAAAGTGATGCCGAGTCGCAGGAGTCGAAGGAAAACGCACCGTCGCAGGAGAATCGGAAATATTTGGCATATCGACGCGGACAATTGGCGAAATATGTGGAGAATTTTGAGAAATTCGTTGAACTTGCAGTTGTATCATGATTTTGTGACACTAATATATGTTTTGCATTGGTTGAATTATTTTTGTGAATATTTAAATGAATTTTGAATGAAGATGGTTGTGTCGGCACTAAAAATAAGAATAGTAATTGGAATGTTGATAATGAGAGGGAATTTGCATTGGGTGTTATTATTGAAAGCTTCTTTTTAAAACAATGACCAGGTTATTGTGATTTCCAAAGTAATACGAGATTGTAATATTAAATTAAACTTTGAAGGAGCGCAATACAGAGCAAATGAACGTATCTGATAAAAATAGAACTCGTATTCAATCCAAATCTGTTTGTAGAATCTTCTAAAACCACGTAAAAGCCGAGAAAACTCGCTCCAAAACAATGGCCTAGAAAAAAGGTCCGAAAACTAGTCCGCGGACATTAATACTTGAAGAAAGCACAAAAAAGCATAAGAAAAAACTAAAATGAAGTAATTTTAGCATTTAGATAAAAAATCATCAATATAACATGCAAAAAGCCCATTGGAAAAAGTTCGGCCAGATAGAAATTTTTCTAGGCCATTGTTTTGAAGCTTGTTTTCTCGGCTTCTACGTGGTCTTTAAAAATTGTAAACACAGATTTGGAATGAGCATGAAGTCTACTTTCACCCCAGTTACAATTGAAAGCTCTGTAAAGTCCTACTTTTAAAAATCATCTACTTCACAGCTGGAGGTTGTTTTCAAAATTTATTAAAACTTGGACAGTTCGTTATATGTTCCTTTGAGTAAGGGGGCGGGGCGTGCGAATGTATTTTTCGACATTTTTAGTAGTAAAATTTTATTAAAGGAATTCCAATATTTCCCGATCAAGACATTTGGTCTCGTCAAAGTATTCCGAAAAATTAGGGAGCCTAAAAACGATCATGTTGTTGAGTTTTATTTGAAAAAAATTAATTCAAATGTGTACTGAAAAACTTTACAGTTCGACGCCCCAAAAGCGTGTATAAAAATATTTTGAGAATTAATGAAATTTTTAGTTTGACCGAAGCATTTTCATACATTAATTAACTAAAAATAGTACGACGTAGCCCAGGAGGCATGCCGTGTAGCGGCTCACGACTTCTGGTCGCTAATATAACTAGGCAATTTTATTTTCAAAAATGATAAGTACACTATCTTTAAGATATTTTATTTATCTTATTTGGTTGTACCAACCCTATTTATCTTGAATAAAATATTGTTTTTTACTTACATCAGAATTTTTGACTAAAAAGATTTTCGTACATTTATTTTTGTAGTAACACAATGTTCATTCTATTATAGTTTCTCACTCATGGTTAAAGGCAGCTTGTCAGTTAACACGATCCAAATTCAAGGCAAAAAATCAAAATTCGAAAGGGAGCGCAGGTGGTCCAAAGAACAAACAAATATATAGCCACATTCAAAGAATTGTGTTTCGCGCCAATTCCGACCGCGTCGCACGGACACGCGCGCATTCAAATTTTGATTTTTTCAACTTTGGACGGCTGTTATGAACCGATAAACGGTGTGATTTCGCATAAATTGCATTGTACTAATGAGAACACTTTCTATTTTTTGAAACTAAGAACAGGTAGGGTCAAATTAACTGAACAGATGTCTTTAAAAAATGGCATCATGCCTACAACATGTGCTTTTCTTTCATTTCTAGTCCCTCTTGCAGAGTTCGGTTGCCATGGTAACATCCCCCCCAAAGTAACCGAATAGTATTTTTCTCCCCAATTTCCCTGTTTTAAAATTCAATGGAAGAAAGTAATCAAGATGAAATAATTGGTGGAACTGGTGTTGTGGATGATGAGGTGGATAAAAAGAAGGAGGAAGAGGAGGTAAATCCATATTTTTGAAAGTTTTTTCTAATAATTCGTTTTTTTAAGGAACCAGTGGTTGTGGAGGCCCCCAAACCGATTGCAAAACGGATCGAAATACTTGACTGTAATTCAATGAATGGACTGATTTTTCATTTTTTCAATCAGGGAGATTTTAATGAATGCAAATCTATTATTGGAGTGAGTGAAGACTTAATTGATTTGAGGTTTTTTTAAACCACTCCTGATTTCCTATAAAATCGACGTTTTTTAAAGAATTTTTGCACTTTTTTATAACTTGCACAATTTTTAAAAATTAATGTTGAAATTGTGGGCTGGCATGGTCAAAAAGAGTCGATTTAATAAGAAATCAAGGGTCGTTAAGATAAAATTTAACTTGAAAATACAAAATTAAATTAAAAATTAAGATATCATAAAAATAAAGTAAAAAATAAATAATACTATGATTGTTTTAGGAAGTTCTCACTAAATTCAAAAACCGAAATGAGTTTGCCCTACACCTTCGAGGAGTCATTGCTCGAATGGAAGGTCAGTTACCTGAAGCATTGGAATGGTTTACAAAAGCATTTGAGCAATCCGGAAAGAATCCCAAGTGAGTATTTAACATGTTAAAATTTTGGGAGCTCCCGATTATTATTATTATAAAAATAAGCATTTTCCAGGTATTACTACGACATTGGACGGGTTAATTTCTTACTAGGAAAGCATGTACTTGCTTACGAGCAACTTAGCAAAGCACATCAGGCGAGCAATGAAAATCCGGTGTGTTTTTTGACTTAATTGAAAAAACTTCAAATTTCATTTAGAAAATCGTCTATTGGATGGTAAGGTGTCTTTATCATTTTCGTAATCTTTCAAAAGATGGCAAAACCTATGATCCGATTTCAGTGTCAAGGGATGTTTTGATGAGGTCAGAAATGTGGCAGAAATTCTGAAACATTTCAAAAATTTTGCAGATTTACGCACACTGCCACAGATGTGACATTGACTAGTTTTTTGGGGAAATTGTTAGAAGAATTGAATGATGTTAATGGAGCAATTCTGGCGTATAAAAAGGCGCTGGAGGTGAGTATTTATAAATGTCTGAAAAATATCAATATTTTTGTGATTTAAAATTATTTTCTAAACAGTTCACATTGGGCCGAGATGTGAACCTAACAATTTAATAAAACTAGTTCATACTAGTTACTAAACTAGTTCAGGAAAACACTAGTTAAAACTAGAAAATTTAAAGGATCATATTTTGGCACAATCTAAATAATTAACAATGAAAATTCGAGTTTTCAGTCGACGAAAACAATTTGAAATATTTTATTGATTTTTCGGCCAGCTATGATCATTCAAAGAGCTGTTTTAAAAGAAAAAAGTTAAATTAGGGGGAGTCACTCAAGCTTTGAGAAGAAGCGAATAAAAACGTAAAGGAGGGATTTACGGAGCTAATAAATGCACCTTAAATGAAAATAGACTTAATTCTCATTCCAAATCTGTTTTTAAAATTTTCTAAAACCACCTAGAAGCCGAGAAAATAAGCTTCAAAACAATGGCCTAGAAAAAGTGGCCACCTGGCCGAACTTTATCCTGTTAGCTTTTTTCGTTAATAAATAGTTATGCTGCGTAAAGCCCCACGTTAAAGGTGGACTGTTCGGAGTCGGTAAAGATAATTGAAATAAATTTAAGACCTCGTACTCAATTCATATGTGCTTTAAAAATGCTTCAAAAAGTTCATAGGAGCTGTGAAAATACAAATTAAAGTGATGGCCTAGAAATGCTTGCGCATGGCCGAGCTTGGTCCTAAACTCAGATTTTCATTAGGATAAATAAGAACCTTTACATTTTGTATGGTTTTTCAGGAGACTAACACTCGCGGACTAGCTTTCGCAAGACGTTTTTCTAGGCCATTGGTTTAGAGCGTGTTTTCTCGACTTAGACTCAATTTTGAGAAATTTCGACAGTACCTATGAGATGCCTTTCTTGTTTTTTCTAACATATTTCTTCACGTTGTACAGTCTTTATTTAAAACGAATAAAAATTAATTAACACAACTGATTTCCAGCTCCAATCTGACAACGTTGACGTGATGCTACGACTCGGTCTACTCTTTCTTCGATCAGGAAACGCAGGCGATGCTGTTTCTCATCTTGGTCAATGTTTAGTAACCGAACCATCGAACAGCGATGCAATTCTAGCACTGGGCGCTATTTTGCAACAACACTCCGATCACGACGTCGCATTAAACAAGTATCGAATTGCTTCAGATGTTTGTGATTATAATGGATGTTTGTGGAATAATATTGGAGTTGGTTTAATGGCCAGAGACAAATTGGCCGCTGCACATTCTGCTCTCAAAAAGGCGGCATTTATCAACCCGTTAAATTATAAAATCAGTTATAATTTGGGTGTTCTTCATGAAGCCATGTCGTTGAATTGCTCAGCGTTGCACTACATGAAATTGGCATCAGAATTGTCACCAAATAATCCGAAAATAATTGGAGCTTTGGGAGGTAAAATCATTTTGTAAAACTTCAAAAAAAGCAAATTTTTTAAAGTCATTCTTTCTCATATGAAGGACGAGAAAAACACCAGGATTGCATATTTGAGAGCCATTGAATTAGGAGCTCCAGCATCGGTACTTCTCAATTATGCAATATTTGAATATCATGAGAAAAATATGGAGGAAGCTTGGAAAGCATTGGTGACATTTAGAAAAATGCAACAAACGGAGAAAAAAATTTCGGCAGTGGGTTTTTTCTTTTTATTTTTATGATAGAAATTTGAGCACCAAAATAAAACTGACTTTTAAATTTACTTTAAAGGATGGCTTTACAGAGATTATGAATGCGCCTGGGATGAAAATAGATTTCATTCTCATTCCAAATCTGTTTTTAACATTTTCTAAAACCACCTAGAAGTCGAGAAAACGCGCCTTCAAATAATGGCATAGAAAAAGTGGCCACCGGCGAAAACTAGTCCGCAGGCATGAAAAATCCAAAAAACGCAAATCAAAATTTAAAAAAAAACATAAAAAAGGACTAATATAAGCATTCTGCATAACTATTTATTAACACGAAGAAAGCTCATAGGAAAAAGTTCGGCCAGGTGGACACTTTTTCTAGGCCATTGTTTTTGAGGCGCGTTTTCTCGGCTTCAGGTGGTTTTAGAAAATTTTAAAAACAGATTTGGAATGAGAATGAAGTCTATTTTCATATAAGGCGCATTTATTGTCTCCGTCAACACTTTAAATTTACTTTAGTTATAATCTTTCCTGTCAACTTGCTAACGTTCAATTTTCATTAATTGGTCTTCATGATTCCATTTACTATTATTCGAAAAATATGAAAACAACTTTTTTTCGTCATTTCAAGCGCGTGTACATCCCACGCGCTTGAAATGACGAAAATCCTTGATTATTGAGTATAGGCTATTTATTGGCCATCCATGGCAACACCGTCGACTAGGTGAATTGCAAGTGTGCTCTACCGCACACGTGGTCTCAGAGAGTAGAGCGTATGGTGACAGAGGAGACGCAGACAGAAATACTTTATTAGAAATCTTTTCAGAAAATTTTTCTCGATTTTCGGCTCTTTTTCAATTTTTATTGTAATTTCTTTAGAATATTAATTAATAAATTTCTAATTTCACAGATCATCAAATTTGTAACTTCTTTGAAAACCCGTTTTCAAAGAAAATACGAAATATTGCAAACGCGCTCTACCCTACACTAAAATATTTTTCCAAAATTGTTTTTCAGAAAATCAGTTTTTTCCAGAAAAGTGTTTTTTTTTTTCAAAAATCGTAAGAGGTTTCAAAATTTTTAAACCTTTGGAATGTTTGAATTTAAAAATAATCGATATTCGACCAGGTTTTGAGAATCTTCAAAAATCATTAATGTTCAGACCATTTTATTTCTTAAAATTTCGATTTTGTGCCATAAAATCTTAACGATTTTGAAACTATCAAATTTTAGGGAAATTTTAGTTTCGTTCCTTTTTTGATTTATAGGTTTTTTGTTGAGAGAGATGTTTGTTTGACCATATTGAGGAAAATTTGCAATCTTGGAGTCCAGATGGAGAAATTTAAGAAAAACCGAATTTTCAGGATCTCATCTCAACGGCAGAGCTTCTGGAACGTGTGCTCGTCACATCGGCGGACAAAAAGCCAATCGGAACAGAAGGTCCCGAACAACCAGAACCAGAACAACAATGATAATCATGAGCGATAATTTAATAAAAAAAGTTTTCTTTTATTTGTTTTGCTTCTCGAACGACGAAAAAGAAGGAGAAATTTACACTAATGTCTCATTTTTATATCCGTAATCAAAAACACCTCGCTCGCCCCTCCGGCAAAAATCAGAAAAAATAATTTTAATAGATTCTGCAATATAAAAAAGGCAGGCTTAAGTGTTGAAGCAAAAACAGCGATTTTCATTTGATTTTTATTATTATTACACCTATTTCAGCGCGATTCTCGCGGGGGGCCCATTTTTTATTTCCATTTCCGTTTGTTTGCCATCTTATTATTATTTTTTCAGTATATTCATTTCGATTTCGCGCCTCCAATTGGGTCTAACGAAGAACCGGGCGCAGAGGGCTCCTGATAATGCGCGAGGATTTATTTTTACTTTTATTTCATTGTTTAACTGTTTGGATTGGAGTTGTGAAGGCTCGTGAGGAACGGGTTTGTCCGAAAGGGGAATTGAATCCATTGGCAAGGAAAAGGTACTCATGATCGGAGGTTTCTGGGTTTTTGGTGTATTGTTTTTGTCAATTCAAATATTCTTGATCACTGCGTTTTGGGGGCTGCTTCCCCTCACAGACGCTCCGCACGCACGCACTCGGCTGCCGACACTGGAAAATTGGCGGGAAATTGCATTTTTCAAATTTTCCAGTGTGTTGAGTGTCGGCAGCCGCTTGCGTGCGTGCGGAGCGGCTGTGAGGTTGAGCAACCTTCCGAACGCAATGATCAAGAATAATTGTATTGTCAAGATAATAATTTCTGGCCGCTCGTTTTGCGGAGTGTCGTTGGGAATTTCCTCGCTACGCGACCGCAACGGGCTCAAATTCAAATTTCTCAGTTGTTCTTGCGCGTTGCGAGGAAATTCCCAACGACACTCCGCAAAACGAGCGGCCAGAAATTTTTATCTTGATAAGTCATCCTTTTGATTTGAATTTATTGATTTTGAAACTTTCGAAAATTAACGAATACATTTTTGGCCCAAAAAATTTCAAGATTTTCTCGACACCGGAAAACATCACGGGGTTACATAATACGATTACAATCACATGGTTATAGATTTAATGCTGTGCCATAACTTGCGTTTCCTATCGAAAATGGTAGATCGTAAAATCGATCGGAAAGGGTCGTCAGCTGTAAAATATGAATTTATCATTTCAAAATACTCTGTAAAGAAAAAAAAATGTGAATAAGAACCGGCAATAATTAGATTCTGATTTGATTGGAGTTTTTTCTCTGAAAATCAATCAATAAAATAACTTCCAAACAATTTCTTTAAAAACCCTTGGGGAACTCGACAAAATCACGATAAAACCATTATTTCGAGCTGAATTTTCGAATTTCTCGATTTAAAAAAAATTCCGGACATTCTTTCCCTACCATCCCTGATTTGTACCAATACAGAGTTATGCAGAAACTAAAAAAATTAAAAAAAAGCAACCAAAAAAAAATTAAATTCTGAAAATTACGAAAATCCTGAGACGAATTCCGTGCTGCGCCTTTAAACATACTGTAAGTAGTAGATGTTATCTATTCTGATTTAATTTGAGTTTTTTCTCTGAAAATAAATCAATAAAATAACTTCCTTCAGCGAATCGGCATGTTTCAAACTTTACGATCTTGCGAAAACATACAGAGGTGCCATTGCAGTAAGCCAATTCAACTTTTTTTCAAAAATCTTAGATTTCAACAATGTTTTTCAGTATTGTAAAAAAGAAGGTGGTCAAATCGCTGAGGACCTTAATAAGGACGACAGTTCACTTTATTCAGGTGTTGAAGGAATAAAAAAAACAAGTCTCAGCGAAATTATAACAACGTTTCAGCAACCGCAGAAGTCGTGTTGCCAAATTATCCAACATTTTGGATTGGTGGCTCAAACTTGGCCACTAGTTTCTCATGGAACACGGCTGGTGAAATTACATATAATGATTTATGGGCTTACGGTATCTAGTCATTTTGGGCTCTAAAAATATTCAAATAATTTAAGATGCCAGATTCTATGGCGTTTCAGTCGATAGGATATCACTTGGCGGAAAGTGGCGTACAACTCCAGTCAGAGAAAAATTACCATTTGTTTGTACATTTGGTAGTGAGATTGCTGGTAGGATTTTACATATTTCGGACAAGTGTAATCAATTTTTTAAGATCCTTCTGGTGCCCCAATTAGTGGAATGAGCGCTCCATTAACTGGAATGAGAAGTCCGATTAGAAAGAGGCCAAGACCGACAAGTACTCCTAAGAGTAATTTATTTATTTAAAACAATTAGATATTAGAGTAATTTATTTGTATCTTCAGATGAAACAGTAACACCACTCGAGCCAATCCCGGAGGATGAATTCGATGCTTCAAAGAATATGGCACTCTCCAATGTTAGGGATAAAACAACAACATCAACTCTTCCAACAACTGTAACTACGGCAAATACTAACGAAGTAAAGAAGGTCGAAGCTGAGAAGAAGCAAGAGGAACAAAAGAAGGCGGAAGAGGAAAAGAAGAGGGCGGCAGCGAAGATTCAAAAAGAAGCATCCATTGCTCAGGAACAGAAATCGCAAGCTGAACAGCATGCCAAATCAGCGCAAGCAAAGTCTGAAGCACAAGCCAGCGCGAGTCAGCAGCAGAAACAACAAAAGCTACGTAAAGCCGTCGAGTTGTCGAAGGAAATTTCAGCGAATAGATCGATGTCAGCGTCTCGTGAACTGAACAGAAGCTTAGATCTCTCGGCAAACTCGAGCTCACATTCAGAACAAGATGAATTAAGGAGATTGAGAAGCCAGAACGCATCAGCACAATCGATGAACAAACATATGGAACAGCATTTGAAACAAGAGAAGAGTATGCAACAATCGATGCATGCGAAGATGGTAAAGAAATTGGAAGAAGAGAAAAGGATGGAGATGCAAAAGAGGGCTGAGGAACAAAAGAAGATGGAAGCTCAGAAACAAATGGAAGCGCACAAGAAAATTGAGGAGCAGAAGAAGATGGAACAGCGGAAGAAGATGGAGGCTGAGAAGAGGATTGAGGAGCAGAAGAAGGCTGAAGAAGCGAAACGAATCGAGGCTGAGAGAAAGGCTAAAGAGGAAGCAGCCAAACGAACAACGACTACAACAACGACCACAACAACGACAACGCCAAAACCAACAACAACATCAACGACGACATCTACGACAACGACAACAACTCCAACGACAACGACACATACAACAAACACTCCATCAACAACAACAACCACCCAACCAGCTACAACAACAGATTCACCATTTGATCTTACAGCGGTTCTGGCTCGTGCTTCCCGTCGACCACATCCAGCAGGTCCTGGATGTCCAGCAGAATGGACACAATACAATACAAATGCTTCTTCTACTGGTATTTGCTTCAAGAGATTCGATCAACCGATGAACTTCGAGGATGCTAGGAAGTTCTGTGTTAGTAAGGGTGGCCATTTTGCGTCGATTCACAATGAACGTCAACTTTTATTGTTGTCTGGTGAGTTTAAGAGAGTGTACTTTGAAGGGTCGAATTTTCAGCGTTACTACATAACAGTGGAACCAATACAATTAGCGATCAAACATGGATTGGGCTTAATCGTATTCATCAGAAATATTATGTTTATGAAGACAACACTCCAATGGATTTTACTAGATGGCTTCCAGGAGCACCGAACATCAATGACTGTACAGTGGTAAGTCATTCAAAAGTTATTTGTTTTTCTTTGTTAATATTATGTTACAGTTCACCGGTAACGAGTTGCCAAACTATCCACACAAGGGAACTCAATATAAATTTGGTGATTATCCATGTGAAAAGTCTCAAAAATCAGTACTCTGTGAGGTAGCGATTCCAAATGCTACTGAGAAAACTGTTGAAACTTGTGAAAACGGATGGAGCTATTTTTCGTATGATGGAACGCTGGAACATGGAAAATGTTTCAAGGTACTTAAAATAATGTTACCAAAGAAGACAGGGATCCACTTAAAAACCTTTTTTTCAGCAAATCGTAGAATCAACAGATTTCCTTGGCGCCCGATTGACATGTAAAACGGAAAATGCATACCTTGCTTCAATTTCCAATGAACATGAATCCCGTTTCGTGGCTGCACTTCTTCAAACAACGGAAAACCATCCATTATACGATCAGACATGGATCGGTTATGTGAAATATCAAGGAGCGCATCATTTCGAATGGGAAGATGAATCAGACCTTATTCGATTCGACGCATGGGCCGAAAAGAACGATATGAAACAGAATTGTAGCATTTTCACTGGAAACGAAATTCAGAACGATTGTAAGAGTAGATTCAAGTTTGCTGGTGTTGACTGCAGGAAGGCTCAACGAGCGGTTCTCTGTCAGAAACCACCGAAAAATGCTGATGGTAACGTCGGGTGATAGTTATGCAAAGTTTTCAAAAGTGATTTTTAGGTAAACCATTCGTCTACGTCGACACAAAAAATACTGTTCGGAAATTTTAATGGATTGATTTTGTTTTGTTCTATGTTTGATTCTTTTGGAATGAATTACATTCTGTTGAAACTCATTTTGTTAAATTTATATTCTTTATGTATATCCTGATTTTGACAGTGAAATAATTTTAACTCCTAATTTATATAAAATGGTATTATGCGATCATTTCAGCTGAGTAGGTTATTAAGAAATGCAGGGGGAGTTCATATCGTCTTAGCAAATGTGCTTTGTTGATGATGAATCAAAAGTTGCGAACAGTCCATTGCACATTCCAAAATTGTCAAAATTACACTTTTTGATATTTCTAAAAATGTTTTTGAATTTTGGAATTTTTTTTAAACATTTTCAGATGGAAATAACATTTTTAGAATTAGAAAATATAAAAATAAAAATGGCAGCTGCAATTTTCTTTGTTACAAAATGTGGTCAACTTTTGCAAGTTTGTATGGCCTTTTCCGTGTCCGTACGAATCGAAAATATTTCCCGGAAAAAATCGTGAAGAATGAATTGAAAGTAGAGGATCTTAGAGTCGGTCTTTTTAGCAACAAACACAACTTCTCTCTCTCGTACACCACCGTCCGGCTGTCTCTCTTCCTCTGCGTCTCTGCTGGGTGCGCTGGGTAGATAAGGGGGAAAGTCTTCCGTAGCAATGGCAGCACCAATGGCGCAGTCCTCAGACAATGGGGGAACTGGTTTTTTATCAGTTTTCCGACTAGTCGGCTAACTAGTAATGAACTAGTCGGCAACTCATAATGAACTAGTCGGCAACTGATAAAAAAGCAGCCGAATTTCATAAATTCGATTCACGCAAAAAATCGTAAAAACGCCGTTGAAGCTTTATTATAACAATATTTACTAAATAATACAAAAAAAGAACACGGTTCAAGGATAAAAAAAATAAAAAAATATATAACAAAAAAAAACGAAACCAAATACTTAGTAAATGTCGAGGTAGTCCTGGGATTCATTCTCAGCGTTTCTGTCATTGTTTTCCAGTTCTTTCGAACGCGATTCTTCTCGCTTCGGTCTTAAACATAAAAAAATTAAGTACATGAAAAATGTAATGAAAAGACATGAAAACTTACTTGCTGTGGTGAAATGATTAATCCTCTACGTTCAACTCCAGTGAATCATCGTCACATCCAAAAACAGACCAAGACAATTTTTCAATACTGATTCATATCATGTTTCTAAATATTAACCTTTTTAAATAATAGAAAACATCCCGCTTCATTGTCGTCAAGCCTCTTGCTCCTCCATTCAAACCATTTCGATTTTAAATATTTGAGCACTGTTGACGAATAGCCCTGGAATTTGAATTACTTCGCAACGTTTTGTTTCATTTTGATGATGGCAAGTGAAAAATCGAAAAATTTACCTGTTTAAGGACGTAAAATATCACTCATGAGATCATCGTTATGGTTGTTTCCAACCGACGAGTAGGGCCTTTCATTCGGGTTTGTAGATAACCTGAATATACTTTTTTAAGCAAAAAAAACTACCTGTTGAATAAAACATCAGTTTCAGCTAATTAATCGCGATTTACAACATCTGCAAAGGTTTAAATATATATTTATCTAATAAAAGTCCAAAAGTAAAAAAATAATAAAATTTAAAAATATTAAATAAAAATGTTCGACTGGTTTTTTGTCAGTTACTGCAAAAAAAGCAGTTCTCCTTTTGATTTGGACTGGTTTTTTACCAGTACTGCCAAAAAAGCAGTTTTACTTTCGATTTCGACTGGTTTTTTACCAGTACTGCCAAAAAAGCAGTCGAAATGGCCTCGAACTGATAAAAAACCAGTTCCCCCATTGTCTGAGAGTCGGTATGTCGGTTACCGCTTGAGGGTTCGACTGCGGGTGCCGACCAAATTTTTTGCCTTTTAGATTTAACTTAATATTTTGATTTTTAAAGATAACAAATTAAAAATAAACGGATTGGCGAAGCTTCGTTGAATTTTCTATCTTTTGAAACTAAAATTTCCAAAATCCAGTGTGTCAATCTCGAAATATGATTTTTCGAACCCATGCGGTTCTGGACACCATATTGAAAATGCCAAAAAATTAAAATGAGCCTAAAAATGTTTGTGTCGATCAAAATACAAAATTTTAAATCTGATTTGGATCTACGTCGAATGTTCTATCTTTTGGTAATAAACTTTCCAAAATCCGGTGTGTCAATCTCGAGATATGATTTTTCGAACCCATGCGGTTCTGGTCACCACATTGAAAATGTTGAAAATTAAAATGTGCTTTAAAAATGTTTGTGTCAAGAAAAATTCAAAATTTTAAATTTTATTAGAATCCTTGAATTTTTTTCTATCTTTTGTTACTTAAATTTCCAAAATCCGGTGTGTCAATCTCGAGATATGATTTTTGGAACACATGCGTTTCTGGACACCACATTGAAAATGTTGAAAATTAAAATGTGCTTTAAAAATGTTTGTGTCAAGAAAAATTCAAAATTTTAAATTTTATTAGAATCCTTGAATTTTTTTCTATCTTTTGTTACTTAAATTTCCAAAATCCGGTGTGTCAATCTCGAGATATGATTTTTGGAACCCATGCGTTTCTGGACACCACATTGAAAATGTTGAAAATTAAAATGTGCTTTAAAAATGTTTGTGTCAAGAAAAATTCAAAATTTTAAATTTTATTAGAATCCTTGAATTTTTTTCTATCTTTTGTTACTTAAATTTCCAAAATCCGGTGTGTCAATCTCGAGATATGATTTTTGGAACACATGCGTTTCTGGACACCACATTGAAAATGTTGAAAATTAAAATGTGCTTTAAAAATGTTTGTGTCAAGAAAAATTCAAAATTTTAAATTTTATTAGAATCCTTGAATTTTTTTCTATCTTTTGTTACTTAAATTTCCAAAATCCGGTGTGTCAATCTCGAGATATGATTTTTGGAACCCATGCGTTTCTGGACACCACATTGAAAATGTTGAAAATTAAAATGTGCTTTAAAAATGTTTGTGTCAAGAAAAATTCAAAATTTTAAATTTTATTAGAATCCTTGAATTTTTTCTATCTTTTGGTACTTAAATTTCCAAAATCCGGTGTGTCAATCTCGAGATATGATTTTTGGAACCCATGCGGTTCTGGATACCACATTGAAAATGTCAAAAAAATAAAATCTGCTTAAAAAATTTTTGTGTATATTAAATTTCAAAATTTTAGATTTTATTAGGATCTATGTTGAATTTTCTATCTAAAGGTACTAAAAAGGCGGCCGAAGGTTATCGCCAATTATTTATTGATCCAAAACTTGTGAAATTAAAAATTTCAATTTTCAGTTTTAAAATTTAAAGAATTCTCATTTTTACAGCTAAATTTTGGGAATAGGCGGCCGAAGGCTCTTGCCAATTTTTTATTCTGTTTAAAAATGCTTTAAAAAAGGACCCTTTAAAGGGAATTTTGCAATTTTCCAATTGGAATTTTGCTAAAATCTCGCCTATTTTGCCCTGAAACCCCAAAAAGGTTACAGGGATTCCGCTAAATCAACATGGAATTTGATGACAAACATAATAAGAATTAAAAATTTCTATATTTCCATTCGGGGCCAAGTTCTTCGTCATATCGAAAAATGGGAAAAACTGGAAAATTTGGACCACTTTTTCAGAAAAATCAAATTTTCGGCATGGAAATTTGGTGTCAACATGAAAAATTCTCAAAAATGTGCACCTGATCCATTCCCGAAGAGATTTTGACTTTATCTTTAAAACTAAAAATTTCGATTTTGGGACCACCCGGATTTTTTTCACTAGGTCAAAGGGGGCGTGGCCAAATAAATTATGTATTTTTTTTCTAAGGGGGGCCTAGGTACCCTCCATGCAAAATATCAAGATCCTAGCTTCACGTTGGTGCAACTGTGACACAGCATGTTCGACTTTCTGAGACATCGACTCTTAAAGGAGGGTTTTACGGAGATTATGAATGCGCCTGGGATGAAAATAGGCTTCAGACTCATTCCAAATCTATTTTTAAAATTTTCTAAAACCACCTAGAAGCCGAGAAAACACGCCTCAAAACAATGGCCTAGAAAAAAGGGCCACCGGCGAAAACTAGTCCGCAGGCATGAAAAGTCCATAAAAATGAAAAACAAAACATAAATTAAGATGAAAAAAACATTAAAAAGGACTACTATAAGCATTCTGCATAACTATTTATTAACGAAACACGAAAAAAGCTCATAGGAAAAAGTTCGGCCAGGTGGCCCCTTTTTCTAGGCCATTGTTTTGAGGGGTGTTTTCTCGGCTTCTAGGTGGTTTTAGAAAATTTTAAATACAGATTTGGAATGAGTCTGAAGCATATTTTCTTCCCAGATGCATTCATAATCTCCGTAAAGCCCTCCTTTAAAGTTTTAAATTTCCAAATTAAACATTTTCCGAAATTTTTGTAAGTTCCAGGAAAAATTTCAAATATAACTTTTTTAAGATTCCCTATGGGAATTCTGTATTTTCTTTTCCGTGACTTAAAACAAAAATGAAGTGCTAACAAACTGATTACAAGCTGCGAAAATTGTATTATTAGGTAGTAATTAGCTAATTAATAACTAATCGCGTTTTGCCTGTGAAAATCGACAATCAATAATTTATTTAAAAAAATGGATGTTCCGAATTTTGTTTTCCCGTGAGAAAATACATAAAAATTAAGCAAATGGATCAACTGGTGCATAGGGTTGCAATGGATCATATGGAGATTGAACTCCACCATCGCTAGGGGTGACGATTGGACGAGGAGTTTCCGGCATATGTGGTGTGATTATGGCGAATACAGTTGTGGTTGGGGTTGGGGCTTCGGTTGGGGCGGGTGTTGTTGTCGTGGTGGGGGTGGTGGTAGTAGTTGGTGTTGTTGGTCTGGTAGTGGTGGTTGGTGTGGTAGTGGTTGTTGGTGTGGTTGGGGCGGGTGTTGGTGTGGTCGTGGTGGTCGGAGCAGTCGTGGTTGTTGGCTTGGTAGTGGTTGTTGGAGTGGTGGTGGTTGTTGGTGTAGTGGTTGGTGCTGTTGTCGGAGCCGCTGTTGTCGGAGCCGCTGTTGTCGGAGCCGCTGTTGTCGGAGCCGCTGTTGTCGGAGCCGCTGTTGTCGGAGCCGCTGTTGTCGGAGCTGCTGTTGTCGGAGCCGCTGTTGTCGGAGCCGCTGTTGTCGGAGCTGCTGTTGTCGGAGCCGCTGTTGTCGGAGCCGCTGTTGTCGGAGCCGCTGTTGTAGCTGGTGGCTTGGTAGTATTCTCCTCATCACACTCCATAGTAAATCCAGGAGGTGGATTTGGGAACTTATCCGGCCAATCATGTTCGCATTCATCACAACTGTCATAGTTATCATAACTTGAACGGCGTGGAGCTGCAAAAATACTTCGGTTTCTTCATGACACTCAACGACACTTACCAAATCCCATTCCTGTAACCAGCGTCAAACTGCATAGCGCTATTCCCAACAATGTTAAAGAGCGCATCCGTCTGAAATTTAAGATATTTGATACATTTCTGGGTGGATTTTTTTTTAAATGGTTTTTGAAACAGGAACAGAATATGATTAAACCGTTTCGTATTCATGCTTTTATAGTCAAAATAAAATTTACGGTATAATTTCAAAAACAATTTACGATTGAAACCATCAAATTTACGATTTCATGGTTTTCAAGTTTTGAAAAAAAAATGACTTTGAGAATTGTTAAGAAACGGGGGAAGGGTATTCTGGGTGATTATTATTAAGAGATAAAAAATCAAATAGGAGCAGATGCGATTTTTTTGGATTACTTATTTAGGTTTAAAAAAATAAAATGTGTCACAATAATTAAGAGAACTATTATTATTAGGAAAAAGAAGAAATAATATTTTGTCATAAAAAGAAAGAATCGTGAAGTTCAAAAGATTGTTTATCGATATTTTATTTTTTTCTAGTTTACAGCTCACCGGGTTCAGGGTGGGGGGGGGGGGGGTGTTCACTTTGTACCGAACTGTACCTCATTTTGCCTCCTGGCAAGATGGATATATAGGCGTAATGGATAGGAGAAAAAAACTAGAAGTAAGATTTTCATATCGTTTATTGCCTTCAATGAAAATAGACTTTATTCTCATTCCAAATCTGTTTTTAAAATTTTCTAAGTCCACGAACAAGTCGAGAAATCGAGCTTTAAAGCAATGGCCTAGAAAAGGTTTCCACCTGGCCGAACTTTTTTCTTGGATAGTTTTGTCCGGATCCGGATTGTTGACATAATATTCTATACTCTTCGTTGCGCGATTCAGATGCTCAGCAATGACTCGATTCGACCATCCAGCTGTTTTGAAAGCTTGGATTTGGATATGCTCAGCATCTGACAGATGTTTTCCGCGAGGCATCTTTGAATTACGGATAATTTTTATTTAAATCGATAAAATCCGATACCTTGTGCCATTTAAAGACGCATAGAACTTTTTGAAACAAGAGTCTCCAACACAGATTTCATAAAAGAAGTTTTCTTCGAATTTCGGATTCTACACTTATGTTACGGTTGCACACGCCATTTTTTTATACTTTGAGCTACAACATACATTTTTCCAGAGGTATTAACATAAAATAAGTTTTCGAAGAGTAATTTTGCATGCTGAATCCGATGTTTTGGGTCTCATGTCCGGATTTTGCACGCGTGCACAATTACAGCCAATTTTAGGGGTGGCTCTATACTTATGTTACGCACTGTATTAACGAATATTTATTGTGAATGCTTAAATTAATCCGTTTTAAATTATATTTCTGCATTTTTTGGATTCTTCACGTAATAATGCCGGGGGACTAGTTTCATCGATGTAAACTTTTTCATTAGGCCATCGTTCTGAAGAGCGCTTTCTCGACTTCCATAGACGTGATCGTGGCTTCAACATTTTTTGAAAAGCGATTTAGAATGAGTGTGAAGTCTATTTTCACCCACAGATGTTCATTAGATCCGTAAAGTCCTTCATTAAAGTAGAAGACATTTTGCAAAAAATCAAAATTGCATTCTCATCAGAAAAGCTTGAAGCAAGTTATGAGAATTTCGTACCTGCCATTTTTGAAATCAATTCTTAGTAAACTGAGTAAACCGTTTCTCAGATTATTTTACACGTATTTCGCTCGCAGTCCATGAAGTCGATCAGGGTCAGTTCCAACAGCAAATACGACGTACCCGATATTCAGAATACCGACCGCTTTAAACTAATGTACAGTCATCTACATAATTATACGCTCACTAGTGAAAACTGAAAACACTAGTGAACTAGTGAAAACTAATTTTTGTCGAATTTCACTAGTGAGCGTATAATTATGTGGAGGACTGTACCTTATTTTATTGAAGTTTCTCTCAATGCAAACAGTTTCGATCGTAAATCCAGGTTATGGAATTTTACGGCAATATCGTTGAAGTTTCACACTTTTTTGCAGCTTCATGAAGGTTTTCGATTGTAATTCTATGTGATTCAGAACATCAACCAAACTTTCAGAAGTTAGCAATCCTCTGTTTTGTTTTTAAAAAAATTTTATCGCGCTTCCTTAAAGACAGGGTGCCAGTTAAAAGTTTCGCCGCTGCGGCGATAAGATTTTAAATTACCGCGTGTTTTGAATTCTCATGTGCGCTCCAATGAACAGCAGTCATGTGTGTGCGCGGTAATTTGAATTTTTGAATTTTTTGTGTGTTTTTTTCAAATTTCTTTCGTTTTTGTTCGATTTTTAGCGTTTTTTTTTGCTGAAAGTCATTAATTATTTTTAATAAGTGTCAAATTAATTTTTCTTACAGGAACTAACCGGGATCCCTCATAAAATGCGGGAAAAGCGTTGATTTTCCCAATTTTCATCCAAAAATGAAAATTTCGCTATAATTTTGAAAGCAGATTAAATAGGCGTACGTTTCGCAAATAAATTATTATTTCACAGGTATTCTAGTTTATTTTTTTTTTGAAACCGACGATACATTTACAGATTTCATGGACACAATTCATCAGCGACCCAAAAAAATCAGTTTTCCGAAAAATTGATCAGTTTGACATATCATTTTAGATTTCTAAAAATGTCATTATCGTTTTTTAACAGTTTTTGTTTGTTTTTGAGGTTTTTGAATTTTTTTGAATTTTTCTTATTTTTCGGGTATTTAAATAAAATTTGCCTCAAAATTGTTTGAATCTGGTCGCAACATACTTTACTTATGTTATTCTACTGAAAAGAAACATTTTCCACTAAAAAAATTAAAAAATAACAGTTTTGAAAAAAATGTAAAAAATTCAAATTGTTGTGCTTCCCGCCAAAAAGCGTACGTGAGCGTACGGCGGGAATTCAAAAATAATTTTTTTCATCTTCCGGACGGAACTACAAAATTGTTTTTTTTCGTCGGGATTTCGCATGGAATATACTAGAATGTCGGTAGAAAGATGAATTTTTCACAATTAAATCCATATGGGGTAAAAATAACTGGCACCCTGTCTTTAACGCTTACCTCACGCTTTGTACACTTACATATGCATTTTCTTCAATTCAGCTTTCAAATCCCGATTCTTCACAATATGTCTTTCAAAAAATTAAAACATACATAATCTTAATTTATTTCCCAAATAAAACCATAAATATCTTTTGTTGAAAGACGCATAAATGCAAAATGTGTGGGGGGGGGGGGGGGGGGTTGTGGTGCTATTAAATGGAGCACAACCAAAATGACAGTAATAACAGAAAAAAATTTAACACTAGCGTTAATAAGAATACAAATTTAGAAATATTTTAAATTAAAAGAAAAACTACATTGATTACCTCGTATGACACGAGCTGAGACTATGATGCTTTATGTGTGATAAATAAATTGATTTCATATTAACACGGTTTGTAAAAAAAAACCAAGGAAAGAGGAAAAATTTTCGCCCGACAATTCAGGATTTTTGCACAGAAATGGGCGTGGCAAGGAAAACGCAACTGTGGCACACGCTTTTTTACAGTAAATAGCGTGCAGTGTGAAGAGATTTTTCTCTGATCTGCGCTTGCGGACAATGCGCAACCAGCTTGTTCACGCGCGAATGACACAGGTTCATTTTTACAAGCCGTGATTAATAATAATTGAAATGATGATTTGGAAAGAATTGGCAGTTGTGGAATTTGTGTCTTTTTTTGGGTTGTTGAGCTTGTCGTCCTCTACCGGCTACCGCTGCTACTGTTTCGGCTACTGCTACCGCTGCTACCGCCGCTGTTTGAAGGTTCGAATCCTAAAAATGGAACCGTTTTTTGTTTTTCAGTTTGAAATTTACAAAAATTTTCAGATGTCGAATTCTGAAAATTAAATATTTTTAGAAAATATAGAAATCTAAAAGTTTTCTTGAAATTTGAGTAAAGTTCGATATTTTCCAGGTAATCTGAATTCAGGGGAGATCCGGAGAGCACGGAAATGGGTTTCAGACGAATAAGAATATGATTATCTACCAAATGATAGTTTAAAATATTTTTCAAGTCGAAAAAATAAGGAAAACTGATAAAAATTGAAAAAATGTGGACAATGGCCGAAGAAATGCTATTTGGGTTTCTAGGCCATATAAGGAAAAGGACCAAAAGATGGCTGAGAAACCAAAATTGTATTTCTTTGGAAAATGTTAGATTTTTCATAAGAAAATGTTATTATTATAATTCTGGTTAGGAAAAACGGAAAGATGGCCTAGAAACCCAAACATTCGATTTTCACTTTTTATTTGTTTTATTGGTTTTTCATATTTTTCGACTTAAAAAAGGGCTTTACGGAGATAATGATTGCTTCTGGGATGAAAATAGACTTCATTCTCATTCCAAATCTGTTTTCAAAATTTTCTAAAACCATCTAGAAGCCGAGAAAATCAGCTTCAAAACAATGGCCTAGAAAAAGTGATAACTGACGAAAACTAGTCCGCAGGCATGAAAAATCTTTAAAAAAAACACATAAAAAAGACTAATATAAGAATTCTGCATAACTATTTATTAACGAAACACGAAAAAAGGTCATAGGAAAAAGTTCGGCCAGGTGGGCCCTTTTTCTAGGCCATTGTTTTGAAGCTCATTTTCTCGGCTTCTAGATGGTTTTAGAAAAATTTAAAAACATATTTGGAATGAGAATGAAGTCTATTTTCATCTAAGAAACTTTTATTATCACTGTAAAGCCCTTCTTTAACATATCTTTAAGCAAATTTAGTCTTTTGAATCACTTTGGCAACATTTCCGACCAAACTACAATGTACCTCCATGACAAATGATCAATGTTCTCAGGAATCTAATTAAACCTGCAACTCCACACGTTCCACGAACAACAACTTGTTTACAAGTTTAATTTTTTCTCAAAAAAACGCTCTTCAGTTGCACTTTTCCCATAGATAAGAACACAGAGAAAAAGAAAACCTTACCTTTATTCTCGTGATATTTATGCCATCCATTTTTGATAACGTTCCAAGCGAAGTCCTCAAGTGAAATCGACTGCTCACCTTCTGGAATTTCAATCGGACTCTTATTGTCATTTTCGTCTATTGGCAGATTTGAATCCTGAAAAATAAACGTCAGGATGATCGAGGAAGGATGGATCAACTTACATTCTCCTCCCGCTTTTTAATAAATCCTGTAACGAGTTTCGAGCAAATACCACAGACAACGTCGTCATTAATTGGGTATCTCTGAAAAATTAAGCTGTTTTTAGAGAGTTTGTGACGTAAATCTCGATGAAAACATGCAATTTAGAGTCAATTTTGTTTGAAACTTTGATTGAAAATTAAACAAGTGCAGAAAAAAGTCTGAACACATACTATTAATTTGAATTCGCGTTAAGATGAAGCATTTCGCAAAATTTAGCGTTTTAAAGGCAGTTTGTCAGTTAACACGATCCAAAATCAAGGCAAAAAATCAAAATTCGAATGGGATCCCAGGTGGTCCAAAGAACAATACCGATATGTAGCCAAATTCAAATAATTGTGTTTCGCGCCAATTCCGACCGCGTTGCACGGACAACGACCGCGTCGCACGGACACGCGGGAATTCAAATTTTGATTTTTTCAACTTTGGACCGCTGCTATGACGCGTGTATTTATCGGTGTGCTTTCGCATAAATTGCATTGTACTAATTAGAGAACGCTCTAATTTTTGAAACTAAGACCAGGTAGGGTCAAATTAACTGAACAGCTGTCTTTAAAGACATGCTACCACTTAAATTTATCTTTTCAAATCCTAATTGAAAATATAATTTTCTTAAATTCGTGCAAAATATAAGATAGCAATAATTTGGATATTTCGTGGATTGATAAATTGCTGGATTTTCTGAGATCTTCTTCGGATTTTGAACATTTGACTTGAAACTGACATGATATCTTTTAACAACGTTTATAGACTGTGCTGGAAAATTTCAGAAAATTTTTTGCTGAACCGATAAATTTAAAAACCAGTTTTCAGTGTTCAGTTTACGGGAAATAATTAAGTTTATCGCAAAATTCTTGCAAGAAATGTTGCAATGTTGCAATAAAACATTTGAAAATGTGCCAAAAATCCGATTTTATTGGAAAACGTCGAATTTTACGCGAACTTTCAAATGAATCGTATCGAAATTTGAGCAGGCATCGTAAATGACGCAAAAATGCAGATTTTATGTACTTTGATATTTCGTTAATTTAAAGGAAGACTTTACAAACCTTGCAAATGTAACTGAGATGAAAATAGAGAAAATAACCATTCCAAATCTGTTTTTAAAATTTACTAAAACCACCTAGAAGCTGAGAAAACGAGCTTCAAAACAATGGCCTAGAAAAATCTCCAGTTGGCCGAACTTTTTTCTATTTGTATTTAATATTTATAGAAAATGCTTACATTAGTTAATTTTGATTTTTTTTCCGGATTTTTCACATAAACTAGTCCCGCGGACTAATTTTCGCCTGTGTTATCATTTTCTAGGCCATTGCTTTGAAGCTCTTTTTCTCGGCTTCTAGGTGGTTTTAGAAAATTTTAAAAACTGATTTGGAATCAGTATGAGTTCTATTTTTTTATCACAGATGCACTCATTAGCTCCGTACTGTCCTTCTTTAAGACAGTGGTTTCAAAAAAAATTTATATCGAAAATAGCCTTAATCTCACGATGCTGAAAACCGTATCAAACTTCCCCCAGAGAAAAAAGATAACACCAATCAGTTTTCAAAAAAATGCACACTAACCGAAGTGGTCAACATATCATATGCACAAAAGCGGCAAATCTTCGAATGATCACACGGAAAGCATTGAATCCTCGCCCATCTCATCGTACACAACGGACATGCTTCCACCTCCACCTCAATGTCGTAGAGATTATCGCGGTAGTAGTAGTATTGCTGGAAAAAGATTAACATATTGGTATTAGTTTTAATCGGGGCGATTTTTCATGTTAATTACGTGCAAATTAAGTAAAAAGGAAAAAAAAACACTTCCTGAATCGTCACGCAAAGTCCTAATAATAGCTGGTGACAGCATCACAAATCTAATCAATCAAATTGATGCTGATTTGATTGTCAAACTAATTATATTTTCTTTTATTTTCGTTCATATTTTTTTATTTATGTTCCAAAGGAATTTGATTATTTTAAGTGTCCCATTTCTGTTCTTTGCTCGTTTTTTACCCTCCAGAATTAGGACCCCTCCAAAATACAATTTTTGCAAAAACAACACTGTTTTTCAGAATCTAGATGAATTGCCAATTATCCTTTTTTTTCCCTCTTTTATTTTGTTTTTTTTCCTTTTTCCCGTATTTATTTCGTTGTTGTTATTTTTTTCTGTTCAGTTGTCCACAAGATGTGCCTGTCTAGACATACTGACTCATTTTTCAACCCCACCCTCCCCCCCCCATTCTTCAAAAGAAAAAATACGAAAACAGAAGGAGGCGTCTAAAAATAGTCTTTGTTCCAGATTCGGAAAGATCTGCCCAAAAATTTATGGTTCTATTTTCGCTGGGGTGTGTTGAAATTAAAGAAAAAATTGGAAAAACCTTGAAAATATTCAAAAATTCACATTTTTATATTGCATACTTTGATTCGTCGCGAATTCAATAGAGGACTTTACAGACCTTATCAATGTAACTGGGATGAAAATAGAGAAAATTACCATTCCAAATATGTTCTCAAAATGTTCTAAAACCGTGTAGAAGTCGAGAAAACGCGCCATCAAAACAATGGCCTAGAAAAATCTTAGCGAAAACTAGTCCCCGGACATTATACGGTTAAAATGCACAAAACTAAGCTAGAACGTCCTAAATTTAAGCATTTTTGATAAATCGATATAAAACGAAAAAAAATCATTGAAAAAAGTTCGGCCATGTGAAAACCGGATGTTTTTCTAGGTCATTGTTTTGAAGCTCATTTTCTCGGCTTCTAGGTGGTTTTAGAAAATTTTAAAAACAGCTTTGGAATGGTAATTTTCTCTATTTTCATCCCAGTCACATTTGCAAGCTTAATTTAATTTAACGTCCTCCTTTAAATTAACAAAATCTCAAATCACGTAAAATCTGCATTTTTGCGTCATTTACGATGCCTGCTCAAATTCCGATACGATTCATTCAAAAGTTCGCGTAAAATTCGACGTTTTCCAATAAAATCGGATTTCTGGCACATTTTCAAATGTTTTTCTTTGTTCACAAAAAATCTCACATGTTCGATCACATAGTAAAGAAAAAACATCTGCTCTCGTCTCAAACATCCCGTTCAAATTTCCCTTTTTTCCAGCAAAGAGAGAGACATCAACAAAACGATTTCTCAACAACTATTTTGAGAAGTGAGCACAAAAAAAATTTTTTTGGTTTTCGTCTATTTTTTTGCCGGGATCAGAATAGAATAGACATCTAGACACATTCATTTCGTCAAAAAAAAACTTTTCCTTTGATGAACATTGGTGTTTAACTAAAGCGATGAGGAAAAAAAAAGAAGTTGAGGAAATGCACTAAAAATGTTTCTGCTTGAGAGAGAGAAAAAAATGAGATGTCTAGGACTACGGTAGCTTGATTCCTACTTGTCTCGGGACCAGAATAGACTCTCGTTTTTGTCACGTTCGCTGTTTTTTTGTTCAAACAATGGAAAGGGTTTGTGGGAACTGAATAAGTGAGCATCTTTGTGAAAATTTTATGGTGGTTAGAAAAGCTGGAAAATTTGGATAGTAAACAAATTCTTTTCGAAAATAAATGGTAATGGTAATAATGATGAAGGTACTGTAGAAGCAAACCGATTCCAAACGCGCTCTACTGACAAACCTCGATTTTTTGGGGAACATTTTCGGTGTACACCACTAAAAATTTTTTTCAAATATCACCTTTTCGTTGCAAATTTCAATTCTGACGTTTTCCCCAAAAAAAACGTCTGCACTTTCAATACCGGTGTTTTTGAAAAATACGCTCATTCTACTACGTCAATGATGATGTTTTCTAGAAACTACATTTTTAAAGGGGAACTTAACGGAGCTAATAAATACAATTTGGATAAAAATACACCTCGTACTCATTCCATAACTGTTTGCAGAATTTTCTAAAACCACGTAGAAGTCAAACGGGCTTCAAAGCAATGGCCTAGAAAAATCTTCAGTTTCCAGCGGCGAAAATTAGTCCGCGGGAATTGTTACGTTAGGAATATAGAAAAGTGCAAAAACATTATTAAAAATTAACAAATTTAAGCATTTTACATTACTATTTATTAAAAAATCTCATAAAACGACCAAAGAAAAAAGTTCGGCCAGGTGGAAACTGACGATTTTTCTAGGCCACTGTTTTGAGGCGCTTTTTCTCAGCTTCTAGATGGTTTTAGAAAAAAAAAACATATTTGGAATTGGTATGACGTCTATTTTGGCATAAGATACATTTATTAGCTCCGAAACGTCATCCTTTAAAGTAACTTCTAATTTTACTTGCCATTAGGACGTTTTCAAAAAAATCTGCATTTTCGCGTCAAATCTGATGTTTTCTGCAGTGTTTGCACAAATTCCGACGTCTTCCAGAAAATGTGAATTATGGTGTTTTTCAATAAACCACATTTTCAGCGTCAATTCTGAGATAATACAGATTTTCAGAATTTTGAGGAAAAATCTGGCATTCTTTAGAAAGTCTGCATTTTCGCGTCAAGTCTGATGTTTTCAAAATAGTCTGCGGTGTTTGCACAAACTCCGATGTCTTCCAGAACATCTGAATTATGATTTTTTTCAGTAAACCAGATTTTTAGCGTCAATTCTGAGATAATATAGAAATTTTTCAGAATTTCTAGATTTTCTCGTAAATTCTGTCTGGCCTGTGTTCAGGATCGAACTGGATTTTTAATTTTTAGTGTTACAGGTTATGCGTCGATCCGAAAGAAAACAACGAATTCTAACATTTGCCAGCATTTTTTTAAATGTCGGTTGGTTTTTTCAGATCGTGAATTATTTGACACCTCAATGTAGTCTTCTAAAGTATCAACTTGATTCTTTTTCGATAACCTAAGTGCAAAGGCAAATATTTTCAACTCGCAACAGTTTTTTCTGTGTATCGCAAAAAATTCCCAGACAGCCGCCACCCACCCCAATTATTGCATCAAACTATGAGCGCAAACTGACCAAATACTTGTGAGACGGGACGGAAGAGGCCAAAAAAGCCCTCCCCATCTCATTCCATAGTTTTTTGATCGTTGCCTGACAAACACAGACAGATGGTTTGGTTGGTGACGAATAAATAAAATAGGAAACGGTCGCGTCTGTGTTTTTTTCTTTCTGAATCACATGTTCTATACTTTGTCTGGGAACAATAAAAAAAGCTGTGTGAGGCGAGAAGAAAAATTCGCTGTTTTAGTTTTTTTTTTCTTCTTCGTACAAATTGAAGGCAGAGAGCTTTAATTTCTACTTGTGGTCGTTGCCGTCGTCGTCAGTGAACTACTATACAATTTTTTTTCGAAAAAAATAAAAGAAAGTGCACTTTTTCATGTCTCAGGGGGGATGAAATATGGAACACATGTAGTCTAATGCACAAAACTCACTCTGGATGCTCTTTTTTATGGAAAAAATCATCAAAATTAACTCAAAAATTCGGGCTCTTTTTGAACGACGTGGGAATTCAATAATTATGGAGGTTTTGTCTGACAAGGGTGGTATTTAGGGTCGGGCGATTTTGAATTTGCTCAAAATTTGAACATTGGTTTATGTCATGCTCAATTAGCAATATTTAGCATCTACTGGGAGGTGTTAAGCCGAAATATGAACATCAGAAACGTCAGAAAATGACAATTTATGAACTTTGGAGGCTCATATAACTCCCACGTAGATGCGAAATAAATACTCATGACATTCATATTTGGTCCATTTATAAACAATTTATAAGTGTGCAGAGTATGAACTCATTCAAATTTACCAAGGGTAAATAAACCCCTTACGAGAGAACTCAACGAAGCAACCTTTTGCGAATCGAAAATATTTGCTTAGGTGCTTATATATTTTCGGGTAAAAGAACAAAGTTCACTGTGCTGCGACCTTTGACAAAATCAAGGTTATGATAGAACTAACCAACCACCTAGATTAAAGACAGTGTATCAGTTAATTTGACCCCACCAGATTTCAATTTCAAAAATTAGAGGATTACCGCTTTAGAGCTATGCACTTTATGCGACAGAATATCGGTAAATGCAGGCGTCGCAGCAGCGATCCAAAGTTGCAAAAATAAAAATTTGAATGCGCGCCGGATCGTGCGACGCGGTCGGAGATTGGCGCGAAACACAATTATTTGAATCTGGCTATATATTGGTATTGTTCTTTGGACCAGTTGGGCTCTCATTCCAATGTTTATTTTTTCCCTTGAATTTGGATCGTGTTAACTGACAAGCTGCCTTTAAGGCCGATTTTTGTTAAAACATCGGAATTTACGCAAAAATGCGTACCTCACGAAGTAGTAATAATTCTAAGAACTTTTAAAAAACCCTTCACAGAATTAAAAACTGTGAATACGCACGGTTTGTAAAAGTGAACATGCACCGCCGTTGCGGACTTTCCAAGTCTCTACACTTCTCCACCCGTTGTTGGGACCACAGCGTCTGTTGGACTGTCTGCGTAATCTGCAGTGATAAATCCCTTACCCACAGCGACTGTGCGCGGGGGGTAAACTCCGCAACAACGAATTCACAGCGTGGGGTGTTCACTTTTACAAACCGTGTAATACGAGTAGAGGTAGCAGACATCTCGTTGTCTACGTCTCGCGTTTTACCCCAAATCTCGCGCGTAGCGGTTGCTGTCAACTGAGCATATTTTCTTACAATTTTCTTATTTTCTTGTTAGATATAGAATGGAATTTGTGCGCAACTAGTACCCAAAAGATGAAAGGAGGAGGGATGCGTTTAATTTACAATAAAACACCATATTTGACGAAAAAATGCAGACTTTGGATCAACGGCGCAAAGTTCAACGAAACACTTTTTTTTAGAGTGAACGGTTATAGACAAATTAAACAATCACGATAAAAAAGGGAGGGAGGGGGCGAGATTGCTATCTTTCCATGACATTGGAACATTTTTGATATTTGACTGTGATAAACAGATTTATTCGATGAAGAGTCAATAATTTTTTATACCGTCGCCGGGTCTATTAAACGAGTGATGAGAGCGAAAAACGCTGATCTTTTGATCGTGAACATTTCATGCGCGAACAAGGGGAAATGTCCCCTGAAGAATTATATACAAAAATGCGGAAACATTTGATTTGACGCATAAATGCAGACAGAAACGCTTTTTTTTTAAATTTAAATGACGCGAAAATACGCACAAAAAAGCGACATTTAAATTTGACGAGAAGAGAGAAAAAAACAGATCTTTCAATTCAATTCCAAAAAAAACCGAGAGAGAAAGAAATTTGCAGAAAATGCAAAAATAATGGAATAGGAACAATTATTCATCTTGACAACGAGCGTTCGCAAATTTTTCTTTTTCTGTACGATTATTTTTTTTGCAACGGGGGGAAAAACGAAAGAGAACTGCAGAATGCAGACTTTTATGGGGAAACATTGTTGGACGTTTTGTGAATAGAGAAAGATATCTATACTGAATTTTGCAGAAAACCAAAATTTAAGCGGTAAAAGATTAATGTTTTTTAACTGAGACATTGTCTTTAAGAAATTTTTTTTAATATTAAATAAATCTTATAAAATGTATAATTTCCAAGTGCTATTAGACTAGAAAAATGCTACAATTTATGTAGTTGATGTATACCAAATATCTGAATTGATACTATTCCTTTAAAGATAGTGTACCGCAAAGGGTGGCCGAGTAGATAAATAAAAATTGGTCATTGATGTATTGATGATCAACTATTTATGCCCAAAGATTTGACAAATTACGTACATCGGGTATAAATGAGCACATTCTACTAGTATGGAGGGCTACGGCTCAGAATATACTACCATGAGTTTCTAGGTCATTATTTGAAGTTGCAATTTGCAATTAGAAGTTTAGAAAAATAGCCTTTTTACATAAATTGAAGAAAAAAATTTGGATAATATTAACTAGGATTCCTAGTGGTGCAATATCCTTAAGGGACCTACCATTTTATCACGAATCTGCAGTTGAAAAATAGCGGCCTGTTTAGGTGTGAATTTCTCGGACGAGACCACCATCGTCGGAGCAGAAGCCTTTCGACCATCGGACTTTGATCGTCTTTTACTTGTCGACGAATTCGCCGAAGTGCCTGCAGAAGTTGACTGAGCCGTCTCAGAGAATTCATGATGCTCAAGTCTCATCCGAATACGCGACACCTTCTCCGACACCCATTCCCGAAGCATTTGCAGTTTGTTCGAAATTTTGTCAAAAACAGCAATCTTGGAATCTTGTGTCGTCACATAAAATGTGTGAATAAAGTATGAATCTGCAAGAAAAAGAAATCAACAAACGATATATAAATGTACTATTTTCAGCGAAGGAGAGAGAGAGAAAACAATAAATGCGGGAGGAAATTCAGAATGAAAAATGAAGTGGCGGTTCTTCGTCGCTCTTCTACTTGCTTTGCAAATGCTTGCCCTCGTTGTTCACTGCCGCACCGCCTTCCCCCCCACACTAGTCTAGACATTTCAATCCATCTGCGTCCCTGACGACCCACCAAACGCATGAGACAATTGGAAAGAGATAAAAAGAGAGAAGTGAAGTTGTGTATTTACGTCTGCAGAGAGTGACTGCTGATCATTCTACATACACACACTCGCCACACAACTTTTTGTTGTTTACGAATTCGCATTGAAACAAGAAGGAAGCAGCGGGGGGGAAATTATTGAACTTTTAGGTCCCAGCGGTCTTTTTAATTAGTGACGTTGATTGGAATTTGTGCTTGAAATGAACTATAATTTAAGAAAAAAAAAGGTAAAGATTAGTTTTTTTTTTAATAAAAAACTTCTAAAAGCGATGACTAACAAGGGAAGTGTACGAACTAAGAGTTTTACATGAGACATATCTTATTGGAAAGAACTAGGCCTGTAGTTTAAAGGAGGGCATTACGGAGCCAATCAATGCGTCGACGCGGTGTGTAAAAGTGAACGCACACCATGGTCCCGGACTTTCTTGCGGCAGCCTTGGTGGAGGCGGGGTTTGAATGCAAACAGTGCACAGTCTTGACCACGCCCCCTGTATTATTTTTCAGTTTTTATTTATTTATTTTTGTTTTTGATAGAAAAAAACACATTTTATGTATTTTTTCGATGGAATTCGAATAAACACAATTTTTTAGGGTGTTGAAGTTTCATTTAAAATCGATTTCACGCCAACTGCTGTTTTCATTGGTTTTTAATTTATTTTTGAAAAATAATTCATTTACAGAATATACATCGAGAAAAATAATCAACATCACTGGAATTTTATCAGAAAATGCTTCCACAGTTGTTACGGAGATTTTATGACAAGGTAAACAAGAATAAAACACCGAATTCAATAAATACGTACTACTAAGAGTTTTACCTATCTTGTTAGAAAGAATTATTCCTGTTTTTTAAAGGAGGGCATTACGGAGCTAATGAATGCATCTGGAAGTAGACTTCATTCTCATTCCAAATCTGTTTTTAAAATGTTCTAAAACCACCTAGAAGCCGAGAAAATGAGCTTCAAAACAATGGTCTTGAGAAAGTGGCCACCGGCGAAAACTAGTCCGCAGGCATGAAAAATGAAAAAACATAGGAAAAGGACTAATATAAGTATTCTGCATAACTATTAACGAAAAAAGCTCATAGGAAAAAGTTCGGCCAGGTGGACACTTTTTCTAGGCCATTGTTTTGAAGCTCATTTTCTCGGCTTCTAGGTTGTTTTAGAAATTTTTAAAAACAGATTTGGAATGAGAATGAAGTCTATTTTCATTTAAGGTGCACCTATTACCTCCGTAAAGCCCTCCTTTAAGAAATTGCATATTTTTGTTGTTAATATGCATCCGGGAACAAGTTATATCACGTCAAAAACTGAAAATTTGTCATAATTTGAACTTTGAAGAGCAATAACTTGGCGTAATCTCAATATTTCTGGATGAAACTTTCAGATATACACAGTGGATTCATTTTTAACCAATTTGCCAAATTTTAGCAAATTTGGTTGAAATTTTTGAAAACACATTTTTTGGTCTCGGGGCCTAAAAAGTACGTATTTTTTAAATCTCAGCTCAAATTTTCTCAAATTTGGCGAATTGATTAAGAATGAAACCGCTATGTATATCTGAAAGTTTAATCCAGAAATATTGAGTTTGAGCCGGGTTATAGCTCTTCAATGTTCGAAATTCGTTATTTGATGAGCAGTCTAAAATTCCAAATTGTTTTTTCCTACATTTTTTCCGGAAACTTCTTTTAAATAATTCCACATTTTCGCATGACTATCCACGCATTCGAGTTTAAGTTTAAGCTATTTTTAATCGTAAATTGAATGGATTATTTGTTTGATTTTACATAAACGGTTTGCCTTGCCTTTTTACATCAATTTTGTTTTGCAAAAAATAATAATAGAAAAATCGAAATGATTTTCGCAGGCGCAAAAAATGAAATTTGATGAAAAAGTTGTAGAAAATTTTCGAGTAATTTTTTTAGACTTTTATTTTAACCTGAAATTAATGCTAAAAAGGTAATCAGATTTTTTTCAAAATTTGAAAACTTATTAAAAGTAGGCCCTATATGAAAAATCAAACATTAAAGACTAAAAAATAAGGATGAGCAAAATTTAAATATATAAAATTTAAATTTAAATAAAATCATTGTCAGAGTGTACAACCCACACAGTGACCGCGTTGTTGCGGAGTTTACCCCTGCGCACAGTCGCTGTGGGTGAGGGATTTATCACTGCAGAGTACGCAGACAGTAAACAGTCAGCATGGTCCCAACAACGGTTGGAGATGTGAAGAGACTTAGACACTAATAAGGAACATGCAATGTTTGCAACCAAATCCCTCCCCTGCCGCAGAAAAGTCCGCAACGACGGTGTATGTTCACTTTTACAAACCGTGATCCTCTAGTATTGTCAACTTAAAATTTTTGGATCATCCATTTCCTACTAAAAGACCGCAGCGTAACCGCTCGCATTTAAAAATAGCACGACTATGTGAGAGACTTAGATTTTCTGGGTAGGTCAAAACCAACTTGAATGATCAAGAATATTTGAGTTGACAATACTGTATAAAGAAACGATGTTTTCTGTAGGTTTTCAAGTATATGGCGAAGAAGATGAAATTGAAATTGAAAATAGGCTCGTAGTCCCTTCTAAAACTGTTGGTTTATCATATGCAGCCCATTTCGAATTAGTCCACTAACGTCGAGCAATTCCTGTTTCTTCGAGCGTTAATACTTCCCTTGTAAACGCTTTTTTTTCAAAAACTTTTTCATTATCATTATTTTCGTGATATGATGGTGCTGTAAACATTTCATGTTTGCTATCACTTCATGGAATGTATAATAAAATACAGGGGGGTGAATATTTTTCAGTGATGTTTTTGAACGGTAGAACTGTGTGCACGGTTTGCAAACAAGGCTCCGTCTCCAAATTCAATAACATTTGTAAGGATTTTTTTGTGTCAATCACTTGTAGTCATTTTCAGTCCATTTTTAAAAGTCTAAAAAATCATCAAATCTTATTTTTGTTCCAAAAAGACACCCCCTCTTAAATTTATTTTTGGTTGGCTTTACGCCCGCTCTTCTCCACATTTAGACACGCAATAAACAAAAAAAATGAAATGGTTTTTATGGGCAATATTCGGGATTTTTTATTTCTTTCTTCTTTTTTTTTTGTTTTGCTTCAATGGTAAGGCGGAGGCAGATTTTTTGATTTTTGAACATAATTGATCCCAGGAATTTTTAATGCAAAGGGGAACAAGAGAAGCAATTTTTTTCAGAGTTTATAATTTTGTTTGAAAATAAACGATAATAGTGAGGATTTTTAATTTTACCATAAATTAAGCAAATGTTTTAAAATCTGCAAACACCGTTCTAATGCACACGACTACGCGCAAATGCACAGAATGATGCAAAAAATGAATCTCAAAGCGTTTCTTTCCTAAAATGAAAAAATAAACCTCGTTTTTAACAGCAACTGTACTGATACACATCTTAATATTTAATTATTGACTTTTTCAATGTTTTTCTGCCCGAAACCTGAAAAAATCATGAAAATTCCGAAAATCCCGCTCTAATCGGTTTTAAATTATTGGAAATGGATGGACAACTAATGTTTTTAATTTTTTGGAAGAAAACAAACTAAAAAATATAAGTAAATTGAATTATTTGAGAAAATTGGGTGAAAATTTGAATTTCCTCAAAAAATGGGGTCAAAAAATGGGGTTAGCAACGCTTTGCAAAAAAAGTGTGCACCATTTGCAAGCCCTCTTTTCTGCATTTTTTGGTATTTATCATCAGAAAAATGATTTTATAGCTATAAAATAAACTATAAACTTATTTTCAACAAAAAGGGTCAAGTAGACGACAACATCAGATCACAAAACACCTAATCAGACGCCATAATGCAGACTTCTCTAATTATCAGTTATTAAGATTAACGAACGACTCATTTTTTTAAAACAAAAAAAAAATTATGCAAAGTTTCCCACGACAACTTCCTCATGACTTTCTGGGGAAAAAACTGTTATCATTTTTTTGCTGATAAAAATAGATTTTTCCCACAAATTATAAATTTCCAGATTCCCACACGAAAAACGTTTCTGCCCACTTTTTGAATAAAATATAACTTATGACTTGTGCACTCATTTGGAATCAAAGTCCTTTTTTTCGAATTAAAGGGATACTTAGTTGGAAGTACATTATATTTCCAGCCATTTTTTTTGTGACTGATATTTGATGTTAGCTTTCGTATGTTTGTGATAGTCAATTAGTGAGACATTATGATCCGGATTTGAATAATATGTTTAGTCTGAAGATGGGATTAGTGAGACTGAAAATGTAGTTTTTGAACATGTATATGTCATACTGTAGTTTCTGGTTTTTAGATTTTTGTCGAGGAACATTTTAACAAATGTCCTAGAAGAATACAAGCTTCGTTCGATTAGATACGAGCCCGCCACCGTTTGTGACATGAAGAATCGAGATTAATTCAAAAATACGCAAGGTTTTCTTAACTACTCATTGTTTTTTTTATAAAATTTACTAATTTTGAGCATAACTAATGAAGTTTTAAAAAAATTCTAAAAAATGCTCAAGGTACAAAAAAGTGAAAAAACATCGAAAATTTCTAAGGGACTAACTTCCCAAAAGTTAGTTCCTCGAATGAGCTTTACGGAGATAATAAATGTATTTTAAATGAAAATAGACTTCATTCTCATTCCAAACCTGTTTTTAAAATTTTCTAAAACCACCTAGAAGCCGAGAAAATAAGTTTCAAAACAATGGCCTAGAAAAAGTTTCCACCTGGCCGAACTTTTCCTCTGAGCTTTTTTCGTGTTTCGCTAATAAATAGTTGAATGCTTATATTGGTCTCTTTTTTATTTTTTTATTTTTTGGATTTTTCAAGCCTGCGGACTAGTTTTCGCCGGTGGCCCCTTTTTCTTGGCCATTGTTTTGAGGCGCGTTTTCTCGGCTTCTAGATGGTTTTAGAAAATTTTAAAAATAGATTTGGAATGAGAATGAAGTCTACTTTCATTTAAGGTACATTTATTATATCCGTAAAGCCCTCCTTTAAAAAGTTTCCGCTGAGAAAAATTGATTTTCTAGGTCGTTTGATTTTTTTTTGAAAAAATACATTTTTTGCACTTCTTTCAATAATAAAAAAATTTAAAAGAAAAGAAAAGTTAATAAAAATCAGAGAAAAAAATTATTGAAAAATAGAGGTAAAAAGTGAAAAAAAAATGTGTTTTCAAAAAAAATCCAAATGGCCTAGAAAACCAACTTTTCTTCGGCCATTTAAGGATTTTCCCAATTTTTCACAGTTTTTTGGAATTTTTTGTTTTATTGGCTTTTCGGTATTTTTTCTTCATTTACTCGAGGATGCTTTTTCGAATAATTCTGTTAGAATACTGCAAAAACTCAATATTTTATTGTCAACTCAAATATTCTTGATCATGCAATTTTGTTGTGACCTACCAGAAAATCTAAGTCTCTCACAAAGTCATGCTATTTTTACCTGCGAGCGGTTGCGCTGCGGTCTTTCAGTAGAAAATGGATGATCCAAAAATTTTTAAGTTGACAATACCAACGTAAAATATGAAGCCACAAAAAATCCGACATTAGTGAAAAATGATCTAAAAATAGAAACGAAAATCGTTTGATAAGGTCAATGAAATTAATCCTATCCAAATAAAACATGTACTTTTTTTTCCTTTTTTTTTAAATTCAAATTCCTTCAAAAAATCCCCGACATAATGCTTTCCAGAAACGAGGAAATAATTTCCAATGTTCATATTTTTGATAAAAATATCAGACCAAATAATTTTTCAGCTGTTCTCGTGTTTTTTCCCCCATAAATATGACAAATTTAGAATAGTATATTTATTTGTTGGGGACTTCTCTTCCACACCTTCCAGTTTATATGTATTTGCTTCAAATGCAATAATTTTCGTTGTCGAAAAAATGTCTAGATTTCTGAAAAAAGTTGTGTCTAGACATGGCACAAATGTGACGCTCTGAATATACACACATACATATATTTTTCTATTTTTTTTCTCGTTTGGAAGGTGTCTGGCTAGAAGACGAGAATTATTTCAGAATGGATGAAACGAAGGTTTTTGGGGCCTAAACGTGAAAAGTGAAAAATTATGAACTATGGATTAATCGTTGAATTAATCAATATATTCTGTTGGAAAAATTGCAATTCAAAAAACTGAGAAATCCAATGCAGAAATGGCAGTGAAATGCCGAGTAATTGCAGGGTCTACAAATTATCTGGGGCATTGGAATGAGTCTTACAAGGGATGCCTATACCCGCACCCAAATTGGAATCAACTCAAGTTCTTTAAAAAAAATTGGAAAAATTATAAAATCCTCGGACACCCTCTTTGAGATGCTCGAAAACTTTGAAAGCGTGTAAATTTCTTCAAAATTGTTCAAAATCAATGAAAAGTATATTGTTTTGATCAGCAGATTGTTCTTTACAAGATTCTCTAAAAATCAAAATAATTTTTTTCAAGTCGTACACTCCCTTTAAGATGCTCTAAAACTTTGAAAGCATGCAACTTTATTCAAAATCAAAGAAAAGCTAATTGTTTTGATCAGCAAAGTTTTCCCTACAAAAAATTTCTAGAATACAAATTGTCTGAGAAATGGGAATGGCGTTTTTTAAAAGGTTTGAAAAAAATGCAATTCAAAAAATTCCGAGAAAAACCGAGGAATTGGAATTTCTCGTTATTTTTCGAATTGCTTTTTTCTCGCTTCAAGACCCAAACGATTAAATATTCATTTTTAATGGTTTTAGAAACATTTCCATTTCTCAACTTTTTTTGGGCTTTTAGGGCCGCCTAGGCTCATCTCTGATCTTTTTCCACAAGAATAGGCACAAAACCCATATTATAAAATCACATTTTTTAAAGGGACACACATTTAATCGTTTGGGTCTTGTAGGGAAACCTTTGCTGATCAAAACAATATACTTTTCATTGATTTTGAACTATTTAGAAAAAAGTTAAATGCTTTTAAAATTTTCTATCATCTTAAAGAGAGTGTCCGACTTGAAAAAAATTATTTTGATTTTTAGAGAATCTTGTAAAGAACAATCTGCTGAATAAAATGTTATACTTTTCGTTGATTGTGAACAATTTTGAAGAAATTTACACGCTTTCAAAGTTTTCGAGCATCTTAAAGAGGGTGTCCGAGGATATTATAGTTTTTCCAATTTGTTTCAGAACTTGAGTTGGCTCCAATTTTGGTACGGGTTTAGGCACCCTTTGTAAAAGTAGATTAGGAAAGTGATCCATTCCAGATAATTTGTAAACCAAGAAAGCGAAATGGAAAAAAAAAACTTGATATGCCACATTGAACCTCAATGGTCACTTCGAACTTCCATGTCAATACCATTTCCCACGCTCAATCACAGTCTGACGCACAATAGAACACACATTTCAACCGAGAAGAAAAAAAACGAAATCAAATTGTAAGTAGTAAATGTCTAGACACTAGACCACAACCAACTCGTGTTCAAAAAAAATCTTATTTTATTGCTTTTTTTTATCTATTTATCGTGTGTGTGTGTGTCTGTCTGGCAAAAAACGACCCCGAAGTGTTCTATTAAATTCAGCAACACGTGGATTTTGAAGAGGGCTTTTTATATTTATGTTCCAAGTTCCAAATTTGAAAATTGCAGTTTTATCACATCATTTTGATGACCATATTCTAGTTTAGTAGTTCCGTTATTGGACTGATAAGCAAGAGCAGACTTTATTTTTGTTGGTTTGATAAACGTTTATTGATATAGAAACACTGTTTCTGCAGTACTTAAGAAGTACAAATTATAATAAGATTATTTGGCTGAATTTTCAGTCGGTTTGAAAATTGATGTTTTTCACAGAGTGGCCTGCGGCCGGGACGGCCGGACATGGGCCAAAATGTTAAATTTTTATTTAAACCAAAAACAATTTGAAAAATTAGAAAATAGTAATCGTTACTCCAAATAATATAAATTTGAAAACTGTTATTTAAAAAAACACAATTTTCAATTTTCTAAAATGTTTTCAATGTTTTTTCTTTGTTTTTTTTTTAAATATGAATTGAGCATTTTAAAAATTACAACTAATTAAGTTATTAATTAATTGGTCGAATAATTGGCATTACAACAACATTTGGAAAACCTTCAACAGGCGTCCGGCCGGCCAAGTCGACAGCTGCGATCTCAAGATAATTTTTCAGGGATTTAAATTAATTATTACAAATGGATCTAAATGACATTTCCGGGCAAGATCTGGCGCTCTTTCAAATGTTGATATTTGCATCTTTGGAGCGCTGCTATGAGGCGTGTATTTATCGATATTTTTTGTATAAATTTCATTGTTCTAATGAGAGAAAGCTTTAATTTTTGAAATTGATATCAGGTAGGGTCAAATTAACTGACCCCCTGTCTTTAAAACAACTTCTAGATCTGACCATACCGATGGGAACCTAGTGTCGCCCGACGCGTCGCGGTTGCGAATAGTAAAAGCTCAAATGAAATATTGTCGCTTTTGCAGTAATTTCACATCAATTGCAAATTATCGATGAGATACATATAATTTTAAAATAAGTGACACATTGTCTTTAAGGAAAACTTACGTATGTTTTAAAGGGGGGGGGGGGGCTCCTGAGAGCTCAGAAATGAGTTTCAGGTGAATAAGAGGACAATGGCCGATGAAATGTAATCTGGGTTTCTAGGTCATATAAGGAAAATACCCAAAAATACCAATGACTCTGAATCCGAAGCTTTGAGAATGTACTTGAAAATTTTTGCGGTCATATTATTCTATTCGAAATTTATTTATGAGCTCTCCGGACCTCCCCCCCCCCCTTTTTTTTAAATTTAAAGGAATTTTTAGAAATTTTCATTCATAATTGACCGAAAATTCGGAAAAAACGAGTGGGTTGTATAGTCACTTTTCTCATGGCAAATTTTTTTTCAAATATGTCATAAAAATGAAATAATTTTCAACTTCCTTCATAAATATAATTTTCTCATCCATCACATTCAGCAAAAAACCACGAACAATACAAAAACAAAAATCGCTAAAATGTCTAGACAATGAAATTCAAAAAACGATAATTGTTGTGCGCTTTTCAATGTAAACAACTCTGGTTTCTGGCAAGTCGCCAATTTAAGAGAATATTGAAGTGCTGAGTACGGTTTTTGTGAAACTTGATCGCTTAACATTGCAGACAGTTTTCGGGCGTTATTTGTGTAAGTTGGATTGGTTAATGCCTCATTGATTGCGTTGAAAACGCGGTCGACGGAAAGATTCAATTTGTCGAGAACTGTTGCCATTCCGTATCTCTGGGCACGTTTTGCATTGATTTTCTGATCGGCGAATAGCGGCATTAGGACTGCTGGGATACCGGCTTGTGCTGCTTCGAGGAATGAGTTGTAGCCACCGTGGGCGATCATTAATTTCATTTTTGGATGTTCTGAAAATATTTTTATGAATTATCAATTTAAGAAATACTTAATTTTGGAAAATTTATTGGAAAACGTTCAATTTCTAATATGTTTTTGAAAAAATCTTCAAAATAATTTAACAAGAATCAGAAACCGTCAAAATTATTCTGAAAATAATTATAATCCTATTTTCTGAAACAATTATAATTATTAAAATAGGAATTTAAAGATTCTCCCAGAGTATAGGCCAAAGTAAAACCATAAAATTTTTGAAAAAAAAATAATTTTCAGGCAAAAAAATTTTTTGAGAAAAACGTACCTTAAGTGAAAATAGACTCCATTCTCATTCCGAAACTGTTTTTAAAATTTTCTAAAACCACCTAGAAGCCGAGAAAATGAGCTTCAAAACAATGGCCTAGAAAAAGTTGCCACCTGGCCGAACTTTTTCCTATGAGCTTTTTTCGTGTTAATAAATAGTTATGCAGAATTCTTATATTAGTTTTCAAAAATTGTCTGTTTATTTTTAATTTTTTTGTAATTTCTTTAGATTAATAAATATATAATTTCACAGCTGATCTAAACTAGTAACTTCATTGAAAAACCGTGTTTAACAAATAAAATACGAAATGTTGCAAACGCGCTCAGCCGTACACTACAGATAATCTTTTTCTGAAAAAGTCGAAAGTGACAGAAAATTTAGCTTGGCAATACGTAACTGGTTTCTAATTTTTAAAATCCTTCTGTACGATTTTTTCAGTATTTTTTATTTTTGATTTCAGATGGTTTTAAAACTTTTCTGTTTTCAATAGATGTCAAATTATCAGCTCAAAGTGAAAAACTAGTTAAAGTGACTCGATCCAATAAAAATGCGGAATTGAGCGTGAAAATATGAATTGAACTCAAAATTCAAATTCAAATGTCATGTGAGAATGGTAATTTTTGCTATTGAAAAAATAACAAAGTGTAATTATAAGTACCCAGGAAAAATATCTCAAAACCCCCCACTATGACTCATCGTACACACCCGAATTTCCACTCACTCATTATATCTTTCTGCGGAAGCCATTTCACCAAATGCAAATTGTGCAATTTCTCCGCTCCCTCAACCGATTTCTCCATTCTCCATAAAATTGTATAGCGGTCTAGACGAGCAAATGCGCCGAGAAATGAGTTCTGAAGCAACAACAATAAAAAAACCGTTGGATGTTATATGAAATGGGGGGGGGGGTAATTTAAATCCGAAATTTTATTGAATTTATTTGAAAAATGTACAAATGTTTTTGCAAAATGGAAAGTTTCAAAACCTACAATCATCTGTGCTGGCATATTGGTTGTATTTGAGACGGTACCCAATGAGAAAACAATCAATCCATCGGATGGTTTTTCAACAATCTCTTCCAGCCATTTCTCCATCACCACCTTCTTTCCTTTACTTTTTTTCAATCCAAGTTCTCCGGAAAATGCAATATGAATTGGAAGTGGTCTCGGAAAGTCCAGCATTCTGTCACCGTTGATTAAAAGGCTCGGAACGGAGTTTTTCGCCAGATCAAAAAGATCGTCCTGGTTTTCACCGATGAATTCTGGAATTGGGAGTTTCTTTTTTCAATTTTTGAGAAAAATGTTTTTAGTTTTTAAGAAAAAAGCTCTCGGCAACTAAAGAAGAACACTCAACATGTGAAACTTCAAGGTTTATACAGTAGAGGTCAAAAAGAAACACCCTTACAGTTTTTTTTGACATAACTTTGTCAAAAATTAATATTTTTTCATGAAATTTGGAACATTGATGTAAATCAGCGTTTAAAATAATATTATTGGATAAATTATCCAAAAAATTCAAAAATTTTAGGGAGAAAAAGCCCATTTTTAGAAGAAAAGGAAAAAATATGTTTTCTGGCTCCGATAATCCGAGAAATGCTGAAAATGCGCCCCAATGCAAACGCGCCTCATTTTTTGAATTTTTCAAATTTTTTTCGACAGTTTTAATTTTAAAATGTTATTTTTTTCAAAATAAATTTAATCCTCAGATGTATTTCTTTACATTTCAGACATGGACAGACCAAGAGGTCAAAACACGTTCAGCGTTAGAGAGCAAGAAGCCATCGTACTTGCATTCAATGCTGGAGCACTGTTTTGTCAACTCAAATATTCTTGATCACTGCGTTTTGGGGGCTGCTCAACCCTCCGCACGCATGCTCGCTGCAGCCGACACTCAATACACTGGAAAAGTTTTAAAAATTCATTTTCCCGCGAATTTTCCAGTGTGTTGAGTGTCGGCAGCCGCGTCGTGTGCGTGCGGAGCGTCTGTGAGGTTCAGCAGCCCTGAAAACGCAATTATCAAGAATATTTCAGTTGGCAATAAAGTCACCATTTTTTCATATATTTTTTGGAATTTAAAAAAATCAATATTCACTAAAGTTTCGTTATTAATGTGTTTTTTATTCTAAGGAATACCGTAAAACTGAAAAAAAAAATTAAAATCGAATATGGCCGAAGAAATGAAATCTGGTTTTCTAGGAAAAATACGTAAAAATGGCCCAGAGACCAAAATTGTATATCTTTGGAAATGTTTGAGTTTCATAAGGAAATTTTATTAGGAAATCCTGATTTGGAAAAAGGCAAAGAATGCCTAGAATTTGATTTTTGAATTTTTTACGGTTTCAAATTTTGTTTCTTAATTTTTACGAATATGAAATTTTTTCGCTATCGATTGGTGGATAACAGGGATGGGGGGGGGGGGGGGGGGGGGGGGGGGAAAGACCATCCCGGAAAATTTTCTTATTATTTTTTCCCCGGTTCCAAAGACCCCGAAATTCGGAAAATTCGGAAAATGTAACTCCAAATCCTGATTTTATCGATTTTCCTAGGTTTTCGGAATTAATAAACATCCTTCGTTGATTTTTGTAGCTTGATCTTTTCGAATTTTTGATTTTCTTGATGTTTTTCTATTTTTTTTTAATTAAAAAATTTCCCGAAATTTCCCGCCCATCCCTGGTGGATAATCATATTCTTATTCATCTGAAACCCATCTCTGAGCTCTAAGGAGCCCCCCCCCCCCCCTCTTTAAAAACATTTTAAAAACACTAAAAATTCCTGATCTAAAAAAAATCCAAAATCCGCAAACTTTTTTTTAGAAAATTTTTAAATCACTAAATACCTTGATAAAAATGATTCTCATCGATGAGCAAATTCTGCGGAAGGTTCACAAAATCAAGGAGCGACAGATGCCAAAGGGTATTTTTCACGCGATCGATAAATGTTTGGGAGAATCCGGCTGTAATAAAAAAAAAGGTTGACTAGGTACCTAAGAATGCTTAAGCTAAAATTACCCGAAGACAATGGATGTGGAATCGATGACGGAATCGTTCTTAGACCCAATTGAACAGCAGCAAAATCATAAATCGAAGTACCGTGCGTGATCCAAATCACCCTTTTCACATTCATCTTCTTTGCAATTGCCAAAGGACACAAGTCATGGAAATGTGCAATTGCAACATCGAATCCACACTTTTTAAACTCGTCATATACATTTTGGTCATGTTTGAGCATTTGTTCGCAAGCTTCTACTCTCATGTCCTTGAATTCTTGACCAGTCCACCAAAGATCATATGCATCACCGGATGAGAACATCATTGATTGGAAAACCTGCAAAAAAAACGAAATTTTAAAAAATTTTAGAAAATATCCAAATCTACTTTCAGCCCTTCAGTCTTCAATGTATCCGTGAATTGAATCGGAATCCGATATTCAACTACACCTTCAGGCAATTTATTATTTCCGGTATCCAACATCGCCATCTCCATTTGTGTCCACATTTTAACATCGTGCCCTAAAAATCTGGAAACTGAATTATAGGGCATTTTTGGAGGTATTTATATATTTTGCTCATATTTTAAAGAATCGAAATATCTGAGATTTCTCAAAAATATATTTAAAGGAGAGCTTTACGGAGCTACTGAATGCATCTGGAATGAAAATAGACTTCATACTCATTCCAAATCTGTTTTTAAAATGTTCTAAAACCACCTAGAATGAAAATGAGCTTCAAAACAATGGCCTAGAAAAAGTTGGCCACCGGCGAAAACTAGTCCGCGGGTATGAAAAAAACCAAAAAAAAAACATGAAAAAACATGAAAAAAGACTAATATACGCGTTCTGCATAACTATTTATTAACGAAACACGAAAAAAAGCTCATAGGAAAAAGTTCGGTCAGGTGGAAGCTTTTTCTAGGCCATTGTTTTGAAGCGTGTTTTCTCGACTTCTAGGTGGTTTTAGAAAACTTTAAAAACATATTTGGAATCAGAATAAAGTCTATTTTCGTTTAATTATCTCAGTAAAGCCCTCCTTCAACTTTAGAAAATTGTGTACAGCTCGAATATCCATAAAACGGGAAATTTTTGGTTTTTGATCTATTATTTAAAATATGATGGTGGACCAAGAAAAAGTTTAAAATTTGCAAAATTAAAAAAAAAATCCAAATGAACTGCAATTTTCAAAAAATTTCGAAATTCAAAATCAAGAATTATATTTTAAAAAAAAACTAATTTTGTGTCTACTTTTGACATTCATTTATTTATGTGAAACGTAGAGAGTTTTATTTTAAATTGAAAAATTAATATATCAAAGTTCAAAAAATGAACTTTGTTACCCAAAATAGACATCTAATCAAAATAAAATCCAAAAAAAAAAGAAACCTCAAAGTCTCCGCCAATCTATAATTAAAAAGCACGTGTGAATTCGTGAAACCGGGCACAATTTGAAGAATCCTCAGCGAATTTAAATAATCTAATTGAATAAAAAATAATATTAGCGAAAGTGATGATAATGTGATCATTGTATCTAATGTCCAGGTTACAAAATATGAACGGTATTTTATTTCGTTTTGTTTGCAGCCAAAAAAGGGCACTGATGAGAGATGATAGTAGAGGTTGCGAAGGATGATGATATTGATGATGAAAAGATAACATTGCGGTTTTATTCTTCAAACATTTTCCGTTGGAAAATGTGATTAAGGACTACAATTTTCGACTACAACTTTAAATGTAATTCTTTAGTAGAAAATATAGCATTTTTAAAAACCGTCTAGTCTTTATTCAATCGCATAAAGGCAGCGTCACTACAATGCTACGCAGTGACGAGGGTCGTTGTTTAGCGTAAATATTTTACAACAAAAATTTGAATATTTTTAAACGCATTTTTTTGAAGAAAAAACCGTATTTCGATAATGTGAGCAAAGGAAAAAAAAGAGTTCTTAGAAAAGTGACTAAATAACTGTTTGAAAATCATCAGAAAGTTGCTGGGATTTTCGTGGCATATTTTTCCACAACAGCTCAGACAAACTCACATTTTCGTCACGTTCTCTTTCACGGAATCAATCTTATACTGAAATTAGGTTTATGATTTCGAAACGGCCTACTAAATCCAAAAATTCATGTTCCATAACACCAGATTTCCTTTTTTAAACGTTTTGGTCTTTTGTGTTTTCATTTCAAATTCATCTTATTCTGAGCATTTGAAAACCTATACAAGATATTTTTTTCGAAATTTGCGGAAAAAAACTCCAATTTTTGTTTAAAAAAAAATTCCGCTAAAAACCTACCCTCGTCACTGCGTAGCATCGTACTGACGGGCAAAAGTGGTTCCGCATTTACGGAAACGTAAAAATGTAATAATCAGGTCATATAACCTCATTATTACATTCATTCGAATGCATATCTTAGGTTATTACGATAATAACTGTTAGGTAAACCTGGTACAACAGTGTAGATAAAGACAGTTTTTTTCAAATCTACAAATCTAGAGTGTATACCACATTTAAACCACATCATATCGTAAAAGTCAATTTATTTATCAGACGAAGTGAAATTCAAAAGAAAAATTGTATATTCCCATTCCTTCCTCATCCCTGCTTCGTCGCCATCGTCTTGTCATATTCAGTTACAAAATTTGCCATTTCCGGAACAGAAATCTTCTTATTTTCAGCCAACGCCAACAAAACACGATGCATGAAGAGGTACTGAGCGTCAGTTTGTACCGAACCGTGCCGCTGATTTCGAATGTCGCGAACAATTTGATTCAATGACACTTTTTCACCAGCACACAGTTTCACATAGGCAATGTCGAGACCGACGATCGTTCCGGTCCGACCGATTCCAGCAGAACAGTGGACGATTATTGGCGTGGCATTTTTGAACTGAAAAAACAAGGAAAATGTATAATATTTAAAGGAGGGCTTTACGGAGATGTACCTTAAATGAAAATAGACTTCATTCTCATTCCAAACCTGTTTTTAAAATTTTCTAAAACCACCTAGAAGCAGAGAAAATGAGCTTCAAAACAATGGCCTAGAAAAAGGGGCCACCGGCGAAAACTAGTCCGCAGGCTTGAAAAATCCAAAAAATAAAAAAAATAACTAATTTAAGTATTTTGCATAACTATTCATTAGCGAAACACGAAAAAAGCTCATAGGAAAATGTTCGGCCAGGTGGAACCCGGAGATTTTTCTAGGCCATCGTTGAAGCGCATTTTCTCGGCTTCTAGGTGGTTTTAGAAAATTTTAAAAACAGATTTGGAATGAGAATGAAGTCTATTTTCATTTAAGGTATATTTATCATCTCCGTAAAGCCCTCCTTTAACAACAAATGCAACTAACTCTCAATAACAACCGAAGCGTAGCCATTGGAACCTCTGGCACTCCACGATCCGGCCAAGCTTTCCATTGCCAATGATCCAAAAGATGTGATGCCCCTTTATCATCAGTGATTTGCATCTTAATTAACATTATATTTTGTTCAACTTCTTTTGCAGTTTCAATCGTTTTGACAGTCAACTTTCCACCAAGTACAACTAGCTGAAACAAATAAATGTCTAATGGAAGTACAAGTTGACCACCAACCGGTTTATCAGGAGCATCCGACCAATACTGCTCACACTTCTTCTTTCCCATCTCCGTCAAATTACACAACATCACAACACAAGGCGACTTCTCCTGCCAAACCATTCTCCAAAAATCATCAATTGTCTTTTCCGTTGGTCCTTGTGTGCAGATAAACTTGTTCACTTCACCCATTTTCACATAATTCGCATGAACATAGTCTTGAGGGTCACCTTCTGGATATTTCAGTGTTACACGAGTTTCGTCAATACAATATACGTCCTTGTAGCGATTTCGATCGGTGTGGCTTTCGTGTGCGGTTTTGGGCTTGTTGCAGGCTTGCGTCTCTAAACGAAGAGCAACGAATTCGTCGGTTATTCCTTTGACACCAGTCTGAAATACATTACTGAAAAACTAGATAAAAATGTTTAAAATATGCTTACGGTACATGTGGCCTGCACAAACTCCTTCAAAACCGTCTCATTCAATTCAGCGAAATTATATGCAGTGGACCTCCGAGTAGTCGCTTTCCCTTTCTTCTGCTTTCTCTTAGGACGATCCGCTTGTGTTCCATCTTCCTCTGTATTTGCAGTAATTGTTGCAGATGGTTCTGAAAATGTATGACTGGATTTTAATTGAAATTCACTAAAAATCTTTTACGTTGTTTTCGAGCTCTTCTTTTCATTACAGACGCCATTTTATCCGCTTGACGTTTCAAAAGTTCTCAATTTTGTTAGTAAATACAAAAAGTAATATGAAAACTTCTTAATGATTTTTATTTCGTAGAGTATTCAATTCTTTCATAAAACTATGTGGATTTTGACGTGTTTGATGGAAATGATAAGCAATTTTTGAAATTGTGAAGGAAAAGAGCGTGATTTTGGGATTTTTAGCATTCAAACTTAGGCTACGTTTCAGTGTAAAAGTGAACCGTTTATAACTAACTGTAAGAAAATTCAGAACGACAATTGAATGCATAAAAGTGGGCGTATTCGGGCGTGACATTTTTGCAATTTTGCGGCACGGTTTTTTGGTTATTCAGGGACGCAATTTTGAAAAAAAAAATAGACTAGGCCAATTTTCATGTATTTAACGCTCAAACTTCATTTTTTCATGCGCGGCTTTAAAATGCCATAAGACAAAAAATTTAAATTTTTTTAGTGTGTGTGCAATTTGTCGTAACTGTGAACTGCACACAATTTTTTTAAAAACCGAAAATAAACCTAAGAACCTGGCCTAGAACGCCTAACAAAGCACCTAGAACAAGGCCTTAACAGGCCTAAAGTTGGACCTTTTACTGCCTGAACTCATGGTGTGTAAAAACGAACGTGTTTCCTCGCAAGTCACAAAAAACACTCCGGCGTTCTAATCTACACAGTACGCGCAAATGCACTAAAAGTGTAGGAAAAAATATGTTGAGGAAAGGCGCTTAAATCAGTTAAAAACAAGTTTAAAATGTTGAAATATGCACGAAAAATTTATTTTTTCTTTTTCAGAGGAAGTACAATTAGAAATACTGAGTAAAAATTTTGAATTTCCTCCAAAATAGGATTAGCCGCGAGTTGCAAAAAAGTGTGCGCCATTTGCTCGCCCACTTTTTAGCATTTTCGCGTCATTTTTTTTCATCAGTGGAACTGAAATCAGGCCTGAAAATACTAATAAAAATTCGCGAAATACCTATAGAAAAACCCTGAAAAATGGTAAGAATTATGCTCCAGAAAGCCTAACAAAGTACCTAAAATGTCCACGGGAGCTTAATCCTAATAAGCCTAAAGCGAGGTTCGCGCTGACGATTTTGGATATACTCTGCAGTTTTTTTAATATTCGGTTTTGTACGATTTTTTGGACCTTTTTGTGCGATTGGTCCCGAAATCTGGTCCGAAACTAGTACAACGGTCGTTCTCAGTAAAAATGTGTATATTTTTGTAATCCAAAACAAGGAAACTTTATGTACAAATTAAATAACAATTAAATAAATTCGATTCATGGAATAACAGTAGCCGATTGAACAATCGAATCCGAATTGGAAATAGTAACACTAGTTTCAAATCGCTTTCTTTTCACACTTTTCCACCATAACTTCATCCTATTCACCTTTTTTCCTTCCTTTAACATTTTCTTTTCCTCCTTCTTCAAAAATGATATTTCTTCCATTCTGAAAAAAAGTGAAATATGTCCTTATTTTTAAAGAAAATGTATATACCTTGCAGTACTTCCCAAATGATATTTCAAACTTCTAGTATCATCCGAATCTAGAGGTTGAGCAGGTCTACCAGCAAAAACGTCTTGTTTAATTTCGGGTAACTGATCATATCCTTCGTCAACTGATGCTAAACCAATTGCCAAATTTCGATCGATTAGTAAATTACAGTCAAAGTCGTCGGCATCTTCACCGAATGGATTTAGAAGTTCCATGGCTACCTGGAAACAAGAATTTATTAAAGGAGGACTTTACGAAGCTAATGAATGCATCTGGGATGAAAATAGACTTCATACTCATTCCGAATCTGTTTTTTAAATTTTCTAAAACCACCTAGAAGCCGAGAAAACGCGCCTCAAAACAATGGCCTAGAAAAAGTGTACACCTGGCCGAACTTCTTCCTATGAGCTTTTTTTCGCGTTTCTTTAATAAATAGTTATGCAAAATACTTATGTTAGTCTTTTTTAATGTTTTATTGGATATTTCATGCCTGCGGACTAGTTTTGGCCCCTTTTTCTAGGTCATTGTTTTGAAGCTCCTTTTCTCGGCTTCTAGGTGGTTTTAGAACATTTTAAAAACAGATTTGGAATGAGAATGATGTCTATTTTCATGTAAGGTACATTATTATCTCCGTAAAGCCCTCCTTTACAGGCAGGTATCTTACCTTTAGCCATCCCATATAAAAAATAAATTCAATAATAGTCATGAATGGCACATAGACATCGACCTGAAATGTACATATAAATCTGTTTAACATTATCAAATCTACCTCGGTCTTATTATGAGCATCTTCTGAGATAAAAAACTGTCGAGTAAATATACAAAGAAAAAAATAAGTGTTCACTGCCATATTAACCAACTGTGGATACATCAATGGTATCGGAATCCAATCATACATCGATACTGTTGTTAGAGCAGCTCGGAATTTATTGATCTCCTGTGCGATTGCATTTCTCGAATTATCACCATCGATATATTTTTCCGCTTTTCCCACATTTAATAATTCTAACGTCCAATTGAAACTGATCCAATATTTTTGATATTTCGATTTAATTGAGTTGAACTTTTCCAGCTCGTGGGGTAATAAAATTCCAGCTTGAGCTATTGATTCGAGTGTTGGGAATCGGCGACGAACACCGACGTGAATGTCGCGGAAAACTAGACATTGTGATAGGACGCAATATCTGAAAATCTGGTTTTTTTTCTTCTTATTTTTCTGTTATTATTTTGGTATAATTATATGTACTGTTAAAATAAAATTATTCGGTTACAGATGGTCTAAAAATCAGATGAAAGAAGGTGGAAGGCGCTAACTCCAAGGGAGCATGCGCGCTCCAATGCTAATGGGGGAGGGTGATTTAAGCCCCACCCACCAAACTGTTTATTTTTGGGGTTTTTTCAGGGAAAAATAAACATATTTAAAAAAATTGTCGGTTACTGCTGGCCTAAAAAAAATACTGAAAAGAAGATGGATCCACTTCGACTACAACTAAAGGGAAACTATTGTTTTCGAAAAATTTTCGGGGCTTAAAGACAGTGCGTCAGTAAATTTGACTTATTTCAATTTCAAAAATTAGAGTTTTCTCTCATTAGCAAATTATACGAAAAAAATCGACAAATGCACGCCTCGTGGTAGCGGTCTAAACTAGCAAATATCAAAATTTTAATGCGCATCGGATCGCGCGACGCCGTCGTGGATCGTGCAACGCGGTCGGAATTGGCGCTAAACACAATTATTTGAATGTGTCTACATATTGGTACCTTTCCCCCATTAGCATTGGAGCGCGCGTTGCACTCGTTTATTTGAACAGTAGTAGCAAATTGTAAATTTCTGGGTAGCTGCTTCAAGCTACAGCAGAGCACGCTTGCAGACTCCATTGTTATGCTTGCATTTGAAACGTAATGCTCGAAAAAAAAGCAACTTAAAGTGCATTTTTTTCGCAAAAATATCGATTTTCGTCGACTTTTCTTCGAAAAAACAAAATAACCCTCTTTTGGACTCGCACGAAAGGCGGATCGCTACATCATTTATCGGTCAATATGATAAACTTTTAACGTTACTGTTTTTTACCGAAAATATGAATGTGCAGAAATAATCTTTTCAAACTTTTCAGGACGCCTAAAAATAAGAAGCTTAACAATCGATTTTATGAAAAATTTCCAAAAAGCTTTTTTCAATGTTTTAGTTTTATATAGTAAAAAAAATTTGAGGAATACGAATTTTTAAAAGTTCTCATTTTCCAGCTATTTACATTTATCAGTATAAGGAACCTATTCTATAAAGTCAATCCTCTCACCTGATAATCGTGCGTCTCATCTGTCGGGCTCTTTCATCATTTCCACGTACATAAGCCGAAACAAATAGCGCAATACTGGAAAAAAATTAAAAATCAAAACCCATTTTAATCCTCAAAACGAACTTATCAATTGGCCCAAGGCTTGTAAACAATTTCAGCCATCTGCGTATTATAATATTGCAGAAAAAACCGAGAACAAAGTTCAGTGGTAAATAACCCATTCGAGCGTCACAATACTCACCAAATCTTTCGAAAAGACTGTAACGATAATATTCTTAAAATGTTCTTAACGTTTTCACTCACTCCCTCTGTGTTGGTGTCAATGCAAATCGATAAATTAATGAAACAATTGTATATGCACATATCCAACCGAGAAGATCTTTGTAAACTGCTTCCCATAATGAACCACGCCATTTAAAGAGCATTTTCAGAGTCATGAGACCTTTTGATGAGGCCAGGTCATAATTGTAGTTGTAGGAAAGTCCTTTACGCTGGAAAAATTACTTTTTGAAAGTTGTAAATAGTATAAACAAACATTCAAAAAACACTTTTTAGTAGTTTTTTAAAGGTTTTTATCTTTGTTGCTGGTGATAAGGTTCCAACTTTTGATACTACTTTTGTTGTACTTGTATAGTTTTCGTGGAAAAAATAAATAAATTTTCAATGGAAAATTAAGACTTTGAAATACAAATCCATCAGCAACAAAATCCTAAATTCTAGATCACTTAGTTTACAAGTGAAATATACAAGTTAATGATAATTGTTTTAAATGGGAGATAGCTCATTGGAAAGTTCATATTCTTGTTTACAAGGTACCTTTTTCATTTTTTGCCGACGGACTCTTAGCAGCCTTTTATGGTCCATCAAAGTTTTTGCAAAAAATTTACTTCATTTCATTTTCCCTCTCACGTATATTTGGTAATTCACAAGAACTTCTCATCTGAATTGGTGGTGCAGCGCCATGTTTGACTATTAAGAATGAGGTCGAGGGTTCGAACCCAGACACAGCTTTCATTTTCTTTTTCTTTTTTTTTTTGTTGAAATTAGTATGTTTGTTATCTCAAAATGTGTTCTCCACTCCCGTCAACTGCCATTCGTGCTTATTGTGATGCTGTCTTGGAGCACACTGGCGCTGCACCACCAAGTCGGTTGAGAAGTGCTGGTGAATTACCAAATATATGTATGCATGTGAGAGGGAAAATGAAGTAAATTTGAGCAAAAATTTTGATGGACCATAAAAGGCTCCTAGGAGTCCGTCGGCAAAAAATGAAAACGGTACCTTGTAGACAAGAATATGAACTTTCCAATGAGCTATCTCCCATTCAAAACAATTATCATTAGCTCCTATATTTCCCTTGTTAAAGACAGGGTGTCAATTAAGTTGACCCTACCTTATTTCAAGTTTAAAAATTAGAGCTTGTGCTAATTCGTACAATGCAATTTATGCGAAATTTCATTAAAAAAGCGCCTCTTAGCAGCGGTCCAAAGTTGCAAAAATAAAATTTTGAATGCACGCCGGATCGTGCAACGCGATCGGAATTGGCGCGAAACACAATTATTTGAATTTGGCTAAACATTCTTTTTTCTACCTTTGGATTTAACATACTAGAACCAAAATTTACCTTAAAAACGTCTGGAAATTCAAACGGCCAATCAGAAAAATCAAACGTTTTTGGCGTATCCTTTGGCGGAGTCGTATCGGCCATTATCGTGACCATTTACAAAAAACACAAAGATGCAAAAAAACTAGAATCAAAAAAATAAAGTTGATGTCAGTTTATTTAAATACATTTTTTGATTACATTTTTTGATTTATATTTATCAGTTGTTAAAGGCGCATCAGGAGGTGTAAATAATAGGCTGTTTTAATCCTTTTCTTTGGAAACTTAAATTTTCCCTGATTTCTTTCTTGTTTAAAGAAATGTCAAAGATCTAGAATTGAACATTGTCGGATCAAATCATTATTAGTATTTTTTTGGTGAAAATTCAGTTTGTAATCCCCCTGAAATTCGTTATCAAACTTGACATTTTTTTGCTTCCGTAGAAAAAGGTTTATTGCAAAAAAAAAGCCTATCAAAATATCGATAAACCGTATCGTAAAATGTCATGATTTTTGTTGTTTTGTAAGTATCTTTAATTGAAGAATGCGAGTGACGTCGTTTTAATTGTCCACGCCCACGTTTAATTGAATTTTTGGAATTTTTCGGAAAGAATTCGAGGAGTTTGAGTGCTCCACAAGAACTATTGTCAAGATAATAATTTCTGGCCGCTCGTATTGCGGAGTGTCGTTGGGAATTTACTCGCAGCGCGACCGCAACGCGCTCAAATTCAAATTTCTCAGTTGGTCTTGCGCGTAGCGAGTAAATTCCCAACGACACTCCGCGAAACGAGCGGCCAGAAATTTTTATCTTGACAATACCAAAGATGAACATTTTAAAGTATAGATTAAAATATCTTAAAACCATAAGCTTTTTGAAAAAAGTGATTTTCTGACAAAAAACAATTTTTTTGAAAAAAATATTATTAAAGGAGGACATTACGGAGATACGGAGATAATAAATGTAACTTAAGTGAAAATAGACTTCATTCTCATTCCAAATCTGTTTTTAAAATTTTCTAAAACCGCCTAGAAGCCGAGAAAATGAGCTTCATAACAATGGCCTAGAAAAAGGGGCCACCTGGCCTTTTATGAGCATTTTTCGTGTTGCGTTAATAAATACAGAATGCTTATATTAGTTTTTTTTTTTCGTTTTTCATCTTAATTTATGTTTTTTTATTTCTTTGGCTTTTTCATTCCTGCGGACTAGTTTTCGCCAGTGGCCACTTTTTCTAGGCCATTGTTTTAAGGCGCGTTTTCTCTGCTTCTAAGTGGTTTTAGAAAATGTTAAAAACAGATTTGGAATTAGAATGACGTCTATTTTCATCCCATTCATTAGCATTCATTAGAAACAACATGTTTAGGACAGTACACTTGCTTCGTTAGAAATTTTTCGTTGAATGATTTTCACGATTTTTCGGTTCTTTTTTAATTTTGATTGTAATTTCTTTAGAGTATTGATAAATATCAAATTTCGCAGCTCATCCAAATTTGTAACTTCTTTGAAACCCCGCCGTTTTTTCTCCGAGGAATTCGAAAAAATTGCTTTCGAAGTAATTCTTAAAGTGAGTTTTATCGAGTTTTAGAGGTGATTTTTCAGTTTTTTAAAGATTTTTATTAAGTTTCTCATCATTTTTAATATTTTTTATTATAGTTACATAGAATTTTTCATTGGCTTCAAAATGAGCTATAAATCTTTAAATTTGGTTGAGTCGTTCACGAGTAACAGTTATTTAAGCTTGTCAACTTCAGTCTACAGCCTTCATTCACCCTACGCGCATACGTGACGTCACAACGCATATCTCAGAAATTCCTCCGTATTGCCCTATAATGTTTTCAGAACTCATAATTCTGATCTTCACCGTTCGTTTAAACCTAATTTCGACCGATGGTTTGGGTAAACTTCAGACTTCCCTAGTGAGAGAAAAAAAACAATTCTTGTGATTACCCTCTTAAAATCCAAAATACAACAGGTTATCCTAATTTTCTAAAAAGTACACTAAATCAAACAAAAGCCCAAGATTTTGTCTATCTAATAAACAAAACTTCTTTGAAAATGGTCAACAAGTTCCAAAGTTAAAGCCAGTTCCAAACTTGTTCATTTTCGGACAAGAAACATTTTCCACCAAATTATTTTCTGTTGATAAAACCATGTTTTTCAAGTCACCCGACAAAAAATGATTTATAACTCATCTCTCACTTCGTTATCAGTAAATGCAAGAAAAAAATAAGAGCATTCCTTCAATTTGTTCTATTTTTAGAAATTTTTTGAACTTCTTAAGGGCTTTTCCCATTTTTTTCCGGGAGATTTACAGAGTGTCTCTGATATGTTTGTATACAATATTATCAGGAAATAATTAAAAATTGTATGATGTCAAAAAAATGCTTGGTGCAGCGTTCGATTGGCTCCGGGTTGGGTCGAGAGGGGGCTAGCAATAATTCTTGCAATATTATCATGGACCTGGATTTTTTCAAAAAAAAAGCATATCTTATTGTTATTCCTGGAAAAATATGAAAATAATTTTATTTTAGAAATAATTTTTATAATTTGAAGATTTTGGCTGACATTCATCAAAATCTGAAATAACAGTAATATTTTTTAATCAGCTCAAGCTTCGAAAATTTATTTTCAAAATGATTTACAAAATTTATACATAAAAATAAATGACATGTTAAACTATACATAAGAATCTCAAAATTAGAAAACTTATTAAAATCCAAATTTACATTCACTGTTCGTTATTTCCGTTGGTTCTAATGATTGTGTAATATTTGCTTAGACGCCCAGTAGATAACGATGGGCGCGATCCAGACTATAAGATAATTCAATCAATAATTGTCGTTGATTATGATCAGGAAGGTATTTACTCCCGATACATTTGTATTATTTTTATAACTTCGAGATATTATTCACCATTGGATTTCCGACCACTATGTTGAAATCTAGCAATTTTACGTATCGCCAAAGAAACGTATTCCAACTTTCATTCTTCAAAAATGATTTTGAACTGAGATATGAATTTCCTTTCATACAAAACTAGCGGATCCGCCACTTTCTATGCACTGGTCCGCCATCTCAACTAGTTATTATTGAAATGGCGATCCGCGCATAGAAAGTGGCGGATCCGCTACTTTTGTATGCGCGGAACCGCGAAAAATACCCTGAGCTACTCAGAAAAAAGGGGTGAGGGGGCCCATTCGGAAAAAAATGGGATGAATCCGAGTGTGCATTCCGGATGAACTGGACGCTTTTTTAAAAAAATAGTGGGCGATTGTGGGTTGTTTTTTTTGAAAAATTTGGGAAATAATCGAATTTTCAAAATTTTGAATTTTTTGAAAATCCTTTTTACCCCTAATTTTCTCGTGAGATGTTGACGTTTTTTGGTTTTCATAAAATTCTGGAATTTTTCTTAAATTCTGGAATTTTTTTGAAAATCTGGTATTTTCTGAAAATTCTGGAAGTTTTATTAAAGTTCTGGGATTTTTCTGAAAATGTGGTATTTTCTGGAAATTCTGGAAGTTTTCTGAAAATTTTGGAAGTTTTATTAAGATTCTGGAATTTTTCTTAAATTCTGGAATTTTTTTGAAAATCTGGTATTTTCTGAAAATTCTGGAAGTTTTATTAAAATTCTGGATTTTTTTCGAAAATGTGGTATTTTCTGAAAATTCTGGAATTTTTTTAAATTCTGAATTTTTTCTGAAAATTCTAAACGATTTTTTAAAATTCTGGGATTTTTCTTAAATTCTGAATTTTTTTCTTAATCCTTTGTCGGCAACACTTTGAGTGAGGGCATTCGAAATGCTCCCACAACCTAATTCTTTCCGAATGCCCCCCCCCCCCCCCCCGGCTTTTTCTGAGTATATTTAAATAAAGTGTAAAATTTAGTCACTGAAGTGATAGAAAATATTTTGAGAGATTGGGACCATATTTGAGACAAAGATTTTGAGAAAAACTCAAAATTTTTGGTTTGAAATCAAAGTGTGAATGAACTCACGCCCTGCTGCTTTTTATTAAAATCGGATAGTGTCGGAAGAACGGGAATAGGCCACATCTCTCCATCTGGAACTTTCTTTTTAAACTCCTGAAAATATAAATTATTTTGAAAAAAAAAATTTAATCACCTCAAACTTCGCCGTCAATTCAGGATGCGATTTTTTCATCACTTCAAGCCAAGTCTCATTCTTTTCGTATGTCGCGGGTTCTCCCAAAACAGCAATTACAAATTGAATATCGAATCGTTTTGCTAGTTCCCTTATGGCTTCTCGATTATCATCTCAAAAATATAAGTTGTTAGGGACTGCGAGCCTCTAAATAACGTTTTACCCGTTACTTCTTGTTGCTCTCGCCACAATAATCGAAGAAACGCTAGAAAATCCTCATATTTGACATCAGTCATCTCAATTTCTTTCTTGTCTGAGAGAAATTCATCAAATTCTTGTGAGAAACAGATCAGCGCCTAAAATCACATCTACATATCTTGAAGGTTTTTAGAAGTTGCAAAACTTACATGTTTATTGACATATAATTTATGATCTTCGAAGCATAGAACAACTTCCGAATCGATATTTTTAGGAATTGAAAAATCAGGGAAGTCCAAATTTTTAAACTGTAAAATAGTCTTGTATCGAATGCTCAAAGAGCATTGCATTTTTCCAGCTTCCAAAGATCCATCAGGACGCTCAAGTTTGCTGAATCTTTTCATCTGGATGATATTTTCGAAACGAAGTTTGTTGGAAGTCTTATTGAAACAATGGTCCATCGTTTTTATAATTGTCTTTCCCTCCTTGCTTCTTATTTTCAACTCAATGTCAGCATCTATTGCCCAAAAATTCGAGAACTTATAATCGTAAATACTTTCCAGAGTTGCTGAGAGATAAGGCTCATTATTTACGTGACTTAACTCGATGACAATGTTCCTGAGAAAATAAGGTTAAAAGTGAAGAAATATTTAAAGGAGGGCTTTACGGAGATAATAAATGTACCTTAAATGAAAATAGACTTCATCCTCATTCCAAATCTGTTTTTAAAATTTTCTAAAACCACCTAGAAGCCGAGAAAACGCGCCTCAAAGGCCTCGAAAAGAGGGCTACTAGTCGCAGGCTGGAAAAATCCAAAAAAAATCAAGAAACACAAAAAATGACTAATATAAGCATTCTGCATAACTAATTATTAACGAAACGCGAAAAAAGCTGATAGGAAAAAGTTCGGCCAGGTGGACACCTTTTCTAGGCCATTGTTTTGAAGCTCGTTTTCTCAGCTTCTAGGTGGTTTTAGAAAATTTTAAAAACAGATTTGGAATGAGAATGAAGTCTATTTTCAGTTAATGTACATTTATTATCTCCCTAGAGCCCTCCTTTAAACATTTGCCTACCACTTCAATCTGTCGATTTTTGATTCCAAAATAGTTGGTGTTGAGAATGATGAAGAGGAAAACTTGTGTATTTCTTCGTTGGAAGTGGTGGAGTTCATCCTGTTGAAAAGACATGTGAGTTTTTGAAAATAATGGCCCAGTTTTATTTAATTTCGAAATATTTTAAGAAGGCATTTTTCTTTTAATTTAGTATTTCTTTATTCAGGACCAGAAAGAAAAAAATATATATAACAAAATAACATGATACATATCATAAGAAGAATGGAACCGGTATGGAATAAGAATACATGTACTATGACCCGCAAGAATCATAAAATCGGGAAAGTTGTAAAAAATTAAGATGTTGAATTAAAAGTTTAAAAAACAAAAAAGAAATAGCTTTAAGTTAGGAAGAGGAGATTTTAGAATAGATAAGGAGGTGCTTCTTCTAAACTATCAGAGGAAAAATTAAAATTTGTAGATGGGAATTATATTTTTTGCCATTATTTTAAATTTTTTTTCCTAATTCAATTTTAAAA